>CM068367.1:1339688889-1340888889 GCA_034769895.1 Magicicada septendecula
TGAAGTGAGAGAGAGTAAATCTTTTTTATTAAATGGTCAATTAAATTGTAATTAAAGATACAATCGTTAGTTGGTGATAGCCTATGTAAGTAGGAATAGATTAGTTTAGGTGAATAAGTAAATGTTTTGTTGTACTCAATATTTTATGTTAATGAAAGTCAAAATAGGAAAAGTTAAGAAAGAAATGTATGATGTTAGAGCACATAAGCGAGACTATGAACCTCATATAATGAGAACTGTAAATGTTAAATTTGAATATATCAAACATATATATATCTTTTACTTGTGATTCCCCAATTTTCGGGCGGTCACGGGCTCACCGAACCCTGACCGTGGAATTGGCTCAGCTTTGACAGCATAGCTGTTATCGTTGTAAGAGGTGAATTTAGAAATTAACCGGGGGATAAATCAGGGGAATCACCAGAACTATGGAACAGCGGCTATCCATCGAATGGGATGGTAGACCGTTTAAGGGCATATACCTAAGTTTAGTAGGATTACTGGTGTCCTCGGACATCAGTAATACCGAATGTTTTGTAAGGCCGAAGCAAGAACGGGGTAGGCAGCGTCTACCCCCAATAAACTTCCGTTCTTGTGGAGGCAACTGGGCGCCACAGTCCAGGGGGGCCATAGTGTGTGTGGTAAGGAGGTTACTCAGGGGAGTAACGCATTAGCAACTATTAAAATGAATTATGCTGATGAGTTGATGAACTAATTAAACGATTTTATTTTGAATCAAGAGATATTATGCAAAAGGGCAGACGATTACAGTAGATAATTTGTACGAAAGTAATTGATTTAAATATGTGTGGCTCTATATGATATTTTATAAATGACTTTACTGATTGAAAAGATTAATTCTAAGAGAGAAGGAGTTTATTATGTTTTATGATGTTGTACTATGTTAGAGTGTAAGAATTATAAACATGTGTTATGCCTTTTACATTGTATAATTTTTTGGAGTGTGTCTAGGGTAAGGTCATTCACCTGGTAGTAAGACATCAGCTGATGACTGGTGTGAACTGTATAACGTTCTTTTAACAATCAGTGTAATGTTATTTATAATTTTCTTTCTATTAATTGCCAGAGTATATGTTTAATACAACACTATTACATTTTGTTTAATTATGAAAAAAAAATTTGTTTTGAGGTTTTGAGGTACAGTCTGTTGTGTTTTCATGTTCAACTGGTTTATATTGTTCATATTATATGTTTGTAAACAGATGTAGTGATAAGGGCATTTATAATAGAAAGAAGTTGTTTGTTTTGTTTTGTTTATTATGATTGTTAATGTCTAGGTAAGAGTAGATATAAAATAAATTCATTTGAAGAATTTTGGAATTTTAAAAATTATGATTAAATTCATTAATTAAAGTAAATAATATGAATTATCTTAAAAGGGGAATCGTTGATAAGGGACTTGGGTTTATTGCATTATTTGAACGAAATTTAAACACTTTAATTTGATTTGAAACAATAACGTAAGTCAAACAATTATAAGTTGAAAAATGGAATTGGATTTAAAATATAAAATATTTCTATGGATTTTAGATCGAGAAGTAGGATGTAGATGTTGTGTTTAATATAATAATGAGTATGTGTATGCACCCAGTACTTGCTAAAGGCAACCCAGCATGTATGTAAGGGGAGATATATCGGTTGAGGATCTGGTATGGTATAAAGCCAGTTTTGGAATTTTATTCAGAATGTTGCAAGGTTAGGTGGTACTGTGGTGAGTAACTGTCCGACTTTACGGTGTTGGGATCTCGAACTAGAGAAGTCCTGTAATGTCATTCAGGTGCAGCCATAGTCGCCGAGCTAGGGGGGTAGTTTACCCATGATGTGTTTAGAAATTAAAGGAGGGTTGTTAGCGCCATATCCTCACTGATCCTCTTAGGGGTTAGCAATGAGAGTTTTCTGTTTCGGCAGAAAACCTTTCATTGAGGGGGGGTATTGTAACGGGACAAAAGGGGTAAAACAAACTTTAATCATTTGAAACAGTGAACCCATCTTTGTATTATTCGGTAACAGTCAGTACAAGGTATGCATTGGAAATTGTGACAAAGAGTATATGGTGTATGAAGTATAGCGCCGAGACTGTCGCGGCCCGGCACAGGAATGTAAAAATTGTCAACAGGGGTGAGCGTTCCCAGACACACGCGCGGTTAGGCGGCCAACGTTCTCATGGTTTGGTCACGTATGAATAAATACCTCAGCGCTGTGTGCGCCGAGAACTAGGCAGTCTGCAAATAACATCTGAAGGTAACGGACGCGAGCAGTGGTGTGCGTTGCCGGCTGGGAACAGTTTCCATCTCGCCCGCATATGAGAATGTGAATAAAGAACAGTGTTTGTTGTACGTAGCGGCGGCTGCGGCGTGGTTCTATATATAGGCTCGCGAGCCGAAACCTTTTACAAGTCGTAAAAATGAGTTAAAAGTATAATTGGAAGTGATCTAACTAACTTACAACACAAAAGTTAACCGTTAAATGTGAATAATTCAACTGTGACAAAACGTGGTGAACAGACAAAACATCCGAAGGGGGACATGTGATTGGAGGAGACACCGACGGGCACGTAACGTTATATACATTTTAATATAAAGAGATCTCTATATTAGGAGGAAAATTTAAATATTGTGTGAATGAGCGTATGCATAAGTACTGGGTTATCCTTACATAATCTAAGTAATTAATAACTTGTAGTTTAATTAACCAGTTGTATGTAATGGTAATTAATGAAGGTCAAAGAAAAATGAATGCTAAATTTTGTCGGTAGTAGTCATGTTTTTAATGTTCAAATCTGTTTAAATTTGGAAGACTATATAAAAGAGAAGTCATACTAGTATTTTTTAAAAAAGAATTACATGCAGAGAATAAATAACTTTTAAAATGAATAAAATGGATTAATAGTGTAACCATGCGTTAAGTCAATTATTACGCCAAATTAACATCACCTATCCCGTATAGAAAATTTTGCCTAACGAACCTGGTAAGTAAGTGAAAGTGTTTTAAGGTCTCCATATCTGTCCTTAAAAGATATTGGTGGCGACCTATGAGTAATTTGGAGTCTTCTGTTTTGGTAAGTCAGTGTAAAGTGTAATAAGGGCAGGTGCGTAAAAAGATCGCACGCAGTAAGTAGAAGTCACGTGGTGGAAATTGGTAAGTAAAGTAATAGAACGTAACAAACTATAAACTGTAAAAGCTCCAGTCATTGCAATATCAACCCTCTTTACATGAAATACAACTGTAGCAGTCCTTTTTTATCCAAAACTGCTATAAATATCGGCATGGAGAACCAAACATGACTTCCATGTTCTAAGATTTATATTTAAAATTATTTTCGAAATGAAATATTTCCATAGAAACTACTTCTTTCTACTTACTGCTTCAGCCTTAACCACAGTACTGTGGTCACTAACGTATACCACCTCACGTTATCGCACTCGATTTTCACTGATGATGGCAGCCTATGGCACTGCCAAAACGTCTAGTTTTGCAGAAAACATTGGACTACGGCTAAACAGCCCGGGAAGGAATTTTAACAAGAAACTACTACTTTGTTGCCGATAACGTAGTACACATATAAAAATTATCCCCTCCCCCTTCAACTATAATTTTCATTTATAGAAAATAACCCCCTCCCACCGTTCAACTAGCCTCTTCATTTATAGATATTTCATCTACGTTTCTACAGTGGATTATTACGATCTTCTTATCAGGATACTTTATATATCAAAATTAACTACTTTACTCTTGTTACAACAAAAAATGTTTCAGGTAAACTGCCCTTTCCCCGTAACCGATCTTCACCAAACTCAAAAGGCCTCTCGAGTCTTCTACAACTCAGGCACATATGTAAAAAATTATTTGATTCTGTTTGAATTTATGGCAGTTATCGTTCGTAATGAAAATATTTCTCTTGTTACAACATAAAATGTTGCAGGTAAACTACCCCTTTCCCTTAACCGATCTTCACCAAAATCAACAGACCTTGAGTTCTCTACAATTTAGGGATGTGTGCGACACATTATTTGATTCTGTTTGAAGTTGCAGCTGATATCGTTTGCCATGGAAAAAAATTACCCTTGTTAAAACATAAAACGTTGCAGGTAAACTACCCCTTTCCCTTAAAAACCGATCTTCACCAAAAACAATAGGCCTTGAGAACTTTACAAGTCAGGGCTGTATGCGAAACATTATTTGAGTCTGTTTGAATTTGTGCCTGTTATCGTTTGCAATAGAAAAAAAATTACCCTTGATAAAAAAAACGTTGCGGGTTATTACAGATCTACTAATAGTGGTTGTTTTGTGTTTAGTTTAAATAAAAGTTTATAATTGTTTAATAGTTGTTTAAAGGTATTCACTGATGTAGTTCCCTTCACTTACCATGTATTTGTAGAATGCAGTCTTCTAAAGTAGTCCCTGTAATATAACTTCACAACACAAGACAAGTAATATAATATTTCACTGATGAAAATTAAATATAGGTTGTAATCAAAAGTCTTGTAAGTGATACCGATTCAACATTCAAAACTCTGGCGCTGTACACTGTACTGCCACCTTCTGATAAAATGACTGCTCTTGATCTACTTGTTTTTTAAAATAAAGACTGATTGTAGATAAGTAAATTGTAGGTTTATTAACATCAAATTAATGGAATACAATCAAAAAATTCCTTCAAACAATTGATAATCACAAATAAAAATAACTGATTCTATAACAGAGATTCTTGTTTCTCAAGGTCGGTAACACTGTTTGTTTTGAAGTTACAAATTATTAACCAAATAGGGTTAACTTTATTTTTATATTGTTACCAAAATCGTGTGTTCTTTTAGACTACAAGATACGAATTCGAAAATGCTTGAGTCTTTTTGTTATGCATTAACAGAAAAGTGTTTACAAAATAAAATAGTGGATGAGATCATATAAAGGTAAAATATCGTATATGGTACCCCTGTTGTATGGAGTACAGGTTAAAATGTCGTATGTACGATAATTAACTCAACAGTTGTTGTTTTAAATTATTCTCTCTCTCTCTCTCTTTTAGAATTATTAATAAGTAATTATCATTAAGGATCCATCAATTTAAAATTTATTCAAGTACTTGTTCTTGTTATCTTGTTAATCAAAATAATTTAAAGTACAGTAGACTCTCAACTATCCGACCTAATGTGGCGGTCGGCCGGGTCGGATAGCAAAAAAGTCGGATACACCGGAGCCGTAGGCATACCAGCCTCTGTAAGGTCAATGACCGCCACCCTATTGCGTTGAATGTACTTGTTGCTATTTGGATGCGTACGTCATATCAGTTTGTCCTTATAAATGACGTACAGTAATAAATGAATTAGAAAGAAATGAAATAAGAATTCGCAACTACAGTATCTTTCACAAAACCTTTATTTGAAGGATGAAACAAAATGTGTAGTTAACAATAAGTTGAATGAGTTTTACTATGAGTTTTAATTTATACGAAAGCTTTCAACCAAATTAGTTGTTAATATAAATCAAATTATAATAACCTAAAACTACGTAATGTATAATGAAAGAACAAGTGAAACTTACATTGTCTAAGGTTTGAAAAAGTCTGTAATTGAGACCTGCTTCTTTCCTCGCATTAATTTCCTCGCCGCTATATCCTTCCACTTACGTAAACATATTGCTACGACAGCACAGAACAATGTACGCGTTTATCGAATATGCCAGAAGGATCTCGATGTAAGCGTGTGGTGTACGTGCTACTAGACACATTTTGCGAGAATTTTCTCGACTGTGCCGGGCTTCGCTCGGACTGTGTCAAGGGCGTAATAATTACATAGTTCACGAGAGATAAGACGCAGTTTGGAACCTTCTGGTGTGTGAGCGTGACTATAAATACATCGGGTAGCGGCCTTAGTTTTTCAGTTCAATGCGAGATATTTGATAGTGTGGTTCGAGAGTATTAGTGCGATATATTTCCAGAGCGGTTCGAGTTATTACTGTGTACGTTCAAGTAGTTATTATTGAAGTGTTGCGTTTTATAATCAGACGGTATAATTGTAATAAAATTGAGTTTTATATTTGTGGACATTTTATTGCGTGTGTACAATTTTCATTTGATTTACTGTAGACTGTGTTGTTAATTACGAACTGTTTTACTGTAACAATTAAAGGTGTGATTAGTGACTTAATTGGTGACTTGTACTTATTTTGTTTCCACTGTACCTACGACGATCGAGTAGACCGTCGTAACAATATGATGTCTGCTGGTGTTGCTTCTTCTTGCTGGCCAATGTATTCCACTGCTGACTCGATCGCCTTCAGGCCTTCGGAGTGGGTTATACGATCGGAGGGTTCATCACCTTGTTCCTCTTCAATCGGCTGTTCATTTAATACCATCGCTACAATATCTTCGATTTCGTCCTTTGCCAACCATTCTGTGATGTCTTCCAATGAAGATTCCTCACATCCGGGAACTTTTTCTAACAGTGATACAAGCGCAGTGTTATCAGTTGCATTTTCCACATCACATTGCTGTTCTACCTCTTCCCACTTATCACTGGCTCTGTGATCCAGCAAAATTTTCCACGATCGCACAAGTGTTAAAGATGGAATTTCATCCCATGCCTCGGACACCCATCTGATGACGTCAAGCATGTCTACTGACTGTAGTACCGTCACAACTTCTGTATTATCAATTGTCGCGATGATATAGCTTAGTAGCCTACGTCGATATTTCTTGTTCAAAGCTTGGAGCACTCCCTGATCCATTGGCTGACATATAGATGTAACGTTTGCAGGCAAGAACAAAGCTTTTATGTCTCCATCTTTTAATTGGTCTTTTGCTGGATGTGAAGGAGCGTTATCCAAAACTAGGATTGCTTTCCTTGTTAAATTGTTTTCAGCTAAATGTTTTTCAACTTGTGGCACAAATTCCTGTTCAAACCAATTTTTGAAAATTTCTCCATTCATCCACGCCTTTTTTTGATGGGTATAATGCAGGGGCAAAGAACTTAAATCTTTAAGATTTTTAAAAGCCCTAGGCTTGCGAGATTTTCCAATCAAGGTCAGTCTCAACTTGTTGTGGTTTCCGGTTGCGTTACTACAAGCTAAAACTGTAACGCGGTCCTTGCTCTTCTTGAACCCTGGTGTGGCCTTTTCCTGTTTAGACGCTAGTGTTTTAGACGGCAACATACGGTAATTCAAACCGTCTCATCACAGTTGTACACTTGTTCTCCGGAAATACCTTCCTTATCAAGCAGGTCAAAAAAGTGTTTTTTAAAGTCAGGGACAGCGTCCTTATTAGCAGACAATGCTTCACCACAAATCGTCATCTGACAAACACCAAAACGTTTCTTCCAGCGATCAAGCCACCCGTCACTGGCAGTAAACTCACCATCGTCTCCTTCGATCTTGGACGGTAGCGCGATGATTTTATTTTACTAGGTTGGCTAATCTGATTTATATCTCATCAACGTTCGCGTAATCGTACTTGACCAGTGCACATTCAGTAATCTCGGCGTTCGGTTCGCCGGACCTTTCCGTCAAGTTAGTGTCGACATTAGATGTAGGCCTTAGGCCTTACTATTTTCTATCATGGCCAACTAGCGCCACAACTTCATTCTTAACTAAATTTATTAATTACTGATTCAATATGCAGCATTAGCCAGCCTTCTTTCAATTTATTACAGCTGTAATGTGATCATTCAAATTATTAAAACTATTCGTATACAGTCCACTTCTCTTATTTCTTAATGTAATTTAATACATCCTACACAACATCTTCAATCATAATGGAAGACCAGCAGACAAATATTTAATGCAAGATACATAATTTTCGCCCGCTTGGGCTGAACAAATTAACTCTTCCGGTCCGCACTTGCGGGACGTTACTTTTCTTAAACTGTTTCGGCCCACTTGGGCCGGGATCAGCCATATTTTTGGTCACTCCGGACCTGGATTTCCACTTAATGTCTTTTGTATCTTTTTCTGGCCATCACGGGCGGGTTAGCACGTCAGCTAATGCGACCGTGGCGTGATTTGCGTCGCCACTTCGCTCGTCGTCTTCAGGCAACGTGATAGCAAGTTCCTGCCGGCTGCAGTGCCTCAAGGTGGTCATCTTGCCAGCTGTTCACCATCATCATCAAGGAGCCGACGCTGCGGGACGTCGCTGACCAGGTACCACCAGCAACAGTAATAAGGTGCGTAAAAGAATGTCTGAGGAAGGCCTCAAGGTGCTGACCAGAAGGAGAGGCGGATTAAAGTCCGCGATAGTGCGGATACAATCCGCGGTAAATTCATTTGACATTAATTTAACCACAAAACATTTTTTGACTGTGAGATTAGAAAGTCTTAAGAGCTTAGCCTCGAAGTACGACGAAGTACAGTCTGAGATAGAGCTTATAAGTAAAGACGTGAGCACTGCTCAGGCAGACCGAGTCGAGGTTGAGGAAATGATATACTCAACTGAGGCAAACATTTTACAACTTCTTGACACTGTTAATACTCAGACTGTGCCTCCTGTACTATCGACGCCTGTGCATTTAAAACCGATAAGTTTGCCCTGCTTCTCAGGCAACATACTTGAGTGGCAACATTTCTATTCAATTTTTAATGATCTGGTGCATTCAAGATCAGATTTAACACCAGTACAGAAACTGCATTACTTGCATTCATCGGTGAAGTGTGAACCATTAGACTTAATTAAATCATTACCAATTTGTCAAGAGAATTATGTAATAGCGTTGAACTTGCTGTCCGATAGGTACAATAATCCATTTATATTAGCAAAATATTATGTACAGAACCTACTTCAGGTTAAGTCCACAATAAAGGACTCAGTCCAAAGCTTGGCTGAGTTTACGAATACTATAACGTCTTCTGTTAATTCGCTGGCGGCAATGAAGCTGTCTGTAAACCTATTTGAGTTTATTACTATACAATTGCTTTCCACTAAACTTGACCCTATTACTTTAAAACGTTGGAAGGAGTCTATAGACCCTGACAACTTGCCTAGGTTTCAAGACTTTACTCATTTTTTGAATTTGCGCCGACAGCTTTTAGAAAATACTATGCCAATTGAACCCGGACAGCAATTCAATAAACCTAGTGTAAAACCAAACAATAAGTTTGAGAAATGTAGTTTAAGAAATACTGCTGGCAGCAGTACCTTTAAGAGTTATCATGCTACGGCAAGGCATTATTCATGTGTGTGCTGTAAATCTGATCACCCGCTTTACATGTGTAATAATTTTCGCATATTAAGTGCCGCTGAGCGGGGGCAATTGGTGGCAAACCATAAATGTTGTATTAACTGCCTTAGAGCAGGTCATTTGATAACAAATTGTAAAAGTAAACAAGTTTGTAAAATTTGTTCAAAGGGTCACCACACCTTGCTGCACGCTAATTATGTGCCGAAATCAGCAGCTGCCAGCAGTAACTACTGCTCATTTAAATTACAATGTAAAAACAATGTACTTTTATCCACTGCAGTTGTGTATGTCATTGATCAGGCTGGCAATAGGCATAAGGCGCGCGCACTTCTTGACGCCGGGTCTCAGATCAATTTTTGTACGAAATCATTTGCGAAAAGATTGCACCTCAAACTAACCCGATCTAATATTCCGATTACAGGAATAAGCAACACAGCGTGTTGCGCTACTGACATTGTTTCTATGCGTATTATGTCTCGCTATCAGAGACATAGTTTCGAGGCCAAATTTGCCGTCTTATCTAACTTAACTCATAATCTGCCTTCAATATCGTTTGACATCAACCGGTTCCACATTCCAAATAAAATTTTTCTCGCCGACCCAGATTTTAATATATCTTCACAGATCGACATACTATTGGGGGCTCAATTTTATCTAGATTTAATATTAGCTAATAAGTACACACGCGGACCCAACTTCCCTATCATTCAGGAGACAAAACTGGGTTACATTTTGGCCGGCAATCTGCCCAAGCACTGCCACACCCAGGGTCCTGCTGTTTCGTTCTTGGCAAGGAACAATGACAGCCAAATCCTGCAATCTCTTGAGAGATTTTGGGAGGCAGAAACGATCCCCGGCGATACCCCTAACGGCGAGTCGGCTTGCGAAGAGCATTTTATGCGCTACACTCAGCGCAACCACGAGGGTAGATTTATAGTGTCGCTCCCATTTAAGTCTGATAATCCTCACTTAGGGGAATCCTACACAAGTGCCGAATCAAGGTTTTTAAACTTGGAGCGTCGATTCAGGCGCGATCCCAAGCTCGCTCGCGACTACGCAGACTTTATCGGGGAATACATGAAGCTTGGGCACATGACACCCATTGATCATGGCGCTATCAATTTAGGATCGTCAAATATTTATTACTTGCCTCACCATGCCGTGTTTAAACATTCTAGCTTGACCACAAAATTGCGCGTTGTCTTTGATGGTTCCTCCAAGACTACAAATGGCCTTTCGTTAAATGACCTATTATTGGTAGGCCCCAATGTTCAGCAAGATCTCTTCTCTATTCTGTTGCGGTTTCGCACACATAAGTATGTCCTGATTGCTGACATCGAAAAAATGTATCGTCAGATTCGCGTTGCTGAAGAGGACTGTCACTATCAGCGTATTTTGTGGCGTGACTCTTCCCTCGAACCACTTAAGCATTTCGCGCTGCGAACAGTAACTTACGGCACGGCTAGCGCCTCCTTTTTGGCCACACGGTGCCTTTTACAAATTGCTAGAGACAATCAAACTTCCTTTCCCCAAGCGGCTTTAGCCATCACTAACGATTTTTATGTAGACGATCTACTTACCGGTTCTGACACTATCCCCGATCTGACTAATCTGAAATCCGACCTAGGTGCGTTACTTGCTCAATATGGTTTCACGTTGCACAAATGGGCATCAAATGAACCCACAGCGGTCGCAAGTCATCACAACCTTTCACGACCCCTAAATAAACAGGACAATGTGCGTACCCTGGGCATTCTTTGGAACAACACTGCTGATTCATTTTTGTTTGATGTCAACCTATCTCCGGTTCTTCACAGCATATCCAAGAGGCAAATTCTTTCAATAATCGCCGGAATATATGATCCACTGGGTTTAATCGGACCAGTTGTCTTTTTGTATAAACACTTCACGCAGCGACTCTGGCTTTGTAAGCTTAGTTGGGATGAACCGCTTTCCGGTCAGTCACTGTCGGATTGGCATTCTTTGTGTAACAAATTAAGTCTGATTGGTAAAATAGTGGTCCCGCGATCTATTCGTTGCAACCATCAGGCGGTTACAGTTCAGTTGCATGGTTTTTCGGATGCTTCCGAGAGAGGGTTCGGCTGTTGTGTGTATGTCCGAGTCATTTATCAAGATGCTACTGCTTCCTGTCGTCTTTTGTGTTCAAAATCTCGCGTGGCTCCCTTGCGCCAAGTGTCATTACCTCGTATCGAGCTCTGCGCTTGTTTGTTATTATCGCGACTTGTGTCTAAAATTATTCCTGCTCTTCATTCATTCATTGAGGATGTACATTTGTATTCCGACTCTATGGTGGCTCTTTACTGGATTCATGCGCAGTCTTCGCGTTGGAAAACATACGTCGCTAATAGGGTTGCTGAAATTCAGCGTCGCACGCAAACTTGTACCTGGCATCACATTGATTCGCGACGCAATCCTGCTGATATTATTTCTAGGGGGTGTCTCCCGGACGTTTTGCGCGATTGCTCGCTTTGGTGGCACGGTCCTGGCTGTCTGTCTCAATCGTCAGAGTCTAATCCTTTTCCATCTTTCGTACCGGCCACTCCATCATCTTCGGAAGTCATCGCGGAAGAGAAAACTACACATAACCGTTCGCTAATGTCTACCCTGGCTGTTGACTTATCGTTGGACTTTTCCTCGTTACACCGGCTGACACGTGTATACGCGTACTGTTTTCGTTTCATCAGAAATATTAGGCACTCATCTGCGGACAGGCTTTCGGGCGATCTGACCCCTGCAGAAATTCATCAGTCTCTTAATTTCTTTATAAGGCAATCTCAATCGACCCACTTCCCAGGCGAAATTAGTTGTCTTCGGAACGGATCTTCTGTTTCCATCAGAAGCAAGTTAGCCTCTCTCGACCCGTTTCTTGACGACACTGGAGTGATACGCGTGGGCGGACGATTGCAGCATTCCCAGTTATCTTACGACTCGAAACATCCTATCGTACTACCCCCATCGGCGCATGTCACACGCCTTGTCATCGAGCGCGAACACATTCGTTTGCTTCATGCTGGTGCGCAGCTCGTGCATCGTTCACTGCGTCAACGTTGGTGGATTGTTAATGCCCGGCTGGTCATCCGTTCCATTATTCGTAAGTGTCTCAAGTGCATCAGGTTTAGCGCCACACAGCAGGTTCAGAGGCTTGGCATCTTGCCATCCCCTAGAGTCACTCCTTCAAGGCCGTTTCTATTTTGCGCGGTTGATTATGGTGGTCCCTTCATGATTCGTCATGGCGGGCAGAAGTCTAGAACTCTTACTAAGGCGTACGTGTCTCTGTTTGTTTGCTTAGCAACTAGGGCTATTCACCTGGAATTGGTGTCCGACCTTATTGCCAGCGCGAGACGAGATGTGACACTATGGTTACAGCACAATGCGGCTTTATTCCGCCATTGACTTATTATTTATTACGACCATTTGGTCAACATGATTGTGATGGATTGTCACAATATTTTTGTCAATTTTGCGTCATGGCACGCTTCTGAGTATCACAGTTCTGGTGATATCTTAATATTTGTATTGTATGTTAATTTTTGTGGCATACTATGTCACACTTTCATTGATCTCATGGGGTGTACTGCATGTCTTTGGGTGGTCTTATTTATTAATGTTATTACATAATATTCGCATGTTTGCTGTCAAGTAACCATGCATTCATTTCTTTATATTGTTGCTGATAAATATGTACTATTTTGTGAATGTCTTAAATTATTAAATTGTTTCTGTAATTTCAGTATTGTATTGTTGGCTGACATTACAATTATTTATCTTGTAATTATGCAAATTATTATTGTTGTATTCACATAAATTGTGTCGATGTAAACTATTGTAAGCGTCTACCGTGTGTAACTGCCTTGTCTAATTTATTTATATTGTACTTATATTTTATTCATTTTTGTAAGTAAGCATGCACAATTCTTTATTTAACTTATGACATACACGTCATATCTGGGCTACATTCAGCATCTAGCTTGCTCACACGTTGGCATACATTGTAAATTCCTGAAACTTCAGGAATAGCATATTTAGGTCGATACATGTCGCCCTCCTGAATATACAATGAAACATGCAACTGTAACATGTTCAACAACAATTTTATTCATGTAATGAACTTCTGTACAGGTCTACGGACCTTAGCTAGCATTAAGCTAACTCTATGACTTGCATATTATGTATTTTTCGTTCATGTTTTGTAATGTTACGTACTGCGCACTTGTGTCAGTAATATTGGTTAACCAGACTTAGTGGTACATGAAACAGCTGTTTGCCAAACCTTGGCCTACAGTCGCCTATCTGCATGCTTATCTCAAATTAGCGGCCGATTGCCGTTATCTAATCTCAACTCAAGGTTCAACTCAGCCTTGAAGCTGATTCTAATTATTAAAACTCCACTATTTCAAATTGAATTGTAAATGTATTATAATTTATTAAAGAATGTATTAAAAAATCTTTTTGATTTTTGACGGGCAGCTTATGGACGGTAGCGCGATGATTTTATTTTACTAGGTTGGCTAATCTGATTTATATCTCATCAACGTTCGCGTAATCGTACTTGACCAGTGCACATTCAGTAATCTCGGCGTTCGGTTCGCCGGACCTTTCCATCAAGTTAGTGTCGACATTAGATGTAGGCCTTAGGCCTTACTATTTTCTATCATGGCCAACTAGCGCCACAACTTCATTCTTAACTAAATTTATTAATTATTGATTCAATATGCAGCATTAGCCAGCCTTCTTTCAATTTGTTACAGCTGTAATGTGATCATTCAAATTATTAAAACTATTCGTATACAGTCCACTTCTCTTATTTCTTAATGTAATTTAATACATCCTACACAACATCTTCAATCATAATGGAAGACCAGCAGACAAATATTTAATGCAAGATACATAATTTTCGCCCGCTTGGGCTGAACAAATTAACTCTTCCGGTCCGCACTTGCGGGAAGTTACTTTTCTTAAACTGTTTCGGCCCACTTGGGCCGGGATCAGTCAGATCTGTTTTTTAAACTGAATCGCTTTTTCTTGGAGCAAGGGGCCTGAAACCGTCAATCCTTTCCCCCTCACATTTTCATACCACAGATATAAAGCCTCTTCAACTTCCACACGTTTTCCTTTTTGCATAGTTTTTCTAACTTTCACGCCACTGCCACTTGCTTGCTTAGAACACCATTTTTCAATCTCTGCGCGATTTCTTCGCCAATCACCCACAGTAGTTTTTCCAACTCCTAACTCCAGTGCAATTTTGTTTACCGACTCATCAGAATCCATTCTTTTTATTGCTTGCAGTTTTTCTTCCAAAGTTACTACCACTTTCTTTCGTTTGTCACCCATATTTCACTTAAAAATAAAAGCCACCAACAATACTGTATACACACTTTATAACAAATTAACAATCCACGAACGACTGAACCGCACGGACTGACTTCTGGATACAGACTGACTGATGTACCTGTTACACACTCAAGTAGGAACACGAAACTTTCCTGTCACAACATGAATCAATTGGCGTACTGTATTGGTAACTGGTGATTCACGCGTAAGCGCCTTCACCTGCGTGGCGGGATTGCTCACATGACGTTTGAAGGCGCTAGTAATCGGATTGGAAATACTGCATATGCACCGTACTCAAATTTTTTTTTTTTTGAGTAGCGGGTCGGGCGGGTCGGATAGGCCGGAGGTCGAATAGGCGGGAGTCGGATAGCCGAGAGTCTACTGTAGTTACTCATTTGGTAAGATATGGAGGTTAGTTTGTACCTCTTCAAGTCACTTATTGACAGTAATTATTGATATTATATATTAAAAAACTGGCAATAACATTTAAACATACATTAATAACATATTTTTTTATCATTAATTAACTTTAATAATGTTCATGAACATAATTACTATAATCATTAACCTTCGTTACAGGTTAGTCAAATCAGCATCTAACCTTGAAAATCGTCAAAAGTTAGGTAACTATTAAAATTTGTTTAATAGTTTTTTAATTATGATTAATCATTTATTCAATTAAAATAAATACAAGGAACATTATTTAATAAGTGGGTTAATTAATAAAATAGCATCTTTGAGTCAGGTAGTTCCATACTTGACTCAAGTATGACAACAACAAATATTTTTGGTTATTAGAAATGCATAAAAATTGTTAAAATCGTTTAATTAGTTTTGTACTCCCTTTCTATTTCACATATCATGCCGATATTATACACTAGCATGATTATCATTGTTCACTACACTGTATTCACTCACTCGAAGGATCATAACCTTGATTCAGTTTTATGGTTATGTTTACTTCCGATGCTTAACTAGGAGGGTCGCGCACAAATTATAACAATACTCTGCTGCGACGGTCCGTAACCTTTCACTCTGAATGACAAAAACTAAGTGTTGCCGCTCCGGACAAATTCTACTTCGAATCTGTCGGGATTAGCTCTTCTGATTGGCTGATAAATCTATACTCTCGTCCCCCAAACACCTTTTCAGAATTAATTTTCTAAAATTTTACAATTCGACTTTGGGTTGGAGATTATTTATGACGTCAGCAATTTGTTTGCAATTGATGCATATAATTTATTTTGCTGATAACTTTTTTAATACTGTTTTAGTTGGAAAACTAACAATTTTATTAACTCTCGGATGCTCAGCTCTACAATTAAAGTTCAAACAAGCCATAAATCCGTCCATTGATAAATAAGTTAGCTCCTTCATTATGCACTTATTATGGATCTCATTTATAATATAAGTCCTTCCACTTTTTTTTTAATAAATAATTATTACTAACACTGTTTTGTAGCAATTAGAGTAATTTCCTCTTATTATCTAATCACAGATTATTGTTTGTTAGCAAGTTTATATTCATGCACTGTTCCAAACGATTAGGCATGGTATGCCGGTGCGTTAATTCTTATTATTATACAAAATGATTTATCCTAATACAATTATTCCTATGGTACATTGTTCCGTAATAATTAATACACATTTATTCAAAGTTTTACTTCTCAAACTGGTTTTGTTCATGTGTACTGTTTGTTTATAATATTACATGTTTGGGCTTTTGATATTTTGATACCTATTTTATATGATTATTGATTAATTAACAATGTATTCCTTTCTTGTAATTTGACTGTTGGTGAGGTTTATTGTGTGTCTTGTTGCTATTATTCTCACTGTTGTGTTATATGTCCTGAATTAATTGTAATTATGGTGCTTGCAGCTACTTTTGGTTGACATGTATAATTGGTTTACATTATAATTCAATAATTTTATGTTTTTAAATACAGTAAATGGTTCTCAAAGTAGTATTGGCTATTTGTCTCACTACTGGTATACTCCTTTGTTCTTAAGAATCTGTTTTAATAGAGCTTTTTGTGTAATTATGAGGCGTCACCTCTGCCTTGTTGTTCTGGCCATTCTTTGTTTACTAATTATTAAGTAAATCTTGGTGCTGTCTACTTCTTATTGGTGTTAGTTTGTTCCTTATAAACTCTATTTTGCTTGGTGTATAATAGAAATATACTTGTGTGTGTTTTTATTACAGTTACTTTTGATTTTACACTGTATATGTTGATCAGATGAGGTTATGTTAATCCATTGTTGGCTTGGTATAATATATGCCTTTGAATGTCTTTCATTCACAATTTCTATTTACATATTCTACTAACATATCTCATTACTACGAGGGCTATCCAGAAAGTAACAGACGTTTTGAAATAAAAAATTTACAAAATGAAAAAACAAAATTTTATTATATACATTTGAAAGGTACACTCTTAAGCTATTTTTCTACATAATCGCCATTCAAATTAAGGCACTTATCATACCGTGGCACAAGTTTTTCAATACCGTCTCTGTAGAAATCTGCCGCCTGCGATTTCAACCACTGGTTTACACCGGCATGCAGTTCGGCGTCAGTATCAAAGCGTTGTGTAGCGAGCCATGTCTTCATCGCTGGGAAGAGGTGATAGTCGCTCGGCGCCAAATCCGGGCTGTATGGTGGATGATCGAACACCTCCCATCCAAAACCATCGAAGAGCTCTCGGGTACGATTGGCCATGTGTGGATGTGCGTTGTCGTGAAAAAACAAAACCTTCGCACTAAGTTTTCCCCGACGCTTGTTTTGTATCGCGCGCCTTAACTTTCTCAGTGTTTCACAATACCTCTCTGAGTTAATTGTTGTGCCACGTTCAAGAAAATCAACGAGAATCACTCCTTCAGAGTCCCAAAACACAGTAGCCATGATCTTTCTTGCTGACAGCGTTTGCAAACACTTCCTTGGTTTCTTGGGAGAATTTGTGTGTCCCCATTCCGTTGACTGCCTTTTTGTTTCACTATTGACATGCTTCACCCAAGTCTCGTCCCCAGTTACGATACGATCGATAACTTTGTTACCATTTTTGTCGTAATCTTCGAGGAAAGTTAGTGCTGCAGCCAGTCTCTGTTTTTTTGTGGTCTTCCGTTAGGATTTTCGGAATCCACCTAGCACAAAATTTGTGGTAACCAAGCTTTTCCGCCACAATTTCAGGCACCAAACTCCGTGAAATTTGGGGAAAATGTTTCGAAAGTTCCGTAATCATGAAACGACGATCTTCACGAATTTTGTCATTGATTTTCATCACCAGTTCATCAGTCACAAGGCTAGGTCTACCACTGCGGTCCTCATCGTGAACATTGGTACGGCCATTTTTAAAATCAATGCACCATTGCCTCACTCGGCTTTCACTCATTATTCCTTTTCCGTACACATCACAAAGTTGGCGATAAATTTCAATTGGTTTGTGATTTTTTGCCAACAAAAACCTAATCACAGAACGCACCTCACAAGTGGCGGGATTTTCTATTGCAGCGCACATTTTAACACGTCACAGAGAGCAAAGTAAGAGGGGCGCAGACCGCACGCTACCACAGCTGGATGCATACTGAGTGTAGGAACGTTCTGACACCAAGATGGCGGCTCTATCCCCGCCCACCGTCACGGTCGGTCAAAACGTCTGTTACTTTCTGGATAGCCCTCGTATATCTTCAACACAGTATTATCCTTATTTTACTAATATTATATTTTAACTGATACACATTGTTAATTATTTATTTATCATCAACATGTACTATGTGATTACTTTTTGTAATGCACATTAGGACTGAGTTACTTACTCTAAATTGTCATAATTACTTTCATTTATACACATAAATAACTATGTTATGTGTTGTTTCATGTTATTGGTATAAAAACTTGTTCATTTCATAATCATTATCTTTCATAATCAGTCAGAAACAATTATTCTGAAACAGTCTTATTTCTCTAGCTATTTTGAGCAGTTATTTTGTTTCTATCAGAAATTCTGGTGTGGTCTTATGTTTTATACAGTCTTATCTGTGTTTCACAGATCACACACTAAATGTTTGTGTTTTTTCATGAAGATTACTGTTCATTCTATTTGTCACTGGTTCCAAAAATATGACACTTTATATTGTTAGTGCTCATTGGGTTTGGGGCGTGTGATAGTATTTTATGCACTTATAAACGACGCATTGTTATTGTTTGTGTTTGTTTATCACTAGCAAAATTTCCTTCTTCATGTTATCCATTCTTCTTAAACGTCTCTTCCTCTTCTTATCTTGACATTAAAATGCTCATGGGTTTCTGCTATCATATGTGTCCTCTTCTTGGGAATCCATTCTTCATTCATGGGTATGTCCCCTCGTTCATTTTGTATGGGTCTGGTCCTTGTGTATTTTTCTTCTCATTACGTATATTTTCTCTCACTTATTGTATGTGTATTCTCTTCTCCTCAGTTTATATTCTTCTTTGTAGAAATACCCTACTCATTCATAGGTTTGTATTGTATGTTTTCTTCTTATGGTAGTCTATTCCTCACTCATAGATATGGTTTCCTCTTCTTTTAGTAATGTTTCCCTCACTCATAGGTCCTATTGGATCTTGTTTTCTGACTTAGTATTTTAATTCATTTTTCTTCTTTTTCATTATATTTGATGATCCATTTAGTCTTAACTTCTTTCTTTTCTGGTGCTTCCCCCCCTTTTTTTTATTGTTATCTATTTATTGATATATTGTAGTTTTTTACAGTTGAGCGTTACTCTTTCTCTTATTAGGTTTTAATTATATTAGTCAAGACATGCATATGTTATATTCTTAGGTTTTGGGGTGTGAGTTATATTTTCTATGTAACGATGATTTTGTTACGTTACAGGGTTAACTACCCCTTTCCCTTTACCGATCTTCACCAAAAACAATAGGCCTCAAGTACTCTACAAATCAGGGCTGTACGCAAAAAAATATTTGATTCTGTTTGAATTTGCGGCTATTATCATTTGCCATAGAAAAAAAAATCTACAGACACATGCAGACACTTTTCGAAAAATGACTTTTACTTCCATGTTCCTTAAGGAAATGGAAGTATGGTGATGGAAAAAATATCGGTATGGAGAACCATACATGCCTTCCATATTCTAAGATTTATATTTCAAATCATTTTCGAAATGAAATATTACCATAGAAACTACTTCTTTCTACTTACTGCTTCAGCCTTAACCACAGTACTGTGGTCACTAACGTATACCACCTCACGTTATCGCACTCGATTTTTACTGATGATGGAAGTCGATGGCATTGCCGAAACGTCTGGTTTTGTAGAGAAACAGTGGACTGCGGCCAAATATCCCGGGAAGGAATTTTAACAAAAACTACTTCTTTGTTGACGATAATGTTGTACACAAATATATAAAAAATATGCATAAAATTAATGGCTTGTATAAGTTAATGATTGATCTCCATTAAGTAGAGCTCAAGTTTCCAAAGTTTTAATATTATGATGTCCGTAATTAAAACATCAGAGCAGGTTTAGTGTGTATGAGGGAACACCGTCTATGTAGTGTCTATGAATCGTTCCTCTGTAAACACGTGCAGTTACACTGCCCAGCGATCCACAGGAAGCAAATCGCTATCCACGCTGGACACTTTTTCGGCTTGCACGCGTTATGTTGGTATGGGTTTCGGCCCTTTCCATTTAAAAAGCGTGCTAATGAAAGAAAATAAACATGAATGAGGCCAGAAATAACGCGAATTTTGTGTGTGTGTGTGTGTGTGTGTCTTTCCTGCCTTTTTATTGCGGTAGTCATAATAATAAAATGGAAACGTAAACATTACATAACTGAGATATGCTTGCCTGCCACGAACGATATATTTTCTCTCATACATGATTTACATTAAAATGAAAAAATTATAATTTTATTGCCTGGCAACAAAATTATTTTATTTTTAACAATTACCATTGTTTGAAAAAGTTTAAATGAATTTTCAAGTACTTTACTGTCGTTAAAACGTAAAAGGTTGCAGGTAAACTACCCCTTTCCCTTAACCGATCTTCACCAAAAAGAATAGGTCTTGAGAACCCTACAATTTAGGGGTGTATGCAACAAATTATTTGATTCTGTTTGAATTTGCGGCTGTTATCGTTTGCCATAGAAAATACCCTTGTTAAAACATAAAACACTGCAGGTAAACTGCCCCTTTCCCTTAACCGATCTTCACCAAAAACAATAGGTCGTGAGTACTCTACAAATCAGTGCTGTATGCAAAAAATGATTTGATTCTGTTTGAATTTGCGGCTGTTATCGTTTGCCATAGAAAAAAATCTACAGAAGACAGACAGACACACAGACACTTTTCGAAAAACGACTTTTTTCATGTTTTGAGTGTAGTACAATCAGAATCTGCAATAATCACGAACACGATTTTTTTTCCATCACCATACTTCCATTTCCTTAAGGCATATGGAAGTAAAAAATCGTGTTCGAGATTATTGCAGATTCTGATTGTACTACACTCAAAACATGAAAAAAAGTCATTTTTACTTCCATATTCCTTAAGGAATGGAAGTATGGTGATGGCAAAAAAAATCGTGTTCGAGATTATTGCAGATTCTGATTCTACTACACTCAAAACATGAAAAAAAGTCGTTTTCTGTAAAGTGTGTGTGTGTGTGTGTGTGTGTGTGTGTGTGTGTGTGTGTGTGTGTCTGTAGATTTTTTTTCTATGGCAAACGATAACTGCCGCAAATTCAAACAGAATCAAATAATTTTTTGCATATAGCCCTGAATTGTAGAGTTCTCAAGACCTATTGTTTTGGTGAAGATCGGTTAAGGGAAAGGGGTAGTTTACCTGTAACGTTTTATGTTTTAACAAGGGTATTTCCTATGGCAAACGATAACAGCCGCAAATTCAAACAGAATCAAAAGATTATTTGCATACAGCCCTAAAGTGTAGAGTTCTCAAGACCTATTGTTTTTGGTGAAGATCGGTTAAGGGAAAGGGGTAGTTTACCTACAACGTTTTTTTTAACAAGGGTATTTTCTATGGCAAACGATAACAGCCGCAAATTCAAACAGAATCAAATAATTTTCTGCATACAGCCCTGATTTGTAGAGTACTCAAGACCTATTGTTTTTGGTGAAGATCGGTCGAGGGGAAGGGGTAGTTTACCTGCAACGTTTTTTTATCAAGCGTATTTTCTATGGCAAACGATAACAGCCGCAAATTCAAACATAATCAAATAATTTTTTGTATACGTCAGTGAATTGTAGAGGACTCTAGGAATTTTGATTTTGGTGAAGATCGGTTAAGGGGAAGGGGTAGTTTACCTGCAACTTTTATGTTTTAACAAGAGTAAAGTACTTGAAAATTCATTTAAACTTTTTCAAACAATGGTAATTGTTAAATATCGGTATGGAGAACCATACATGACTTCCATATTCTAAGATTTATATTTAAAATCATTTTCGAAATGAAATATTACCATAGAAACTACTTCTTTCTACTTACTGCTTCAGCCTTAACCACAGTACTGTGTTCACTAACGTATACCACCTCACGTTATCGCACTCGATTTTCACTGATGATGGAAGTCGATGGCATTGCCGAAATGTCTGGTTTTGTAGAAAACATTGGACTACGGCCAAATATCCCGGGAAGGAATTTTAACAAAAACTACTTCTTTGTTGCCGATAACGTTGTACACATATATATCAGTGGCGAAGTTACATGGAGGCAATTGAGGCAATGCCTACCCTAACAAATTCTGTAGAATAAAAATTATAAATACGTATGAACTACATAACGTAAAGATTATACATTGTTACTGGGACTGTCAAATTTATTAAACCGAAACGTGCTTTATTGAGCGACCGCTAGATGGTGACAGGTGAGATTCGGCATAGTTCGTTTAAAGCGAATGAGGCAACCTGAACTTGCCTCAGCGTTTTTTGTATACATCGTATGTAAGCAATGTAGTGGTGTGATAGGGAAGTGTAGGGAGGGGGGATTGTCCTGCGCTGTACACATAGAGCGTTGAGGCATGCCTCACTTCTGTGGTCCAAACAGTTAAGTTAAAGCGCCTGTGTTGTTTCTAAGTGTTTATTTTATGCGGTTATTAAAAGTGTCACTGTTATTCCGCTGAACTAACAGATGATCAAGATTGTTATTTGAATTATTTGTAACATTAAACATATATATAGAAACTAACCAAGTTTAAAAATTTGAAGTTCAATCAGTTGTATTATTGTGTATGACTAATACAAGGATTGTTCAATAGACACACGTATAGAGCTGTAAAGCATTTTTTATTCAACGATTTTAAAAGAAGTCTCCAATAACATTAAGACATGAGTTCCACTGTTGCGCTAACCTGTAGATTCCCTGCTAGTAAAATTCTTACGGCTGTTTGTGGAACCATTCGGTTACAGCAACTCTACCTCAGCGTCCGATTTGACCCACCGTCCTTTTAGTGATTCCTTAAAAAAAATTTAAGATAAGATTTTTGCCTACCCATTCATTAACTACTAGCTTCGCCAGTAAGCAAATTGATGTCCATTTTTTCGGCTTGCACGCGTTATGTTGGTGTGGGTTTCGGCACTTTCCATTTAAAAAGCGTGCAAACGTAAGAAAATAAACATGAGTGAGGCCAGAAATAACGTGAATTGTGTGTTTGTGTCTTACCTGCCTTTTTATTGCCGTATTAAATGAAAAATATTATATTACATTAAAATTAAAAAATTTTAATTTTATTGCCTGGCAACAAAATTATTTTATTTTTAACAATTACCATTGTTTCAAAAAGTTTAAATAAATTTGCAAGTACTTTACTCTTGTTAAAACGTAAAAGGTTGCTGGTAAACTACCCCTTCCCCTTAACCGATCTTTACCAAAATCGAAAGTCCTTGAGACCTCTACAATTCAGGGATGTATGCAAAAAATTATTTGATTCTGTTTGAATTTGCGGCTGTTATCGTTTGCCATAGAAAATACGCTTGATAAAAAAACGGTGCAGGTAAACTACCCCTTCCCCTTAACAGATCTTCACCAAAAACAATAGGTCTTGAGTACTCTACAAATCAGGGCTGTATGCAAAACATTATTTGATTCTGTTTGAATTTGCGGCTGTTATCGTTTGCCATAGAAAATACCCTTGTTAAAAAAATGTTGCAAGTAAACTACCCCTTTCCCTCAACCGATCTTCACCAAAAACAATAGGTCTTGAGAACTCTACAATTTAGGGCTGTATGCAAATAATCGTTTGATTCTGTTTGAATTTGCGGCTGTTATCGTTTGCCATAGGAAATACCCTTGTTAAAACATAAAACGTTACAAGTAAACTACCCCTTTCCCTTAACCGATCTTCACCAAAAACAATAGGTCGTGAAAACTCTACAATTCAGGGCTGTATACGAAACATTATTTAAGTCTGTTTGAATTTGCGGCTGTTATCGTTTGCCAAAAAAAAAATTTCCCTTGATAAAAAAAACCGTTGCAGGTAAACTACCCCTTCCCCTCAACCGATCTTCACCAAAAACAATAGGTCGCGAGTACTCTACAAGTCAGGGCTGTATGCAAAAAATTATTTGATTCTGTTTGAATTTGCGGCAGTTATCGTTTGCCATAGAAAATACGCTTGATAAAAAACGTTGCAGGTAAACTACCCCTTCCCCTCAACCGATCTTCACCAAAAACAATAGGTCTTGAGTACTCTACAAATCAGGGCTGTATGCAGAAAATTATTTGATTCTGTTTGAATTTGCGGCTGTTATCGTTTGCCATAGAAAATACCCTTGTTAAAAAAATGTTGTAGGTAAACTACCCCTTTCCCTTAATCGATCTTCACCAAAAACAATAGGTCTTGAGAACTCTACAATTCAGGGCTGTATACGAAACATTATTTGATTCTGTTTGAATTTGCGGCTGTTATCGTTTGCCAAAAAAAAAAAATTTCCCTTGATAAAAAAAAACCGTTGCAGGTAAACTACCCCTTTCCATCAACCGATCTTCACCAAAAACAATAGGTCGCGAGTCCTCTACAAATCAGGGCTGTATGCAAAAAATTATTTGATTCTGTTTGAATTTGCGGCAGTTATCGTTTGCCATAGAAAAAAAATCTACAGACACACACACAGACACTTTTCGGAAAACGACTTTTTTTCATGTTTTGAGTGTAGTAGAATCAGAATCTGCAATAATCTCGAACACAATTTTTTTTGCCATCACCATACTTCCATTCCTTAAGGAAATATGGAAGTAAAAATAAAATAATTTTGTTGCCAGGCAATAAAATTATAGTTTTTTACTTCCATATTCCTTAAGGAATGGAAGTATGGTGATGGCAAAAAAAATCGTGTTCGAGATTATTGCAGATTCTTATTCTACTACACTCAAAACATGAAAAAAAGTCGTTTTCCGAAAAGTGTCTGTGTGTCTGTCTGTCTGTCTATCTGTAGATTTTTTTTCTATGGCAAACGATAACTGCCGCAAATTCAAACAGAATCAAATAATTTTTTGCATACAGCCCGGTTTTGCAGAGTTCTCGCGACCTATTGTTTTTGGTGAAGATCGGTTGAGGGAAAGGGGTAGTTTACCTGCAACGGTTTTTTTTTAGCAAGGGTAATTTTGTTTGTTTGGCAAACGATAACAGCCGCAAATTCAAACAGAATCAAATAATGTTTCGCATACAGCCCTGAATTGTAGAGTTCTCATGACCTATTGTTTTTGGTGAAGATCGGTTAAGGGAAAGGGGTAGTTTACCTGTAACGTTTTATGTTTTAACAAGGGTATTTCCTATGGCAAACGATAACAGCCGCAAATTCAAACAGAATGAAAAGATTATTTGCATACAGCCCTAAATTGTAGAGTTCTCAATACCTTTTGTTTTTGGTGAAGATCGGTTAAGGGAAAGGGGTAGTTTACCTACAACGTTTTTTTAACAAGGGTATTTTCTATGGCAAACGATAACAGCCGCAAATTCAAACAGAATCAAATAATTTTCTGCATACAGCCCTGATTTGTAGAGTACTCAAGACCTATTGTTTTTGGTGAAGATCGGTTGAGGGGAAGGGGTAGTTTACCAGCAACGTTTTTTATCATGCGTATTTTCTATGGCAAACGACAACTGCCGCAAATTCAAACAGAATCAAATAATTTTTTGCATACAGCCCTGGTTTGTAGAGTACTCGCGACCTATTGTTTTTGGTGAAGATCGGTTGAGGGGAAGGGGTAGTTTACCTGCTACGGTTTTTTTTATCAAGGGAAATTTTTTTTTTTGGCAAACGATAGCCGCAAATTCAAACAGAATCAAATAATGTTTCGCATACAGCCCTGAATTGTAGATTTCTCAAGACCTATTGTTTTTGGTGAAGATCGGTTGAGGGAAAGGGGTAGTTTACCTGCAACGTTTTTTTAACAAGGGTATTTTCTATGGCAAACGATAACAGCCGCAAATTCAAACAGAATCAAATAATGTTTTGCATACAGTCCTGATTTGTAGAGTACTCAAGACCTATTGTTTTTGGTGAAGATCGGTTAAGGGGAAGGGGTAGTTTACCTGCAACCTTATACGTTTTAACAAGAGTAAAGTACTTGAAAATTTATTTAAACTTTTTGAAACAATGGTAATTGTTAAAAATAAAATAATTTTGTTGCCAGGCAATAAAATTATAATTTTTTCATTTTAATGTAATATAATATTTTTCATTTAATACAGCAATAAAAAGGCAGGTAAGGCACAGCCTGGCTGTTTGGCTGAAAATGATTTTAAATATAAATCTTAGAATATGGAAGTCATGTATGGTTCTCCATACCGATATTTCATTTATGTATTTTTTTCTCAGTTATGTACTGTTTACGTTTCCATTTTATTATTATGACTACCGCAATGAAAAGGCAGGGAAGACACACACACACACACACACACACACACACACACACACACACACACACACACACACACACACACACAGTTCGCGTTATTTTTTGCCTCATTCATGTTTATTTTCTTACATTTGCACGGTTTTTACTTCCATATTCCTTAAGGAATGGAAGTATGGTGATGGCAAAAAAAATCGTGTTCGAGATTATTGCAGATTCTGATTCTACTACACTCAAAACATGAAAAAAAGTCGTTTTCCGAAAAGTGTCTGTGTGTGTGTCTGTCTGTGTGTCTGTAGATTTTTTTCTATGGCAAACGATAACTGCCGCAAATTCAAACAGAATCAAATAATTTTTTGCATGCAGCCCTGATTTGCAGAGTACTCGCGACCTATTGTTTTTGGTGAAGATCGGTTGAGGGAAAGGGGTAGTTTACCTGCAACGGTTTTTTTTTTTAGCAAGGGTAATTTTGTTTGTTTGGCAAACGATAACAGCCGCAAATTCAAACAGAATCAAATAATGTTTCGCATACAGCCCTGAATTGTAGAGTTCTCAAGATCTGTTGATTTTCGTGAAGATCGGTTAAGGGAAAGGGGTAGTTTACCTGTAACGTTTTATGTTTTAACAAGGGTATTTCCTATGGCAAACGATAACAGCCGCAAATTCAAACAGAATCAAAAGATTATTTGCATACAGCCCTAAATTGTAGAGTTCTCAAGATTTATTGTTTTTGGTGAAGATCGGTTAAGGGAAAGGGGTAGTTTACCTACAACGTTTTTTTAACAAGGGTATTTTCTATGGCAAACGATAACAGCCGCAAATTCAAACAGAATCAAATAATTTTCTGCATACAGCCCTGATTTGTTGAGTACTCAAGACCTATTGTTTTTGGTGAAGATCGGTTGAGGGGAAGGGGTAGTTTACCTGCAACGTTTTTTATCAAGCGTATTTTCTATGGCAAACGATAACTGCCGCAAATTCAAACAGAATCAAATAATTTTTTGCATACAGCCCTGATTTGTAGAGTACTCGCGACTTATTGTTTTTGGTGAAGATCGGTTGAGGGGAAGGGGTAGTTTACCGGCAACGGTTTTTTTTATAAAGGGAAATTTTTCCTTATGGAATGGAAGTATGGTGATGGCAAAAAAAATCGTGTTCGAGATTATTGCAGATTCTGATTCTACTACACTCAAAACATGAAAAAAAGTCGTTTTCCGAAAAGTGTCTGTGTGCCTGTCTGTCTGTGTGTCTGTAGATTTTTTTTCTATGGCAAACGATAACTGCCGCAAATTCAAACAGAATCAAATAATTTTTTGCATACAGCCCTGATTTGTAGAGTACTCACGACCTATTGTTTTTGGTGCAGATCGGATGAGGGAAAGGGGTAGTTTACCTGCAACGGTTTTTTTTTTATCAAGGGTAATTTTGTTTGTTTGGCAAACGATAACGGCCGCAAATTCAAACAGAATCAAATAATGTTTCGCATACAACCCTGAATTGTAGAGTTTTCAAGACCTATTGTTTTTGGTGAAGATCGGTTAAGGGGAAGGGGTAGTTTACCTGCAACGTTTTTTTAACAAGGGTATTGTCTATGGCAAACGATAACTGCCGCAAATTCAAACAGAATCAAATAATGTTTTGCATACAGCCCTGATTTGTAGAGTACTCAAGACCTATTGTTTTTGGTGAAGATCGGTTAAGGGAAAGGGGTAGTTTACCTGTAACGTTTTATGTCTTAACAAGGGTATTTCCTATGGCAAACGATAACAGCCGCAAATTCAAACAGAATCAAATAATGTTTTGCAAACCGCCCTGATTTGTAAAGTACTCAAGACCTATTGTTTTTGGTGAAGATCGGTTAAGGGGAAGGGGTAGTTTACCTGCAACGTTTTTTTAACAAGGGTATTTTCTATGGCAAACGATAACAGCCGCAAATTCAAACAGAATCAAATAATGTTTTGCATACAGCCCTGAATTGTAGAGGTCTCAAGGACTTTCGATTTTGGTGAAGATCGGTTAAGGGGAAGGGGTAGTTTACCTGCAACCTTTTACGTTTTAACAAGAGTAAAGTACTTGAAAATTTATTTAAACTTTTTCAAACAATGGTAATTGTTAAAAATAAAATAATTTTGTTGCCAGTCAATAAAATTAAAATTTTTTCATTTTAATGTAAATCATGTATAAGAGAAAATATATCGCGCTTTGCAGGCGATATTAAGATTTAAATATAAATCTTAGAATATGGAAGTCATGTATGGTTCTCCATACCGATATTTAAATGGAAAGTGCCGAACCCATACCAACATAACGCATGCAAGCCGAAAAAGTGTCCAGCATGGATAGCGATTTCCTTCCTGTGGATCGCTGGGCAGTGTAACTGCACGTGTTTACAGAGGAACGATTCATAGACAGACTTTTCGTCTTTAGGGAATATTTAGGTAATATTTCAATTCGAAAATGATTTTAAATATAAATCTTAGAATATGGAAGTCATGTATGGTTCTCCATACCGATATTTTGAAAAGTGTGTGTGTCTGTCTGTAGTTTTTTTTCTATGGCAAACGATAACAGCCGCAAATTTAAACAAAGTCAAATAATTTTTTGCATGCAGCCCTGATTTGTAGAGTACTCAAGACCTATTGTTTTTGGTGAAGATCGGTTAAGAGAAAGGGGTAGTTTACCTGCAACTTTTTTTTTTTAATCAAGGGTAATTATTTTCTATGGCAAACGATAACAGCCGCAAATTCAAACAGAATCAAATGATTATTTGCATATAGGCCTGAATTGTAGAGTTCTCAAGACCTATTGTTTTTGGTGAAGATCGGTTAAAGGAAAGGGGTAGTTTAGCTGCAAAGTTTTTTTATCAAGGGTAATTTTTTCTATGGTAAACGATAAGAGCCGCAAATTCAAACAGAATCAAATAATGTTTTGCACACAGCCCAGAATTGTTGAGTTCTCAAGACCTGTTAGTTTTGGTGAAGATCGGTTAAGGGAATAGGGCTGTTTACCTGCAACATTTTATGTTTTAACAAGGGTAATTTTTTCTATGACGAACGATAACTGCCGTAAATTAAAACAGAATCAACTACTCTTTTGCATACCTTTTTGGATTATACAGAACTCAAGGTCTGTTGATTTTGTTGAAGATCAGTTAAGGGAATGGGGTAGTTTACCTGCAACATTTTATATTTTAACTAGGGTATTTTCTATGGCAAACGATAAGAGCCGCAAATTCAAACAGAATCAAATAATTTTTTTGCATACAGCCCTGAACTGTAGAGTACTCAAGACCTATTGTTTTTGGTGAAGATCGGTTAGCTGTTCAGCAATGCGGACTTTTCCGGCTGGCCCATGCGTCCGTCGCTATGAACCGCCGAGGTGAAAGCATCTCCTTAAATAGTGTCTGGCATGGTTTATTTTCCATGGCCAATCAGAATCGAGAATGACGAGCTGGCTTCTCATTGGTCCGCGTGATACACCTTAAGCGGCCAAAAAGTTATAAATAGAAGCAACGTAGCCGTAACTCACTGTTGCTTGTTCCCAGTTCATTGGGAGACGTGTTCGACGTGTCATCTATTCGAACACATTTTTTGCTACTGAAGATGGCCACCGGTGGTGTGGCTGAAACGTTTAGCTACAGTAGATCGAGCACTCGACCACGGCCTTTCAGCCCGGAAGTTTTAGTTAATCATAATGACACCGGCCGTGAAAGCCTACGTACTAAGATTACGAACCTCTACGGGGAGGAGGTTTTCAAGAAAATTAAAAAGCTGGAGACGCTACGTAAGAAGAAAGCCAGTCTGCTGTGTTCCTTGACCTTTTTACTTCGCTGTAGTGACTCGGGAACCGTTCCTAGGTTCCTACGACAGAGACAGATTTTTAACACGCCACAGGCCAATAGGATATACAGGAGAACGGAAAATGCCATGCTGCGTGAGCGCATACACCACACGAGGAAAGAGTTGGGACAAAATGATCAAGACCTGTTGAAGCTGCATTTACATCTCAGCAGTTCCCTCCAACGACATGATTGGGAGATGTTGGATGGGCTCACGTATAATGCTTTCGAGGCGTGTTATGCCAGTACCAGCCAGAGACAGCGTGACAAATTCGAGCGTTTTGGTTCCCAGAACATCAGGGGAAGAGTACAAGATCGTGACAGGATGGTTGTGAATCTCTCGAACCGTCAACTCACACCACACGAGACCTCGGTGTTAGCCAAAGGTGAGAAGTTTGCGGTTACCCCGAAGACAGTACCGGTGGAGGAAATAGTTGCGAGCGTGGAGGCAGGCATCCGAGGACTACCCCGAGACCAGGCAGATGAAATACGATTGGAAGCTTCTAGGGCCCTTAGGAGAAGCAATGTTCTCTGGCGCCTGATGTGAAGACGGCCGTCCGGTGTTCGGAGGCCCTTCCCCCTCGGCTCTATGGTTTACCGAAGATCCATAAGGAAGACGTTCCGCTGAGGCCCATCGTCAGTGCTATTGGCTCGCCTACGTACAACTTGGCAAAGCACCTCACCGGATTGCTCAAGCCGCACATCGGGCAGACGGATTCTTTCGTCAGGGACTCTTCTGATTTCCTCCGGAGGATCCGGGAGTTGGTGCTGGAGCCTGGCGACGTGCTGGTGAGTTTTGATGTGGTCTCTCTTTTCACCATGGTCCCTGTTCAGGAGGTCTTGGGGATGTAGGTGACCTGTTCTCGGCGGACATCACTGCTTTGTTCCGGCAGGTCCTAACAGCGACCTACTTCCAGTGGAATGGCGGCTTCTATGAACAGTTGGATGACGTCGCAATGGGAAGTCCTCTTAGCCCTGTGGTTGCAAACTTCTACATGGAGAAATTTGAAAAGTTGGCAATTTCATCTGCGCCTCTGAAGCCGAAGTGTTGGCTTCGGTATGTGGACGACACTTTCGTGGTTTGGAGCCATGGGGATGAAGAGTTGGAACGCTTCCTTGGACATCTAAATGCTGTGCACCCACGCATACAGTTTACGATGGAGCGTGAGAGTGATGATCAATTGGCTTTTCTGGATGTGTTGGTCCTGAAAAGGACTGATGGCAGCTTGGGACATAAAGTTTATAGGAAGCCAACGCACACCGACAGATATCTGCACAAGTCCTCCAATCATCATCCTAGGCAGAAGAGGGCGGTGCTGAAGACTCTGGTAGACCGGGAAAAAAGAATCTGTGAGCCCTGGTATCTCGAAGATGAGTTTCGGCATCTCGAGGAAGCACTGCAGTCCAACGGCTATTCTGCTGCGGAGGTTAGGAGAGCTGCCCGGCCGAGAAGATCTGGTAGGCTGGACGAGTCGGTGTCGCCTGAGGTTGTTGGCTCTGCTGTCTTGCCCTACATCCGTGGCGTGACTGACCGCATCGGCAAGTTGCTGAGTAAACGGGGCGTCAGGACGATCTTTAAGCCAACCAAAAAGATCCAACAGTTCCTGCGACCGGTGAAAGACGCCAGGGATCCGCTCTCATCGTGCGGGGTGTACAGTATTCCTTGTACGTGTGGCCAGGTCTACATAGGCACCACGAAGCGTAGTGTCCGGACGCGCCTCTCTGAACATCGGAGATACTGCCGCCTGGGCCAGCCGGAAAAGTCCGCAGTTGCTGAACACGCTCTTTCCCATGACGATCACCGGGTGATGTTTGATAAAGCCCGCGTGTTGTCTTCTGTCCGGGGTTACTTCACTCGCCTGCATTTGGAGTCCATCCATATTCATAAGAATGCGTCCGTCGCTATGAGCCGCCGAGGTGAAAGCATCTCCTTAAATAGTGTCTGGCATGGTTTATTTTCCATGGCCAATCAGAATCAAGAATGACGAGCTGGCTTCTCATTGGTCCACGTGATACACCTTAAGCGGCCAAAAAGTTATAAATAGAAGCAACGTAGCCATAACTCACTGTTGCTTGTTCCCAGTTCATTGGGAGACGTGTTCGACGTGTCATCTATTCGAACACATTTTTTGCTACTGAAGATGGCCACCGGTGGTGTGGCGGAAACGTTTAGCTACAGTAGATCGAGCACTCGACCACGGCCTTTCAGCCCGGAAGTTTTAGTTAATCATAATGACACCGGCCGTGAAAGCCTACGTACTAAGAATCAAATAATGTTTTGCATACAGCCCGGAATAGTAGAGTTCTCAAGACTTGTTGGTTTTGGTGAAGATCGGTTAAGGGAAAGGGGTAGTTTACTTGCAACGTTTTTTTATCAAGGGTAATTTGTTTCTATGGCAAACGTTAACAGCCGCAAATTCAAACAGAATCAAATAATGTTTGCATACCTTTTTGAATTAAAGAGAACTCCAGGTCTGTTGAAGATTGGTTAAGGGAAAGGGGTAGTTTACCAGCAACATTTTATGTTTTAACAAGGGTAATTTTTTATATGACGAACGATAACTGCCGTAAATCCAAACAGAATCAACTACATTTTTGCATACCTTTTTGAATTAAAGAGAACTCAAGGTCTGTTGATTTTGTTGAAGATCGGTTAAGGGAAAGGGGTAGGTTTACCAGCAACATTTTATGTTTTAAGAAGGGTAATTTTTCTTGACGAAATATAACTGCCGTAAATTCAAAGAGAATCAAATAATTTTTTGGATACTTTCCTGAATTGTAGAGAACTCCAGGTCTGTTGATTTTGTTGAAGATTGGTTAAGGGAAAGGGGTAGTTTACCTGCAACATTTTATGTTGTAACAAGAGAAATGTTTCCATGATGAACGATAACTGCTGCACATTCAAACAGAATAAAATATTTTTTTGCATGCACCCTGCATTGTAGAGGACTGAAGGTCTTTTGATTTTGGTGAAGATCGGTTAAGAGATACGGGTACTTTACCTGCAACGTTTTATGTTTTAACAAGAGTAAAGTACTTAATTTTGATAAATAAAGTATCCTGATAAGAAGCTCATAATAATCGACTGTAGAAACGTAGATGAAATATCTATAAATGAAGAGGTTAGGTGAAAGGGGTGGGGGTAATTTTCTATAAATGAAAATTATAGTTGAAGGGAGAGGGGAGAATTTTGTATATGTGTACTACGTTATCGGCAACAAAGAAGTAGTTCTTTGTTAAAATTCCTTCCCAGGCTGTTTAGCTTTAGTCCAATGTTTTCTGAAAAACCAGACTTTTCGGCAGTGCCATCGACTGCCATCATCAGCGAAAATCGAGTGCGAAAACGTGAGGTGGTATACGTTAGTGACCACAGTACTGTGGTTAAGGGTGAAGCAATAAGTAGAAAGAAGTAGTTTCTATGCAAATATTTCATTTCGAATATGATTTTAAATATAAGTCTTAGAACATGGAAGTCATGTATGGTTCTCCATACCGATATTTTTTCATGTTTTGAGGGTAGTACAATCAGAATCTGCAATAATCTCGACCACGATTTTTTTTTGCCATCACCATACTTCCATTTCCTTATGGAACGTGGAAGTAAAAAGGCTTTAATTAAGGGAGGCATCTTGTAGACATAATTCTTCAATGCTTATTTGCGGCCTTCATGCTTTAAAGATCGAGCATGCTAAAAGATATCCACGTACAAGACCAACAAGTACAAGAGGATTCCAATTCACATAGTAATGACAACCAGTGGTGTGTCTAGAAATTGGCGGGGGGGGGGGGGAGGGGTCCAGTCAAGTCGGCTTCATACAAAAGAAGGAAGTTAAGACTAATCAACAATACTATTCTTAAAGTGGTTGAAACAAGTGTGATAACACTGTGAAATCAATCCCATTAAAGTAAACTGTAATAACACAATAAAAATAAGTATTATTGAAACACTGTTTAGAAGATACGTATTTATTGAATTGATTTTCACATATTTCATATTACAAACAGATACGCAAATGCTGTGTAATAAACCTGTTTGTATATTCAAAAAAGAGTTACTACCATATTAGTGTAAGCAGCTGAAAAAAAATTAAAAAGCCTAAAAATTAAGAGATTAACAAAATTCGTCAACTTTTTTTACCCTCTAGGGGGATCTGACCTCGTATATACGCCCATGACAACCAATAAAGTACTGTAAATTTCAACCGCTGGATCTTACCTATACAAGTACAGTATTTTAATTCATTTGTATGTCTCCTCTGCTAAACCATGTGGAGCAATACAGTTTGACCAGCTACAGTCTTGCTATTTATTTTTCCAGACTTAGTCTGTTTTTATTGCACACACTTTTTATTTATTTAATTTTTTGTAAACATTATATACGTAATTTCATTAATTTTCTGTTCCTAGCTGATTCAGTTAAAAATTATTAACTTATTAATGGTACTCCCCGTAATAGAAATACAGCATGATATAATTACAAAACATTTTGTATATAAATACATAGAATGGTGGCACTGTTTACACAATTTAATGCAACTTGACTACACTCAAAATAATTCAAATACACGTTTTCAAAACTATCTTGTGCTTTAAATTTTTTTATCCTAAATAAAAATACTTTTATCAATGAAGATTACAGAGTTCACAAAAGACAACAAAAACATTTTTATACAATACATTATGCAATGTATAATGTCTAAGGAAACCATCAAGACACATACGCTGATTTCTATACACTATTACATTAAAAAAGTCAATATTTGCAATGTTCTCACCTTGCTTTCCTTCAATAGTCTCGATCTTTGAAAAGTTAATACAGAACTGAAGCAGACAGTCAATAGCTGCTTTTCTCACGTCTTCCTGTGGGTAGTTCATTAACTTGAACACCTCTACATAACACTGTTCTAGATAAGGCAAGAATGACATTCTGAAACACCAGTTCATAATCTTTTTTAATATGTACAGTGTATACAAGTTTTGATATTCTTGAGAAGGGTAATATTCTTCTCATGCAACAAATACATAATAATTAACAACAAACAATATTATGTTTGGTCTTTCAACTGCCAGTCACAGCTTCTGGGGACGATCCCGGATTCTAGGGATCGAAACGTTAAGTGTAAAAATATTATAATGGAGGCATACATACAGTGAAACCTTGATATAACGCTCTTCTGCGGACTGGCCAAAAAGTGCTTTATATCGAGGGTCACTTTATATAAAGGTCCCAAGTTTAACTATTTAATTTGCCGGGACCGTAAAAAATGAGCGTTACATCAAGGGTTGCGTTATATCACAGGGGTGTTATATCAAGGTTCCACTGTAATATGTATAAACAACAAATACAATAGATATTACATTTTTATATTAATAATTTTTATGAACATTCACATATTATACTTTTAAAAATTTTATACTGCCATGAAAAAAATTGTAATAGAATGTTTTATTGTGCATGTGTGAAATTATTATATTTCACAACTTTTTTGTATTATTTGTGATGGCACCGAGGCAAACATCTGCTCTCGGTACCAGCCGAGAGGTTGCCGCTAACACCTGGCGGGCACGTGCCACCTGACGAGTTCACAGCAAGCCAATCAGGGATCAGCAGCACTCTGACAGGCCCATGGCACACCAACCTGTCAGAGCATAAAAAGAGCACCGCTAGAATTTTTTGGTGCACTACATCGCCACTCCATCGGACGACGTGATGCCAGCCGGAAGGAACAGGAAGAAGAGAAGAATGGACTTTCTTCGCTTTCTTGCCCTGTGAAGAACCAGCGATGAACATCGACTGGGATGGTGGGGGGCTCTACATACTGAAGGAGGACTGCAGTACGCCACGAATAGCGGGTTCAGCCGCCAAACATCACAGCGCGGCTAGCTGGCGGAACATACATCGCAGTTAGCGTTCTCGCCACACAGCCCTTCTAAGGATACAAAAAATGAAGAGGTGTACGATTGGCACCATTTGTCCTGTACATATTATTTATAATTATTATTACTACACATGTAATGGGAGAAAATGGGAGGTTTGTCAGTTTATTAAATTTATTTCATTTCAATTGCAAGCCCAACACATAATACAATCTCAGTTAGACAAAGGAACAGTGAAGCAAAGTTTGGACGTAGTCGGGGCATTGGAATGTGGCGTGTCCGACAATGCAGCATAATTCCAAGAACTTCGGTGCTGTGTGGCTCACACAAACGCGCAAACAACAGCGGGGCGCGCAGCCGACGCTTAGACGCATCAGGCCGACCCGAACCAACATGGCTTAATCGTAAAATTTGTTTGTCATGCGGTCGGGTGCCGACGGAAGTCTTGACGAAACCACGCCTCTTTGAGTGACGTAACCAGTGGCTTCAAGATTTCGTCGACGTCAATCACACCTAAATAGCACATACTGTGTGTGCAGTGACGAGGACTTTAACAGCAAAGGCATTGAAATTTCCGCTCTGTCCGAACGTTTGGAGGGAGGCGCGTTGATAACTCTCTTCCCAGTCGACTAACAATATAGGCCACGCGTGGCACCTATCAGTTTTCTGCCCGGGCATATCTTCATTTTTTTAAGTCGGCCGACAAAACATCCAAGCGATTCTCCAAAAAATATGTATAACAGTGTAATCAGTGCTGAACAGTGAATATCGAAAGTTATTAACGCAATATCATAAACTTATCAACGTCAACAAACGAAAGACTTTGAGAGACGCGCCATGTGGTCGAGGAAGAGGACGCTTCATACGTAATGTTACCAAATTGAAAAAATTATCATCATTATCTTTTTGTATACACTGGGGTTGGGAACGATGTGAATGAATGAGTGAATGAGGAAGCTGGGTTCGCCTTCATTAGAAATATTAGTAGATTAAGTATATCATATTGAGAGAAATGTTTGGTTATAAATATATATAGGAGATATTTTATTTTGAGAAAAGAAGTAAGAAATTTGAATAGTTTGAAATCAAAAATAAAATAAAGTTTGAAGTGTGTGATACAAACGAATTGCGTATGTTACTGAAATGGCCTTGAACCAAACTTGCATTTCAACGTTCGTGTGACGTAACTCTGGGCTGAAAGAAAATTTAAAGGTAAGTGGGAGATAAAAATATACATATATATTATTATTATAAAAAATGTATTAATTAATAACTTCACAGTTGGCGCCACGAACTGGAACGAATTTTATAGATTAAACTGCATTAAAATTCCGCACCTACAATGAATGCAGGTTTGATTTGGAGGTTGGTGACATACGTACTAACGATGTATAAAAAATTAATAAGTTAGAGCCATACTATGTTACTTGTGTCATATTATATAAACAATACTATGTATATGTAAGATTGAATTTTATATCAAGGAAAATATAATACGTTATATACAAAATGAATACTAATGAAAATAATAAGGAAGACGTCAGCTTAAATGACGTTGAAACAGAAAACTCAGTAAATGTTGACGCTAACGATTCAGGAATGGAGACAACTCCAAGCCTGATAAACGAATCTGTAATTAGTGAGCCGGGAGCGAATTCTACTCCCGTAGCAACTAAAATAAAAGAAAAAGAATGTACAATGGCTGATATGATGAACTTTATGAAAACCATGTCTGAGAATATTAATAATAGATTTGATGTTAATAATAGTAATTTTGATGCTAAATTCGATGAACAGAATAATAAATTTAACGAATTAAATAGTCGTTTTGACGAAATAAATACACAAAATGCTAAGTTTGAGGTTAATATGAATAAACGCCTAAATGAGATGGATGAATGCTTTAACATAATTAGAGAACAAGTGATAGGATCAGTAAACGAACAATAAAACAATCATATTATTAATGTAAACAAACAAGTGTCAGAGACAGTCAAAATACAAGTTTATGAGCAAATTCAAGAAATAAAAGACAATTTTGAAAGTAAAATAAATAAGCGTAACGTTGATAAAGAGTATAAATTTAATTATGCAGTAGAGAAAATAGAAGAAGTTAGAGATAACATTAAGACATATGAAACTAATACTAATTTCAAAATAAATGAGATAGAAAGTAATTGCAAATCAGAGATACAAGCTATGCAAGATACAGTAAATACTATAGATAAAACTAATAAACAATTTGAATATTTAAATAATGATAAATTGATGTTAATCGAGCAGACCATAGTTAATGTTAAAGATGAATTGAATGTAGCAATAAATAAAAAACTTAATAGTGTTACTGAACAAGTTGTAACGGGGCTAAAAGGAGAGGGGTTTTTATTTTTATTAAAAATCACAATTTTGTTTTCCATCTGTGTGGCCAGTCCCATGTATCGTCAAACAAAGGAACTGTGAGGTGAAGTTGTGTAAGAAGTCGGTAATGGAATGCGGCATGAATGCGACAACGCAATTTAATTCCCAGAACTTCAGTACTGTGTGACGCGCACAAACGCACGAACATCAGCGGGGCGCACAGACGACGCTAACAGTCTTGGGACAAGCCGAACAATATGGTGAAATTGTGAATTTTGTTTGCCACGTGTTCAGAAGCGGGCGGAAACATAATTAGAGACCACGCCCATTTGTGTGACGTGCAGAGAGGCAGTGTAATTTCGGCGACGTCCAACACACGTAAATAACACATGTTAAATGAACAGCGACGAACGATTCAACATAAAAGGCATTGTAATTTCCGTCGTGCCTAACTTCTGGTGGGAGATTAGTTGGTGACTCTCGCCCCACTCAAGCTAATAGCGTTATCCCGGCCGGGAGCGAGAAATCGTGTGCACACAAAAAATCTAAATTTATCATGTAAAAAGTGGTAACCAAAATTAAAAATGATTTAATATAACAAAATAGAATCAGTGCAGTGAACGGGCTAAATAAAAGGTGAATTATAAACTTTAGGACACTTAAAACACGCGGCACATGGCAGCGTGAGGAGGGACGCCGTTGGGTAATCCATCATAACAATTTCATTTTTTTAAAAGGGTTCTTCAAATCAATTAACATAAAAGGGGTTTTTATAATTATAATTATTTTTTAAATTGTATGTGAGTTGTGTGTGGGCATTGCTGGGTCGTCTCATAAAAAGTTAGAATAAGTCAGAAAGTATTTTTTTTTATATACGTATATATTTTGATATTGGAAAGAGAAAAAGTAACATGCTATAAAATTATTTGTCAGTTTCAATGTAATTTAACAGAATGTTTTCTAAAGTATAACCTGAAGTAAAGAGTTTGGTGAAAATTATAAGTGGAGGAGAACATAAACTTGCAATGAATTTTAATAAAATGAATTAGTAGCGTAACCATGTGTTAAGTTAATTAATACGCAACATTACCATCACCTATCCAGTATAGAAAATTTCGCCTAACGAACCTGGCAATTATTAAATAAAAGTGTTTTAAAGGTTTCGATGTAAAGCCGAAAACATCGTGGCGACCTATTAATAGTTTGGAATCTTCTGTGAGCGGTAAGTCAGAGTGGCGTGAAAGTATAAGGTAAGTCAAAAGTATAGAACAGTAACAAAGTAGTAATTACTAGAGATATGAATAGTGATATTGATTTGGAATTGTTTAATTGTGAAAATAGTGGGGTACACCCTATGCAGTTTTTAAATAGAGTGAAAGAGTTCAATCAGTTTTGTCAAAGTAGTTGGGAAGTACAGTTGTTAAAGATAATGAAGTGTTTTAGAGGGAATTCCGCGGTATGGGCGGAGGTACATAAAATAGACTGGGTAAGTTATCAGAGTTTTGAGACGGCTTTTAGAGATAAATATTGGTTAGAAGAAGAACAAGAAATATTACGGAGTAAAATTATGGGACCAGGTAATTTTGGGACCCAAGGGGGTAACGTGACTATGTACGTAATGGGATTATACAATGATGCAAAATATTTAGAGCCACCGTTACCGTTCCAATCATTCATCCGCCACATAAGTAAGCATTTGCCGAGAGAAATACAAATTACACTAATGACACGAGAAATTATTGAAATTACGGAACTAGAAAAAATATTAGATATATTTCAGAATATAAGAGAACGGGATATGAGTAGGCGTATAAACACACCAGCGTCACATATAAATGGGAATTATAATCAACCCAGGGGAATACCCAACTTTCACCGAGGGGCACGTGGGGGAAATAATGACAATAGAGGCGAGGGTTGGCGATGTGCAGATTGTAATGTTGAAAACTACGCTATAAGAACAACATGTTTTAGATGCCACAAGGCGAGAGAATGTCAACGCAGTGAGAGAATGTACCATCAACAGAATCAGCCGCAGAGAGGAGAAGAGACAAACAGAGGAGCACCGAGGGGAAATGGAAGCGGCAACAGAGGCAGGGGAGGATATAACCAAGCCATGGCAGGTCCATCCACGGGAAACTAGAAGAGACAATGGGGAACCGGGCCCAGCCATTGTCGGAGGAGAACCTGGGGGTCCAAGAGGAGTGTAACTACCAAAGCAATATAATTATCAAAGACATGGCGGACGAGTTACTGGAGGAGGACGATGCAGAAATAACAGAAACCAAAACTGGATTGACGGAGGTATCTGTAACCATAGAAGGTAAGAATTATAAAACATTAATTGACACAGGGAGTGAGATATCAGTAATTTCAGAAAACGTACTGGGTGAATTACAAAGGGTAAACAAAAATATTCCATCATTGCCAGTTGCGGGAGTAACAGTAGTGGGGGTAACTAGAGTACGAAGTAAAAGAGTTACTAAACAAGTACAGTTAAATATATTCCTTAATGGAACTGATTTTTAGAATACCTTTCTAGTAGTTAAGGGTTTGAATTTAGATATAATTCTGGGAAACGAATTTTTGGAGAGAAATAAAGTAGTAATTGATTTTAACAAGAGAACAGTAGAATTTAATAAGGGGCGTGAACCAGTCAGGGTAAATTTTAAGAGGGTGTTAGATGAAGTTAGAGTTACGGGGATAAAGATGATACAAAACCGAGTAGGCGAAGGAATTATAGAAACAAGAGTGAATGTATGTCAAGAGAGTGAGAGAGTAGAGAATGATGAGAGAGTATGGGAAAATAGGGCAGATAAATTTTTTAATGAGGGTGGAGTTGTAGGGAGTCCCCAACGACAGAAGTTGTGGGCAGTTGTTGAACGTTTTAGAGATGTGTTTGCTGAGTTGCCTGGAAAAGCCAGGGACTACGTATGCGAGTTGAAGGTTCGAGAACACTCACTCTACATGCAGAGAAGTTATCCAGTGCCATTTTCGAAGAGGAGTTGGACCGGATGATGGAAGGAGACATCATTGAACGATCTATATCGCCGTACTTGAATCCATTAGTAGTGGTCATCAAGAAGGATGGAAAGGTAAGGTTGTGCTTAGACGCTAGAAAAATTAATCAAATTATAATACCTGACCGGGAGTCACCGGAAGCCATGAATGAAATTTTTCAGAAGTTTAGCGGAGTCAAGTATATGACATCCTTAGATTTGACAGCAGGATACTGGCAAGTTCCATTAGCGCCAGAGAGCCGGAAATATACTGCATTTCTCTTCAATGGTAAGAACTACCAATTTAAGCGTCTGCCATTCAGACTAAACACTAGCGTAGCCAGTTTTATAAAATGTTTAGATATGATTTTACAACCCAAGGATGTAGATTTTTTAACTGTATACGTTGACGACATACTAATAGCATCAAGAACATTCTCGGAACATTTAGAACATATAGAATATGTATTAAATAAATTGCAACAGGGGGGATTAACTGTTAATTGGGAGAAGTCAAAATTCCTACAAACTGAGATACACTTTTTAGGATTTATTATCACTCCAGAGGGTATTTTAGCAAACCCAGATAAAGTAGAAGCTATCATACGTTTTCCAGAACCAAAAAATATCAAACAGTTACAAAGCTTTTTAGGATTATGCAACTTTTATCGAAAATTTCAGAGAAATTATGCACAGGTAACATCTAGACTAAGTGCGGTTTTACAAAAGAACAGACAATGGAGATGGGGCGAGGAGGAAAAAATTGTTTTTAATGAAATTAAAGAGAAATTTATAAATATGATAATGATGAATCACCCCGATTTTCAGAAAAAGTTTTATTTACAGACAGATGCCAGCAACATAGCCCTCGGCGCAGAACTCTACCAGGAGGGTGAGGATCAGGAACACCGGACCATCGCTTTTGCCAGCAGGACTTTATTGGCAGCGGAGAGGAACTACACAACAACAGAGAAAGAGTTGCTGAGGATCGTCTTCGCAGTAAAGAAATTTCGCATGTACCTGCTAGGAAACCAAACAGTCATCAGGACAGATCATACGGCCTTATCATTTTTGAACACATGTAAGCCGACTCATAGCAGATTAACCAGGTGGGTGCTAGCATTACAAGAATATCATTTTTCATGGGAATACATTAAGGGAACAGATAACAAGGTACCAGACACTCTTTCCAGAATAGATGTAATAGATAATAAGACCGGTAGGGATCTGAAAGAAATAGAAATTTTTCGATTAACAAGGGAAGACAGAATTTTTTGGGAGGAATTAAGGGAAACTAAAAACATACAAAGATCAGAAAACAAATTGTGTAAGATAATAGCTAGTTTAGAAGCAGATATAAATGGTTCAGAGTACAATACACATTTCCAAATATATAAGGGAATTCTGTTTAAGAAAGTAGAAGGGGGTGAACGGGATTGGAGGTTAATGATACCTGATGAGTTAGTAGATAGAATTATTTGGGATTGTCACGTAAGATATGGGCATTTTGGTGCGAAAAAATGTACAAATGTTTTAAAAGAATCTTGTGTTGTCAAAAATATGGAGAGGAGAGTTAGAAGAGTATTAAGGGTATGTGATTTGTGTTAAAAGTCAAAAGTGGTAAATTATAGGGTTGAAGGGGAAATGAATTTTATAAAAGTAGAGAGACCGTTCGATTTAGTTCCGGTAGATTTGTATGGGCCATTGCCTAAAGGTAGAGGTGGAGTGGTATACATTTTTGTTGTTTTAGACATTTTTTCTAAGTTTGTTAGGTTGTACAGTGTAAAGAGAGCTACTAGCAAGGTGTTGAGCGAAAAGATCACCAAGGACTACATGATTAACATAGGTAAGCCGAAGGTAATTTTATCCGATCATGGACCGCAGTTCATCAGCGGTAAGTGGCGACAGACTCTTGGCTGGGAAAGCATCATACCCAAGCATACGGCAGTTTACCATCCACAGTCGAACCAGGCAGAACGGGTGATGTGAGAAATCGGGAGGATATTCAGGGCGTATTGTCACTCCAAACATTCAGAATGGCCTTTATACGTAAAGAAGGTGGAGGACTGGTTAAACAGCACTACACACGATTCTACAGGGTTTACACCGTACGAACTAATCAAGGGAAACCGTCCACCCAGAATATTAGAACAACTTTTTGAATATCCACCGGAAGAAAGAATTATAGACAGGAATGTAAAAATACAACTTGCAAACGAGAGTCTACTCACCAAGGGAGAGAGAAAAAAGCAGAAACATGATGAGAAGGGTAAGTGGGTCAAATATGAGATAGGACAGTTAGTGTTGGTAAGGAGGCATGATTTGTCTAGCGCACAAGATAAAGAAATAAAGAAGTTTTTCCTATGAAGGACCTTATGAGATTATAGAAATAAAGATGAATAATGCATATGTACTACGCAACCAGGTAACACAGGAGATAGTGGGCACGCAAAATGCTACGAATTTGAAGTTATATTGGGCAAGGTAAAATTTTTTTGAAGTTTAATATGTTATTTTATGTTTTCAGAAGGGACTCTCCCCCATTTTCGGGCGGTCACGACCTTACCAGTCCTGGCCGTGGTTTTCAGCAATTGGAGGCGGACCATGGTTGGCAGAACTTCCTTCGGGTGGTGACACGATGATGGTCCGGCTCCACCAAAATTGGTAAGGATTAGAAATGTAAGTGATATAAATTATTTTTTTTTTACACTCAAGGTGCAGCGGTTAGGTGTACCATATCACGTACCAGCACTGCTTTCGAGTGACTGTAAATAGTTGTGGAGGCTAGGTTTTTAAAAAGGCTCAAAGGTTCAAGTAAACATTTTTTTGGTGTCATTGGAAAAATAAGTTTAGCCATTGACAATAGTTTCAGAATAATTCTGAAAATGAGTTTTGTTGGGAGGGAGATTTGGCAAGAAAATAGACGGCAGGTTTGGATAAATGGTAGAATAGAGGGAGTAGAGTTGGTGTAAAAGGGGGGACATGAATTCACGTAGTGTGTCTATTTTGTTGGCAATACTCCATGACAGCGGAACCCCATTTTCGGGCGGTCACGACTTTTGCAGTTTAAGGATAAAAATGTTGCCTCCAATGTAAATATAATTTGGAATGTTTATAATTTTAAACTTATGTCAGTAGCTGTACTTTAGTTTATGTAAAGAAGCGACCAAGTATAATTGTAAAGTTTGTAGTACCAGTGAGAGGTGAGACGTGCAGAAGGGTCTGGAATAAAATAGAAACTTGTTATCATACAAGTTGTGTGGGTAATTTTGGGGGGTTGTGTGGTGTTAATCGAAGTGAAATAATCATGGAAAGTAGAGACTGCAGCAGTAGAAGGATTTAAGTTTAGCTGTTAGTTATGCTATTGCAGTGGTGGCATGTGCTACTGCAGATAGCGATGAGTGTTGGTGGTAACATCAAGGTATGTTACCATCATCGGAGGCCAAACTGGCGTAATATATACTGCACAATTTGTTATATAATTTCATATTATATGTTGATTTGTTGCCGTGCAGTGTATCACAAAGATGAAGTATAGCATGCCTGAAATGAAAGTTGATTTCCCCGCCTTTTCGGGCGATTACTGCCTTACCAGCACTAATCGTGGTTTTGGACGACAGCCAGCTGTGGGCAGCAATTGTAAACCTGACCATAGTTGGCTTGAAATTCGTATAGATTTGAAATTATTGGGGGGTGACTTAGGGGAAATCCCTGGAACTATGGAACAGCGGCTATCACTCTGTTCGCGTGGGAACAGTTAACCAGGTGATAGACCCGCATTAAGGGTGTATAAATATGTAAAATCAGATATTATATCTGACCCTTTGAAAAAATTGTAAGGCAGAAGCAAGGACAAGGAGATGACAAAATTCCTCCAAAATTCAGTCCTTGTGGACGCAACTGGACGCCACAATCCAGGGGGGGTCATAGTGTGTGTGGTAAAGGAGGTTACTCAGGGGAGTAACGAATTAAAATTTTGTAACTTAATGATGGTGACTCGCTACTGAGCTAACTAGATAATTTTGTTTTGATTTGAGAAAGGGGTGCCGTAGATGTTTATCATATTGTGTTTAATATGTTATTGTGTTATTATTTTATCAGGTTAGAGAGTAAGGATTGTAAGCATAAGTTATGTCTTTTACACAGTAGAATTGCTTGAAAGAGATTCAGAGAAGGTCATTCACATGACCAGGAACATCAGCTGATTACTGATGTTATATACGTACTATGTCACTTAGAAATAGTTTGCAGATTTTTTTTCAATGTAATTAAATATTTGAATATAATTGAAATTGAATATCATTAATGACTGAATAATAGATTTTCAATATGGTTTAAGAGATTTTGAATTAAATGGTAAAATGTGTTTAAGATAATTTTGATTTTTCAATGGTAACTGTAATGTAAGATGTAGTAAATGTTAGAATTTGGGTGATTATTATTTTGTTAGGACATTTAAGTCAGTCCAAGTTAAGTTTAAAGAGGTGTTATAGAGAACAATATATTATTGTGAATAAAAGTAAGATAGAATTTGAATATTGATAGTGACACAGTAGCTATGGGGAAAATATGTAGTAGAGTAATGATTGATATATTGAGGAAATAAATAAATGGAGATATTTTGTAGCTGAAAATGAGGTATTGGGAGAGTAATTAGTTGATGGGTAATTTTGTAAGGGGGGTGGTGTGATAAGGAGTCCTCAACGAAAAGCGTTGTGGCGGGAGGGGAACCGATATGTGCCGGAAAGGGTTACCTAGGGAGGGTCCAGGAACCAACATAAGGGAATGAGCAGTGGGAAGAGAACACACATCCTGAGTACAAAGGGGTAGAGAGTATTTTGTTATAAGAGTAGAATGATGCGAAATGAGTTGAGTAGTAAGTTAGGAGTACGGAATGGTTGGTAGATGTTTTGATAGAGGGGTGTCATACTAGTTAAAGCTGTTAAGTGAGTATTAGAGTCAAAAGGGGGTAAGAGTATATATAAATGCCAAGTTGTAAATCGAAATGTTGTTATGAGTAAACAAGAGTCACCTAAACTAACTGAGAATGAAAATGTTAAAGAAAGAAAGTGATAGTCAAAATGTAAAAATAATTGAAACAAGTGACAGATTTTAATAGAAGTTGAAAATAATTAAAGCTATAAAATGTGTAATTTTTGGTCAATTTAAATGTAAATTCTATTGTTTATAGTAAGATGAAAATAACCATGTTAATTTTGTATGTCTTATTTTATTATGTTGTATTGTGTTTGAAGGTAAAGAATTTTAAAGATGTTTCATGTATTTCATGATGTAACTCTGTGTAACATATGTATGTCAAGGTCATTGACTCGACCCAGAGAGATCAGCTGATGGTAGAGACAAGACCAGTTTCTAGTAATTGATTGATGCCATTTTGTTTCTTGATTGAATTAAATATTTTTGTTTTTCTGAAAATAAATAAAAGAGGTGTTGGTAAATTTAAATTTTTTTGGGAAAAAAAAAATTTATTTTTCATGCCTGCCATATAGATGATGTTTGAGTTTCAAGTATATTATTGTTTATGTGTATTACTAGTGTTTTATTGAATTACATTGTTTAGTATATCGGTATGATCAAATGTTAGGATAAGTGAGTTCATGCTTTAATGAGATATTCAAATTTTTTTTGTGATTGTTAGTAGTATTGAAGAGAATTAATAGAGTTGATGGATTCATGTAAAAGATTTTTTTATTTTGCTTTTTGAGGAAGTAATGGAGATATAACAATTTGGTTTTGAACGTAAATGAATTTTGAATTTAAAAAATAAATATTTTATGAATTTTAAATAAGGAATTTGTTAGGATGTATTAATGAATATGTGTACGCGCCCAGTACTTGCTAAAGGCAGCCCAGTGTGCATGTAAGGGGGAATATATCGGTTAAGGATTTGGGATGGTATGAGGCTAGGGTTTTGATTTTGGGGGTGGAATGTTAAAAGGTGAGGTGTGCTATGGTGCGTGTCTGTTCGATTTTATGGTGTTGGGATCTCGGACAGAGAAGTCCAGTAATATCGTTCAGGTGCAGCCATAGTCGCCGAGCTAGGGGGGTAGTTTACCCATGATGCATTAAGAATTAATGGGGGGTTGTTGGCACCATATCCTCTCCGATCCTCTTAGGTGTTTAGCAATGAGTTCTTCTGTTCCAGCAGATCTCTCATTGGGGGGGGGGTCTTGTAATGGGACAAAATGGGAGGTTTGTCAGTTTATTAAATTTATTTCATTTCAATTGCAAGCCCAACACATAATACAATCTCAGTTAGACAAAGGAACAGTGAAGCGAAGTTTGGACATAGTTGGAATGCGGCGTGTGTCCGACAACGCAGCATAATTCCAAGAACTTCGGTGCTGTGTGGCTCACACAAACGCGCGAACAACAGCGGGGCGCACAGCCGACGCTTAGACGCATCGGGCCGACCCGAACCAACATGGCTTAATCGTAAAATTTGTTTGCCATGCGGTCGGGTGCTGACGGAAGTCTTGATGTAACCACGCCTCTTTGAGTGACGTAACCAGTGGCTTCAAGATTTCGTCGACGTCAATCACACCTAAATAGCACATACTGTGTGTGCAGTGACGAGGACTTTAACAGCAAAGGCATTGAAATTTCCGCTCTGTCCGAACGTTTGGAGGGAGGCGCGTTGATAACTCTCTTCCCAGTCGACTAACAATATAGGCCACGCGTGGCACCTATCAGTTTTCTGCCCAGGCAAATCTTCATTTTTTTAAGTCGACCGACAAAACATCCATGTGATTCTCCAAAAAATATGTATAACAGTGTAATCAGTGCTGAACAGTGAATATCGAAAGTTATTAAAGCAATATCATAAACTTATCAATGTCAAGAAAACGAAAGACTTTGAGAGACGCGCCATGTGGTCGAGGAAGAGGACGCTTCATACATAATGTTACCAAATTGAAAAAATTATCATCATTATCTTTTTGTATACACTGGGGTTGGGAACGATGTGAATGAATGAGTGAATGAGGAAGCTGGGTTCGCCTTCATTAGAAATATTAGTAGATTAAGTATATCATATTGAGAGAAATGTTTGGTTATAAATATATATAGGAGATACTTTATTTTGAGAAAAGAAGTAAGAAATTTGAATAGTTTGAAATCAAAAGTAAAATAAAGTTTGAAGTGTGTGATACAAACGAATTGCGTATGTTACTGAAATGGCCTTGAACCAAACTTGCATTTCAACGTTCGTGTGACGTAACTCTGGGCTGAAAGAAAATTTAAAGGTAAGTGGGAGATAAAAAAATATATATATTATTATTATAAAAAATGTATTAATTAATAACTTCACACACAGTGGAGTGTGACACTGTGTTACACGATATTTGATAACAAAGGGAACTGCGTTTTAGTTAAGGCTTATGTGTAGCTCCAAAACACCAACTCAAAATGCAGTTAAAAGCCAGAAAATAAACAGTTTTCACAGGGGTACAAGGGGGAGGGGAGCATATGCCTAGTCATCAACTCTAGAGGGAAACCAAACAATAGAGATGTATGTTTGTTTTGTTGTGAGCCGCACTTAACAACTAGCTGCACTAGAAACGGGCTCAAATTCAAGCCAACATCAGCCTGCTTGCTATAGCTGATGGTGCAACATCAAAGCACCGATATAAACAGATAATTAGCAAACAAAAGTAGAAAATTAATCTTACGAAACTGTGTAAGACTTTCATTTGTGCAGTTCATGGGTTTGAACAATCCATTTAAAATGTAGGGGGGCTGCTAAACAAAGGGTATATAGAAAAAGCATTGTTTTACTTACTCTTAATGCTGTAAAGAGTCTTTATCAAATGTAAGCTGGAATTTGCTCATCCTAACACATTCAATGGTTAACATAGACAACAAGGTAAATAAGCATCATTTTCTTGGCACTCAAAACACACACAACACTTTTTTGCAACACTTACTATGCCATATACTTTTTTGGCATCACTGCCAAATAACTAAAATTCCTCAATATAATGTCATCATTATACTGCCATAAGATCACATACAACAGTGTCAACATTCCATACAAATGGCAGTACAATCCTATGACAACACTGTGATTGGTTATCCTCCACAAAATGTCAACACAGAACTATTTTCCAAACAATATAGAGGTATACTATTATTGCTACTGCTACTACTTTTCCTTAGAGCAATCAGTTTTGCTTCCCATTCTTATAAATGTTAATGTAATACGTCCTGAAATCCAAAGCTATGTTTATAAGCACGGCTATGTTTTTAAGTATTCAAAAACCAGATGTAATAGTATGCCAGTGCTTTTTACAAACATCATAACACATATTTATAAAACACGTTCCTGAAGTTTTACCATTTTTTACAAGACTGTAATATATTTTTGTTTGTCTGGTGTTATTTCCTCTATTTGGTCATCTTCCACTTTCAGAAAATTTGTGTCTGACTTCTACAAGTATTTTGAAACTGTTCTTCTATTTGTTGCCAGTATTAATTATGCATTTTCTTTTTTTTTGCGTGGAAACTTTTTACAAATTCCCAACCATTTTCTGTACAGATTTGTTTGATCAGAAATTATTTTCCTTCAATTACTCATTGGTATTTGTCCTATACTTTCAACACCTACTTGGTGCAACCTTTATGATGTATTGTGGCGTTATGTACAAGGTTCAGGGCTTCAATTACTCTCAGCTTATAGTATCAATCTATAATACTGGAAAAAGATACAGGAGGCACTTCTTTACCTTTTTTTTAGGCGTATCACTATTAATTATTAATATTGTAATTACACTATATTAATTCTTACCCAGAATATTGTGCCAACTCTTTCAAAGCTAGAACTGCCTCTTCTTTTTCTTCTAAATATGCATTCTCCACTGTATATCCTACAACAGAATAATAATAAAAAATCAGTGCCCAATGTACAGAGTTCAAAATTGATTATACTTTACTCAAAAACAAATTATTACAAAAAAAAACACCAACCTTCTACATCCTCGTCATCATCGCTGCTGACATCTGATTCAGGGCCAATGTCTTCTTCTGCTTCTGGATCACTCAGGTCATCAAATACAGGGAATGCAGAATTTTCTTCATCCTTGTAACGAAACTACACAAAATATGCCAGTATAAATTGCTTTAGTTTAATTATACTTAAATACTCACAAAACTCACGCTTCGTTATTATGTATGTAATACTTCGCACCCATGTAGTATGACAATGGGATTTCAATATTAAAAGATTTCAGTGAAAATTTTGATGCTGAGAAAAGTATATATCATGTAAAAAAGAAAAAAAAAACAGGATTACCATATTATAAGGACAGTTAAAACAATTTAAATACAGTGCTGTTCAAACTATTTACAATGTCAAAAATGATTACAAATCACCAGAACATAAAAGAAATTATTCTGCTTAATATAGAAGACCATATTCACAAATAATATGTTTCTGCATTAAATGGTCAAAAACAAAATCATCCAACAAACAATCCAATCTCATTTATGAAAATATAAAACACACACACACACACACACACACAAATTACTATATTTTCTTAATAAATTATATATCAGTACAGCATGTAAAAGAATTGCTGTTTCAACATAAGTTTAAATTATATATGATTATAATACAATGTGAGTTTCTTTCCAATATCAACAACTTACTATTAATCCTTCGTACCATCAAATAATCACAATTTAATAATACATGTGGACATAACTTTCAGTATTTGAAAGTTACGTTTGCTTTTTAATCTTATCATCATTTTAGGGGGTGAGCTGGTTGGTCCTCGTTCCTGCCCCTGGATAGCTGTTTTACAGTGAACTGAACGCCAGCAGTTGCTTCCCTCAAGGAAGTCCCATTTTATGCCGCAGACTAAAAGTGTCATAAATAGCCCTTATCAGGGCTTTGGACATATTTCATCTTCGAAAGGAGAATACCCTGATAGGCTTAAGATTATGCTATGAACAAAATCAGAACAAAGTATAAAATCTATACAGCAAATTAATATTGACAAAGAGCTCATCATGAGAAAAAGAGGAATCGCCACATTAAGAAGAACTGAGTTATGGTGCCCTTCAAGGACTGTTGCAAAGGAACTCTATTTAAAGTTAAAGAGGGAAGCAAACAAGAAAAATGGGCACATATCCCTAGGACAGTCCTACGGTGACAGAAGAAAGAAAAGAAGTAGAAAACTATCTCCCGTAGGTATGGCAAATTCAAATGGGAAAATCAAAGACAGGATCATAATGATGCACTGGAATGCCAGATCACTTAAGAACAAAATAGAGGAGCTAAGGCGAATAATTCTGGAAAAGGAAGTGAAGATCATTTGCAGACAAGAATCATCCCTGCCAAAAGACAAAACATTCCACCCAAAATTCAAAAAATTCACCATGTTTAACTTATCACGAGATGGAAGCAGAGGAGGGGGCTGATTACACTTGTTCACGATTCTCTGCATGTGGAGGACTCCTCTATGAATTTAAATAACAACCTGGAGAACATAAGGTTAAGGATCAGAGTTTCCAAGGATTGTGTAATTACTTTGATTAATGTATACATACCCACTCAAGGCAACTCAGAGGGGGATCTGGACGCCCTCTCACCAGATAGCCAGAATTTTATAATGATGGGTGATTTTAACAGCAGGCATCGAAGTTGGAATGATGGCACAGAAAACAGAAATGGTGCTGTGCTCTTAAAGTAGATTCAACCAAACAATGTCATCCTACTTAACCGGAAGAAGGCAGCTACATACCAGTCACCCACATCAGGTCCTCTGAGCACCCTGGACTTTGGCACTAGCAACCCCAAACCTCACTAAATCAATTGTAAATTGGCACACTGGAGAAGACTCGGGAAGTGACCATTTTACGGTGCTCTGCGAGCTTTCTCTATCAAGGAAACTCATCCAGAACCCTTCTGTTGTACGAACACAGTACAAAATAGAGAAAGCCAACTGGGAAGTATTTCGGGCTGCAACCAGTGAAGAAAGTAAAGAGGACTGCACTGAGGAAGCCATTGCGAGGACACTTATCAGGGCCACTGATAAAGCAATCCCAAAGAAAAATCCACATAAAAATCCAAACCATATGAACAGCTGGTGGAACAAAGACATAAATCTCCCAAGGAGGAAATGGAAAGAAAGACGCACTAAGGAATGTCGGAAAGATTACAATAAGTGTAATGCAGTACTGAAGAAAGCGGTTCTCACTACAAAGCGTAGAACTTGGAGAGAGTTTGTGGGGTCAATAAATGCAAACACCCCAAGTAACACAGCGTGGAGGAAGTTCCGAGCTATTGAGGGAAATACTGGAAAAAGGATTGAGCAAATAAAGCTGCCACAAGGAGGATAAATTGACGAGGATAAGGAGAAGGCGGAAGCTTTTAATAAATACTACAAGAAGAGAGCTGGAGGTAAAATCTCATGGCCAAAAACCCTTACCCCAGAAGAGATGCAGCTAACTGTCTGGGCTGAGATATTGTATCTGGCCAATGATCCGGAAGACAAACCATTCACAATGGCTGAACTAAATGGAGGAATAGTCAAACTCCGCAGTGCAGCACCAGGAATGGACAACATCCATAATGAAATGTTAACACATTGCTCGGCACAATTTCTCAATAAAATTCTTCAGCTCTTCAATAAAATCTGGCAATCAGGAAGTGGCCTGCAGACTTGGAAAACTTCTCTCATAATACCTCTTTCAAAACCAGGAAAGGAAAAAACAGATATAAGGAGCTATCAGCCGGTTTCGCTCACCTCGTGTTTGAGGAAACTATTTGAGAGACTGGTGAATAATCGGCTGATGTGGAGATTGGAGAATTCTAATCTACTTGACAACTTGCAGTTTGACTTCAGGAGGCAGAGAAGCACAGGTGATGCCCTATTGTATCTTACAAACAAAATATATGAGGGATTCCAAAATCAGGAATCGACCTTGGCGGTGCTGCTGGATTTTGAGGCTGCGTTTGACAAAATTCCCCACTCCACTATTATTCTCCAATGCATGAGGATGGGTATTAAAGGCAAAATGCTGAAGTTTCTGGCTAATTTCCTGCAAAATCGGCTGATAAAGACGTCAGTAAATGGAACTGAATCAGACTGCGCAGAGGTGGATGGTGGCATTCCCCAGGGAAAGAGTAGATCAGCCCTACTCTTTTTAACATTGCAATGCACGACATAGGACATATGCTGCCTCATAACGTACAATGTGTGACGTTTGCTGACGATGTGACCTTATTCGTGAATGAAAAGGACCCAGTGGAGGCAAATAAACTCATGCAGCGGGCACTAGATCGAATTGAGGATTGGTGCGAGAAGTGGTCTTTGAGTATCTCTCCGGTGAAAACAGAGTGTACGTTTTTCTCAAGATGAAATATCTATGCTGACTTCATCCCCCACCTTACAATCAAAGGCATGCCCATAAGACTAAATAACTGTCCAAAACTACAAGGAATCTATCTGGACAAAAAGCTGCGATGGAAAGACCATATAGAGTATATACAGGAGCAATGTGGCAGAAGGATAAACGCTATAAAAGCTGTTGCTGGCCGAGAGTGGGGTGCGGACACAGTGACTTTAAGAACATTTTACATTGCTTTTGTCAGATCTAAACTGACGTACTGTAGCGAGGTCTGGGGCTCGGGTGCAAAAACTCATATCAATAAATTGCAACTTATTCAATCTTCGGCCTTAAGAATATGTCTTGAATGCCCTAAAAATACTCCCACTCAGCTATGGAGGTCGAACTTAATGTTGAACCTTTAGATATATATTAAAAAGCAAATCTGGAACAAGCATCTGAAAAACTTAAGCCTTGCACCAACCCACCCGGTTTCCTCACTGGGTGCAACAAATATCTTGCAGTCTTTCAGCAGGAGAATACATTCACTCTCACTGGACATGCCTGTCCAGACTCTGGAGCCTGTGGCCGCCTATTATAACGAACCACCCTGGGATATGGTGGAGATGGAAATAAGACTTGAGCTTCCTTCAAAGCTAACCAAAGCGGACCTGCTGGGAGAGCTGTGTAGTGAAACCCTAGACATGCTCAGTACTCAGTACAACAACTTTGTGAAGATATTCACAAATGGATCGGTGGACCTAAGACAAAATAAGTCACGAGCTGGGTACTTCAATCAAAACTCTGGCGAGATCTTCTTTGCTCCATCAAATGGAGCCTCAAGCATGGATGCTGAACTGCTTGCTATTAACGCAGCCCTGCTGAGCTGCTTGGACCAGGAAGAGAGGCATATATGCATACTTACAGATTCGAAAGCAGCCATGGAAGCCTTGAGAATGGAGGATCCGGGAGATTACTCCTTTCGTATCTCGGAATTGAGGGCGCTGTTGCACGGCCTCCAAGACAAGGGAAAGCGTATTGTATTCCAGTGGACCCCGGCTCACTGTGAGATTGAAGGGAATGAAAGAGCGGACATTATAGCGACGGAGGCTGCGAAGATGGCGCCAGTGCAGCCCCCTCAATATTCACTGGCAAAATGCAGGAAAGCTGGAGCAGACAAATTTCGAATGGAGTGGATGGAGCGCTGGAGAGAGGCAAAGACAGGAAGAACACTCTTCCGGATCCAAAAAGAACCTGCTGACTCTTCCCTGTACCGCGGTGTGGCAAGAGCCACAGCTACTTTCGCATCAAGAGCAAGAATTGCCACATTGTCACCAACCACTACCTGTACCGCTTCAACATGAGGGACTCCCCAAGGTGTGGAGTCTGCCAGGGAGAGGATGAAACTTTGGACCATGTTCTGCTAAAGTGTCCTTCCCAAAATTCGGCCAGGGGGTCACTGATTGCACTCATGGGCAGGAATGGCAGCATGGACGACGTGCTGAGAAACCGTAGTCATTGGGCTCTTGCGGCAGTGGTGTACCATGGACATCGGGCCATTGGAGTTACTTGACTCTGGAAGCCCGATTCAAGAAGTAAGTAAGTCATCATTTTAGTCTGATAAAATTACTAAAAAGAAAAGAAGTTGTAAGTTGTAAAGAAGTAGGGAGTTAAATTAAGGGGAATTTAGTGTTGTACCAATTATGTACGAGGCGTGGCTAGAAAAAAAAAAGACTGTTTTTTTTTACAGCGGAACGGCAAGCGCGGCACAGACGACTGTTTCGTGGCAGTGTCACATGTTACCCCCTCCACCGTCTACTTGAGTTTCAACGCAGTGCATAGCTTAGTTCGGCCGTAACCTTCATTAGAAGTGGTTCATGCAGTTACACTTTGCTGAAAAAGTGCTAAGTGTTCACAAGGAGCAGCGTGTTAATGTGAAATTCCTTTTTAAACTTGGGAAATCCGCAACGGAAACTTATTTAATGTTGCAACAAGTGTACGGAGCTGAGTGTTTGTCGCGTACACAAGTTTTCACGGCAAACTTGAAAGCACGGATGAGCAAATCAAAATTTAAAGCAATGATGATTTTGTTTTTTTCGACATCAGAGGGAATGTGCACGTTGATTGGGTAAGGTCAGACAGTCAACCAACAATACTACAAAAGTGTCCTGACTCCGCTACGTGAGCGCGTACGGAAGAAACAACCTGATTTGTGGAAAAACCAGATATGGCTTCTTCACCAGGACAATGCCCCGGCCCATAACGCAGTGTCTGTCAAGATGTTTTTGGCCAAGCACAGAATCACTGTCTTGGAACACCCACCCTATTCACCTGATCTCGCCCCGTGTGACTTCTTTTTATTTCCTAAAGTCAAGTCAGCTCTAAAAGGAACCAGATTTGAAACCAGAAACAGATTCAGTAAAAGCAAAGGTGGCGGAGGTCATGAAAGGTCTTTCAGAAGATGACCTGAAGCACTGCTTTGAACAGTGGAAAATTTGTATGGAACGGTGTAGGGATCAAAAAGGGTACTCCCCACATCAGCTATGGAGGTCGAACTTAATGTTGAACCTTTAGATATATATATTAAAAAGCAAATCTGGAACAAGCATCTGAAAAACTTAAGCCTTGCACCAACCCACCCGGTTTTCTCACTGGGTGCAACAAATATCTTGCAGTCTTTCAGCAGGAGAATACATTCACTCTCACTGGACATGCCTGTCCAGACTGCGGAGCCTGTGGCCGTCTATTACAACGAACCACCCTGGGATATGGTGGAGATGGAAATAAGACTTGAGCTTCCTTCAAAGCTAACCAAAGCGGACCTGCCGGGAGAGCTGTGTAGTGAAACCCTAGACATGCTCAGTACTCAGTACAGCAACTTTGTGAAGATATTCACAGACGGATCGGTGGACCTAAGACAAAATAAGTCACGAGCTGGGTTCTTCAATCAAAACTCTGGCGAGATCTTCTTTGCTCCATCAAATGGAGCCTCAAGCATGGATGCTGAACTGCTTGCTATTAACGCAGCCCTGCTGAGCTGCTTGGACCAGGAAGAGAGGCATATATGCATACTTACAGATTCGAAAGCAGCCATGGAAGCCTAGAGAATGGAGGACCCGGGAGATTACTCCTTTCGTATCTCGGAATTGAGGGCGCTGTTGCACGGCCTCTAAGACAAGGGAAAGCGTATTGTATTCCAGTGGACCCCGGCTCACTGTGGGATTGAAGGGAATGAAAGAGCGGACATTATAGCGAAGGAGGCTGCGAAGATGGTGCCAGTGCAGCCCCCTCAATATTCACTGGCAAAATGCAGGAAAGCTGGAGCAGACAAATTTCGAATGGAGTGGATGGAGCGCTGGAGAGAGGCAAAGACAGGAAGAACACTCTTCCGGATCCAAAAAGAACCCGCTGACTCTTCCCTGTACCGCAGTGTGGCAAGAGCTACAGCTACTTTCGCATCAAGAGCAAGAATTGGCCACATAGTCACCAACCACTACCTGTACCGCTTCAACATGGGGGACTCCCCAAGGGGTGGAGTCTGCCAGGGAGAGGATGAAACTTTGGAGCATGTTCTGCTAAAGTGTCCTTCCCAAAATTCGGCCAGGGGGTCACTGATTGCACTGATGGGCAGCATGGACGACGTGCTGAGAAACAGGAGTCATTGGGCGCTTGCGGCGGTGGTGTACCATGGACATCAGGCCATTGGAGTTACTTGACTCTGGAAGCCCGATTCAAGAAGTAAGTAAGTCATCATTTTAGTCTGATAAAATTACTAAAAAGAAAAGAAGTTGTAAGTTGTAATGAAGTAGGGAGTTAAATTAAGGGGAATTTAGTGTTGTACCAATTATGTACGAGGTGTGGCTAGAAAAAAACCAGACTGTTTTTTTTTTTACAGCGGAACGGCAAGCGCGGCACAGACGACTGTTTCGTGGCAGTGTCACATGTTACCCCCTCCACCGTCTACTCGAGTTTCAACGCAGTGCATAGCTTAGTTCGGCCGTAGCCTTCATTAGAAGTGGTTCATGCAGTTACGCTTTTCCGAAAAAGTGCTAAGTGTTCACAAGGAGCAGCGTGTTAATATGAAATTCCTTTTCAAACTTGGGAAATCCGCAACGGAAACTTATTTAATGTTGCAACAAGTGTACGGTGCTGAGTGTTTGTAGCGTACACAAGTTTTCGCGGCAAACTTGAAAGCACGGATGAGCAAATCAAAATTTAAAGCAATGATGATTTTGTTTTTTTCGACATCAGAGGGAATGTGCACGTTGATTGGGTACCAGAAGGTCAGACAGTCAACCAACAATACTACAAAAGTGTCCTGACTCCTCTACGTGAGCGCGTACGGAAGAAACAACCTGATTTGTGGAAAAACCAGATATGGCTTCTTCACCAGGACAATGCCCCGGCCCATAACGCAGTGTCTGTCAAGATGTTTTTGGCCAAGCACAGAATCACTGTCTTGGAACACCCACCCTATTCACCTGATCTCGCCCAGTGTGACTTCTTTTTATTTCCTAAAGTCAAGTCAGCTCTAAAAGGAACCAGATTTGAAACCAGAAACAGATGCAGTAAAAGCAAAGGTGGCGGAGGTCATGAAAGGGCTTTCAGAAGATGACCTCAAGCACTGCTTTGAACAGTGGAAAATTTGTATGGAACGGTGTAGGGATCAAAAAGGGGAGTACACTGAAGGTGATAAAATCAAAATTGTAAAAGATGATAAATAAAAAGTTTTAAAACAGCAATCCAGTTTTTTTCTAGCCACACCTCGTATACGCCAAATAATAATTTGATTTTGAAATATATAATTTTATTTATCAAACTAACCACAATTCCTCCGCCACTCTTTACAGAGTTCACCATGGGTTCGACAATAGTAGGCAAAACAGATGCCATATCTTCTTTTAAGACAGATGCAATGGATGCAAACAATCCATAAGTTGCTTTCCTTAGATCAGGATCGTCATTTGCCTTCATTAGCTGAATACCCAAATCGATGCTTTCTCTGGCCATTGGTCGGAAGTTGTCATCTCCAATCGTTCTTGCTAAAACACCGAGTGTATCTGAATACATAAAACAAAATGCTATTAGAAATAAAAAACAACAAAACTTATAACAACAGTAAAAGCATAATAAGTAATGATTACCCACCTATTGCCTGCACTTGCAAGCACATGGTATCTTCTTGCTGTTGTGATGTCAAATAAATTCTAAGGAGTTCTAAGATCTGTTGGAAATATGGCATCATACCTTCTTTTGCAGCATTGCCTGTAATTATGAGACAATATCCTTTTTTATTTCATACGTTTACTCAAGAAATATGAATAAAAAAGTAACAACAAAACAATAGTAAGTGAACACAGAGTATGAAGCTATACAATGTGTATTCTGACTACAATCTAATTTCAAAAAACTTACCACAGGCACCTATGGCACTTATAGCCAGTTCACGCAAACGCACTGAATGTGGTGGCACGAGAAGTGGCAACAAGTTCTGCATAAGTCTCGGTAAAAACGGAAGTAACGCATCGCCTAAGTTTTCACAAAACATTTCAAGTGCATAGAACATGCGGTCAAGTCTTCCTGGAGGTTCACCGGTGCTTCCAGCTAATCTGCCCAGTTGATCCAACAGCAATGGCAAAAGTTCACTGGCATACTGACTGATGTCCGGCTATAAGCAATTACGAACAACAAAAATAAATATTTAAAAAACTAATTACAAAAAGTAAACCGTTATTTTACTGCTTTATTTAGTAATCTCCATAAAGCTTACGCAAATAATTATTGTTTTCTACTTTCATATCAGTAACTATTCCATATTGTATTCAGACTACAGTGCAGTACCAACTCATCTGATACAGAAACTACTTTGAAGAACACATACACTTTTGTGTAGTTCAATCTTTCATGGACAGTATTATTAGTAGATAAAACTGCCAGTTTCCATTGTAAAATGCTAGATGTTTCCACACTCCAGATGGCGACAGAACAGTTAACTCAGAAGAGGACTGCCACTGAGAATGATTCCTGCAGCTGGAGTTAAAATGTCTGGCATTTTATGATATAGACCACAACTCGGTAGACTGGGAGTTTTACCTAAAAACAATTTTGTATGTTGACTAATTATTTTTTTATTATTATTTATTCTGGCTGTACAATGTTTACACACTTTCCGGAACCAAAGATTACAGAAGTGATTGAATTCTCATCTTCCATTGCTGCTTATCCATCCAAAGATCTTCTTCAATCTATCGTTCCCTCAATATAGTCTGAATTTCTTCTATTCAGGCGATAGGTGGTCTTCATCTTTTCCTTCTTCCTGGTGGGTTCCATTACATAACTCTCCTTGGCAATCTTTCCTGTGCCATTCTTTTCATGTGTCCATACCATTATATTTTTTTTGATTGGATAAAATCAACAACTGAATTTTTCACATTCATTCTATCCTTAATGACTTCACTTATAATTTTCTCACGTCTGGATACTCTTGCCAAACTTCTCCAAAAGTCCATCTTTGCTGTCATTAATTTTGTTCTTGTGTGTTTATTAGTAGTCCAAACGTCTGAGCCATAAGTCGTGATACTTCTCACAATGGTTTTAGTTTCTCCTGTAATTTGCTTATCCAACAGGATTCCATTTAATGTAGATATAGCCATCTTTCACAAATTAATTCTGGGTTGTATTTCTTTGTCTTGCTTCCCACTGGCTGTAATTTACACCCCTAAATACTTGTATTCCTCTGTATTTGAAATCTTCCCCATGTCTTCCTCCAATATAAAGTCTTGATGAAGGTCACCCATTTCCATGAATTTTGTTTTATTCATATTGACCTTTAGTTGACTAATTACTAGTTACTTATAATAATTAACCTGAAGGAGGCAAGATAAATGATAAAAAGGACCATAAAACAGTAAAATACCTATGTAAAACACATGTTGAATTCGTTTTTGTGCCCTTATGTTCGTGCATATCTATTTAATTAAATAAAATGATGTGTGACAATCAAATGATTTCAACTCGTGGTCAATTTTCTCTCCTTATTACACAAATTTTACAATACTGAATATTTTTCTGTTTACAAAATTTTAAACATAAGTATGTCTGGGTGTGAACTAATCTATTTTAATATAATGAATTTATTGCTTAAAACCACAAAAACTAACCTGCAGGTACTCCGAGAACTGTCCTAGAGCAAACAGTGCAGCATTACTTACAACTGGGGCAGGGTCTTGAATGCCTATGCAAATATATCTCAGGAACTGTTCAAGATGTTTTGTTCGGATGTAATCGGCACATCCTTCTGACAGCACAGCGATGGCCAAGTAAGAAGCTTTCTTTACATACACGTCATTGCCTTGCAAGCCTGGGCCAACGTACATAAGCTAAAAAGAAAAAATAATAAACAAATATATAAAAAGTAATTACAGAATGCTATTAAAACAGGGGAAAATAGACTGATTAACACTTCAAGTATACCGGAGAAGGAAAATATCGGTATGGAGAACCGTACATGACTTCCATGTTCTAAGATTTATATTTAAAATCATTTTCGAAAAAAGAAATATTTCTATAGAAACCTACTTCTTTCTTCAGTCTTAACCACAGTAGTGTGGTCACTAACGTATATGGGCTGCCATCATAAAGAGGGACAATTTAAGTCCCAAGCTTGTAACGAAATAATTGAAATATTTTTAGTATTAAAAATGGTATATACAGTGGAACTTGGTTATTACGGCCTCGGCTGTTACGTCAGCTCGGGTGTAGCGTTATTTTGTCATAAGTCCGGTCAAACTGATATCTTTAACATTATAAAAATTCCCGGTTTTAACGTCACTAAATATTGTACTACTCTGTTATAGCGTCAAAAATTTCTCAGATATTTTACTCTAAATTTCATATAAACGTATATATGTGCGCGCGCGCTAGCCCATGGCTACAGACATACATTGTATGCAAGCGATAAGCACTGTAACAGGACCGCCGGCGCCAGCCATTTACGTGCTCCAACGGATGGCTAGATCGATTTAAGGCCCGACACTCGATTTCCTTTGCAAAAATTTGTGGTGAGGCAAAATGCGTAGATCTGAACGTTACAGGCGATTGGGTGCGTAACACTTGGCCAGAAATTAGATGATCATATAAAGATGCTCGTAGCCGCCTCTCACTCCAATAGTACGTTGGTTAGGTTAGGTTAGGTTAAAGACATCTTTAATGGAGATAAAGCCGGAATTTTTTATAAATTAACTCCAGATAAGACTTTCAAATTTAAAAATGAGAAGTGCGTTGCTGGGAAGCTCTCTAAACAAAGAGTTACAGTTTTTGTTTGTGCGAACATGACGGGAACCGAAAAAAGGAAACTTTTAGTTATCGGGAAAAGTTTGCATCCTAGATGTTTTAAAAACATCAAAAAACTTCCTGTAAGTTACACTGCCAAGAAAAAAGCGTGGATGACTTCTAGTATTTTTGAAGATGAACTAAGAAAGTGGGATAAAGAACTGTCATCGAAAAACAGAAAAATTCTACTTCTAGTTGACAACTGTGCAGCCCATCCAAAGTTAAATTTGACAAACATTAATCTGGTCTTCTTACCGGCCAACTGTACGAGTGTCCTGCAACCTATGGACCAAGGCGTCATTAGAAGCTTAAAGTGTCACTACCGCAAGCAACTTTAAAAAAAAATTATTTTCTGTATGGACACGGCGCAACCTGCCACAATTTCACTCTTAGATGCAATACAATTCCTAGACGACTCTTGGAAGAGTGTAACACAGAAGACGATAGCAAAATGGTTTAGTAAAGCACAACTCGTACATGAAAATTTACCCGATGATGACGAAGACGACGACTTGCCGCTCTCGGAGTGGATTAAGAAATTCGACGTAAATGAATTTGGAAATGAACTTGATTCCTATGCATCAGTGGATGACCAAGTAGAAACATTCCAAGTGTTGAGTGACGCAGAAATTATCGCGGAAGTAAAATAACAGAAGCAGAAGATAGTGTTGAAGAAGATGCTGAGCAAGAGGAGGATGCCGACATCGTTTGTCCGACAGTACAGGAAGCAATGAGAGCCGCCGAAACTCTTTCACGATTTTACTGCTTTAGAGAGATGTCTGACGACACGTTCAATGCAGCGCAGCATCTCCACAGCACAACAGAAAGAATTTATTTTTCAGAAAGGAGCGTTCAAAAGAAAATTACTGATTACTTTCGACAGTAAGCCTAAATGTAAGTTACATGTACTTTCTTTTTGATGTTTTAAAATATTCTTCATGCTGTTTGTATAAATGAAATGCAGTTTGTAAACTTTAGAATAAATATCACGAATAATGTTAATAATGCAAAGATCTTTTTTTTTATTTCTCCTTCCTTACTAGTGATTAAAAAGAGTCTTTTATAACTACTCTTTTATAACGTCACTCGGACATAACGTCATTATTTTTTTGGTCCCTTCAATGATGTTATAACCAAGTTCCACTGTATTTCATAAATGATTGTTTTGAAAACAGTTATACCCACTTACCTGTTGAAAAAAGCAATAAAACGTAACAAAAACGAATTATGTAATGACGTTTTGTCCAATCGGTCACTGTCCCTACCTTGAACATACAAGTTTTTTTACGAAAAAAATATATACAGTATATGAAACGTTTTAATGTGAATTTGTATAATGAATTAATAATACACTTTCCATAAAATGGGATACAGCTGAAATTATATACCACGAACCTGTTGAAAATTATTATTTTAATGTAAATAATGAAGTCTCCGAAAATCGTAACCGAGCGACGTGAATTTAAAACTCCTGCCAAAAGTTCGAAAGAAGAAGAGCGCATTATATCCAGCAGGCAGTTCCATTGTGTGATAAATGCTTTCGTTGGTATATGTGGGTTGTTTATTTTTTTATCAATAGTAGTTCTAGAAAATATAAAAAGTTTTGGTAAGTATTTTACAGTATGTTTAATATGTGTCCTATCGGTCACTTTAATATCTTTACAGTAATAATAATACGTGTGAATTTTTAATTGTGTAAACAAACTGCGACGAAAAGCCGCAAGCCTAACCACAAAACGAGTCACGAGACAAGCAACGGCAGCGAGTTGACGTGAAATTAAGTGCCGAATGTCCAATCGGTCGCGCATCCGAGTGGACATAGCGCGACCGATAGGACAGGTTACTCCATGTTCTTTATGAATGCTGTAACAATTATGCTTTAGGGACGAATAATAGTATTCTAAAGCATTTCTAGCTGAATTAATACTTCTTTTTCAAAACTGTTAATAAATTAAGCTATTTTATAAATATCTATTATTTCGAGTATGACAAACTTTGCAATAATATGTGCTGCAAAATAATATAAAATACTATTAAAAATATGAGTCAAAACTATTTCATTTCTGAACTTACTCATTTAAAATTTTTGAATGTCCATATAATCTAGCCTACCAATTCTTTTTTCAATATAATAGCAATTTTAAAAGCTGAAAAATTTGAAACGCTCTTAACTAAATTTATCTGAAACTTGCCACTTGTTTAGTGTACGACTAAAGGTAACAGAAGGCTTGTCTTGTTTAAAAAAATTGTTTCGTTTACAAAAAAATAAATATTGTTACGACGGTCTACTCGATCGTTGTAGGTACAGTGGAAACAAAATAAGTACAAGACAACAATTAAGTCACTAATCACACCTTTACTTTTTACAGTTAAACAGTTCGTAATTAACAACACAGTGTCTACAACAAATCAAATGAAAATTATTCACATGCAATAAAATGTCCACTAATATTAAAACTCAATTGTATTACAATTATACCATCCAAATATAAAACGCAACACTTCACTAATAACTATTGAACATACACAGTAATAACTCGAACCGCTCTGTAAATATATCGCACTAATACTCTCGAATCGCACAGTCAAAAATTCGCCTCGTACTGAACTGAACGTCGTTTGAGTACCGGTATTTATAGCTAGCCGAATATCTAGACGATTCCTAATTGCGTCATAGCATGCGTATGAACTACGTAATTAACTGCGTGCGGCCTTGACACAGGCCGAGCGCCCGAGCGAAGCCCGGCACAGTCGAGAAGATTCTCGCAAAATGCGTCTAGTAGCATGCTTACATTCTGGATCTCTCTGGACCGTTCGATAAACACGTAGATTGTTCTGTGACGTCGTAACAATATTGAAAAATAACTGACTTACAATTATTTTGCTGCAGTATTGTTTTACTTTTGTGTCACAGGTAAAATTGGGAGCTAACAAGATTTTATTTGAGCAGTGAACATGGCCTCTGGTAAAAAACAGAAAAATGATTTGGCTACATATGAAAGACAGAGGGACTTGCACAGCAAAGGAAGCGTAGGGCGGCATTCACTCCAGAACAATTGGAACATAAAAGGGCCAAAGATAGAGAAAGGCTCGCGAGGCTTAAAATAGAAAATAAAATAAAATCCGTTGACCAGCTAACTCCTCGAGAACAACGTAACATAAGAAAGGTGTGGAGAGAATCTAAAAGAAAAAGAAGAGGAGAAATCAAGGTACAAAAAGAAACTGCTGATAATACGGTTACACCTCCACAGTCAGAGGATGAACATGGTGAATCAGAACAGAAAAAAAGGGGAAGAAAAAAGTGAGAAGGGATCGATCAAAAGCTTATAAAAAGCTTAAGAAACAGGAGAAGTATATTAAAAACCTTCAACGAAAATTAGAGAAATACAAAAATCGTCTACAAAGAAAAGATAAGAAGCCATCCACTACAAACCAGTGTTCTCCCTCACCAAAAAGAAGAGTATCTAATTTAATTGGAAATGAAAAGGTTTCACCCCACATAAAAAACAGCTTTTCCTGGGATTTGCTTTAGAAAGTCAAATCAAGTCACAAACTAAAGGTGCAGGGACTAAAAACAAAAAACAGCAACTTATCTGCAAGGCAATAGGAAATAAAGTCCTTAAAAAATACAGGCTACAGAAGTATTTTACAAAAGTTATACCTTACAAGCTAAACAAAAAAATTGAGGCGGGGGAAACTTTCAAGTACTTCAGGAAAAAAAGACAGTGTATTGCTCACCAAATGACAACGATTCTTAGAAACTTCTATGAAGATGACAGTGTAAGCAAGGTCTGTCCAGGAAAAAAGGATTTTGTGTTGAAAAACAAAATCAAAAAGCAACGTAGAATTTTGTTGGACACCAAACAAAATTTGTATATAAAGATTATAGAGCAGACAAAGGCTAAAATGTCATACTCTACATTTTCCCGAGCAAGACCTTTCTGGGTGACACCAGCTAAAGCTTCTGATAGAAAAACGTGTGATGCATAAAGCACAGCAATATTGAATTTATGATTGCAGCATTAAGGAACACTATAGTCATAAAAGAAAGAAATGTACATGAAGTTCTGCAGACTGTCACATGCTCAGTTGAAAATGAACACTGTATGCTGGGCAAATGTGTAAAATGTCAAAGAAAAGGAGTGGTGTTTTCATACGAAAGTGATTTTAAAATGAAGTTTTTTCAGTGGAAAAGAATAAAAAAAAAAAAAAAAAAAGGGAAATAAAGGAAAAAGTAAAACTTGTTGTGAAAATGGTATAAAGGTTAAGGAATATAAAAAGGTATCGGCTGTTGTAGAACTATTTAAGAAAGACCTCAAGCTATTCAAAGAACATGAATTTTTCCGTATCCATCAGGCAAAGCAGCTCAAGTATTTGAGAGAAAACCTTGTTGAAGGAGAAATATTGTTTCGCATAGACTTTTCGGAAAATTATGTGGCTAAATACAATGAGGAAGTGCAATCAGTTCATTTTGGTGCTTCTAAGCGCCAAATTTCATTGAATACTGGTGTATTCTACTTAAAGGGCACTGATAACAAGTTAAAAGCAAAAAGCTTTTGCACTCTTTCTGACAATTTAGACCACCAGGCTCACGCTGTATGGGCCCATATGGCACCCATACTGAAAATGGTTTCAAGAAATCATCCAGAAACCGTTGCAGTCCATTTATTTTCTGACAGCCCGTCAAGCCAGTACAGAAACAGATTTAACATGCACTTGATGAAGACCAAAGTTCCAATGTTTTTCAAAAAAGTGAAATATATCACATGGAATTTTACGGAAGCGGGCCATGGAAAGGGGCCAATGGATGGTGTTGGCGGAGCCATGAAACGAAGAGCCGATGAATATGTCATGCATGGTTCCGATATAATTTCTGCTAGGGATTTTATAAACACTTTTTAAAAAAGCAACATTTACATCACAGAAATTGCAAATGCAGATGTTATAGAAAAGAAGAGGGAAGTACAGACTACAACAGTCCAACCCATTTCAAACATCATGAAATGCCATCAGGTCACTTACTGCCGTGAAATTATGTACTCAAGGACTTTGTCTTGTTTTATTTGCAAACCTTCAGAGTATTGCGACCACTACACCATGGGTGAAATCTTCAGGGCCAACACCAATTATGTGTCTGACTCATCTACAGATGAAGACTTCAGGCCAGCTTTAAACTTTTACAAAATGGTGTATTCATCTTCATCTTCAGATGTAGAATAACATTTTTTTAAAGTATTTTTGTCTTTCTTAGTATATTGTAACAAGGAAAATATAAGGATTTAAGTTTTTTGTCTTAAGTTTGTTATCAAACTAATAATGTCCCTTGTTCTGGGCGTCATTTGTTATCACCCGCCTTTTACACACAAACATTTATATTTATGTATGTATAAATATTACCATAATATTGTAAACACGTGTACTTACCGATTTTGCATATGTCTGAGTACTTGATTTCTTTTACTGTTGATCTCAACCTAAGGGGCCAGGGTTCATTCTCAGCGAGATTTAGATTCAAAAAGGTGATAGAAATGATGAAACGGTTTTTTGATTGAGTGTAACTATTAATTTTTAATTTCCAAAATAAATTCAACACATATAAAAGGGTGCCCAAAATGGCGTCACACAATGTTACAAAAACAAAATGGTGGCTATTTTAATCAACCCTAATCAGTCATAATATTCTCATTTTTGCCTCTAATCAAGATCATTATAAACTTTTATCTTTTTGCTGCAGCTCTAATTACTTACTAACTTGTAATTTCGTTTACACACAAACCAATGCCCTCAGCATAGATATTCATGGCCATGTTGTAGCGGGTCGAATTTTGGGTGTTTTATTTTAACCGTTTGGGGCAAGTATATTTTTATGTATTTCGTTTTGGGCGGACTTTTCATAAAATCATTGTGCAACGTATGTGTCAGTATAACAGTCAATGTAACAGAACAGTGAAACAACGCTATAAGACGCAGTTGTTGTTGAGGAATGCGGCTGAAGAATTTACCTCCACAAAATTCTGAGAACTTTGTACCTGTGTGTGGCAGCGCACATACGCAACTGCTCAATCACGCTCCAAGTGACGCTCTAACAAAAACCAAGATGGCTAGAGAGAATAATCTTTGTCGTTTTCTTCAAGATCTTGCGGAAATGCTGTTTTAAGTCCCACCCACTTTTTTGACATTAGCCAGTGCCTATTTGAAATCGTCTGCTATCGTCACTCAAACAACTACGTGACTAGTATGAGTCGAAACTGGGACGACTAACTGGAAGGCATTGATGTCCGTCGTCTTGACTAAAATGCTCCCGGAGTGGGGAACTGAGAGACGCCGGCAGTTCGTTGTCGACTCCCGCCGGCGCAGGCCGCCCGTCAACCGGGCTCAGAAACAAATTTTTTATAATTAATGTAACAACTAACAATAACAAAGTATGTGACCGCGGTCAAGTAAAAGTGCAGAACATATACATTTATTTTCGGACACCAGTATCAATTAAAACGCGGAATAGTGAGTTCGAGCGAAAACCACGTTGCCGGCTGGAGTATTTCGCCACATGTTTAAGGGTGTGGGTTAATTAAAATGATCAGGGGAGGGGTTATTAAAATAAATTGAGTGTATGTGAGAATGGCAGGCTGGGCTGTGTTTTTATGTGCACTAGAGTAAGGTAAGGTATTTATTATGTTATAAGGAATTTATAATGCTGTACTTCAAAAGTTAAAACATCTTGTGGAGAGAGTAACGTTTTTGTATTTTATACATGGAAAAGTTGTTTAATAATCGTAAAATAAAAAACCAGTATCTTTTAACTGATACATTTTGGTAATCAAAGTCATTTAAAAAACCTTACTTCATTGGATGTGCTGTCATAGTTCGTCAAACGAAATGGGTGTACCGCCACTACTCGATCCGGCCAGATCCAAGTTGAAAGGTAAGTGGGAGTTGTGATCTGAATAAAATAGAGTAATAACCAAATAAAAAAGTTACAATTGGTGCCGTGACTGCAGGATGTAATACAACAAAACAGTTGTATTACACCGGCCTACATTTTGACAGTGCATTGAATGAGGTACGGTTATGAAAGCGAAATTTTAGTTACGTGAAATGTACATAATTATGGTAAGGTTTATTTTATATATGCTGTAGTATAACGTTTTGGAAGGGAAGAGTAATCAATTGTAGTTAACACTTAAGTAAAACTAAGCTATAAACTAGAAAAAATGTCTGAGAATACTAAACAAAGCAATATAACTAACGTAGAAATGAGTGAAAGTGGCCTTGAGTCGCAATCACTGGATGAAAGTGGCATGTTGAGGGGGGAGACGGGTGCCGTTACAGAAACAGCTGGCGGCAGTAATGTAATAGCTCATTCCACGCCGATTGCGTCTCAACCACAAGTAAATGAAACAGACATTGATTCGGGGATTCAATTGACACCCGTTTCAACTAAACAAAATAAACAATCAGAGGAAACTGATATAATGAGTTTCTTACGAAAAATGGACAATAAATTTGAAAAAATGGACAATAAATTTGAAAACATGAACAATAAATTAGACCAATTAACTAATGATTTTAATGAACAGAAAATAAAATGCGAACAACAAAATATTCAAAACGAGATCAATTTTAAAGAAATTAAAGACCAGAATATTCAGTTTCAGCAAAATATAAATATAAAATTTGACGAGTTGATAAATAACATACAAGACAAGAGTGTATGTCTTGGAAATGCCAATGAAATGACAAAAATTAGTTCGAATAAAGTAGAACAGAGTAAGAATAATACTAACGAAAGCTGTAATGACAGTGTTGTGTTAGGCAATGAGTTAATGAATAAAAATGATGTTAATAATAACGAGAATAATAATGTGTTTGAGAAATTGGTATCAGAAAGTGATACGGTAAAAATAAAGAATGAGAGTATTGATGAGTTGGTGGAAGGTAGTGATTATGAGATGTTAATGTGTGTCAGTGAGTTAGAGAGAGAGAGAAAAAATAATGTTGTGGTAGAGTGGGAACAGAGGGCAAATTTTCCTTTTATTATTTATGATGTTTATGATGATTTATTGAGTCCACAAGTGTTGTGGTTGAAGGGCAAGAGTCCCGTATTGGTAGATGAATTGAGGTGTTTATTTTTGTGGAGTAATTGTGTACCCTCTGTCCGGAATAAGTGTGAGAGTGTGATGTGGTGTTATGAAGGGAGAGAAGTAAATAGAGAATGGTATGTAACAGAATTGTATAATTTGCATAGAAAATATGATGAATGGAAAGAAGGCTTAGAAATATATTTGAATAATAATGATTACAATGATTTGAAAAAAATAATTAGACCGATAGTGAATGAATGTAATGACGGAGACTTAACAAAAATACTTAACGTAGACTGGTTTAATGAGTATTCTGGTAAAATGAGTGAATTTGGTTGTTCTGGTTATGACACACAAAGTAACCATTTGTTTGTAAATAAAAAGCAACAGTGTTATATAAAACCAAGGTTGATTTGGGACGATGGAGGGTAGACTGTAAGACAATAAAAGACAATTAAACATTTTGTTTTATGGTTGTTTGACATGGCAGATTTGGACATGAAGTGAGATACACTTGAACAGTTTTGACGTATATTTTGTAAATAATAGTGAATTCATTTGTGTGTATTGTGAAGTGTAATGTGTATATGTTTTAGAAAATGTTGTATTAATAATAATAATATTATTAATATTTTTGCACTCTAATTAAATAACAAAATAATTACGAAGACAATAGTTAATGATTTGTAGAATGTTGATAATAATTGAAATATGTTATTTTAATAATCAAATGAATTAAATAAGTTGAGATGTTTAGATATTGTGATTGAATGTTATGTGTTTGGATTTTATAATGAATTTAAATTGTTTGGTGAGATTTTGATTTAATAATAATTAATAAGTAAATAAATGGTAAATGGTTTATTCTGTGGAACATAATGATTAAAAATATGTTAATAATAAATTTAGAATTTTTGAAAATCTGATTACAACACAGGATAAATTCATCATGATGATAAATAGAAAGAGTTAATGAAAAATTTTAAATAATAATGTTTATAAATTTTTATATAAATTATTTAAAAGAGAATTGTTTGTTTGATGTATGCTAATAATCCAGGTTTATTGCTATTTGTGTATTGTGTTATGTGATGTTTTAAAATAGTATTTTCATTATGTGTGTAATTTTTTTCTAAGCCAATCATTAGACGACTGGCAGGCAATCAACATAATAGAAGTAAGTGTTGATAATGTATTAAATGTATTTGTTCAATTTTGAAAGGTATCCATGGTGTTTTAATTATGTTAGGATATCAGCTGATCAACAATACCATGTCACTGGTATATTGGTTTGTAAATGTTACAAGTAATTAATGTTTAGTGGGCTACGGATATTTTGAAGTAAAGACAAAAAGAATATGAGAAATAAAATAACAATTTATGCAAATTAATAAAAGATAATTCATGGGTGATAAATGTTTTATGGGACAAGTAGACCTGTCCCAATTGAATTCCAAGTGAAGTTGAAATAATGAATATGATGTAATGTTGTTTTTGAGTTAATGTATGTTATAGAAGTTGGTGAAGTATTAATGTTGACACAGTGGTAATGGAGACTTTATGTAGATTTGAATGATATTGTTGTTTTTATAGTTAATGAGGTTATTTTGTGTATTTGTAGTGAGGTAATGAGATTGAGATTTTTGGGGATGGCAATTTTGTATTAGGGGGTAGTGTATTTGGGGAGTCCGCAACAAGGGTTGGGACGGGATTAGGATAGATTTAGTGGGGCCGGGGTCGCCTTAGGTAAAATCCGGGGGCCAAATAAGGGAAATGAGTTTTTGGGAAGGAAACACGTATCCTATGTACAAAGGGTTAGAGAGTATTTTTTTTTATATATGTAGAGAAGGCGGCGTTTTGAGTTAAATGGTAAGTTGTGGATTAGAGTGTTTTGAGTAGTAGATATTTTTGATAGAGATGGGTGTCATGATAATTGAGTTGATAAATATTAGAGTCAGAGGGAGAAAGTTTATATAGGTATAGAAATCTAATACAGAAAAACGAGAATAAATAATTTACATCACCCACAGTATATTAAAGTAAGATTGTTGAAAAGCCAGAGAGATTCATGATAAAGTATGTATATAATTGTTTATTTTTTTGTTTCAACCAGTGACAGAATTTTGATAAAATTTGAAAATAATGGAAAGTCAAGAAGTGTTTAATTTAAAGGATTTAAATGCCAATTTAATTATTATTTATATTAATATTGTGTTTATTATAAATATTTTATGTTATTATGTTTGTATTTCAAGGTAGGATATTACAGATATTTAAAGTGTTTTCAGAAATCATACATAACATAGGTAGGTCAAGGGTTTTGAACTTGACCTAGTTTTGATCAGCTGATGAGTTCATACACCTACTAAGCTTGTAGAGTAGGACTTCAATTTAAATTTGTTTGTTTGATTAATTCAAACTAATCTTTGAATAATTTTAATAAATGTTATTTAATAAATAAATTTAATAAATATTTAATGAATAATTTGTTTTGAATTTTAAAATTTTGAAAATTTTAAATTAAAAAAAAAAAAAAAAAAAAAAAAAAATTTTTTGATGTTTCGCCTGCCAGCGAGTGAATATGTTGAGTAATGATTATTTTATTGTGTCTGTATTAATGATGTTTCTTTTATTGTATTGCTTTATATTGGTAGGCTATAAATTGTTCTCATGCTAGAGTAAGGATGTATTTGTATTAATAGGAATGTTTAGGTTAAGTCATGAAACAAAAATTAGAAAAAAGAGGAAGAGAATTTTTTGATAAACGATTATTTTTTGATTTTTGAATTTTTTAAATTTTTAATAAATTTTAAAAGGAAGTTTTTATTTTAATGTGTTATGATAATATGTAATGTTAATGTGTGTGAGCCCAGTATCTGCTAAAGGCAGCCCAGCTTGCAAAAAAGGGGATCCATATCGGCGGAGGAGCTGGAGTAATTTTAGCCAGGGATTGAGGATTTTTGGGGGTAGTATGTTAGAAGGCGAGGTGTGTCGTGGTGCGAGTCTGATCAATTTCTCGGTGTTGGGATCTCTAACGGAGAAGTCCAGTGATCTCGTTCAGATGAGCCCATGGTCGCTGAGCCAGGGGGGTCGTGTACCCATGCAGAGTAAGAACCAGGGGGTTGTTGGCACCAGTTCCTCTCCGATCCTCTTTGGGGTTATCGATGAGATTTCTTCTGTCGTGGACAGCAGAATTCTCATCGAGGGGGTATTGTAGCGGGTCGAATTTTGGGTGTTTTATTTTAACCGTTTGGGGCAAGTATATTTTTATGTATTTCGTTTTGGGCGGACTTTTCATAAAATCATTGTGCAACGTATGTGTCAGTATAACAGTCAATGTAACAGAACAGTGAAACAACGCTATAAGACGCAGTTGTTGTTGAGGAATGCGGCTGAAGAATTTACCTCCACAAAATTCTGAGAACTTTGTACCTGTGTGTGGCAGCGCACATACGCAACTGCTCAATCACGCTCCAAGTGACGCTCTAACAAAAACCAAGATGGCTAGAGAGAATAATCTTTGTCGTTTTCTTCAAGATCTTGCGGAAATGCTGTTTTAAGTCCCACCCACTTTTTTGACATTAGCCAGTGCCTATTTGAAATCGTCTGCTATCGTCACTCAAACAACTACGTGACTAGTATGAGTCGAAACTGGGACGACTAACTGGAAGGCATTGATGTCCGTCGTCTTGACTAAAATGCTCCCGGAGTGGGGAACTGAGAGACGCCGGCAGTTCGTTGTCGACTCCCGCCGGCGCAGGCCGCCCGTCAACCGGGCTCAGAAACAAATTTTTTATAATTAATGTAACAACTAACAATAACAAAGTATGTGACCGCGGTCAAGTAAAAGTGCAGAACATATACATTTATTTTCGGACACCAGTATCAATTAAAACGCGGAATAGTGAGTTCGAGCGAAAACCACGTTGCCGGCTGGAGTATTTCGCCACATGTTTAAGGGTGTGGGTTAATTAAAATGATCAGGGGAGGGGTTATTAAAATAAATTGAGTGTATGTGAGAATGGCAGGCTGGGCTGTGTTTTTATGTGCACTAGAGTAAGGTAAGGTATTTATTATGTTATAAGGAATTTATAATGCTGTACTTCAAAAGTTAAAACATCTTGTGGAGAGAGTAACGTTTTTGTATTTTATACATGGAAAAGTTGTTTAATAATCGTAAAATAAAAAACCAGTATCTTTTAACTGATACATTTTGGTAATCAAAGTCATTTAAAAAACCTTACTTCATTGGATGTGCTGTCATAGTTCGTCAAACGAAATGGGTGTACCGCCACTACTCGATCCGGCCAGATCCAAGTTGAAAGGTAAGTGGGAGTTGTGATCTGAATAAAATAGAGTAATAACCAAATAAAAAAGTTACAATGTGCTCACTCACACACACTCACATACGTTCTCCCTATTACAAGTACGTTTGATCAATTTGTCTAAATTCGGTTAATGAGCTCATTAATTAATAAAACAAAATGACAAAGGTTCAACTTCTCTCAATGGTGGTATGCGCTGCTCCCTCGCTGTTGTTGGTTGGGTTCCAGGTGTATGGCTGGTGTTCGCCTCATGTTTCGTTGTTTTAGTTAAGATATATAGCACTGATTTTACATTTTCTGTTTTTGACTGTTAGTAAACTTGAGCCTCTATCGCTCCACTATCACAATTTTATTTCAGAATCTAGTTGTGTTAAGCTTTTATGGTAAAACTGATCAGACAGCGATACATCGCTGCTGACCTTTTGAAGTACTACGTTGAATTGAGACAGAGGCATATGCAAATTTTTGCTTGTGTGTGTGCATTTTACGTCATCAGGCTTTGTTAGACGGGACAACGCCTAGTTGCAGACGTTGTGGTTCATGCGTCATTGTCTTTTGTTATGACGAAACAGCTTTATGAACCAATCACAATGAATATTTATAGTCAGTCATCCTAAACACCGCCATTACCTCAACCGGCTCTTGCGCGTCCAACGATGACCTTGGCTTTGTGCTACTCTTACTGAATCTGCGTTGTTCCTTTTTTCAGAGGGACAATGGACCTAACCATTCTGTATTTGACAATTATACAATAAAACATTGAAAAAATAACCTCAGATCCCATAATTAAAGTATTGGGTCTTTATGTACTGTTACAAACCCCCTCAATGAAAGATTTTGTGTCGAGACACAAAAACTTTCATTGACTCATTCATACGGTTCTAAATAGGATCAGCCTAGATATGTCACCACAACCCCCTGTAATGTTACTATATAAAAATTTATCATCACTTACCCTTGGTCCAATGATGCTGATCGCACCCTCTGACCTTACTGGACTTCTCCGGAGAGATCCCTACACCATAAGGCCATGAGGCACTCGACGCTCCTGTTCTGACGCTCCAGCCAGCCCAGGACCGCGGTCACAACACCACAAAACTCTGAAACATTGAATACAAGAATTTAAAATAGTGGTCTAATATACTTCCATATCTACAACTGATATGTTTCCCTTTAGATGCATTGGTTTGTGTCTGGGCATTGGTTTGCTCTAATTTAAAAGTTTCAACATAACAACAACAAGATTTCAACATATACTGATTTTTTACCACCACCAAACTCAATCTCTTTCTTATAAGAAAACAACCTATATATATACCTACAAATAACACAATACATAAACAATTCTTTAATATTCCCCAAAACACCTTCACCTATCTATTACTATCAAACTCGACCTACAACTACTATGGCAGACAAGTTTAATATTCAAATTTTATTACTCAACTTATAATCATTTATCTCTTTTGCAACTGGTATCATACTATATTTTGCTCAACTCCATTTCTACCTTTATTCTTTCAACATTTAAAATTTACTATCTTTCAACATTTGTTACCATCGTTACCCCTGTAACGACCTCCTAACCACACACACTATTGTACCCCCCAACATAATAAAAACATCATAGAACATTGAACCTTACACATTAACATTGTTACATTTACATTAAACAATTTACATTTACATGACTTGTACCAAAACTATATCACCTCATTACTATCAACAATTCTCTATTAACTTTTAATTATTTAACATTCATTAGATTCTATACAACAATTTCAAATTTATCCTTACCTTTCTGTTACCTTACCTTTCTACCATGAATTTTCCTTTCTAACCTTTTTTATCCTTACTAGTTTGGGTGACTCTCTATTATTCATTATTCTCTATCTCTTATTTTGGCATTTGTCAACCTAACCTTACTCACCTCTTTTTTCTACTAACAACCGCTTCTAACCATTAACATATTATGACACCAATATCTCTATAATAACCCCCTTCACTAATCCCATTTAAAACCTGTGGCACCGCTCATTTTTTTGTACTACTATGTGTGTTCCCACTTACCAACTCATTCCTTTATCGGTTCCTGACCCTTTCAGATAATCCTTTCTGGCACACAATGGTCCTTTCCTGTCCCAACGCCTTTCGTTGCGGACTCCCTACACCAATACCCTTATTACAAAATATCACCATCAACAAATATATATATACCATTCACATTACTCACCTCTACATATAATCACTAACCACTGTGTCCCTAAAATATCTAACACCTCTTTATATATTATCTGTATCTCAACACTTATTTTCACTAACTCCCATTAACTCTGCTTAACTAACTCCAATGCCCTTATTTATAATTATTACCCAAATTCTTTTACAACATTTCAACTTAATATACAACTAAAAAATTCATCACTTATCTACTAACAACAATACCTCTCCATATCCAAATATATTACCTGCTTCATTTATTAACCATTAGACTCTGAATCTCATAATATCATTTAAATTCCTTATCAAACTTTTCTACAGTACACAGTTTACATAAAAAATACATAACATACACACATCAAAAATACACAAATACATTGACATTAATATACACACAAATATACAATCCACATTATCATCTTATCATTTACCAAAATCAGTCATAAACAGTCCATCCTGAAAAACACTGTTCACATAATTAAATGTTCATAAACACAATTAGAATAATTAGCCTCCATCGTCAAATAATAGTCTTATCTTAAAACTACACAAATCATTGATTACTGAATCTCTTATATTCATATCATCAATGTACATACTATTCAAATTTTTATAATTTTCCACAATCTCATATAACTCCTGATCGGTTATGTTTCTGTCACCTTCAGTAAAATCAGTCATAATTAGGTATTTCGTCAAGTCATTATTCTCATTATCTCCTACTAACTTACTTCAGTTTTATTATAAGGTAAGCACTTGTTATTATTTTCACTTCTCTCTCCACCTAACCTTTCTATAAACTCTTCATAATTTCTACATATCTTAAAAATCTCTACTTATCTTTTTCTCTCACAATATCTCTCACTATCACACCAAGCTACATTTTCTCTCTCTACATTTGCATAGGGCACTACAACTCCATAAAACCACCTCCTGGCCTCACCAGGTACACTAACACAAAAAACTAAGGGATCATTTGGAGACCACACGTCTCCCACATAAACTCTAGAGGAACCTTCCTCCTCAAATAACAATTTTGGAGTCTTTACTCCAACTATACCACTGGGAAAATTTGCCCTCTGCTCACTATACTCACTTAAACTCTCCTTACCCCCACTTTCACTCTCATCTACAACTGTCACCTCACCATTAACCTCTATTCTCATTAAAATCTCACTATTACTACCAACATCCACACTATTATCTCCTATTACCATATTTTTATTTATTTTATCATAATTTCCACTACTACTTACCTTGTCTTTGTTTCTATCTAATTTGTCTATTTCTCTACTCTTATTTTCTAACTGTATCTCATTAATTCTCTTGTCTAATTTCTCCTCTACTTGATCTAATTTTATGTTTTTCAAATTGTTTTGTTTCTTGAGCTCATTCTCGAAACTGTCTAACTTCACATTAAACGTACTATTCATTTGGTTAAACTTGTCCTCGAATTTAAGATTCTGTTGTTCAAATTTGTCACTAATTAATGTAAATAAATCTTCCAACGAGATTTTATTTTCAACTGTTTTGGGTGTTGAGCTGGCATTTCTTTCTAATAAAATAGATTCTGTATCTGTATTATCCATTTCTAAGCTATTATTACTTTCTGCCATTTTGGTAATTTAACTATTTGAATGACTATTTAGTTCTACTTGTAATTAGTTACACAATTACTACTTACTCTGTTTTGTCAACATAACCTCTCGTGTACTAGGTTATGCCCCGTTCTATCACCTTCTTTGTTTCTAAATCTGGCCTATGTTTTATATAAAGTGGCTTTATATAATGTCCGTAGTTTGGGGGCCATGTGTTATCAAACTAATAATGTCCCTTGTTCTGGGCATCATTTGTTATCACCCGCCTTTTACACACAAACATTTATATTTATGTATGTATAAATATTACCATAATATTGTAAACACGTGAACTTACCGATTTTGCATATGTCTGAGTACTTGATTTCTTTTACTGTCGATCTCAACCTAAGGGGCCAGGGTTCATTCTCAGCGAGATTTAGATTCAAAAAGGTGATAGAAATGATGAAACGGTTTTTTGATTGAGTGTAACTATTAATTTTTAATTTCCAAAATAAATTCAACATATATAAAAGGGTGCCCAAAATGGCGTCACACAATGTTACAAAAACAAAATGGTGGCTATTTTAATCAACCCTATTCAGTCATAATATTCTCATTTTTGCCTCTAATAAAGATCATTATAAACTTTTATCTTTTTGCTGCAGCTCTAATTACTTACTAACTTGTAATTTCGTTTACACACAAACCAATGCCCTCAGCATAGATATTCATGGCCATGTGCTCACTCACACACACTCACATACGTTCTCCCTATTACAAGTACGTTTGATCAATTTGTCTAAATTCGGTTAATGAGCTCATTAATTAATAAAACAAAATGATAAAGGTTCAACTTCTCTCAATGGTGGTATGCGCTGCTCCCTCGCTGTTGTTGGTTGGGTTCCAGGTGTATGGCCGGTGTTCGCCTCATGTTTCGTTGTTTTAGTTAAGATATATAGCACTGATTTTACATTTTCTGTTTTTGACTGTTAGTAAACTTGAGCCTCTATCGCTCCACTATCACAATTTTATTTCAGAATCTAGTTGTGTTAAGCTTTTATGGTAAAACTGATCAGACAGCGATACATCGCTGCTGACCCTTTGAAGTACTACGTTGAATTGAGACAGAGGCATATGCAAATTTTTGCTTGTGTGTGTGCATTTTACGTCATCAGGCTTTGTTAGACGGGACAACGCCTAGTTGCAGACGTTGTGGTTCATGCGTCATTGTCTTTTGTTATGACGAAACAGCTTTATGAACCAATCACAATGAATATTTATAGTCAGTCATCCTAAACACCGCCATTACCTCAACCGGCTCTTGCGCGTCCAACGATGACCTTGGCTTTGTGCTACTCTTACTGAATCTGCGTTGTTCCTTTTTTCAGAGGGACAATGGACCTAACCATTCTGTATTTGACAATTATACAATAAAACATTGAAAAAATAACCTCAGATCCCGTAATTAAAGTATTGGGTCTTTATGTACTGTTACAAGTTACACTATAACTATACTCATAAAATAATTATAGTTATAGTATAACTATAGTTAGTCATATACTTTGTTACTGTTGAAATTAAATAAATTTTCTGTGTATTTTGTATGTTCTCTGTTCTTGTTGTATTTGAATGTTTTAGTCCTGTGAGGTCTGTCAGCAGAGTAACTTCGTTACTCTCAGTTGTCATGATACTCTTCATTTGTAACTTTGATCTTTATAACTCTTCATTTGTAACTTTGATCTTTAATTGAATACACGTATTCTAATCAATCTCTGCATAATTTATTTAGCATAATACATTCCAACAGTTACTATAGTTATTTAATGCGTTTATTGACATCACATCATTGTTTGTCCAATCGGTCACGGCAGGTTCCACTCGGTCACGGCCACGATTCGGATAATTTCAACTTTTAATCCGAGAAATTTTGTTCATTTTCACTTTTGGTGATATTATACAACACTGTTTGTTACTATGCTGATGTGTTTAGAAATATCTCGTGGTATGAGGTTAGTTTATTGTTAAAGTTGCCTTTGTAAACACAACCAAACTGGAATTGTTAATATTTTATTGAAAATTTCCTTAAAAATAAAAACAAATATACAGCACTTTCACCTGAGGTCAGTTAATGACACTGAATTTTAATTTAATTCATATAATTACATTCTAGCATTGTTTTATGAGGTTTTCCTCTGTGTTTAGAGGTGTGACCAATTGGACATTTTCCTATGTAGTACTTCAGGATAAAAAAAAATCTTCAAAAATTGTACTGCAGTATTTCAGCTCTGCTCTGCATTTTGTAATGTTCTGTATACTATTGTGCATTTATTCCAATATAAATATTCTTAAAACTTGATTTTTTTATTTTTTATTTTGTTCATACATTTGGCTCTCTTTATGATGGCAACCCATATCATCTCACGTTAGTGCACTCGATTTTCATTGATGTTGGCAGTCAATGCCACTGCCGAAATGTCTGGTTTTGCAGAAAACATTGGACTGGGGCCAAACAGCCCAGGAAGAAATTTTAAAAACAAACTATTTCTTTGTTGCCAATAACGTAGTACACATAAAAAATTATCCCCTTCCCCTTCAACTACCCTTTTCATTTATAGATATTTCATCTACCTTACTACAGTGGATTATTATGACCTTCTTTTCAGGATACTTTATTTATCAAAATTAAGTACTTTACTCTTGTTAAAACATAAAACGTTGCAGGTAAACTACCCCTTTCCCTTAACCGATCTTCACCAAAATCAATAGGCCTTGAGTCTTCTACAACTCAGGCACACGTGTAAAAAATTATTTGATTCTGTTTGAATTTGCGGCAGTTATCGTTTGCCATAGATAAAATTCTACGCACAGACAGTTTTCGGAAAATGACTTTTCTTCATGTTTTGAGGGCAGTCCAATCAGAATCAGCCCTCATCTCAAACACAATTTTTTTCATCATCACCATACTTCCATTTCCTTATGGAATATAGAAGAAAAAATTAACATTCCATATACATGACTTACCAGGGGAGGTAACAGTTTCTCAGGTGGCAAATGCAGTGCCATTACATCTAGTATCTGATTAGCGCATGTACTAGGTGTCGTATTGTCATCGTCTTCTGCAAAATATTCTTCTGAATCGTCATGGGTAGGTTTGCTACTCATTAAGTAGAACAGCACTTCTAACACTGGTTCCACTAACTTCTGCTTCACTATTGCCTACACAAACAGAACATAATATTACTAACGTCATTTATAATGACGTTTATCTTCACCTTAATCATTCATTTAATAACTCTATGAGATGAAAATTTGGCAATAAAAAATTGTTTTGATGTATTATGTTTGGTATCTTCATTCTGAAAACCTTCTCTTTAACCCTACTCTAGAACTGGAATAGTTTTCAATCAGGGAAAGCAAAGTATATGCCAGTAACAAGAAAAGATTGTTGTGTGGGCCTTAAACATTTAGAAATAGGATCTTATAAATTCGAGATAGTACATAGCTTTACCTACCTCAGCTCAGAAGTTAACTGTCAAAATAATATTAGTGTGGACATCCGAGAGCGTATCTTGTCAGCAAATAGGTGTGTGCAGGGGGTCAGAAAACATCTAAAGTCTCAGTTAATACAAAGGAAGACCAAGGTATTGGTGTACAAGGTCCTAGTGCGCCCCGCACTGACTTAATGCATCAGAGACATGGACACTGCCTAGTTCAGATGAGAGGCAACTAAATATATTTGAGAGGAGGATCCTCGGCAAATTTGTGGTCCAGTGGAAGAGGGGGGGGGGGGTCTGGAGGAAAAGATATAATTCAGAGCTTTATAATTTGTATGATAAATCTGATGCGGTCACCTTTATTAAATTAAAAGGATTGCAATATGCTGGACACATTGTACGTGCTTGTGAAAGCAGAGTTGTTGAGAAGATGTTTGATGCAAAGCCAGAGGGTAAAAGGACAGTTGGAAGGCAAAAACTTAAGACGGATGCATGGGGTGAGTCAGGACATCAGGACTATTGAAATTAGAAACTTGAGGAGTGTGGGTAAGAATACAGAAGAATGGCAAAATCTTCTGAAGAAGGCCAGGGCCCACAAAGGGCTGTCGAGCCAATGATGATGGTGAGAACCTACTGGAGCATTCATTTTAAGAATATGAATTGGTCATTAATCACAAATAATTTTTATTTTTGTATAAAGAAATATAGAAAAGAAAAGAAACTGTAATAGAACATATAAAACGTAAACAGCTTTCCTGGTATGGACACCTAATGAGAATGAGTGAAGAAAGAATACCTGTGTGTTCAAATACAGACCTAGCAACAGAAGAAAAAGAGGCTGACCTAGATTAAAATGGATAGAAGGGATCGAAAGGAGTATGGCAGAAAGGAATCTGAAGAATGAAGATACACAGAATAAGTTGATATGGAAACTGAGATGCGGGATGCGGCAGTAGCTGTGGGATCAAAAAAAAAAAAAAAATCACTTTTTATAAAACTGTAAAAATAGACTATATAGATACAGGGTTCCTAAGACTTTCACAGCAGGTGTCCACATAGTTGGAAACATTATTTGCTGGGCTGTTAGGCTGAAACGTCTGTCAACAAACAAATATAGACCACGGCCTAACAGCCCGGCAAATAATGTTTCCAGACATGTTTTTAAGTAGTGCTGTTTACATAAAAGAAACACTTTAGTATCCTATCACAAATATTTTTGTATATCCTAGTTATTTGATATCAGAATTAAAAAATGTTTTCCTAGCCAAGAACATGTTTGATAATAACAAGATGCAAAGCCTACATTATATATAGGATGAAAACCAAATAAATACTTCAATATAAACAATTTGGCCAGGTGTATGTGAGGAAAACTTTTGGGTCTGCACTTTTTACTGGACACTATATACATTTTAAAATGCCATTCTGCTATTCTCATTAAAAATTGGATGTTCTTGTAGATTCCTGATTAATATAAAATGGTATGTTATAAATTAATATTTACTAATAGAAATTTTTTAATTGCACAGGTTTTTGACATTTTCTAGTTTTCATGATTCTTGAAAGACTATTAATAACATTAAGTGACAAATGGTAGGTGACTAACACACACACACACACACACACACACACACACACACACACACACACACACACACACACACACACACACACACACACACACACACACACACACACACACACACACACACACACACAGACACACACACACACACACACACACACACCACTTATTCAGAACAAAAGTGTTAAAGGATCTTTGAAAATTTCAAATGGTATATAACTTACAGACAAAAATATAACTGTTGACATGTTTATGAACACTACTACTATCACCACCACCACCACCACCACTACTACTACAAGATTATACTGTACATCTTGTTATGTAAAAACTACCACCCATGAACATGATGCTCACCTTTTTCTTAGAACGAATAATATCTCCAATCAAATTCAGAGCTCTTAACTGAATGTCCACGTTGCAGGTTTTATCTCTTGCAAATTCTAAGCACATATTTAAAATTAATTTTATGTGTGGTACAATTACAGCGATTGCATTTTCAGCCAGTTCGTCTAAGAGTGTGAATGCTTCTAAAGCTCTGTCTGGGCGTTTGTTTGCAAGAACTTTAATTATGTCAACAACTCGAGGGATGAGTTCATAATACAAATTTACCATCTGCAATCAAAAATTTGTGTACAATGAACAAAAGATATGCGACGTACAATGCTTACAGACAAGACACTCAAATTTTGTAGTATTATTTTTATAAAATTTATTCTTATTTAATTATTTAAATTGATTCTTAACAAATTAAATTTTCTTTGACTGAAAAAAACTTGTTAATTTGCAAAGACATTTTTTCTTAACATTATAGTTTATTATCGCAAAAACATAATAAATATCAGTTCTTAATATTAAAGGCATCTAAATTTTTACATGAGCATATTTTAATAAAATATATTGTTCTATATGGTTATATATGTTTCTTTGTTAACAAAAAATGCCTACAGCTACCATATGATCAGTAAAATTAGGAATGTTTTTCTTCTTGAGTAATCAATCTGTTAAGACTGGTCTGTAGCAGACCTCCAGTTGGTTCAATTCTCTTCATATCAACGCAGCTCCCACTAACATCTTTCATAATATTCTGGATATACTGTAAACAGGGGTCTTCCCCTGTACCTCTTTCTTTTTACAGTGCTTTTCAGTATAGTTTTGAATGAACCCTCATATCTTAGAATATGTCTTATTACTCTGCCCCTCCTAGATTGTATACCCTTCCACAAGGCATTAATTAAAACAGGCATTCTCTGTAAAACAATATATCTTCATTAACAAATATTACTCTTATCACTAACAACAACAATACTCTTATCAACAATTATGATAATGTAAATCTGTGTCAGGATTTACATAATAAGTAAATAATAATTAATCTTATTAACATTTTCTTTTCAGCAATGTTTCACCCAAGTTTATAATATTGCATATTTTGTTTATTTGATGATAAAAAGAAACTTATATGAGGTTCTCCACTAAGATTGCATCTTAACATATAAAACCTCTGGTATTATAAAATAAAACTTAAACATAGCTGATAAAATGTGGTTCCCACTTAAAGAAAACATCCTTAGCATAAACTCCAGCCATTCCCAAGTTTCCAATGAAAATTACTATTAACTGATAAAAATGCCTTTGCAATTTGTATGGGATTATGCTAATTCCTGTAACTGCTTGAAGGAGTCTTGAAGAACCCTCTTGACTTGGTTTCTTAATTTCTCCATAGGTGCCTACACTAACATTATTGATCATCTGCTGGATTCCTTTTTGGTCTCTCTTTTCCTCTAAGGGTTTTCTTCTATGCCCACAAAAATCTAAATTATATTTTATTACATGACACTGCAAGATATATTCTGCAATTTGCAACCAACGCCCTATCTCAAGTCTCTACGATCTTTCATTCCCTGTTTGCTTTTTTGAATGTCCAGGGAACCACATACTGTTTTAGAATAAATCGTTTCATTGTTTTAGAATTGATGTTCTGTTATACAAGTCACATTTTATTTTAAATATTTTTTCTTGTCCTACTCTACTTTTAATATCCTCTGTGTCGCTGTGTACTTAAATGATCACACCTATTTTAAGACACTGAGAGGTCTTAAGTTGGATTAAGTTTTAGCTTTTTATTGCAGATATCTGTTTCACTTACTTTTCGCGCTGTAGTCTTAACATCTGCATAAATTTCATTATTTTAATATCTGAATACTGCTTTGGGTTTCTAATTTCTGTATTTCTATAGTTCTTCTTCATTTTCCTCTACAAAACAGGAGAAAACTGTCATCCATACTTTAATTAAATTTCAGGATTTTAATTTTTCTACTTATTTATTTCCTTTATTTATTTTTTCTATATAAATGCATTTTACTTCCATAAAAAATGAGTAATTATTATTTCTATATTCATCCTTTTGTCCTACCGTGTTTTAGAATACAGAATGTAGTACTCTATTTAAATATTAAATAATACCATATATTATTACTGTATTATTATTATTATACTTCTTTATTTTGGGAAGATATACTTGTAGGCCCTAAGGAGGCAATTTGCTCACAATTGGCACAACCATTCCTCACAGTGAAAGTTAACATTAATTTCATACTAATATCATTATATTTATTTAATGAAATATGGTGGAAATACATTTTTTAAATGCCAAAAAGTACAATGAAATGATGCAGAACAAATGAGAGATCCAGAACAAATCCAGGTTGCAGACGATCTGCTGAAATTAGATATAAACATCAATTATTCAAATTTTACTAGTTCACATCTTCTGATGGAAAACGTCTTACACTGCGGGTCTGGTGTAGGGGGGGGGGGGGCAAAAGTCGATGTTAAGATTTTGTGGGGGCCCTATGCAGAAGTCGATGTTATGATTTTGTGTATACCAGACAAACCTTGTAACGGGGCAAACCAAGGTGTTTATTTTAATTTCATAATAATTGTAACAATCTATAGTAACCCACGCTGAGCAAAATTTTTTATCACAAAAGCTTGACTTTTGGGAACACCCGGTAGTCATTTCCGTACCAGGCCGGGCAAGGTACAAAAACAATTATAACTTTGGAATGTGTAAGAGCGCGTGTGTGCCGCCCTTAGCGACGTAAAAGTCACGCACAGGATTTCCTTACCGCCTTATACGAGATGACGAGAAAGACGCGAGATGGTCACCAGCCAATCAGAGACCGCAAAACGGGCAAGGCGCTCTAGCTTACAACGAAGGGGAAAGAGCAGAGAGTATTCTCGCCATTTTGGGACGCCGGCAGTCAGCATCTAAATTCAGAACCGCGCAGATGGGTTAATGCGCGGTTCGCCAAAAAACGTGTTCGGGAGCAATGTAAGCTGGCCAAAATTTCAGAAATTTTATTTGAAATGTGCTAATAAATATCAGTAAATAAAAGTGGAGATTGCGACAGTAACAACAGAAAGACACTGTCAAAATTCAAAAACAATTCAAGTCATTTTTCAGAACATTTGAGTGGAAAACAGTGGCGTAACAACAGAGGATGTGCAGGATGAGTACCATTGAAAACTTTTAACAATATAAATCAATTAAACAACGACCTGTTAAATTATTTAAAAGCTACAGAGATCTCTAATTTAGGGGATGACAAGTGTGTGTTTGTGTGTGTGTGTGTGTGTGTGTGTGTGAGAGAGAGAGAGAGAGAGAGAGAGAGAGAGAGAGAGAGAGAGAGAGAGAGAGAGAGAGAGTTGAAGTTGGAGATATAATAAAAAATAAGATTTATTTAGCATAACATGTTAGGCTTAATTATTTAGCCTGTAACCACTTCTATACTTTGTGCTAAAAAACTCGTCTAACGACTCTTGGTATTTTCTGAGGTAAAGTCAGATAGCAAAATTGTCCAGTGTTTTTAATTAAGGAAGAATGAAAAGGCTTCGATGTATAACCTAAAACATCGTGGCGGCCCTGAACTTCTGATGGTGATTAAAAGGTAAGTTTGCGAGAAATGATCGCAAGAAAGGTAGGTAAGATTCTGGCAGTGTATAATTTATTAAATTTATGTCAATTCTTTACAATTGGCGCACCTGCCAGTATTTTGATATAGACAATTTTTATATTAAATAGACCTGTTTGAAGCACAGAGGGTAGGATTTGGTAATGGCGTATCTGTAAAATTTTGAATTATCGTATAGATTTACGATAAGGTTATGTTTTGGTAGCGTTATTGTTGTGTTCACTTTTACGTATTGCTAACGATTTTATGTGTGGGGTATTTTGAGTTAAATTGAATAATTAGTGTATGTTAGAAGGGTTATAGTGGGTGTTATATAGAGGGTATTATATAAAAATTTTATAAGCATGGCTGATGTAAGAGAAATTGAAGAAAAAGAATGGACAATGGCCAAGATGATGAATATTATAAGAACAACATTGAATGATATGTTTAGTGAACTAAGAAATGATATCAGGGGATTAAATAATGACATGAAAGAACAAAATGAGAAGTGGGAAAGAGATAGACGTAGATTAAAGGAGAATACAGAAGGTGAATTAAAAGAGGTAAGTAGTTCTGATAGTGGAGGTAATAATGATGACAATACTTTTACAAACAACAGTGTTAGTTTAAGTGAAGTGGAGATAAAAAACGACAAGGTAGGTGATGTTAATACAAGTGATAATCAGAAAGCTGTTAGTTTAAATGCAAAACAGGTGACAGTAGACAAGGTAAGTAATAGTAATAACTATAAAAATGATAGTGAGATAGTGTTGAATATGAATAATAATAAAGATATATTTGAAAATGGGGTACCTAAGTGTGATATGGTGAGTAGTAATAGTGATGATGAGAGTGGAAGGTTAGTTGGGGTTAGTAATGGAGTGTTAGTGAGTGTTATTGAGTTAGAAAGGGAGTACGAAGAGAGTTTAAATGTAGGGTGTATACAGGGGGCAAATTTTTCTAGGGTTAAATGTGGAGTAAAGACTTCACAAGTGTTAGTAGAGAATAAGATTTTCTCAGCAGGATATTTGGATGACAATGGGTCGGCAAATAGTCGACTAAGTTGTTTTTGTGTATCTGGTAAGGCCAGATGGTGTTTAAATAATGTTGTTGTATTGCCCTCTGCGTGGAGTGAGAAAGTAAGATGTGGTTGTGTAAGCGATTTTGAGAGAAAGAAAGAGGTAGAAATGTTTAAGTTAAAAAGATGTTATGGAGAGTTGATAGAGAAAATAAATATGGAGAGAATTAGTAATATTCAGTACTTACCTTATGAAGTAATTAGCACCATAGTAAACGATGACTATATTGATGTTGATAAACACTTACCTTGGAGTAGAATTAGTGTACTGGTAGTAGGAGATAATTGTGACAATGATGTAACTTATCTGGGTTTAACAATAAATACTGACGGAGACAGGACTAAAATTATCAATGTAGACAGATTTTATGATAGAATAATATGGAGTAATCCGGGGGGGGGGGGGGTATTATTCTGGTGTAATGGAACAATTTGAGAAATGGAATGGTTGTTATATTAATAGCGATAATATAATGTACTTAATAAAAAATGCATTGTACTCGTGTGAAAGAAGATTAATTTTTGACGATGGTGGTTAAATTGTTATTAATGAACATTTAATTATGAGAGATAATGGTTTTAGATACTGGATTGAATAGGGTAATGATCTGTGGTTAACAATTACATTTAATGCAACAAGTTGTATATAAAGTTGTATTGTGTTTATATGTGTTAAATGTACTTATGCAATATGTTTTGATAAAGTATCAGCTGAGACAGGGTGTTATGTGTACATTGTATTTAATGTAGTCAATTTACAGGTTAGTTTGAGGTCATGTCAGTAATAATATTTTGCTTGAATTGAATAATTAACAGTATGTAATCATGAATCTTCATGATGAAAATTAAATTAATGTAAAATGTTTGAAAGAATTTTGGTAGTCAATTTAAAAGTTTTTGATTTGAAAGTTATAAAAAATGATAAATGAATGTTTTATAAAAGTAAACAAATGCAAGATGAAATTAAAGGAATTGAAATTATTTTGAATAATGTAATTGAAGTAACTTACAGTGTTTTGATTATAATGTAATTAAAATTTATGTGAGAGGATTTAATTAATGTAAAATGTTTTAAATAATGCAATAAAGGAGTTAATTAAAAGAGATGGTGTAATTAATTTAAAAGAAGGAAATATGTGTAATAAATTTGAATAATTTATTTTTGATTTGAAATGGATAATAATTGGTAGACAATTAAATTTAAATGATTAAAGTAAAGCCAAAGTTGAAGTGATAATGCAAGATGAACAATTAAAATGTTTAATCAATAGAAATTGAAATTAAAAGTTATGTAATGTTAGTGAATGTTTATCCAAATTCAGAGATGAAATGTTTTATGTTAACCTGAGGTTAGTAATGTTTATTTTGAGTTTAGATTTTTGTGATATAAATGTTTATTTGATTAGGATGTAATTGAGTATAGATGTGGAAAATGTACTATATATATTTTAACTAGGGATCCTCCATTTTCGGGCGATCACGGTCTTACCAGCCCTGGTCGTGGATTTTGGTCTTTCCTTACCAAATTGGTAAAAGTAGAAATTTACATAGTGTCAAAAAAAACGGGGAGAGGGATCCCTAAGGTTCGTGGGTGAAAGTTACTGAAAGAGGTGCATAAATGGACACACTCCACGAACCAACGATGGCTTTTTAAATTAAAGGTCTACAAGGCAATTTTCAATCTATTGTAACAGGTGTTGTTTGCGGGTTATCTCATTCCCTAACAGGGTGGTAGGTAATGAAAAAGTTTTTTGTGTTGAGAAACGAACCGCAAATAACGAATTTTCCGGGTAGCCCGGTAGAAACATGGCTTATAGAGATGGGGTCGGTGATGGTCAGACCCTGTACGTGGATGAATACGAACGGAAAGCACGTCTGGCAGCATTGAAGGAGTTGTATAGAGAGGCTCCAAAATTGGCCTTTGTTATTGAACTAAATTTTGTGTTTAAATTATATCTTGTATACATGTGAATAGATTATAGTCTAGGTGAAATAAACTAAGATATTATTTTATACCCGTTATTTGGGATGTTTGGTAGAGTCATGGTAAAGAAAGTGTGATGAAGGGAAATGAATGGTGTTAGATAACACATCGCACGTGTTGTAAGTTTTATGTAACTAGCGTTATAATTTTTGTGAATTGTACATGTAACTGTGTAAACATATTAAATGTGATTCCCCACTTTCGGGCGGTCATGGCTTCATCAAACCCTGACCATGGAATTAGTTTATCTTTAACCGGCTATGGTCAGGGCACATTACGTTCCGCACTGCCTAAGTCTGACCATAGCTTGTTATCGTTGTAAAGGTGAATTTAGAAATTAACCGGGGGGTGAATCAGGGGAATCACCTGTAAAGGTAGTGATTTTTTACCATTTATTAAATGTTACAATCAGAAGATTCCAGTAATATTCTAATTATACTTACTGCTGCCAGAATTCTACTTACCGTCATAATCCCATTAAACTTACCTTATTATTGCCCAGGTCGCCAACATATTTTTTAGATGAATATGTAAACTTAAACACTCTTGCCCTTATAAAAACTTTAATAATCCCGCTAGCTGACTACCCTTGAAACTCAGAAAATGCCAAAGAACGTTAGGCGAGGTTTTCAGCACAGAATAGGAAATGGTTGTGGCATAATAACTACTCTAACACATGTTTATATCCCTAAACAAACTTGATTTTATTTTATTAAGTACAGCTAAAAAAACATGAATTTGTTTAAACACAAGTTTTATCAACTAATTATTTTCTAGTAACCAGTACTTTGATTCATGATTTCTCCCCTTAAATATATCTTTTACCCCCTTTGTATCGAGCTCTTTTATTTCCGTTATGTCATTTTGATTCAAATTGTTTGCTTTTACGTTTTACCTGCACGTGCATTCCTTTATCCACTATCACTTGTATTTCCCGTGCAATTCCGTCGTCACTGACACCGTTTAATTAGTTTAACCTTAAAACTTCATTTGGCGTTTTAGAAGACATTAAATTTATCAGTTTCGGTAGACCTCAGCTACTCAATTCACTTTGGCCTACCGAAATTTCCGAGGCCACTGTTTTTTAATTCACTTGTTCGAGCACTTAGGTTGTTTATTTGGCTGACCGCTCGCGGACATGAGTTGCAGTGGAACTGGCTCATTACTATGCTAAGGCGGTAATACACGGATTTCAGTCTGGTCACGTGATCATCAGTCTACGCTCCAATTGGTGCTTTTTAAAAGGCGCTATTAGACAGGCATATAGTTTGGCAACATTTTGCCGCCTGGTGAAATACATGACTAGGCGTCATTTTCTCCGTGATTCACGGCTGACGCAAAACTGTAGGTTGTTTCGTAATGTGTCCGGCCCATCTGAGTCTAAAGACAAAACACAGACGCATTGTTTTGTAATAAACACTGCATACGTGGTTGACTAAATCGAGGTTCCAAAAAGGTGAACGCTGGCTACATAGGGAATACACTTGATTTAAAAATTGTTTTTCATACAATTCTGTACCGTTACAATACCCCCCCCCAATGAGAGGTTGTATGCCGAAGCATACAAACTCTCATTGCCTAAAACCTAAGAGGATCAGTGAGGATATGGCGCCGCAACCCCCCTGAACTCTCTACTAAAATCATGGGTACTTACCCCCCTAGTCTGGCGACTGCGGCAGCACCCATCCAACCTTACTGGACTTCTCTGTTCGAGATCCCAACACCATAAAATCAGATAGGCGCCCGCCACTGTAGCGCCTGACTCTATAACATTCAATTAAAAAATTAACAAATGGCCTTCCATTATTCCATATCCACAACTGATTGGTTCCTCTTAGTCGTACTGGTTCATTAATTGCAAAGTACTGGTTCATGTTTATTACAAAATATAATATGCATTTGACTACATTGTGATATAACTTCTAAATCGTCCATCGGTTAACATTGTTACATAAACTATTGTATACGTCTGACAATATAACCTTGACACCATACATTTAACACTAGCACATTTATTTACAAATTTTCGTCATAATTTATTATTTACCACACTTCAATACCTAAATTAGCCAGGTCATTCTACCTATTATACTCAAATAATTAAATGTTTATTCAGTATTTCTCAACCCCCATCATCAAAAATTAGCCTTATCTTCACATAACACATTTGAATCTTATTTACATTCATCATATGGCTATTTTTTGTGTTGTAACCATAAAATTTTGTTTTTTCCAATGTACCATCATAATAATTTTTAGGGTAACCCCCCATTATTACCTTATCATAAATCATGTCTACATTAGTATTATTTGTCAAGTCTCCGTCAGTATTTGTTATTACAATCACATCCTTTAATTTTTCATCACTATAGTCGTCAGCTGTTACTAATACACTGACCCTCACTACAGGTAAGTGTATATTGTTACCATCAATATAATCATCAATCTTTATTTCACAAGGTAAGTCAATTTGTTCCTCTCTCTCAATATATAAACTCTGCACTAATATTTCATAGCCTCTATTAATTTCAAAAATCTCTATCTCTCTCTCCTCACAATACCTCTCACAACCCCCCTGGACTATCTCATTCCATGCAAAAGGCAACATAAAATCACTAAAATACTTACTGGCTTTACCAGATACATCCCTACAAAAACTTAAGGGACCCTTTGGAGACACCATGTCTCCCACATAACCACTGGAGGAAACGCTGTCCTCATAAAACATCTGTGAAACCTTTGTTTCACCACACACTTGGGGAACATTTGCCTTTTGCCCATCTAACCTCACATCACCCTCTCACAACCTTACTCTCTAACACCACGTTTTTATTACTTGTTGACTCATTCTTATAATTATCGTTATTACTTACCTTATAATTCATCACTTGATTTGCATCTAAACTATTACCATTACTTTCACTTACTCTATTTTCCGTTATTTCATTATTATCAATATTTCTCCCCAGCTTATCTAATTGTTGTATTACTGTAATATTTATTTTATTCAGTTTCTCATCAATATTCTTTTGTGACTCGGTCACTTTTTCGTGTATTTCATTAATATTAATGTTTTGTTGTTTAATTTCATTTCTAATTTCATTAAAACTATTATTGATTTCATCAAATTTTGCATTTATTTTGTCATATTTAACATTGGAATCACTTTTTTGTTCCTCAAATTTGCTATCAAACTTATTCAGCAGTAACTGCATCATATTCATCATATCACTAGTATTCTCTTTCTTAACTAAGGTCGGCGTTAACTGACTTTCTGTTTTACTGTCAGTGAAGCTGACTTCATCATCATTAATTTTACTTTCCCTACTTAATTTTGGGGTTATTTGAATCTAAGAATCATCTGTAATATTCTTTTCACTTGTAACATTTAGTTCTATTTTATTGTCCTGACCCACATTTGGAGTCGAGTGGACCTCAAAATTACTCATAATAGCTGATTCATTAAAATCAATTACAGTACTTTCATTATTATTACCTGCCATTTTTATCTTATTTATGTAATGTTACATAGAAATTTTTATCTTATACGTATTCAGTATTAATTTACTGCTCTACACAATTATAACCCTCTTAAATTAATTATATAAAGCTTCATTGAACGTTTATATATTTTACAAAAACAAACATCCTCCCTCTCAAATAACCTGTTCTCTTACACACTAATTACACAGCCAATTAAAATACTCTACACCTAAACTCGTTATCCAAATATATAAAGAAACAATACTTTCACAAGCACGTTACGCTACATAAATCTATGCAATAACTCAACATTTTACAAATATGCCAATACCACAACCTATTTTCTGTGCCTCAAAACAGGTCTAGTTCATATAATATTTATATGAACATCCTGACAGGGTCGCCAATGTAAAGGTACTCATTTTTTACCATTTATTAAATATTACAATCAGAAGATTCCAGTAATATTCTAATTATACTTACTGCTGCCAGAATTCTACTTACCGTCATAATCCCATTAAACTTACCTTATTATTGCCCAGGTCGCCAGCATATTTTTTAGATGAATATGTAAACTTAAACACTCTTGCCCTTATAAAAACTTTAATAATCCCGCTAGCTAACTACCCTTGAAACTCAGAAAATCCCAAAGAACGTTAGGCGAGGTTTTCAGCACAGAATAGCAAATGGTTGTGGCGTAATAACTACTCTAACACATGTTTATATCCATAAACAAACTTGATTTTATTTTATTAAGTACAGCTAAAAAAAACATGAATTTGTTTAAACACAAGTTTTATCAACTAATTATTTTCTAGTAACCAGTACTTTGATTCATGATTTCTCCCCTTAAATATATCTTTTACCCCCTTTGTATCGAGCTCTTTTATTACCGTTATGTCATTTTGATTCAAATTGTTTGCTTTTACATTTTACCTGCACGTGCATTCCTTTATTCACTATCACTTGTATTTCCCGTACACTTCCGTCGTCACTGACACTGTTTAATTAGTTTAACCTTCAAACTTCGTTTGGCATTTTAGAAGACATTAAATTTATCAGTTTCGGTAGACCTCAGTTACTCAATTCACTTTGGCCTACCGAAATTTCCGAGGCCACTGTTTTTTAGTTCACTTGTTCGAGCACTTAGGTTGTTTATTTGGCTGACCGCTCGCGGACATGAGTTGCAGTGGAACTGGCTCATTACTGCGCTAAGGCGGTAATACACGGATTTCAGTCTGGTCACGTGATCATCAGTCTGTGCTCCAATTGGTGCTTTTTAAAAGGCGCTATTAGACAGGCATATAGTTTGGCAACATTTTGCCGCCTGGTGAAATACATGACTAGGCGTCATTTTCTCCGTGATTAATGGCTGACGCAAACTGTAGGTTGTTTCGTAATGTGTCCGGCCCGTCTGAGTCTAAAGACAAAACACAGACGCATTGTTTTGTAATAAACACTGCATACGTGGTTGACTAAATCGAGGTTCCAAAAAGGTGAACGCTGGCTACATGGGGAATACACTTGATTTAAAAATTTGTTTTTCATACAATTCAGTACCGTTACACACCATAACTTTGGAACAGCGGCTATCCATCGAATGGGATGGTAGACCGTATAAGGGCATGTAACTAAATTTTAATAGGATTACTGGTATCTTATGTACCAGTAATACCGAATGTTTTATAACGCCGAAGCAAGAACAGTGTAAGCAGCGTTTACACCGCAAAAAACTTCAGTTCTTGTGGAAGCATCTGGGCGCTACAGTCCGGGGGGGGGGGGGGCAATAGTGTGTGTAGAAGGAGGTTTTTAAATTGTTAATAAATAAGTTCTGATTGAATAAAAGAAGATAAAGTTGATGATTATTGTAATTGTGCTGATAGTAATGAAGTATTGGAGGAGGTTGTTGTAATGATCTATGTATCTATTGTATTGAATAATTTTCTATGTAATATGTAATCACATTTTGTATTGTATAAAAAATAACAGAAGTAGTCTGTCTTATAATGGAGATAGTAACTGTAAATCTTAATGGAAATGGAATAGGGAGATATTGATAAATTGAACTTATAGTTGAACTGTTGAATTAATTTAATTCCATGTTCCTTAAGGAAATGGAAGTATGGTGATGGCAATAAAAATCGTGTTCGAGATTATTGCAGATTCTGATTGTACTACACTCAAAACATGAAAAAAAGTCATTTTTCAAAAAGTGTCTGTGTGTGTGTCTGTAGATTTTTTTTCTATGGCAAACGATAACAGCCGCAAATTCAAACTGAATCAAATCATTTTTTGCATACAGCCCTGATTTGTAGAGCACTCGCAACCTATTGTTTATGGTGAAGATCGGTTGAGGGAAAGGGGTAGTTTACCTGCAACGTTTTATGTTTTAACAAGGGTATTTTCTATGGCAAACGATAACAGCCGCAAATTCAAACATAATCAAATAATGTTTTGCATACTACCCTGAATTGTAGAGTTCTTAAGACCTTTTGTTTTTGGTGAAGATCGGTTAAGGGAAAGGGGTAGTTTACCTGCAACGTTTTGTTTTAAAAGGGTATTTTCTATGGCAAACGATAAGAGCTGCAAATTCAAACAGAATCAAATAAGTTTTTGCATTCAGCCCTGATTTCTTGAGTACTAAAGACCTATTGTTTTTGGTGAAGATCGTTTAAGGGAAAGGGGTAGTTTACCGGCCACGTTTTTTGTTTTATCAAGGGTATTTGTATGGCAAATGATAACAGCCGCAAATTCAAACAAAATCATATAATATTTTGCATACCACCCTGAATTATAGAGTTCTCAAGACCTATCGTTTTTGGTGAAGATCGGTTAAGGGAAAGGGGTAGTTTACCTGCAACGGTTTTTTATCAAGGGTAATTTTTTTTCTGTGGTAAACGATAACAGCCGCAAATTCAAACAGAATCAAATGATGTTTTGCATACAGCCCTGTATTGTAGAGTTCTCAATACCTACTGGTGTTGGTGAAGATTGGTTAAGGGAAAGGGGTAGTTTACCAGCAACGTTTTATGTTTTAAAAGGGTATTTTCTATGGCAAACGATAAGAACCGCAAATTCAAACAGAATCAAATACGTTTTTGCATACAGCCCTGTTTTGTTTAGTACTAAAGACCTATTGTTTTTGGTGAAGATCGGTTAAGGGAAAGGGGTAGTTTACCAGCCACTTTTTTTCTATCAAGGGTATTTTATATGGCACACGATAACAGCCGCAAATTCAAACAGAATCATATAATATTTTGCATACAGCCCTGAAATGTACAGTTCTCAAGACCCGTTGGTTTTGGTGAAGATCGGTTAAGGGAATAGGGTTGTTTACCATCAACATTTTATGTTTTATCAAGGGTATTTTTTTTTTGATGAACGATAACTGCCAAACATTAAAACAGAATCAACTACTCTTCTGCATACCTTTTTGAATTATACAGAACTCAAGGTCTGCTGATTTTGTTGAAGATCGGTTAAGGGAAAGGGGTAGTTTACCTGAAACGTTTTATGTTTTAACAAGGGTATTTTTTATATGACGCACGATAACTGCCGTAAATTCAAAGAGAATCAACTAATGTTTTGCACACCGCCCTGAATTGTAGAGTTGTCAAGACCTATTGTTTTTGGTGAAGATCGGTTAATGGAATAGGGTAGTTTACCAGCAACGTTTTATGTTTTATCAAGGGTGTTTTCTATGGCAAACGATAACAGCCGCAAATTCAAACAGAATCAAATAATTGTTTGCATACAGGCCTGAATTGTAGAGTACCCAATACCTGTCGTTTTTGGTAAAGATCGGTTAAGGGAAAGGGGTTCTTTACCTGCAACGGTTTTTTATCAAGGGTAATTTTTTACTTCCATATTCCTTAAGGAATGGAAGTATGGTGATGGCAAAAAAAATCGTGTTCGAGATTATTGCAGATTCTGATTCTACTACACTCAAAACATGAAAAAAAGTCGTTTTCCGAAAAGTGTCTGTGTGTCTGTCTGTCTGTAGATTTTTTTTCTATGGCAAACGATAACTGCCGCAAATTCAAACAGAATCAAATAATGTTTTGCATACAGCCCTGATTTGCAGAGTACTCGCGACCTATTGTTTTTGGTGAAGATCGGTTGAGGGAAAGGGGTAGTTTACCTGCAACGGTTTTTTTTTAGCAAGGGTAATTTTGTTTGTTTGGCAAACGATAACAGCCGCAAATTCAAACAGAATCAAATAATGTTTCGCATACAGCCCTAAATTGTAGAGTACTCAAGATCTGCTGATTTTGGTAAAGATCGGTTAAGGGAAAGGGGTAGTTTACCTGTAACGTTTTATGTTTTAACAAGGGTATTTCCTATGGCAAACGATAACAGCCGCAAATTCAAACAGAATCAAAAGATTATTTGCATACAGCCCTAAATTGTATAGTTCTCAAGACCCATTGTTTTTGGTGAAGTTCGGTTAAGGGAAAGGGGTAGTTTACCTGCAACGTTTTTTTAACAAGGGTATTTTCTATGGCAAACGATAACAGCCGCAAATTCAAACAGAATCAAATACTTTTTTGCATACAGCCCTGATTTGTAGAGTACTCAAGACCTGTTGTTTTTGGTGAAGATCGGTTAAGGGAAAGGGGTAGTTTACCTGTAACGTTTTATGTTTTAACAAGGGTATTTCCTATGGCAAACGATAACAGCCGCAAATTCAAACAGAATCAAAAGATTATTTGCATACAGCCCTAAATTGTAGAGTTCTCAAGACCTATTGTTTTTGGTGAAGATCGGTTGAGGGAAAGGGGTAGTTTACCTGCAACGTTTTTTTAACAAGGGTATTTTCTATGGCAAACGATAACAGCCGCAAATTCAAACAGAATCAAATAATGTTTTGCATACAGCCCTGATTTGTAGAGTACTCAAGACCTATTGTTTTTGGTGAAGATCGGTTAAGGAGAAGGGGTAGTTTACCTGCAACGTTTTTTTATCAAGCGTATTTTCTATGGCAAACGATAACAGCCGCAAATGCAAACAGAATCAAATAATGTTTTGCATACGTCCCTGAATTGTAGAGGTCTCAATGACTTTCGATTTTGGTGAAGATCGGTTAAGGGGAAGGGGTAGTTTACCTGCAACCTTTTACGTTTTAACAAGAGTAAAGTACTTGAAAATTTATTTAAACTTTTTGAAACAATGGTAATTGTTAAAAATAAAATAATTTTGTTGCCAGGCAATAAAATTATAATTTTTTCATTTCAATGTAATATAATATTTTTCATTTAATACAGCAATAAAAAGGCAGGTAAGACACAGCCTGGCTGTTTGGCTGAAAATGAATTTAAATATAAATCTTAGAATATGGAAGTCATGTATGGTTCTCCATACCGATATTTTCTATAGTAAACGGTAACAGCCGCAAATTCAAGCAGAATCAAATGATGTTTTGCATACAGCCCTGTATTGTAGAGTTCTCAATACCTATTGGTGTTGGTGAAGATCGGTTAAGGGAAAGGGGTAGTTTACCAGCAACATTTTATGTTTTAACAAGGGTAATTTTTAATATGACGAACGATAACTGCCGTAAATTCAAACAGAATCAACTAGGTTTTTGCATACCTTTTTGAACTAAAGAGAACTCAAGGTCTGTTGATTTTGTTGAAGATCGGTTAAGGGAAGGGGTAGTTTATCAGCAACGTTTTATGTTTTAAAAAGGGTAATTTTTTTATGACGAACGATAACTGCCGAAAATTCAATGAGAATCAAATAATTTTTTGCACCCTTTCCTGAGTTGCAGAGAGCTCAAGGTCTATTGATTTTGGTGAAGATCGGTTAAGGGAAAGGGGTAGTTTACCTGCAACATTTTATGTTGTAACAAGAGAAATGTTTCCATGACGAACGATAACTGCCGCACATTCAAACAGAATCAAATATTCTTTTGCATGCTTCCCTGAATTGTAGAGGACGGAAGGTCTGTTGATTTTGGAGAAGATCGGTTAAGAGAAAGGGGTAGTTTACCTGAAACATTTTACGATTTAACAAGAGTAATGTACTTAATTTTTATAAATAAAATATCCTGATAAGAAGCTCATAGTAATCCACTGTAGAAACGTAGATGAAATATCTATAAATGAAGAAGTTAGGTGAACGGGTTGGGGGTAATTTTCTATTATTAACAATTATAGTTGAAGGTGGAGGGGAGAATTTTTTATATGTGTACTACGTTATCGGCAACAAAGATGTAATTTTTTGTTAAAATTGCTTCCCGGGCTCTTTAGCCGTAGTCCAATGTTTTCTGCAAAACCAGACTTTTCGGCAGTGCCATCGACTGCCATCATCGGTGAAAATCGAGTGCGAAAACGTGAGGTGGTATACGTTAGTGACCACTGTACTGTGGTTAATGCTGAAGCAATAAGTAGAAAGACGTAGTTTCTATGGAAATATTTCATTTCGAATATGATTTTAAATATAAATCTTAGAACATGGAAGTCATGTATGGTTCTCCATACCGATATTTTTGTATTTTACTTCTACGTTCCTTAAGGAAATGGAAGTATGGTGATGGCAAAAAAAATCGTGTTCGAGATTATTGCAGATTCTGATTGTACGACACTCAAAACATGAAAAAAAGTCATTTTTCGAAAAGTGTCTGTGTGTCTATCTATCTGTGTGTCTCTAGATTTTTTTCTATGGCAAACGATAACAGCCGCAAATTCAAACAGAATCAAATAATTTTTTGCATACAGCCCTGATTTGTAGAGTACTCAAGACCTATTGTTTTTGGTGAAGATCGGTTAAGGGAAAGGGGTAGTTTACCTGCAACGGTTTTTTTTTAATCAAGGGTAATTTTTACTTCCATATTCCTTAAGGAATGGAAGTATGGTGATGGCAAAAAAAATCGTGTTCGAGATTATTGCAGATTCTGATTCTACTACACTCAAAACATGAAAAAAAGTCGTTTTCCGAAAAGTGTCTGTGTGTCTGTCTATGTGTCTGTCTGTAGATTTTTTTTCTATGGCAAACGATAACTGCCACAAATTCAAACAGAATCAAATAATTTTTTGCATACAGCCCGGTTTTGCAGAGTTCTCGCGACCTATTGTTTTTGGTGAAGATCGGTTGAGGGAAAGGGGTAGTTTACCTGCAACGGTTTTTTTTTAGCAAGGGAAATTTTGTTTGTTTGGCAAACGATAACAGCCGCAAATTCAAACAGAATCAAATAATGTTTCGCATACAGCCCTGAATTGTAGAGTTCTCAAGACCTATTGTTTTTGGTGAAGATCGGTTAAGGGAAAGGGGTAGTTTACCTGTAACGTTTTATGTTTTAACAAGGGTATTTCCTATGGCAAACGATAACAGCCGCAAATTCAAACAGAATGAAAAGATTATTTGCATACAGCCCTAAATTGTAGAGTTCTCAATACCTTTTGTTTTTGGTGAAGATCGGTTAAGGGAAAGGGGTAGTTTACCTACAACGTTTTTTTAACAAGGGTATTTTCTATGGCAAACGATAACAGCAGCAAATTCAAACAGAATCAAATAATTTTCTGCATACAGCCCTGATTTGTAGAGTACTCAAGACCTATTGTTTTTGGTGAAGATCGGTTGAGGGGAAGGGGTAGTTTACCAGCAACGTTTTTTATCATGCGTATTTTCTATGGCAAACGACAACTGCCGCAAATTCAAACAGAATCAAATAATTTTTTGCATACAGCCCTGATTTGTAGAGTACTCGCGACCTATTGTTTTTGGTGAAGATCGGTTGAGGGGAAGGGGTAGTTTACCTGCAACGGTTTTTTTATCAAGGGAAATTTTTTTTTTTTTTGGCAAACGATAACAGCCGCAAATTCAAACAGAATCAAATAATGTTTCGCATACAGCCCTGAATTGTAGATGTCTCAAGACCTATTGTTTTTGGTGAAGATCGGTTGAGGGAAAGGGGTAGTTTACCTGCAACGTTTTTTTAACAAGGGTATTTTATATGGCAAACGATAACAGCCGCAAATTCAAACAGAATCAAATAATGTTTTGCATACAGTCCTGATTTGTAGAGTACTCAAGACCTATTGTTTTTGGTGAAGATCGGTTAAGGGGAAGGGGTAGTTTACCTGCAACCTTTTACGTTTTATTTTCTATGGCAAACGATAACAGCCGCAAATTCAAACAGAATCAAATAATGTTTTGCATACAGCCCTGATTTGTAGAGTACTCAAGACCTATTGTTTTTGGTGAAGATCGGTTAAGGGGAAGGGGTAGTTTACCTGCAACGTTTTTTTATCAAGCGTATTTTCTATGGCAAACGATAACAGCCGCAAATTCAAACAGAATCAAATAATTTTTTGCATACGTCCCTGAATTGTAGAGGTCTCAATGACTTTCGATTTTGGTGAAGATCGGTTAAGGGGAAGGGGTAGTTTACCTGCAACCTTTTACGTTTTAACAAGAGTAAAGTACTTGAAAATTTATTTAAACTTTTTGAAACAATGGTAATTGTTAAAAATAAAATAATTTTGTTGCCAGGCAATAAAATTATAATTTTTTCATTTTAATGTAATATAATATTTGTCATTTAATACAGCAATAAAAAGGCAGGTAAGACACAGCCTGGCTGTTTGGCTGAAAATGATTTTAAATATAAATCTTAGAATATGGAAGTCATGTATGGTTCTCCATACCGATATTTTTCTATGGGAAACGATAACAGCCGAAAATTCAAACAGAATCAACTACTCTTTTGCAAACAGCCCTAAATTATAGAGTTCTCAAGACCTATTGTTTTTGGTGAAGATCGGATAAGGGAAAGGGGTAGTTTACCTGCAACATTTTATGTTTTAAAAGGCTATTTTCTATGGCAAACGATAAGAGCCGTAAATTCAAACAGAATCAAATAATGTTTTGCATACAGCCCTGAATTGTAGAGGACTGAAGGTCTATTGATTTTGGTGAAGATCGGTTTAGAGAAAGGGCCTGGAACTTTTTGTGTCTTAACAAGGGTAATTTTTTCTATGACGAACGATAACTGCCGTAAATTCAAAGAAAGTCAAATAATTTTTTGCATACGTTCCTAAATTGTAGAGAACTCAAGGCCTGTTGATTTTAGTGAAGATCGGTAAAGGGAAAGGGGTAGTTTACCTGAAACATGTTATGTTGTAACAAGAGAAATGTTTTCATGACGAACGATAACTGCCGCAAATTGAAACAGAATCAAATATTTTTTTTGCATGCATCCCTGCATTGTAGAGGACTGAAGGTCTATGATTTTGGTGAAGATCGGTTTAGAGAAAGGGGTAGTTTACCTGCAACGTTTTATGTTTTAACAAGAGTAAAGTACTTAATTTTGATAAATAAAGTATCTTGATAAAAAGCTCATAATAATCCACTGTAGAAACGTAGATGAAATATCTATAAATGAAGAGTTAGGTGAACAGGGTGGGGGTAACTTTCTAGAAATGAAAATTATAGTTGAAGGGGGAGGGGAGAATTTTTTATGTGTACTACGTTATCGGCAACAAACAAGTAGTTCTTTGTTAAAATTCCTTCCCGGGCTGTTTAGCCGTAGTCCAATGTTTTCTGCAAAACCAGACTTTTCGGCAGTGCCATCGACTTCCATCTCAGTGAAAATCGAGTGCGAAAACGTGATGTGGTACACGTTAGTGACCACCGTACTGTGGTTTAAGGCTGAAGCAATAAGTAGAAAGAAGTAGTTTCTATGGAAATATTTCATTTCGAATATGATTTTAAATATAAATCTTAGAACATGGAAGTCATGTATGGTTCTCCATACCGATATTTTGAATTCTACCTTGTGATAGTATCAATATACAGTAGAGTCTCGGTAATTCGAGTTAATTGGGGCTGAGGGAACCTCGAATTTGGAAAAACTCGGATTATACGGATGAAGAAAAAAACAAAGAGTAATGTATAAACAAATGTTTATTAATAAATTAATTACCTTAATTATCCGCCGTGTGATTTCTTAAGCTTCGTCTATGACGCGTTTCGGAGCGTATGCTCCATCATCAGATGTTAAAAAGTTAAAACAGTCACTCTTGCGAGATCGTTAAAAAGTTAAAATGTCAAGATTTGCATATGAACCGTACGCGGATTTGGGTGCGCACCCGTTCAAGTTCATTCTGCCACTGAGCGGTTGCTACCTTATCGCAGCCCCAGCAAGCAGACTCAAAGCAGTATCGTACAATCGGTTAGATACAAAGTTCAGGTGGTCATTTAACACGATATCGCGACTCATTGGGTTTGCATATGCACTGTAAATTTCAAATTCCTCCAAGGCATTCATGAAACGGCCCTTCTTACACACATGTAACGGTATTAAATTGGAACTAAAATCTGTGTAATTATGATTGTGTGAAGTCAGGTGTCGGGCGTAATTTGATTTGATGTTGTCAATGTTTCTTATTTTCTTAGGTAAATGTTCTCGAAATCGTTTAAGGAAACCTCTCCCAGTCTGTCCAATATAGAAGCACTCGCAATCATTACATGTTAACTTATATATGCCAGTTTTTTCTTCTGGGGGAGTGTGTTTTGATTGGCGTCGTTTGACATAACTAATTTATACACGAACATCCCAATCATAGATACATTACAGATTTTGAGAAACAATTTATCTGACAATAGTTGAATGAACACACAGACAATAAATGAGTTAATTAATTTACTCGAGGTTATTTTGAAACAAAACTATTTCACTTTTAATGGCTCTTTTTACATTCAAAATGATGGCCTAGCAATGGGCTCATCCCTTTCCGGCCTACTGGCTGATATTTATTTAAATTATTATGAGAATACTCACTTGTTGAACAATAATATATATGCAAATAAAATAATATTTTATGCACGGTATGTAGACGATACGTTTTTAATTTTTGATGGTACTATAAGACAAATCGAATTATTTAAAAACTGTCTAAATAAAATAAATAGAAACATCCAGTTTACTCTTGAAACAGAGGTTGATAACAAGATAAACTTTCTAGATTTAACCATCACTCGACAGATGAATAAACTAAAGTTCAACATTTATAGGAAACCGACTACCACTGACACCACATATACGCAGACTCTCATCATCCTCTTTCACATAAAATGGCAGCGTACAATAGTTTCATTCATAGATTATTGACGATTCCTTTGGATGATAATGACTTCCGTGATGAGCTAAATGTCATAAAATATATCGCGGTTGCCAATGGTTACAGTAGTTTAACCATTGACAAACTGTTGAGAAAACAGGAAAAAAGAATGCTTAAACCCCGAATAAACAACAACACGCAAAAAATTTTTATATCTACTAATTACACTAGCTTTATGCCTAAGGTTTTGTATTCTATATTGAATAATAATAGTTTCACTATTTCATTCAGGACTAATAATAAGTTACTGGATATTCTCAAACCGAAAAAACACACGCCCCCAGAAGAAAAAACTGGCATATATAAGTTAACATGTAATGATTGCGAGTGCTTCTATATTGGACAGACTGGGAGAGGTTTCCTTAAACGATTTCGAGAACATTTACCTAAGAAAATAAGAAACATTGACAACATCAAATCAAATTACGCCCAACACCTGACTTCACACAATCATAATTACACAGATTTTAGTTCCAATTTAATACCGTTACATGTGTGTAAGAAGGGCCGTTTCATGAATGCCTTGGAGGAATTTGAAATTTACAGTGCATATGCAAACCCAATGAGTCGCGATATCGTGTTAAATGACCACCTGAACTTTGTATCCAACCGATTGTACGATACTGCTTTGAGTCTGCTTGCTGGGGCTGCGATAAGGTAGCAACCGCTCAGTGGCAGAATGAACTTGAACGGGTGCGCACCCAAATCCGCGTACGGTTCATATGCAAATCTTGACATTTTAACTTTTTAACGATCTCGCAAGAGTGACTGTTTTAACTTTTTAATATCTGATGATGGAGCATACGCTCCGAAACGCGTTATAGACGAAGCTTAAGAAATCACACGGCGGATAATTAAGGTAATTAATTTATTAATTCGTACAAGTGATTTGGTTACCATATTAAACATGAATATTAAACGTTTATTGCTTACGGATAAGAAAACACAAACAATGTAGTACATACCTGAACTAGTTTAAACTCAAAAGATAAAAGGCACACAAATTTATTTTTTAAAGAATTTGTCCACAGTCTTTTGTTTTAAAATAGAGCCTCATTTTTTAGCAGCAATGTCACGCCATCTTCAAAGCAGCATCATGTCGGTCGGTGTAGCTTCTGCTTGCTGTTCGACATAACGCAATGCAGTGTCTAGCGCTGCCAACCCCTCGGCGTGAGTCATCACGGGTACAGTCTCTGCAGTCACGTCTTCATCACTATTTTCTTCTGCCGCTTCATTCAGCATTTCAACGATTGACTCATCGGTCACTTCAAGCTGTTCATCACTATTCAACCATTCTGAAACATCATTTTCATTTGACTGTTCACAACCAGGAAGTTTTTTTATCAGTCGTGGTAAGACCAAGTCATGTTCGTCTGTGGTGTTACAACTGTTATTTTCTTCTTTTAAAATCTTGTTCCAAGACTTCTTTAGTGTTTCTGTCTTTATGTCATCCCATGATTCCGCCACCCAGTAAACTACGTCTTTCATTGTAGTATTCTTTAGAAATTCCACTATGGTTCCCTCGCCTTCTGTAGTTTGTAGGAGCCTCTGCAGCAGACGACGACGATATTTCTTTTTCAAGCACTCAAAAACGCCTTGGTCCATCAGCTGTATTAAACTCGTCACGTTTGGGGGTAAGAACAATGCTCTAATTTCGCCACATTTCAGTTCTTCTTCGTCAGGGTGTGATCCAGCGTTGTCAAGGGTTAATATTGCTTTGCAGTATTAAATTAAATTAACCCTATTAAAAGGGTTAATATTTGCAAGTTCTTTTCCTTTAGGTACTTTTTGGTCTCAGGAACAAAACTTTCAAAAAACCACTTCTTAAAAATATTTTTATCCATCCAAGCAGATTTCTGGTTAATGTATGTAACAGGAAGCGCAGACGGAGTGATGTTTTTTAAAGCTCTAGGCTTTGCAGACTTGCCTATTAACATTAGCTTCAGTTTATGTTCTCCACTTGCATTCGATGCAGCAAGAACTGTCACCCTTTCTTTAGATTTTTTGTGGCCTGGCGCAGCATTTTCTTCCCTTGAAGCTAAAGTTTTAGTAGGCACCATTTTAAAATTTAGTCCTGTCTCATCACAGTTGTACAACTGATTGAGAGTAAGTTTTTCTTCTTCTATAATTTTTTTTAAATCTCTCACAGAACTGTGTGACATCCTCAGAATCCGCAGATAGCTTTTCACCACACATTTCAAGCTGCCTTACACCGTATCGTTTTTTCCATCTATCCAACCATCCTGAACTTGCTGTAAAATCATCCTCGCCTTCCTTAAACTGGTTCCTGAAAAACATTGCTTTTTCTTGCAACATTGGACCTGAAATAGGACTTCCTTTTTGCCTCTGTTGACTAAACCAAGTGAACAAAGCTGCACTCATTTTTTCATAATCAGATTTCTTCATCGATTTGCGTTCACAGGTTAAAATCCCCATACACTTTTTAGAAGAATAGTTTTCAATCTTGTCTCTGTTCCTACGCCAGTCACCAACAGTCACTTCGCCGACTCCATAATCAGCAGCAAGTTTTTTTAGCGTTTCACCTCTGTCTAATCTTTTTAAGGCTTCCAATTTAACACTTAGCGGCACAAACTTCTTCTTAGGCCTACTCTTGTAACTCATTATATACAGTATAAATAACAATTTACTGTAGTGAAAAACTAAACGTTGAATATACTGTACAGTAAAATAACTAAAACAACAAGCAAACACTAGTAACGAAGCTTAGTAGTAACGCACAGGTACAACACTTGTATCAGCTGAGGCGGTCAGTCCGCTACTGATTTATTTACGTATTTATTTTTAGCGTTTCATGCTGTAGACACTTGGTCTGGCATGAGTCACGATATGGCGGGAATGTTGTTTACATTTACTGACTTTATTTATTATTTTTTTTCCAGCTCGAATTACACGGAACCTCGAAATACCGGGGCTCGAATTACCGAGACTCTACTGTATATCGTTTCAATCAAATGTAATATGTTTATGTTAAGGATATATATATATATATATGTGTAAAACCAGTACTACTTTGCAAAGAACAAACCAGTACGGGCTAAAACGAAAACAAACCAGTTGGGGATATGGCATGGTAAAAGACCAGTTATTGATGTTTTTGTTTAATTGTTACAGAGTGTGGTGATATTGTGGTCATGTGCCTGTCTGACTTTATGGTGTTGGGATCTCGATAAGGGAAGTCCAGTAAGGTCATGCAGGTGCGGCCGCAGTCACCGGACAAGGGGGGGGGGAAGTTGTAAAGGTACGAAATTGTAAAGCCGAGTTAACAATTTAAAAATTATATTCCCCATGCAGTCATTGTTCACCTTTATCGAACCTCGAGTTAGTCGCCCAAGTATGCAGTGTGTATTACAAAACAAAACGTCTATGTTTTGTCTCCGCACTCAAGCAGCGTAGACAGATTGTGAAATAACACCTAACTTGGCATCAGCCGTGAATCACGGACGAAAGTAACGTGGTTCTATATTGCACCAGGCGGCAAAATATTGCTAAATCTTAAGCCTAAGTTGTAGCGCCCTTTTAACAGCACCAATGGGAGCGCAGCCTCACGATCACGTGACCAGAAATAAGGACTCTGTGTTATCTGCCTTAGCAGTATTGAGGCCAGTTCTATTGCACTCATGGCCGCGCGGCCAACCTAAAAGATCAAGTGTTCGAAAAGTTACGTCGGCCGACAATTATCAAAAGTGAAAGGTGAAAAAACGCGGTTTTAGTAACCGGCAAAAACTTAACGCCAGTCAAAAGACAAAATCACTTTAACGAGCTTTAATTGACTTTCGAAGTGCGGGTAAAACAAGTGCCTCATCCGTTGGACCAGATCAACAACCTGGATGAGTACCCTATAATCAATTTTAATTCAGAATTTTTAACTACATTACAATTTATATTTGCAGATGTTTCACTCAATCATGAGATCTCAAAGTGGGGTTTAATATAATGTCAATGTAATAGAACGAATGTGTGTGAGTATGGGGTTAAATTACGTATTGGTGCATTACAAATATAAATAGTCTGTCATAGGCTAGTTAAGTAAGAAATATTCATTTTGTCAATTTGTTTGATTTTTACTAATTGTTACTCATTCAACGAGTACTTAATATAACAGAAAAGAAATAAGAAATTTAAGTGTCATAAAAGGGAGACGAAGTAATTCAGTTGCATAATAAACTAGAAGCAATTTGTTTCAGCATAAACTGTGTATTGATCTTTACACCGTGTATCTCAAATAATCCTTTCTGCAGCAGTTTCGTCTGTACGACTCTGGGAGAACCCTAAGGTAAGAGTTAATTATTAATTTGAATTAATTGAGTAGTTTCAAAGTTACCCATGATTTTAATAAGGAATTACGGGGGGTCGTGGCGCCATATCCTAGCTGTCCTCTTAGATTTTAGGCAATGAGAGTTTTTCTGTTTCGGCAGAAAACCTCTCATTGGGGGGGGGGGTATTGTAACGGGGCAACCAAGGGGTTTATTTTAATTTCATAATAATTGTAACAATCTGTAGTAACCCACGCTGAGCAACATTTTTGATCACAAAAGCTTGACTTTTGGTAACACCCGGTAGTCATTTCCGTACCAGGCCAGGCAAGGTACAAAAACAATTATAACTTTGGAATGTGTAAGAGCGCGCGTGTGCCGCCCTTAGCAACGTAAAAGTCACGCACAGGATTTCCTTACCGCCTTACAGAGATGACGAGAAAGACGCGAGACGGTCACCAGCCAATCAGCGACCGCAAAACGGGCAAGGCGCTCTAGCATACAACGAAGGGGAAACAGCAGAGAGTATTCTCGCCATTTTGGTACCCCAGCAGTCAGCATCTAAATTCAGAACCGCGCAGATGGGTTAACGTGCGGTTCGCCAAAAAACGTGTTCGGGAGCAATGTAAGCCGGCCGAAATTTCAGAAATGTTATTTGAAATGTGCTAATAAATATCAGTAAATAAAAGTGGAGAGTGCGACAGTAACAACAGAAAGACACTGTCAAAATTCAAAAACAATTCAAGTCCTTTTTCGGAACATTTGAGTGGAAAACAGTGGCGTAACAACAGAGGATGTTCAGGATGAGTACCATTGAAAACTTTTAACAATATAAATCAATTAAACAACGACCTGTTAAAATATTTAAAAGCTACAGAGATCTCTAATTTAGGTGGGTGACAAGTGTGTGTGTGTGTGTGTGTGTGTGTAACAATACTAAAAAACCGAAATATATTAATACATAAAATACACTGCCAGAACTTACCTGTACTCAGTCGCAACTACTTACCGTATTAAATTTCTCTCAGAAGACCAAGGTCGCCACGATTATTTTTTATAGGCTAAAATATCGAAAACCTTTACACTCCACCTTAAATAAAAAGGACAATTTCGCTATCTGACCACACCCAATTAATAATTCAGAAAGATCCCGGAACGTTAGACGAATTTTGCAACACAGAAATGAGAAAGTGGTAATGACGAAATAACTTAGTCTAACACATTTTTGTGATTAAATGAATACTTTTAATGTTTTCTTCTTTGAAAATTCGATAAAATAAAATTATGATCAATCGTAAACATGGTAATTGAATTATTGTATTATATTTCTATCTGAAATAATTACGTTTACTGTTCTTAGTATAAGCATGTTAATTGAATTATTATATTATATTTATATACACTTATAAGTACAACCCAGCCTGCTCATTCTCTCATATTATTTACAATACCTTATTTTTTGAAAAAATCACATTTGTTTTTAAAATTCGCACATATATATCGAGGCCTCGTCCGAACACACGTTCTCGCTTCGTTATTCCCGGCACCTTACATATTTCACTCGCTGACCACGGCACTGTTCTCGTTATATATCCATTACTTACTCGGGTCCCGGTCGGTATGAAGACGTTATTCCATTTTGTTATTCATACTTAAACAGTTCAACCCGACCGGGCCGCGTGGGACGACTACGTCTGTATGTGAACCCTGTTGCAAGATAACGTGCACTGCTTAGCGTCTCTGCGTAATGTGTACTGTGAGCGGGAGGAAGCTGTGATCCACTGCCAATAGATTTCGTCGCCGTTCATAGCTGAATTGCTGTTGCTTATTAACTATGACCATGACACATAGTGTGTTTTTTCCTAGTGTGTGCCGATGATATTAGGCACGGCCATTCTGACGTCACTAAAAGGAGGCGGTCCTTAGCTGCGTTTCCTGCAGGTCGGCTAAGGAGACGGTGAATAGAATTGTTCTCCAGGCATCTTGGTTTTTGGACGACGGCGTCACTCCGAGCACGGACCTGGACTGCGCGTGAGTGCGCAGTCACATTTATACAAAGTTCTGAGAAATTTAGGGTGGCACATACCTCGGTACTAATTTCACAACGGGAAACTGCGTCTTGCCTTTGTTCTAACTGTTATATTGCCACGTGGTCTGTTACAATGGAATTAATGTTTGTACAATAATTTTATGAAACCCCGAAAAATGAAATAAATGAAATACAAAGACCCCATAACCGCAATAAATGAAATGACCCAATTTTGACACGTTACAAGAGAGAGAGAGAGTGAGAAAAGTACTGGATTGTCCTTTAATTATTTAGTAATAGGTTATAGTAGTTATTCATCTTTTATTATAATCATTTGTGTATAATTTAAAGGGGGGAGGGAGGGGGAGGAGAGAGAGAGAGAGAGAGAATTGAAGTTGGAGATATAATAAAAAATAAGATTTATTTAGCATAACATGTGTTTGGCTTAATTATTTAGCCTGTAACCACTTCCTATACTTTGTGCTAAAAAACTCGTCTAACGACTCTTGGTATTTTCTGAGGTAAAGTAAAGTCAGATAGCAAAATTGTCCAGTGTTTTTAATTAAGGAAGAGTGTAAAGGTTTCAATGTATAACCTAAAACATCGTGGCGGCACTGAACTTCTGATGGCAATTAAAAGGTAAGTTTGGGAGAAACGATCGCAAGGTAAGTAAGATTCTGGCAAGTATATATTTTCCAAAATTGTTTGTTTCTTTACAACCTTAATATCTTTAAAACTATAATACATACTTAAATACAAAATCCACGATTCAAAAGAGCAATGATGAAAGAATGTAACGCAATATTAACCTTGAGTTGAGCGTGTGATGTCACACGCCATCACAGGATGGCCGCCAAGTTGGAGTGGAATATCACTGGTTCGCTGTGCGGAAAAATTAGTATAGCTCAGTAACGCGTATGCGTAGGACGTTATTTAAGGTGCCGTTTTATAAAGCTCTATGAGTACTATAAAATAAAACACTAATAAGCAGAAATATCACTGTTGCTCACCACTATATAAAAATTATTCCGATTAGCGCTTTCAAGCTTCACAGCTCGTCAGATCAGAAATGAACAAATAATCTGGAAACAAACCCTTCACCCCCACCCCAACCCCCCTGCTCACACACAACAAGCTATAATTCACATGTTCCTTCCCCACCCTCTAAGCCCTGTCCCTCCATCTGGACAGTTACATATTTTTCTAGTAAATTCCTTAAAACACTAATAGTGAAAGAACTTAATACATATACAATACAATGACAAAGTGTTTTTGAACTTGGACAAATTTTCCTTAAAATTTCAAAAATATCGTATCTTCACAACAAGAAGGTAAATCCCTATCGTAAATGCTTACAAAGTAAAAGAAAAATGAATGAGGAATCCAAAAAGGCCTCTATGACTCAGCAGAATGAATACAGAGGATGAGGCAGCACCAGCTGCGCAGACGCCACAACACCTGACGTCAGTTCACAAACAATGAATATCAACAGTGAAATAGAACTGATGGAATGCTATGAAATACAAGCAGATGAGACGCTTGAGAACTGGGATTTAGCATTTATAACCCATTGGTGTCTGGTGACGGAGCACTTTGAAAAGTTGTTCTATGGCAACAAGTTGTGTTTTGTTTGTGGAGTTTGTAATCGTATATAGCCCCAAAATGATTTAAAATAACCCAATGCAGCTATGTTGCAATTCTTACAACAAGAATTAACAGATGAAGATGTTCAACATTTTATTTTACCAAACCTACAAACACCCCATCTCGTCAACACCGCCTGGGTAAGACGTTTTCCACCAAAATCCTTAGCAGTAGTGACCCCGACACTACCTACCCCTTTTTTTAATTCAAAGGAAATATTTGCTACTTATTATTTATTTCAGATGTACAATAACTAAAAGAAGTGTAGGATTCCATCATAGAAAGAATGTATGTTTGAAAATGTGAGGTTGTATGTGTGTTACAAAAAGTCTGGTCCCAAATATATGCTATGCCGAAGAACATTTGTTGATATATACAGTACCTTCTGATCTTGGTATGCAAATGTAAATGAACTTCTCTACACACGAATGAATATAGTGTGTGTGAATCACTTGGTAATCAACAACCATATGTATACATGAATTATAGCACTATATTACAGAATGGCAAGTGAAATTTCGAGTCATTATCCAGTAAATCAGCACACACATTCACACACAGCATTAAATATTTAAAAATATGCTTAAAAATAAAGCAAATAAAAATAATACACGAACTTACATTTTGATCACCTTCTACAGCTGGCACAAAATTTGTCATAGTGATTAACACTAAATACCCAACAGGAGAGGACAGATCGTTAAGCGATTTTAGTGTTGTCGCAAACAACATTCCAAACGATTGAGCATGTACCAAGAAATGATCAGGAGCAATGTCTGTCAAGATGTGAAGAGTGAAGAAACCAAGCTGCAATCATACAAAAAATATGCAAACTCTATTTATACAAAACAAAAAGATGCATATTTGTAAACAAACTGGTGCCTAATGCGTTGGTTTCAGACAAACAACATTAACTTGTGTCAGTATGCATTAAACAGCTAACAACGATACAGTATTTATGTATACAGTTTAATCAAATCAATGTTATTCAAGTGTGTTACTATCTACTTTGTTACGGGCAATGCCTCATGATTGTTAAACTATTGTGGACATGATAGTAGCGTAACAATCAATATTTATAATAAAATTACGAGGATCATTTAACGAGCACAGGCAAATGACCAATTAAATACGATTTACTGAACAAATGTAGTAATTTACATATTTTTTTAACGTAACTTTAACTACTTACACTTCTGTCGGTATACTAATCTTGAAATGCTAGCAGCAATTGATTCTTTGTCTTTACCTATTCTCACTGCTTCACTGCTCAACAATGGATCAACATAATGGATCCTTGATATGCCCAAACAAATGAATTCATCATAGGCTTACATGGCCAGAGTCAATGTTGTTAAAATTTCCAGGCTGTTTGGCTGTGGTCCATTGTTTCTAACTAAACTGCTGGTTGTTTTGATAGTACCATCAACTGGAAAGCTCTAATTTTACTACCCTATGTTAGTAAAGCTCGAATTTTATATTGATGATGGCAGTCGATGGTACTGTAGAAATGTCTGTTGTAGATAGAAACAATGGACCACGGCCAAACAGCTTGGGAATGAATTTTAACAACAAAATGAATTCAGTCAGGGTGAAGTCTGGACTTAACATAGGTGTAAAAGAAACTAGCAGCCTAACATTTTAATAGTAAGTTAAGTCAAGTAACAATCAAGTTTGTGCAGTGTGCAGAACAAACATTCGTGGAGAAGAAAGAAGGTACTCCTTTTCTGTATAAACTGCATCTTCAGTTTTTTATTATTGCAGGTTTCACTATATGTTTTCAAGGTTACCTTGTAACATATTGGTTGTTAATAGTATGTTGTCCTTTAAAAATTACAAAAAATTATACCTTTAGTATTCCTAAAGAATGTTAGCATCTCTTTACTGACTGATGGTTGGGCTTTAATTTGTTTCTGACTAAAGACCTAGCATGGTCTCATACCATGCTTTGGATTCAGACTCATAATGATGGAGTCGAACCTCATTCACAAGTACATATTCGACCCAAAAATTCAACTTCTAGCAAATAGTGTTGTTTCCTACACATCTGAAGACTTGTTTCAATATGACTTACCATTGTGAAAAGATTGATTTACATTATGTATGCCAATATTAAAATAGTAGTTAAGCATGAGAATTAACAAATTAATAAAATGTTTTAAACTGATGACAGGAATGCCCGCTTTTGATTCCTAAAGTATTGTACTTCATATCTGGATATTTTCAACTACAATTGTGTTCCTTTACTTCTAAATGATCTTTAAACATGAACTAGAACTTGATAAGATCAAGTAACCACAAGCAACCTCTAATGTATTAGTTTCTAGTTAAAATCAATAATTAACATATCTTTTATTAAGTGATTTATTTGGTATTTAAATTAAATAGTCGGGTGATTCCTAAAAATCTTATCTCTCAATTTCACTGTTATGAATTCTACTTATATGCCTAGATAGCAGTGGTGTGGCGTGGGTACATAACACCTGTTGCCGGTTGTGATAGGCCTAAAGCTTGACCTAAAAATTAATTCGAATTTTTTCTAGTACCAAGTGTTCTTTTTAGGGCCAAAATAATCTTTTTAGAGCCAAAACCTTTTTTTAGAGTATTTTCTATCATTCGCTGGCAGAAGAAGAAGGTTCAACAGGATCTGATTCCCATTATACTTACACCGAATAAACCAGAACACAAATAATCAAATTAAAAATAATAAAGACAAACAGAGGAACACATAACTACATGAACAAAACACAAACGGGTAGGTAGTAACTGCTACATGTTGGTTCCAAAACGAACATAGCTGCTAACTGAGCATTTTGCTGGTTTATACAGCGGCAACACATTGGGTGGATGAATGTGTCCCCCACTTCGCAGTTGTACAGTGGCAACTACTACGAGGTCAATGACCATACGCAGTAAAACACTGCCGATGTCTAAGCCGGCAACACAAGACGGTGCAAGTGCCCAGCAGTTCGAAAGTAATGCTATGCTTTATTTCAAGTTTCCCTACTAATATTGTTTGGATTTCAAATTATTCAATAACTAAAGTATTTATTCTTTGACATAATTAATATTATTTTCTCTTATATCCAGTACTGTTGGTGCTGGCAACAGCGGTTACATGGACGCCACACTATTGATAGATAGAGTTTTTATTTTGCTAAACATTATGTATATAATAATAAGATAGAGTTTTATGTTACACTGTCAGTGGTGTGACTACCTTGATTGAGTTCAATCAATTAATATCAAATACAGTGGCACCTCGATACCACAAACCTCAATAACACGAATTCCTTGATAACACGAATTTTTTTCAATCCCCTTGAATGTTCCATAACACTCAATATTAAAAATACCTCTATTACCCCGAAATTCCTTAGCTAAAAACCTTGATAAGCCGAATTTTCTTTGATTTGAGATTAGAATACTGTACTAATTAACCTTTATAACACGATTTTTTAGTCAACAGAACCTCTATAGCATGAATTTGACCTCTATAAGACAAATTACCCACGGCAGCAAGCTCAGTAAGCCGATGTTATGAAGTAGGACCTTGATAATACGAACTTTTATTATCTTAACCTTGATAACACGAACCTCGCTTTGACGAATTCCTCGATAACAAGATTTTTAATACTCCCCTGGAGATTCGTGTTATCGAGGTTCCATTGTAACTATCAAACACAAATTGAAGCAACATGTAACATATGTTCATATACTCGCTATATTTTTACAAGCTGTACTTTACTTGGTGTGATATTGATGTAATACTATATCAAATAAATGGCACTCATTGTAACTGCGTTATAACCACTTGAACAAACACTCAAGTGTCACTTATAATTAAGTTGGGTTCAGTTTTTATGTAATCTGAGTAAGTATTTTGATACTCAAATAATTAATTAAAGAGAACATAACCATTTATATCATTGCTTTAAAATTATGATGTGGTGACAAAAAGTATGCGCACGAGCATACAGAAGCTATAGAATAAGTGTGATTTAACGACCCATTCCATGAGATGATTACCCACTAATTGTCTATACAACTGAGAAACATCAAAATTTGATTTCACATACTTTGTGAATCTAAAAAATAAGATGGACGGAAAACAGGTACAGTGTGTTTAGTATGTTTAGCCTTTGAAATGTTTTATTATATAAATTGGTGTAAACTACAAATTAAGCTATAAGTCTTTAAATTTACAAAAAAAAACTCAATATATCATTATTAGCACTGTGCTTTCTTGCCACTGTTTTGCAAAATATATCTAAATCAAAACTTTCTTTAACTGACTTTTACAGAGACGATTGTCTTCTAACAGTTGTATGAAGGATAAGTATGCAAGCTTATGGCTGCGCATGTGGACATACACAATCTTCACAGGATTTGAGACATACATGAGCACTTTAAAGATATGATGTTTCTTCAGTTGGAGTTTAATGTTTTACGAATTTTAACTAACAAAAATAAATTTACTATACCTATTGTTATTGAACTACTTATATACATTATAATAAGGTTAACAAAACATAAGTGTATTAAAAATAATAGTCTTTTAATGACGAATAAAATTCCAACAATTATGCAATATAATGATACATACTCTTCCATTCTATTTCCATCTGTTCACAGACAGATTAAAGTGTACAGTTAAAACTAGAAGAACGGCGATTAGACAACAAATAAGTATAACAAGGTTTTATATTGTGTATACAATATATTTATGACGTGTCAAATTCCAGTAATTAACCTTCAAGTTCAATGTACATGCAATGAATTATATTTTAAAAAACAAATCACTTAAATTTGATTGCATGAGATAATATATCAACGTTTACATGTGTGGAGCATGGAATTAACATACATAGTGTACACACTGGAAGTCTTCAACAAAGAATTCAGTACAAACAACCCGTCTAACTCCAGTTATTTATAGAAATACACAATACAACATGAACCATGTGGTGCAACAGTTAGTTTTTAAAGCTAATTCTGATTAAACCTCTGCGCATGAAATGTACTCTCTTCTATTGTTTTACTCAGGTGTACTCATTTTTAATTAGACGCTGCAAAGAAAACTGTTGTTATTCTGTCATATTACAGTACATACTAAACATAGTCAAAGCTGTTAATAAATAAATGATAAATAATAATTATAATTAATCATAAATGATAAATAAATTATAATTCTTGTCTTTAATAGAAAATGAATATTATTACATTAAGGTTAATTAAAAAAGAGAGAGAGAGAGAGAGAGAGAGAGAGAGAGAGAGAGAGAGAGAGAGAGAGAGAGAGAGAGAGAGAGAGAGAGAGAGAGAGAGAGAGAGAGAGAGAGAGAGAGAATAAAAGCTACGGGCGGAGAAAATGTTATATTTTGCATTTTGTAATTTACAACAGTAAAATACCATTGATAATACACAAATTCCACAACAGAGCACAGAAATAAAGAATAAAAACCCAAAATAGAAATTGTGAAACAGAATTAAAATTAAACTCTCTTGTTTAAAACAGTAGGTCTCCCCCCCCCCCCCAAAGATTCCAGAGTTTATCAGTAGCATTAATGCAAGTAGCATATAAACAAAATGGGTGCATGAGCATACACATGGCCTGGTTCAGAAAACGGCAAAATGTTGGTGTTAATACTAATTGTAACCAATTAGTACCAATTGTTGGTGAATAATTAACGTCCTCGTACAAAACAGAACTGAGCAAAAATATTAATACTATTATATAACACTTGGAATTTTTGTAAGTTTTGAATTTTCTAAACAAAAGAATACCATCATGTTTTGGTTTTGTATAAGGTACAAAAACAAGTTCTACTATTGTAATGAAATATTTGGAATGTAAAGTAACTTCTGGCCAAGTAATATGCACTATCAAACTGATAAGTGAAGATGTAATACATAATTAAGAAAAATAATCAATATGTGCATCTGTTCAATAAATGTACTTTGTTATTATAATTCTCAAATATCAATATAGTTAATAAATTAATTTACCTTCAATAATCTGCCTTGTGACTTATTATAAATCTCTTCTATTACGCGTTTCGGAGACTATGCTCCATCTTCAGATAGTAAAATAAAAAATGAAACTATATCACTCTTACGAGATTGTTACATAATAAAAAATGTCAATTTGCATATGAACTGTACGCGATGTTGGGTACGCACCCATTCAAGTTCAATCTGCTACTAAACGGTTGTTACTTTATTGTAGTCTTAGCGAGCAGACTCAAGGGGCGGTATCATACAAGCAGTTGGATCCAAAGTTCAGTTGATCATTTAATACGAAATTGCGACTGCTTAGGTTTGCGTATGCACCGTACATTTCAAACTCCTCCAAGGAATTCATGAAATGGAAGGGAGTGAGAGGGGGGAGAGAGAGAGAGAGAGAGAGAGAGAGAGAGAGAGAGAGAGAGAGAGAGAGAGAGAGAGAGAGAGAGAGAGAGAGAGAGAGAGAGAGAGAGAGAGTGCCAAAAACAATAAGAGGGGAAATATACTAAATGAAGTACTGGTTTGCTAGCTAAGAGAAAGTTATTTGTTGGTATAATCATAGTAGTAAAAGTTTTATGGGTATAACATTTTGTATATCACTAGAGTAGAAAGAAAGGAATTGTTCTTGTTAAAATAAAATATCTGGGTATAACATTACCGTAAAGGAAAATACTTGTTTAAATTGAAATAAAATAAGAGTCGTTTTAACTATAATCATGTGTTAGATTAATTATTATGCCTATTTACCATAACCTGTTTCCGTGCGGAGAAGCTCGCCTAAAACGAACCTGGGTAAGTTTTTGAATTAAGGGAAATTAAATTATCTAAATACTTAAGGGAAAGAGTATTAGGGTTTCGACTGAAAACATCGTGGCGACCTTTGAACAAGTTTGGAATCTTCTGGTGGTTTTTGTAATAAGGTAAGTTTAAAAGAGTTGGGGTAAGTAGTAGGTTTGAGAATCTGGCATACATTATAATACAGTTACACCGTTTAGTAGCAGATTGAACTTGAACGGTTGCGCATCCAACATCGCGTATAGTTCATATGGAAATTGAAGTTTTTTTATCATCTAACGATCTCGTAAAAGTGATATAGTTTTATTTTTTATTTTACTATCTGAAGATGGAGCATAGTCTCCGAAATGCGCAATAGAAGAGATTTATAATAAGTCACAAGGCGGATTATTGAAGGTAAATAATTTATTAATTTGATCAAGTGACTTGGATACCAGATTAAACATGAATATCAATATAGTAATAAAGACAAATCTCCAAGCCAACACATAATTTTAGCAAAGTACTGGGAAATTTGAGACTCTGATATGAGAATGTTAGGTAAATTATATCTAGTAAAATATATAGTCTTACCTCTCTATTATTATCATCCTCACTTGACGTCATGTGTTGAATGAACTGGGTCAGTTCTGGCCAGGTTTGGTTTGGAAGTTCGTGTTTAACAAGTCCCCCTATAACTTGCCCAATTGATGTCTTTACAAACTTCTCCTGTTCACTTATTAGTGCCTGTATCAGGCCTTGTTTTATACTGAAAAATAAATAAAGCCGTTGCAATGAAATATATAAGAACTACTAAATAAATCAACAATAATGGTTTTAATTAAAATGTGAACTGGTCTGCTATCCATTTGCATAATCCTGATCTCTTTGCTGTGGTTATTTTCCCATTTCAACACCATTTCTAAGGATATATATATATATATATATATATATATATATATTGTAACGTGAATCGCTTCTGACCAACTGCGGGTTTATAGTAATTCAGCCACAATGTTGGGTTCGCCGATTTTGTAACGTCCCGCGGGTATCTCGTGAAAGTATCTTATTATTAATTTAAGCTTTCCCAATTAAGCCCCAAAGTTGATTTCGCCATTCTGTAACGTAATCTTCTACGGTGGTACGTCGGTCTTTTGAAAGTCTCAGAGCGGTCAGAAAACCTTTTTGCGATCGTCACTTATGAATTATATTTATTAATGTTCAAAGCAATTGGATTTGATGTTTACCAAATGAAACAGAAATCGAGTGTGTGTGATTTGGGAGAGATTAAGGAAGTTGTTTAATCTTAGTTAGAAGAGAGAGTAAGAACAAAGTTGTTACACCCGGAGTATACAATTACTTATTTTCAAATATTCGCTGTTCATAAGATCAGCTGATTTTGACATCAACCTCAAAATTTTAGGTTAAACAAACACCACTGTTCGGTGGGTGATACTCCCCGGCGGATTGTCCTCTTCTTGGCTTCCTGAAAATCTACAACAACTACCCTCTACAATAAAGAATACACGTTTGATTAAATAAAATAAAATATTCAGAGTATTTATTTATGTAATACACTGATTTCCTCTTCTTCCAGTACACAAGTATTATAATCGATCTTTTCGGTCAACAATACATTGGATCGATTTAATTAGGTAAACATTTGAATTATCATAAAATATATTTTTTTTATAATTTTATCCTTGATTAGACATTAAACAACACATAATTCATTTTATTAATTTCCCCAGGGTTAAGGGTACGTTCTTTGTGTTATGAGACGGTCAGAAATGAATAATTATATACTACGCTTTACAAGATAAAAATAATAAATTTCGAATTTTTGGTTTTTTCCGTAGTATGTAGTTCCGGATTTGTCCGCAAGAGTGCAGATTATTTCTTTATTATACACATGGAATCATTTACGAAATATTGGAACTGCACAACGATTTGTCATGAGGATTTCTTGGTTAACAATTATTAATAACGTTTATTTTACCTCTTTTCTCGAAGTGTTTACTACTTGAATGGAGCTGTTTCTAGCGTTGTAGTTCTAGATGTTTTGTAATTTCGTTGAATGTCCATACGATACAATCTCGCCAAAATCTCGAAGTGCGGTTCCGCTAGGCCAGATCTGGTAATTGGTTATTTCACTTTTTTATCGGGTAAAGCACTACAGTTGATATCTGAAGGAGTCTGAACGTAAGGTGGATACTACGAGTTAATTTTTATTCAATTTGGCACTGTTTCCGAAAGTTTTTATATGGTTTTATACAATTTTCTGTGGCATTACACTTTTTTTTTTAACCGAACGGTTTCCAATCGTTTTAACAATTAATATATATGTTGTTACACGGTTACTCTTAGTAACCAATAATATTTATATCATTTTTTATTGGTGCATCTATATACTTTTGAGTATATAGGCTGTTTTTAATTATTATAAATTTATTTCTTATTTATAGAAAAATAATTCTTTTAAACTTTGGTTTATTATCCAATTTGATTTATATAAGGTTTTTCCGTTTATTTTCTCTTAACTTTAGATATAGGTCTTTAATATTTTTATTTCCTTTAATTGAATTTATATATTATTTATTAATTTCTTATAGTATCCTTACACTGAACTATTTTCTTCTGCCATTTTACTCATACAGTATTATTTTATATTTTATTATTATTTTATATTTAACCCTTTTATATTTAACCCTGGGTTATCTTATATTCAAACATAATTATTCTATTAAATATAAAATTAAACCTAGATACTAAATTTTAGTTGCCTACACAATACAAATCATACAATATTTAAACAAAACACATAATTGGTTAGTAGCAATATAGTCTACTATTATAATCAATTGTTTCTACATCTACAGCATACGTCTGTGAGATGCTCCCTTTAAAGTCACTTATTTACTCACTGGGTACACTATAACTCACTTTGTACACTTTACATCAATTAAGTATAGTTTATAATGTTTTGTGATATAAAGTAATTTAGAGCTAGGTATATTATACCCATTTCTGACCTTTATGGTGGGGTGATTAAGTTATCATTTTTGGGACTGGGTTATGTAACGTTACATAAAGCCCCCCCACTAGAACAGATTTATTTTCGTTTTACTTGTTTCCAAAATAAATTGTTGATTTCTTCAATTTTCATAATATTCCTGGTTTATATCTTCATAATTCGGTTAAATGGTAATTGCTGGTTTCCTACTCAACTCTCTCTCTCTTGGAGGCATATTCATCAATGATTTATTTCTCTGGGTAGTGGTACTTCCACATTTTACTTGATAAGGACTGGTCACACTAATCATAAAAAACTTGTTTTAACACTTATTTTCTTATTTACTTCTATAAATTCGCTTTCTCAATTAAGCTTCTGTCTGCTATCTTCCTTCTATTTTCTTCATCTATACTTCTGGAATCTAATATCACTCTTTTCAGCTATTTTATAATTATTATCCCTTAAATATTCATTTTCCCTAACATTTTTCCCTATCCTGTGCGGTGGTTCAGTTCGGGTGGCCACTTTTGGGTCCACAACTCCGCTGTCCATCCTTACACCTTCTGAGACCAGGGGAACATCATCCCTGCTCAGGAAAATTATTGCCGGAACATTTCTACGGTCAATTCGTTATAATAAAAAGATTACAAGTAGTCGATTAGCGACTAATACTAAACACTTTTGGGATTCTTCATACTGTAGCTGTTTGCATTTAATTATATATTTCTTTTCTTCTTGATTCCTTCTTCTTTTTTATTAACTAATAGCATATAACATTATTGATAGGCATTATTTTAAAATCCTTTTGACTTTCCTTCTTGTGACATATTTTCTCCGTATCATTTCTTCTTATATCATCTTCAATTCCGAGAAATTCTAAATTATTGTTGTATTAATTATCATCCTCCCTCAGCTTCATTGTAGTCATTAAATTATTCGTTATTCTTCTTATCTGAGCACATTATCATCAATTGTTTTTATCTATTTATATATTCTTCTGTTTGTTACCATAAAAATATTATTTTTTCTATCATTCCATTTTAAATCAGTTCTTTATAAATATTATTTAATCATCTGTCCTTACATTATCTTGGGGTTTTAGTCTTTTTATTTTAAATTATATTGTTTCGAAATAACTTGAGTAAGTTGTCCTTACGTGCTTTTTGAATTTTGGGGTTTTCTTATTTCCAATGGGTTGCTTGGTCGGTTTTCAAAAATTCAGTCCCCTTTTTTCTGGTTGGTTATTATTTAGGTTAACCATGGTCCATTAACTCAGGTAGTCCCTTTTCTCGGATGACTGGGGTGTTCGGAATTAATTCTCTCCTTGATAATCTTCTTACCATTCGGCTCTTCCACTTTGTTGCTATGAAACCTTCATTTAAGTACCGGTCTTCCGTCATTGTTAGTTCCTTTTTAACTAACAGGTATTGTACCTCCTCTGATATAACATATTCACTCATTTTTAATATCATTCCATTCTCTTTTACCTCTGTATTATTTACCTAACGTTTTGCTGGTATATTTCGTATTAAAGATATAGCTGATGTTGTCAGATACTCTTCGATCATGGATATATTTAAGTGATATTTAAATTTATTTAAGTTCTTCTTTATTATTTTATGGTGGTTTACCTTGGCCATTTTTATAAAGTTTTTTCTATAATTCATACTTTTACTTAACTCCCTTCGCTCATTAATGGGGATGTTAAATGCACTAATTAATCCACCCTTCCTCATCTCCAATTCTTCTTTCGTATTCAATATTTTCTTTCTACCTATTTTTCTTATTTTCTTGATATTCTCTTCCATGGTTTGAATATCCTTTTTGTTGTGGTTATTTTTATTTTCAGAGAATATTACATCTTGGTATTCTCTAATTTCTATTTCCTTCCTGCTTTCTTCTGTATTCGGATTTACTTTAAGACCTTCGGAAGTGCTGACTATTGTTTCATTCCTATTCTTTAAACCACTATCCATTTGTTTCATTAATGTTTCATGGTGTCTCTTTGAGTTTTCCTCCTGTTTCCTAAAATTTTCATTCATTTTCTTGAAACCACTGTCCATTGTTTCCTCTAACCTTCTGAAACTTTCATCCATTTGTCTGAAATGTTCAACCATAAAATCCATTATGTCCTGACGGGCCACTTTCTTTGGATGTTCTGGCATTTTCTTCTGTTGCTTCACTTTGACTATTTCTATTTCTTGTTGCATATTTGATTGTTCTAAGTTTTTATGATTTGGCATTCCTTTAAATTCTTCTATTCGATTATGCTCCTTCCTCCAGTTACACATATCTTCTCTGGATAGTTCAAACATCACCCTTATCCATTCCCTTAATTCTGTGTTTTCCGTTTGTATTGGGTTTTCCGGTTGTGTTATTACTCGTCTCCATTGTTCATATTCTTCCTGAGTATACTGCTCTGTCACCCGTGCGTATACTCCTGTTCTTTCGTTTTTCATTTGTGCTTCATTATTGTCCGATCTTTCCCAATCTTCTTCAGTCATTTTTTCCACATTGTTATCGCCTTTTTCGTGGGTTGTCCCTATAGTCTCTTCTTTATTACACCTGACATCCCACTCCCACATTTCATTATAAATGTCTCTCAAAGTCATTTTGTCGTTTGGTGTACCCATTGCACTCGCACGACTCATCTGTGCTCTTTTCGTGATCCGTGGTATTCGTTTTTATGTTACCCATCTCCTTGCTGAATTTTTTAAATAGCACCGTCATCCATTCCGCGTAACTTAATCGTCTCTCTTTTTTGGACATTTTCGTTTCCTGTAGTATCATAGCTCTTTATTGCATTTCTTGTTTTCTCATAACTGCCGACGATAATTAGGTTTTTTGTTATATTATTTTGTTAAATATCTCAAAATTCTATTCTAATTACAGCCCTTTTACGTTGAGCGCCAATTTGTAACGTGACTCGCTTCTGACCAACTGCGGGTTTATAGTTAATTCAGCCCCAATGTTGGGTTCGCCAATTTTGTAACGTCCCGCGGGTATCTCGTGAAAGTATCTTATTATTAATTTAAGCTTTCCCAATTAAGCCCCAAAGTTGATTTAGCCATTCTGTAATGTAATCTTCTACAGTGGTACGTCGGTCTTTTGAAAGTCTCGGAGCGGTCAGAAAACCTTTTTGCGATCGTCACTTATGAATTATATTTATTAATGTTCAAAGCAATTGGATTTGATGTTTACCAAACGAAACAGAAATCGAGTGTGTGTGATTTGGGAGAGATTAAGGAAGTTGTTTAATCTTAGTTAGAAGAGAGAGTAAGAACAAAGTTGTTACACCCGGAGTATACAATTACTTATTTTCAAATATTCGCTGTTCATAAGATCAGCTGATTTTGACATCAACCTCAAAATTTTAGGTTAAACAAACACCACTGTTCGGTGGGTGATACTCCCCGGCGGATTGTCCTCTTCTTGGCTTCCTGAAAATCTACAACAACTACCCTCTACAATAAAGAATACACGTTTGATTATTTAAAATAAAATATTCAGAGTATTTATTTATGTAATACACTGATTTCCTCTTCTTCCAGTACACAAGTATTATAATCGATCTTTTCAGTCACCAATACATTGGATCGATTTAATTAGGTAAACATTTGAATTATCATAAAATATATTTTTTTTATAATTTTATCCTTGATTAGACATTAAACAACACATAATTCATTTTATTAATTTCCCCAGGGTTAAGGGTACGTTCTTTGTGTTATGAGACGGTCAGAAATGAATAATTATATACTACGCTTTACAAGATAAAAATAATAAATTTCGAATTTTTGGTTTTTTCCGTAGTATGTAGTTCCGGATTTGTCCGCAAGAGTGCAGATTATTTCTTTATTATACACATGGAATCATTTACGAAATATTGGAACTGCACAACGATTTGACATGAGGATTTCTTGGTTAACAATTATTAATTTTACCTCTTTTCTCGAAGTGTTTACTTGAATGGAGCTGTTTCTAGTGTTGTAGTTCTAGTTGTTTTGTAATTTCGTTGAATGTCCATAAGATACAATCTCGCCAAAATCTCGAAGTGCGGTTCCGCTAGGCCAGATCTGGTAATTGGTTATTTCACTTTTTTATCGGGTAAAGCACTTTACAGTTGATATCTGAAGGAGTTTGAACGTAAGGTGGATACTACGAGTTAATTTTTATTCAATTTGGCACTGTTTCCGAAAGTTTTTATATGGTTTTATAAAATGTTCTGTGGCATTACACTTTTTTTTTTAACCGAACGGTTTCCAATCGTTTTAACAATTAATGTTGTTACACGGTTACTCTTAGTAACCAATAATTTTTATATCATTTTTTATTGGTGCATCTATATACTTTTGAGTATATAGGCTGTTTTTAATTATTATAAATTTATTTCTTATTTATAGAAAAATAATTCTTTTAAACTTTGGTTTATTATCCAATTTGATTTATATAAGGTTTTTCCGTTTATTTTCTCTTAACTTTAGATATAGGTCTTTAATATTTTTATTTCCTTTAATTGAATTTATATATTATTTATTAATTTCTTATAGTATCCTTACACTGAACTATTTTCTTCTGCCATTTTACTCATACAGTATTATTTTATTTTTTATTATTATTTTATATTTAACCCTGGGTTATCAAACATAATTATTCTATTAAATATAAAATTAAACCTAGGTACTAAATTTTAGTTGCCTACACAATACAAATCATACAATATTTAAACAAAACACACAATTGGTTAGTAGGAATATAGTCTACTATTATAATCAATTGTTTCTACATCTACAGCATAAGTCTGTGAGATGCTCCCTTTAAAGTCACTTATTTACTCACTGGGTACACTATAACTCACTTTGTACACTTTACATCAATTAAGTATAGTTTATAATGTTTTGTGATATAAAGTAATTTAGAGCTAGGTATATTATACCCATTTCTGACCTTTATGGTGGGGTGATTAAGTTATCATTTTTGGGACTGGGTTATGTAACGTTACAATATATATATTGTGATCAGACAAGTACGAGCGTCTCGTTATTTTCACACAATGTAAGCCTATTCGTTGCTATGAATGGGTATGCTCCCCTGTCTCTACTCTCTTCGGTCGTTTTAATTTACTTCAATTATTTAAATATCTGAGATATTTGGAGTTGTGGAATATAGTAATTTAATTAACTAATATTAACTTATCTCTCTAAGAAAAATATCAGTGTTAGTGTACTTGAAACTTAAATAATTAATGTGTTATTCTGTAATTTCGTTCAACCCTATTATACCTTGAAGAGAATTATGTAAAATTTTGTATTTGAACGCTCTTCTCTTTGGTGTCGGAGAATTCCGCTATAAGCGCTGTAGTACCGGGGCAACGAAACTTAAGAGGTTAATTCACTGTTTACGTTAACCAATTATTCTATACTTAGTCCGTTACGTTTTTATTCCCAACTCATTAAATAATACTCAAAATGACAAGATTTTGCAACTATACAAAGGTTCTTTATTTGTTCACTTCTTCAACATTGAATAAGATATGTTCCAATTGGCATATACAAAGGCTATAGATTGCGTGAATCGATTATTGATCAGTCCGATACTTTATTTAGATTCGGTTATATAATGTGTTTTAGTTTGTAATTAACTTAATTCAGGGTGTGAAGGTTCTTGTAACTGTGGGGAAGATTAAAAATATATAGATAAGAATGCAAGATTTACAAATTTGAAGTGTTGTGTTGTTAATATGATTTATACAATAATAATTTACCAGACTAGAACGAAGCGAATCGTGTAGGCTGTTGGTTGATAACTTCACTGTTCTGGATGATTATGCCGTACGATATTCTTTCTTCGGTTTAATAAAATGGAATTCTTGTCCTGTCCACCTCGGAAACACAGCTCCCTGGATTGATTTACGGCCAGATTGATGTTCCTTCTGCAATTCCTGGATCCAAATACGTTCTTCTCTCGGTTGAAGTAATTAGTGATGTTCCGTGTATTTGAAAGGTTATGAGTTCCAGTGTAGTGTATATTATTGGTTGTGATACAGTTAACTCTTTATATTGGGTTTAATATATCGTCAATTCCTTTCGGGTATAGGACAATTCAAGTCCTTCCTTGTAGAACCCAGTTATTTATTTTTTATTGTGATTTTATACGATGGTCTCGTTTGATTAAACTATACTGGCATAAGTAAATAATATTATCTTTAGTATTTTGGTGTATTATAATTGTGTCATAATATTTCAGAATATTCTAATTACATTTAACATTTCTTGGGGTTTTTAATCTCATCACATTCAGATCATAAAAGGCAATAATTGAAAATCAACAACTTCTTCATTCCCTGTAGTCCATAGCAACGCATTATTTTTCTTCCTTCTCCATGTTTTGTATATAATGTTTATTTCATATATTTTTTCGTCTATTCCTTATTAATTTGCTATCATATCGGAATATAACTTTACCGATAGTTGGTTTATTATTTTCTACATATATTCTGCTGGTTTTTTGATATGAGTCTGTTTCTTTTATATTTATTACTTTTTCGATATCAAACGTTATCAATCGATATCATGGCATTGTGGCATTATCATAATTTGTATAAATTGAGATGGTTTATTATATATCATTACTTATTTAATGTTTTTTCCTAGCTCTTCGAACCGTATTCATTAATTATTATTAACTTACGTACCTAACCTTTATGTTATGAGTGGTTATATAGTGTTATTGGCTGTTAGGCCTTTTATTGTACGGACCTACCTTTGTTTATAACTGGTGAACAACTATAGCCCTTTTACATAAATTCATACATATAATCAAATCTTAACTATTAACATTTACATAAATAATTATTCTTTTCATATCTAATGACAATTTTATCTTGATCTATGGATCACATATAAGAAAATTGAACTCTATTAACGCTAACTAGCTGCTTCCCACATCATTCTATAATAGTAATTGAATAATACATTTTGTTTCATTACCTTCCATTAACTCAACAAGTAATTGGTATAACATAACATACACTTTATCATAACATTCGTTGTCACAAAATAGTATCATTTAATTCAAAATCCTTACTTGCTATTGCTATAAGGTAAATTATTGTTTCATTTTTGTTTACTTTCATGGTCATTTACTTTGACAATTTCTGTACTATTCTACTTCTTACACTTCTCATCAGTATCATATTGATTTACTTTTCACTGAACATGGATCATTAACTATTGTCTAATTTACAGGTTTGTTTATTCTCGTTATTTCTACCTTGCATCCTTATTTATCTTTATCTATAATTATAAATGTAATTATTACACTTTTGTTTTATCATGGGGTTAGATATTGATTTGCTTATTATTTTGTTAATATAATATTTATGTAACATGGGTGACTGCATTTCTGTTGCGTTACAATATATATATATGTAGTCACTTGCTGCTACAGTCCGTTTCTTGATGTATATAATACATTTAATATTTATAATTAAATTTACCTCAAGATGTTATTTTTTTCCTTTTTTGGAACATGTTTCGGGTACTATCTTGTACCCATCCTCAGCCTTCCGGTTTTTTTGTCTGGTGAAGTACATATGTGTTGTTGGTTGACTATTATTATTGTGGCTTCCTGTTGGCTTCTGGTATTTCAAATTGGTTTTATTGTGTGTGATTGTGGTGTATGTGTTAGTTTTTTTGTGTATTTTCAATGTTGAGTGCTTTGAATATTGTGTCATGTTTTGTATTGATTTGTATTTGTTCAGGTATTAGTTTGTTTTCTGTTTGTATATTTGTAAATTTTCCCAAATGTTCATTATGGTGCCTTTGTGTGGTATATGTTTTATTAGTGTTACATTGTTATGTCTGGGAATTCATGTCCTGTGTTTATTGCATGTGTGGCTAAATTGGATTTATATATTTCTGGTTTTTTGTATGCATTTAGGTGTTCAAAATAACGTTTTTTCAGCTGTTTTTTTGTTTGTCCTATGTAACATTTATTGCAATCTTGGCATTCAATTTTGTATATGCCGTTAGTTGTTGTATTATCTTTGTTGTGTGAGCTATTTAGATTTTGTAATTTATTTTTATTAGTTTTGTATGCTATTTTTATATCTGTGTTTTTAAATAGTTTTGTTAGTTTTGTCATTTTATTATTTATATATGTGAATGTGGCCCATTTTTTGTTGTTGTTATTATTTATGTGTTGTTCAGTTTGATTAATTCTTAATTGTTCAGTTTTTATTTTGTATTTGATTTTATTTTCTACTATTTTGATCATAGTATTTTTGTTGTATCCATTCTCATAACCAATTTGGTATATTATATTTCTTTCTTTGTCAGTTTCTTGTTTGTTTAGGGGAATTTTGTAAATTCTGTTAAATAGCGAATAAAATGCTGCCATTTTATGTTGTGGTGGGTGGTCAGAATGGTTAGGTATAATGATGTTAGTGGAAGTTGGTTTTCTATATATTGCATATCGTATGTGGTTGTTGTATCTTGTGATGGTTATGTCTAAATAGTTGATTTTGTTATGTTTTTGTTTTTCTTCTGTGAATTGTATTTTGGGATGTATGTTATTGATTTGTTTCAGTATGTTCTCTGCATCTGTGTTTTTGTTATTTGATACATATAGCCCATCATCTACATATCTTATCCATATGCCATTTGGGTCATGTGATTTTATGATATTTTGTATTTTGGTGTCTATGTGTTGTAGGAATATTTCTGCTATTATGCTTGATAATGGTGATCCCATTGCTAAACCTTCTTTCTGTTGATAAATTTTGCTATTAAATTCAAAGTAATTTTTCAACTAATACTAATACAACTAAAGTAATAATTCAACTAATACTAAAACAAAATTACATTGAATTTAATAGCAAAATTTATCAACAGAAAGAAGGTTTAGCAATGGGATCACCATTATCAAGCATAATAGCAGAAATATTCCTACAACACATAGACACCAAAATACAAAATATCATAAAATCACATGACCCAAATGGCATATGGATAAGATATGTAGATGATGGGCTATATGTATCAAATAACAAAAACACAAATGCAGAGAACATACTGAAACAAATCAATAACATACATCCCAAAATACAATTCACAGAAGAAAAACAAAAACATAACAAAATCAACTATTTAGACATAACCATCACAAGATACAACAACCACATACAATATGCAATATATAGAAAACCAACTTCCACTAACATCATTATACCTAACCATTCTGACCACCCACCACAACATAAAATGGCAGCATTTTATTCGCTATTTAACAGAATGTACAAAATTCCCCTAAACAAACAAGAAACTGAGAAAGAAAGAAATATAATATACCAAATTGGTTATGAGAATGGATACAATAAAAATACTATGATCAAAATAGAAAATAAAATCAAATACAAAATAAAAACTGAACAATTAAGAATTAATCAAACTGAACAACACATAAATAATAACAACAACAAAAAATGGGCCACATTCACATATATAAATAATAAAATGACAAAACTAACAAAACTATTTAAAAACACAGATATAAAAATAGCATACAAAACTAATAAAAATAAATTATAAAATCTAAATAGCTCACACAACAAAGATAATACAACAACTAACGGCATATACAAAATTGAATGCCAAGATTGCAATAAATGTTACATAGGACAAACAAAAAAACAGCTGAAAAAACGTTATTTTGAACACCTAAATGCATACAAAAAACCAGAAATATATAAATCCAATTTAGCCACACATGCAATAAACACAGGACATGAATTCCCAGACATAACAATGTAACACTAATAAAACATATACCACACAAAGGCACCATAATGAACATTTGGGAAAATTTACAAATATACAAACATAAAACAGAAAACAAATTAATACCTGAACAAATACAAATCAATACAAAACATGACACAATATTCAAAGCACTCAACATTGAAAATACACAAAAAACTAACACATACACCACAATCACACACAATAAAACCAATTTGAAATACCAGAAGCCAACAGGAAGCCACAATAATAATAGTCAACCAACAACACATATGTACTTCACCAGACAAAAAAACCGGAAGGCTGAGGATGGGTACAAGATAGTACCCGAAACATGTTCCAAAAAAGGAAAAAAATAACATCTTGAGGTAAATTTAATTATAAATATTAAATGTAATATATATATATATATATATATTTTGTTACAACACAAATAAGCCACCCCAATACCAGGGATATAAAAAAGATGATTTTGAATATAAAATAATAATTAACATAAAATAAAACGTTTAATATAAAGAAAATAAAAAGACAAGGACACGACAAACGACGACTTGACCTAACCCAAGTGATTGATCCAACAAGAGAAAACAAAAGAAGAAGGGAACAACAAAAAACAAACAAGAATAAAACCAAATGAAGAAGAAAGTGATTAACCAAACCAAATGAAGAAGAGAAAAAACTGAAACCAAGCAAAATGAAACCAATTGAAGGAACTGAATGATTCCATGCCACTGATTAAAATGAACCCAAAGGAGAAGATGGAAAAACAAGATATAAAGGAAGTACACTAAAAATGAAGAAGGAGAAAAATGAAAAAGACACAAACATAAGATAAAGGGAAATAAAGAAAAAGGAAACCCAATAATAAGACACAAACAAGTAATAATGAAGAAAAGCAGGAGGAACAATACACTTAATGTAAGGTTGAAAAAGAAACCAATAAATAACTGAAGTAATTATTTTAATCCATTATTATTATCAATTAATGGATAATAAAGTAAATGACAATTGAAAGAAACCCAATTAAATAATGTTAAATATAAAAGCAAACTAACCCACATATTAGAGTTAGAAGTAATGTTAAAATCTATAGAGACATAAAATTGATAATATTGTTAATGATATTTGTAATGAAAGAGATAGTACGGTAGTGAGAAAGTAGTAATAGGGATGACCCATTTAGAAACACTTAAAACCAAAAACATTTTAGAAGTGCAAAAGTGGAAGTGAAAATCCCAAAATAAAGTGATAAAGAAGAAACACTAAATAAATTATAATAAACAATAAATAATTTAAAAGTGAAGGGGATGATTAAATGAGAATAATGTATAACAAAGAATGTTTGTATAGTGAAAAATAGTGAAGGATAAAAGCATGAACACATAGCAAATCAATAAGAAACACTGAAAGGTTAACAGTGAAAAATTAAGTAAATAAGAAAGTTGTTAAGAATAAGATTAAGTGTAAACAGTTAATTAATGTATAATGAACACTGAAAAGTGATGAAGACTGTATCAATTAAGAAAGAACATTATTGTTAAGTTTAATTGAATGCAGTTATAATTAAAAGGGAGAATCCCATGAAAGAGAAAATAGATAGTGTTAGCATGAAGTGAAAGTAAAGAGTATTTAAAAAAGTTAAGAAGTTAAAACAAATCAATAAACACCCCATGTTACCAGGGATCATTATTAAAGTAAGTTCAAAAAATGTGATGTTGTTTATCACCCAAAAAATAATATATAATGAAATGAACTATAAACCAATGTTAACAAATAATTATTAAATAATTTAATGAAGAAATTTGTGTTAGTGGTTGAAATCACAATCAGAATGATCACAGTTGCACACCACTATATAAAAATTATCCCAATTAGCGCTTTCCAATCTGACGATGGGCTGTGAAGCTTGAAAGCGCTAATTGGGATAATTTTTATATAGTGGTGTGCAACTGTGATCATTCTGATTATTAAATAATTGTTTAAGCAAGTTTAGGAATAGGATATGGCTGGAAGAATTATACAGACCATAGGCCTAGATGTTGTATTTTATGTGAACAAAAGTAGTAAATATTAGCCACATTGTTTTATTGGCAAATTAAATAAATAAGAAAGTAAAGAAATGTAAACGAGAAAACCAGATAGTAAATGATTAGCAATTCATGATGTATAAAATAATAGTAACATAATAACAACAGTACAACAGAACCAAAACATATCAATACATAAAACAACTAATTATAATAACAAAGCTAAACTCATTATGCAGAAAAGAGACAATTTGTACGAAATAAGTAAATACAAATAATGGCTACTTAGGCCTAGGAAAATGCCTAACTGTCAAGATCAAACAACTACAAATTGTAATAAGTTAATTAAGAAATTAGCAAATCCGAGGCGAATGACTCACCAAGGATAAATTGTAAATCATTTTTAAGACAAAATATTATAATAAGTACAGTAGGACCTCTGTATATTGAACTTCTTTATATCGAAAATCTCCATTTATCGAATTTTTTTTAAGTCCCGTGAAATTTCAATATAAAATAATTTCCATATATCGAAAAAAATTTCTATATATCGAACTTTGTAACTTCAGAAATGAGGGGAAAATTATCTGATTCCACACTGACTAAAAATGAAACCTGTTAGACCGGTCTGGATTAGTCAGTTGATCACGTGACACTGTGCGTGTTCCTCACTCCCTCAATCTACAACAATCATTCCCGCGCATTACAGTATCTCATCATTCGGTAGTACTGTACGCTATTAAGGAGTAAGGTTAACTCAGTTTCAGTCAGTCTTTATTTTTGTTTTGAGTTTATTTTTTATTTTTTCATGAGTTCACGAGAACGTAAATGCTGTAATGTCAAAAAGAAAATCTTTGAGTGTTGCAGAAAAGGTGGCATTATTAAAAGATGTGGATAGTGGAATGCGAAAAAAAGACGTTGCGATAAAGTTTTTGATTCTGCCGAGTACAGTGTCAACCATAATAAAGAATCGAGAATCTGTTTTAAAAACTCATGAAAATGTAGGAGCAGATAGAAAACGGTCTAAAACGTGCAAATATGATGACATGGACGAAGCAGTTCTTAAATGGGCGACAATGGTGCGAGATAAAAACATGCCTGTCTCAGGACTGCTTATAAAGGAAAAGGCGGTAGAGTATGCTAAAGTGTTGGGGCACGAAGAGTTTCAAGCAAGTTCTGGATGGTTGGACAAATTTAAGAAACGTCACAGCATTAAAGAAAAAGTTATTTCGGGAGAAAGTGGAAGTGTATCTGAAGCAGACTGTAACCAGTGGAAAACTACAACTTTAAGGTTAATTTTAGAAGAGTATGAACCAGATAATGTTTTTAACATGGATGAAACCGGACTTTTTTTCAGATGTTTACCAAATAAGACTCTAACCTTTGAAGACGATAAATGCTTCGGAGGTAAACATAGTAAAGAACGAATAACTGTTGTCGTGTGTGCCAATATGTCCAGAAAAGAAAAAAATAAACTGTTGGTGATCGGAAAAAGCAAGCAAACAAGATGTTTTAAAGGAGTGAAGTCTTTAGAAACTGACTACGAATACAATAAAGTCATGGATGACGAGTGAGATTTTTGAGAAATGGATAGTAAACTTTTACAAAAAACTGATAAGACAAAAAAGAAAAGTGGTTCTTTTTGTTGACAATTGTCCGGCACACCCTCCTTTGGTGGCAAAAAAGTTAACAAACGTGAAGCTGTTTTTTTCCCCTCCAAACACCACATCTAAACTACAACCTATGGACCAGGGAGTAATAAAAAATCTCAAAATGCTTTACCGAAAACAGATCCTCAAGAGGCTCATTTTTGCATTGGAAAACAACAAACCTATTGATGATGCGATTAATCTCAGACTGTGTATATCAGAGGTAGCAAAGGTGTGGCAAAATTATGTAGCAGAATCAACAATACAGAATTGTTTTATAAAAGCTGGCTTCTCTCAAAATACTGTTGTGGAAGAAGTTACTGCACTGCCACAACTTGAGGATTGTTGGAACCAGTTACAGTCAACTGGTGCAATAGATCAAGACATATCACTCGATGAGTTTTTAAGCGTCGACGAAGATGTTATTGTTGCAGAATATCCAATGGACGATAACATTTTAAGTTCACTAAAAGATACTGAAGATTTAGGTGAAGACAATGAGGCAGAAGAAATTGAAGTTCATAAACCTTCTAAGAAAGAAATGATGGCAGCATTTGAAACAATCCGTCGAGGTCTTCAATCGGAAAAATATGTGCCTGATGATATTTTCCAGTCGCTCAACAAATGTGAACACTTTTATGAGGAATCTGCATCAAACTTGGTTCAGAAAGACATTCGAAATTATTTTACGACCAATTAATAAAATACAGTATTACTCATTTTACACTAAGTTCCTACTTTTTTAAATACAAACAATTTTTTAAAGTAAATAAATAAATACTGTACACTAAATACTTTTTATTAAATAAATACAGTAATTTTTATTAAATAAATGCTTATGGTTTTCATTTATTTATTACCAAAATGTCGTTTTAATAGTATGGATGCATATACATGATTTTTTTTAACAAATTCCAGTGCTTTTCCTAACCTATGAATAATAATAAGAAACAGGTTTCTGTATATCGAAATTTCTATATATCGAATTTTTTCTTAGGAACCATCAACTTCGATATATGGAGGTCCTACTGTATTTGAATTCAAAAAGAAATGTAATTAACAAGTATAAAATAATTGTAAAATCGTAAAACCTAAAATAACCCAAACTTGTGGGGTATCAAATTAATCTATGAAAGGAAATACAAATAACAGTGATAATAGTTAATACTTAGGAGGGAAGATAGAGGAATAAGAGCAATCAGAAGATATACAAGGATTTTGAAAAGAATTCAAATTTTGATAACAATGGATTATGTCAATCTAAGCCAATCAAATTTCATTGGTAACCACAGCAACTGCCGTTAGGGATCGAATTACGGTTGAATATCGTTACTCGTAAAGCGTCACTCTGGCAGAACAGAAGCCGAATATTGAACGACCAATTTTTAATCAAAGAATGTAAAAATAGTCAACAAACGATGATCGAATAAGAAGCAGACGAACAACTGAGACTGTCAACTGATGCCCAGGACCATATTACCAGGAATTTAAATAAAAATATGACCACAGCTAATATGAAAAGGACGCCAGACCTACTTAAGTCCCAAGATTGATGAAAACAGAAAATGATTGCAGCCCAATCCTCTTCCAACTCAATGTTTGATAACACCAAGTCATCTGATGTGTTAAGTATCTTGAATTACCCTATTTACAAAAAATAAACTCACTTTAAATATTACTAAAGGTAATTGGAACTCTCACTGTCAACCGAATATTCTCTTTCAAAGATTAATTAAGAAAAAATAACACACTGAAAATTTTTTAACATAACACATAACTTGTGTGAATACGAACTTTATAAACACATTTAACGACACTATAGAACAGATTATAACCACACACCTTATTATTTAAGTACACTTAAAGTAAGCTAATGTATTTTTTATTGTAATCATAGGAATTCTTTGCCTTGTAATCAAAAGAATCCCGATTTTGAACGAGTATATTGTAATTTAACTAAAACTGCAGCCATGCTGGAGTAAATACCTCGTTTCGGAATCGATTTCGTCAGCCCGAGAGAAAGTGTTTCATGTAAAAAGTCGGTGCAAAATTATTAACCAACTAGAATAATATTAATTGTCTAACTGAAAATTTACTTATTGATCATTAAAATAACTAGTACAGGGAGTGACCATTGTTATTATTTCATAGGGAGTGTATTGTATTACTTGTGTTTGTTAACGAAAGCTAGATTTGACGACCAGCGCTCGAGTAGTAATTCGAACAACTACCTACTTGATTCAGGAGGCTGAACGAGTGGGAATTATTTGAACGCCCCGGCCATCATCGCTGAAACACCATATTAAGATATTAGTTAATAAGTTTAATTGTTTTAATAAACAATTTGGCGCCACCCGGGATTCACACACCCCTATTTACAAACAGGTATGGTTACTGCTGTGTTGTACTTGTAATTATAACATCACTACGGACATCGTTAGCGCAAGAATAGATGTAACGACCCCAGTGCGAGACGAACGCACTACACAAATACAAAACTTGTACACATTTTTTAGAGACGACCAAGTTTACACGTTACAATATATATATATATTGGCGCCCAACATGGGCCACCAATCATCTTGCGGATGCAATATCCAGCCACGCCAGACAGCTACCAGCCGGCACACAAAACAACATAGTGCCCAACAGCTACACCCAGCGGGACACCGGGTTTGCGGTAGAGCAAGGCTTTGCGCAATTCGCTGCAGCTCTGAGGTGCAAGTTGCCACCGGTGATCACCGCTACATACCATGGCCTCAAGTACGAGGATCCAGAACGATATCTTCGACAGCTAGATCGACAGCTGCGGGACTCCAGAGTACCACCGGAACAGTGGACGGATTACGCAGTGCGGCAGCTCCGAGGAGAAGCTGCCACGTGGGCAGAGAGATACACGGGATTGCAGATAAATTGGCCCGAGTTCTGCGACCACTTCCGGCATCACTTCTGCGGGACGCAACGCGATGCAGAGCTGTACGGTCAAATGCAGCGGCAGGAATCGTCGGAAATCTTCATCCTGAGAAAAATCAAGCTGTTTCGCTATCTGTACCCCAGAGGTGATGCGAGGATGAGCATAGCCATGCTTACACAACAGCTGCAGCCACGCCTTCGACCGGTGCTGAGGTTTCCGCCACCTACAACTTTGGAGGAACTTTTACAATGGGCAATGAGCATCGAGGCGGACTTGGATCAAGATAGTCATGCGCGAGGTTGGGATGGCTCTGCTGAAAACTCCCTGGATCGAGTAGGGGGGTCGAAGCAGTGTCGATCGGCCTCAAGCACGAAAGAGGAACAAAGAATGAACAAGGTAACGCCCAAGTGCCGCTTCTGCCTGGGAAGACACTTCCATCGGGACTGCCCTGTGAAGAACCGGCAGGGAAACGACCAAGCGCCCCAGTAAATAGCCCACCGGGGCGCGTGAACCAACTAGGTACGGACATACCGCGCATTCCAATAGAGATCGCCGGCCGAAAACTGACCCCAGCCTTGGACTCCGCCACAAACTACAACTTCGTTCGGGCCGGTCTGCTGCCCGGAGGAAGGAAGAATTTCCAGCTAGCGCTACACAATCAGCAATGTCAATCAACGGCCGCTGTCGTCGCAGACATTGTAATTGGAAGTCTCGCGACCACCACCAGTCTGCTAGAAGTGCCCGGACTGCAAGAAGAAGTTTTGCTGGGCCATCACTGGCTCATGGCAAAGCAAGCAGTTGTGGACTACTGACGGGGCTGCCTCCACATTGGCAGCGAGAAACGACAGACGGTCTTCTGGAATGACCGCGCGGAGCCCGAGGAAGAGGACACAAGGAAGCTAGCCTTCAAACGTCAGCAGGTGCCCAACTCCGTAAATGGCTTTTGGAAATGTTACACCGCCATCGCAGTTTGTTCTCCCGTGGCCCGCTCCGCACCATATCTGCGGCCAAGCACGAGGTCCGGCTGAAAGAAGGTAGCCAGCCATTCCGGCTCCCAATGTACCGGTACTCCGACGAGAAGAAACGCACCATCCGGGAACAGGTAGAAGAGATGCTGAGGCAGCGTATCATTCAACCAGCCACCTCGCCATACAGCTCTCCGGTGGTGATTGTGAAGAAGGACAGCACACCCCGGTTCTGCGTGGACTTCCGGAGGCTGAACGATCAGACCGAGGATGTGGACTCACCACTGCCGCTGATATACGAAACAATCAAGGACCTCAGCGGGGCCAAAGTCTTCTCGACCCTAGATCTGAAGAGCGGCTACTTGCAAATCCTGCTGGAGGAAGAAGGAAAGAAGTACACAGCATTTCGGTGCCCGATGGAGGTCGCTACCATTTCCGGGTGATGTGCTTTGGGCTGAAGAACCCGCCCAGCACCTTCCAACGGCTGATGCAGGATGTTCTCATGGGACTATTACGGGAGTGCTGCCTCGTTTATCTGGACGACATCATTGTCTACTCCCCCGACTAGGAAACGCACCTGGATCAAGTCTTGGAAAGGCTGGAGATGCACCAGCTGACCTGCTCGCTCAACAAGTGTCACTTCGGCTGGGAAGAAGTTGCCTTTCTGGGCCACAAGATTACTCCGGACGGCAACCTCCCGCAGCAGCAACATCTCAGAGCAATCGAAGACCAGCCGGCCCCCAGCAACAAGAAAGAGCTACAACGCTTCCTGGGAACCTGCAACTGGCTGCGAGAGTACATCCCCTGCTTTGCCATGATTTCAGAACCGTTAACGGACCTGCTACGGACAAGAAAGTGGCACTGGGACGACACAACGCAGTGAGCCTTCGAAGAGGTTAAAGCCGCTTTCCAGCAGCCGTTAAAACTCTCACGACCGAATCAAGACTTGTCGATGTTTCTGCAGACCGACGCCAGCCAAAAGGGACTTGGAGTGGTGCTTTATCAATGCACCAAAGCCGGAGAGAGGCATATCATCTCATATGCCAGTGCCAAGCTCCACGAGGCGGAGAAGAACTACCACTCCAACGAACTGGAGTGCTTGGCAGTCATCTGGGCCATCAAGAAATACTGGCCATACTTGGAGGATCGCCATTTCACCCTAAGGAGTGACAACAAGGCGCTAACTTGGCTGAAGCAGGCAATGGGGCAGAAGACAAAGTACGCTCGCTGGGCTCTACTGATACAGAGCTTCAAATTCACCGTCGTCCACTGCCTGGGCAAGGAGAACAAGTTGCCGGACTTCCTCTCGAGGGAACCTGAGCTTGAAGATACCGCCGGCGTCCAAGAAGAACCACGGATGCAGTCTGAAGAGAGGCCACTTCGCAGTGTTGCGGCAGCTGCACCGCGACTACAAGAAATCATGGCTGTCGGCATCCATCAGGCAGTGCAGGAGGCGCAAGAAGGCGACCAGGAGTGCCAAGAGTTGAGAAACGACCCTGTGGCAGCTACAGCGAGAGGATACCGGGTAGACAATGGCCTGGTTTGGAAGGACAGACGCAACCAGGAACCAGGATTGTACGTGCCGCCGAGTGTCCGCATGGAGGTCATCAGGCACTTCCACGACTCCCCTGAAGCCGGTCATCCGGGGGCCGAAGAAACGTTTCGAGCCATCGGCAAGGACTTCGTCTGGACCGGCCTAACCATTGACGTCTGCAGTTGCAGAAAATGCGCCCTAAACAAGCTTGGCCCAAATCCCGAACAGGACCAACAGCGACCTCACTGACCCAGGAGATGTTGGAATACTGTCGCCCTGGACGTCATGGGACCATATCCGCTGACTTGAGCTGGCAACCGGTACATCGTAGTGGTCATGGATATGATGTCAAGATGGGTGGAAGCAAAGGCCGTGCGCAAGGCAGACGCCGACACCATTATCCGCTACCTGGAGGAAGAAGTTCCCTCATTGGGGATACCCAGAGGCGTTGCTCACCCACAACGGGAAGCCGCTCACGGGTCACAAGTGGAAGCAGATGTCGACAAGCTGCACATATGACCGTGGACTACAGCCAACTACCATCCCAGGGCAAAACCGACAGACCGGCGCAACGGCGAGATCAAGACGGCACTGCGGATCCAGCTCCATGACTGCAAGGACCATGGCGACTGGGACAAGCGTTTACCGGCAGTTCTGTTCTCGCTGCGGAATCGTGCAAATGCCACCACTGGAGTGACACCGAACGAGCTTCTGCTGGGCAGAGACCTATGCCGACCTGGCAACTGGAACCGACCACACGCGGAATAGGATGTCCGGCCAATTGAGGAACGAGAAGAGGCGGCCAGGTCACACCAGACGCAGTATCAGTAGCGGCGGTATCCGGAACGGAGGACACAGGACCCTACACTGGCCGTAGGGCAGCTGGTGTACGTCAAGAGGACCAGCCAAAGGATGGAGATACACTGGATGGGAGCCAGCCTGGGAAGGTCCCTTTAGTGTTGCTGCAACCCTCGGCGGGCAGATTTACACAGTGGAGAAGGACGGATGCCCATACAAGGTTCACCGCCAACGGCTCAAACCCGCCGGAGAACAGTGGGCTGACCACCAGAGAGCATTCAAGACCCGGGGGAGTTGTGACGCAGCGAGCCAATCAGGGATCAGCAGCCGAGATGTGACCCACTAATGTGCTCGAGGGGAGCCAATCAGGGATCAGTGGCGCTCTGATAGGTTCATAGCACATGACCTGTCAGGGCATAAAAAGAGCGCCGCTAGAAATTTTTGGCGCACTCCATTGGATGTCGTGAAGCCAGCCGGAAGAAAAGGAAAAAGGAAGAATGTAGAGCACAGGAGAGTCAGTGATGGAAATCAACTGGGACAGCAGCGGACTCTACATACTGCTGCCAAAAGAAGAGGACTGCAGTACGCCCGGAACAGCAGACGCAGCTGCCGAACATCACAGCCTGGCGTACACAAATGATTTAGCGTCTTCGACAAACGGTCCTTAAAAGGACCACAAAAACGATAGTGTGTACGATTGGCACCATTTGTCATGTGACAATATATATATATATATATATATATTACTATAATACTTATAACTATTTTACCTCAAGATGTATTTTTTCTTTAGGGACATGTTTCGGGAGATCCTGTTCTCCCATCTTCAACCTTCGCCTGGAAGGTTCCTGTTACCTTCAACAGGATCTCCCGAAACATGTCCCTAAAGAAAAAAAATACATCTTGAGGTAAAATAGTTATAAGTATTATAGTATTATATACATCAAGAAACGGACTGTAGCAGAAAGTGATTGAAATATATATATATATATATATATATATATATATATATTATAACAGCACCAAATATTAACTATTTGGGGTTATATGTTTACCGCATACTGAAAGCATATTTAAATAAAATGTACCAGTCAAAACTCCATTTGAATGTAGAGCATTGAAAATAATGCTGTGTAAAGCGACGCACACGTGGTCATTATGTAATCAGTTCGCTGTACAAGGAAGCGACCACACCCAAACTGTTAATTATTAATATCTCGGAAACTAATAAATAAAGGCGAAATCTAACATAGCCAAAATGTTTGCCGAGATATTAATAATAACGTGTGCAAATTTGATGCAATATAATTAACAAATGAAAGAGTTAATTAAAATAATTGAATAACTTCTGTAAAAATAGAGTTACAGTAATGAGATTTTAGTATGTTATAAAGATAATAATTTCTGACAGATTGTATATTTTAGATTTCACACAACTTGGTTTACAACCAAGTTATTGCAAAATTAAATAAGTACAGGATATCCGGAGCGGGAAATTGGTTTCACCGGATAATTATAATAAGAATATTAGATAATAATATCAATTCTCTGTCTGTGGGAACCTAACTTCATTCTCACGGACCAAGGGAATTCAAAATTTTATGTGGTAGGGAGAGTGTGCCAGCCAATGAAATCATTTCACGCGAGCCCCGGCTAGTGCGGTGTTTTCTGGTTGAAACCTCACTCTTCTGTCAGTACTCACGAAGTTAAGACGTAGTCCTTCGATCGTCTAGTAACCAAAGTGGTGAAGATCAACAAGAAGACTCTACGTGGTCAACACACACGCAATTACGAACACACTAAGTACAGATCATCTGTATAGCTCGTAATTGTTGTGTAAAGGCGAGATACTCTTCAGTACATCAACCAAGCTTATTGTGTACTACCAGTTAGTCATAAGCACGCAAGAGATCCACCAGACTTCAAGAATACAGCAGAGAGGCCGTCTAAATCATTGGTGAACAGCTGACAAACAGAGCGACCACCCGAACGAAGCACACACACACACACACACGCTGACGTGCGAATCGACGAGGGACAGGAAGCAGTTCCAGCAGACAACAGCAGACGTTAAAATATTCACAAACAGCAAGGAAGCAGAGTGTTGCCGAATTTTGAACTCCACGACCGAATCCAGCAGTTCTAAGCAGATTACTTTCTCTAACCAAGGACTAGAATCGACGAGGGACAAATCGGGACGACATCCTCTTCAGTAACAGGAAAGCAAAATCCACTTATTTATTTTTCAGATCAAATTTTCTATTTTTCAATTAAAACATTGTAATTCAAATAATTCAGGTGCCAAACAAAAAGCAAAGACTCTAGTAATTAAAAAGTAAATTCGTTGTGATAATCTGTATAGCAGTTTAAGACGTTAGTAAGTTATAGTTAAGAAATAGAAATAGTATAAAAGCGCTATACAAATCTTAACTGACAATCTAATCTTAGATCATACTGCAGTATATCAGAAGTAGAATCACTAGAAATGAAATAACGTGAACTAGACTGTCACGTCTAATTTATTTTAATTAATTATTCTAATTAATTTCAGAGTTTTATATTTTGTTTCATGAACATTTAGATTCAATTTAATTAATAAAGTAAAATTTAAATTGCAATCAACTTGCCAAAGAACGAGTTCAGTTTCTTTCAACTATTGACCAATCGAAAAACATTGATTCATTGTTTAGATTGTAAGAAATTCATAATATAATAACCATTCTATTCTTGTGTGTTGTTGGTGTAATAAACAACGTTTTATTACCCCATATAACAGTGTTTTATTGTTGTACGATAAAGCCTACCAATCTCACAAAACTCTCCCCCTTTAAAGTAACCTATTTTGTGTGTTGATGTACTAATTTGAGATTACTAGCTTGCGAACTTCAAATCCAAAATCCACACGCCCTAGTCGGAAGAATCTGCAAGATCAGACAGCAGGTGGGTACTCACACACAACACGACATAACAATAACGCATAGAAGTAGAGTTATAAATGTCGGCCAACGTGGGGCCCGGCAAACGTACATCAAATTAAATTCACGTTCAGAACGACATATAACTAAAGTTATAAATGTCGCCCTGCACGTGGGGCCAGAAATTAAATTCAATTCAAATTTAATTTTCACTTTAAAACAAACTTTGCTGTTTTAATTAGTAAAACAGCTGGCGTCCAACTAAACAATCCCCAAAGAGTTTTGTGACTGGTGTTCGTACAACAGTAAAGTTATTGTGTGTATTTGAAACTGTCCTGTGTATTTTAAATTGTTTATATTTGAAATTGCTGTGTATTTAAAATGGAAACTGATAAAATGCTTAAACAATTATTACAAGAAATTAAACAGAACGCGGAAATGAAACAAGCGAACGCGGATTTGACCGCTAAAATAGACGCGAAATTTGAACAAATAACAGCCAATGCTGAGATAAATATCGCAGAATTAAAATCTAATATCGAAGCACAAAAAGTTAGTCTAACCGAGAAATTAGATCAAAGCAACGCTGACATAAACGCAGAGATTAAGCAAAGTAATAAAGAAAGTAGTGAAGAATTAACTGCGAAAATAGACGAAAGCGTAAACGAGTTGACCGCTAAAGTCACCGAAATCGCGGAAAGCAATGCAAAAATCGCGGAGAGTAATAAAGAGCTAACCGCGAGAGTCGCAGAGATCGGTGAAAGAGTAAATACGGTCGATACTAAAATCAATGAACGGTTTAAGGTTTTTGAGACCACTATGCAAAAATCATTTATTGAACAAGTAACACGTATGGAAGGCCGGTTCAAGGATCACATAAGCCGTTGCGAGAAGCAAACCCTAGACGTCTCAAGGAAGGTCGAATCTCTAGAGGTAAAGATTCACGCGGACGTGACTGAAACGCAACAACGAGTAGATAAATTAGACGCTTCAATTGTAGAGACGCGATCTAACATTGACTCTAATAAAGAGAGTGTTTTACAAACGTTAAACGACGAGATTTTGAAAGTACGACAGGAGGTACGAAGGAGATCTGCTCCTAATATTTTGGTACAAGGTCCTGTCGACGAGAAAAATCGCGTGTATTTTACGGGGGAAAATAACGAAAACCCCATTGAATTTTTATTAGCGTGTGAGAGTGAAATGGCTAGAGTAGGTTCCCGACTAGAAGATCAAGACAAAATACAGTGGGTGGTTAACGCGATGCGTGATTCGGCGCGAAAGTGGTATAACATTGTACGCGATAGAGTGTCCACATACGCGGAGTTCAAACAAAAATTTGAAAGCCGGTACTGGAACTTGCATACCCAACGACTTCTGCGCAATGAACTGGAATATGGCAGATTTGATAAGAAAATGGGTATTACCGCCGAAAATTATATAATCCAGCAGGTCGAACGCGCGAAGCATTTAACCCCAGCATTTGCGGAGATTGACATAGTCACGAAGCTTGCCTACCATTTTAATCATAATATTAGAGTAGCTGTATTTACGCAGGGTATTCGCACGATAGACGAACTCCTCATTCTAGTGTCCCAAAGTGAGACGGTTTTTGATTTTGGTGGGTGGCGTTATAATCCCGATTTTCGCCGAAATAATGAAGGGCAGAATACGCGAGAACAATACCAGCAACCTGACCAGAGACCGAGTACTAGTTCTACTCCACCCCAAACATAGTCAAAACCCCCAGATAAGACCTTTGAATACAAAGGCAAACAAAATATTGCTAGATCAAAAGGGCAATATAAGGGTAACGACGGGGCCCCGATTAGAGCTATGCAAACGGTTGAGATAGCTAGAACTGATACAATAGAGCAAGACAGCGATACTCCAAGTAATAAAGACCCCAACGAGAGGAGAAAGAATCGTAAGTTTCCAAAAAACTTGGAAACGGGCGCCTCCAGGGGGGAAGCGCCATAAATCATGCTAAAACCTATCGCAATAAAGTAGGTAAAAATAAGAAAAATGTTAGATTTAAGAAAAGTGATTTTTATACAGAAATTTGTACGCCAGTTGACAAAGTATTTCAACCGGAAGGCAAGGAACCGTGGTTGGCCGTCAACACAATGCAACAATGGGCACCGACAATTGTACGTCCGGAGGAACAGGAAAATGACGACGACGTTCCCACACAGTCAGCGTGGGAAGACGTAGAAATCATATCCGGGGACGCGTACGAATTCGACGAGTACATAGCGGAATATTGTCGAGCCACCCATAAAAAGGCATACGATATACTGGATGCTATTTAAAAATAATGATTGTATTATAATAATTAAATTTAAAATAAATAATTTGTGTTTTATAATAGTATTAATAATAATTGTAGATAACTTGTGTATTAATAATAATATTTTTCTATCGCGGTAAATAATAAGCGTATAGAACTGAGCGAGCACACAGCAGGAAATAGTTACGTCACGCGATAACCTGCTGACCGACATTTGAAACTAGGTCAAGGAATTAGCCGCGCGACGGGCGATAACGGTTCTAAATACTGTCAGCATATTCCTTTGCACGCGTGCTATTTTTTACAAACAAAATTATTAGACGTTCTAAAAACATTAATACATAAACGATTGCAAATGTAATATTATGTAGAATTAAGTTGTATGTAATGAAATAATATTAACACACATGTATGTTTTTCTTTTGAATAAGTAATACAATGTATAGGTAATAAGTATAATGATTACAGAATATGTGTGTAATGATTAAGAAAAAAAAATAACTGTAATTATTACATTCATTTTTTTTTTAAAGCGTGTGTGGGAATATATAACAGCACCAAATATTAACTATTTGGGGTTATATGTTTACCGCATACTGAAAGCATATTTAAATAAAATGTACCAGTCAAAACTCCATTTGAATGTAGAGCATTGAAAATAATGCTGTGTAAAGCGACGCACACGTGGTCATTATGTAATCAGTTCGCTGTACAAGGAAGCGACCACACCCAAACTGTTAATTATTAATATCTCGGAAACTAATAAATAAAGGCGAAATCTAACATAGCCAAAATGTTTGCCGAGATATTAATAATAACGTGTGCAAATTTGATGCAATATAATTAACAAATGAAAGAGTTAATTAAAATAATTGAATAACTTCTGTAAAAATAGAGTTACAGTAATGAGATTTTAGTATGTTATAAAGATAATAATTTCTGACAGATTGTATATTTTAGATTTCACACAACTTGGTTTACAACCAAGTTATTGCAAAATTAAATAAGTACAGGATATCCGGAGCGGGAAATTGGTTTCACCGGATAATTATAATAAGAATATTAGATAATAATATCAATTCTCTGTCTGTGGGAACCTAACTTCATTCTCACGGACCAAGGGAATTCAAAATTTTATGTGGTAGGGAGAGTGTGCCAGCCAATGAAATCATTTCACGCGAGCCCCGGCTAGTGCGGTGTTTTCTGGTTGAAACCTCACTCTTCTGTCAGTACTCACGAAGTTAAGACGTAGTCCTTCGATCGTCTAGTAACCAAAGTGGTGAAGATCAACAAGAAGACTCTACGTGGTCAACACACACGCAATTACGAACACACTAAGTACAGATCATCTGTATAGCTCGTAATTGTTGTGTAAAGGCGAGATACTCTTCAGTACATCAACCAAGCTTATTGTGTACTACCAGTTAGTCATAAGCACGCAAGAGATCCACCAGACTTCAAGACCAGACTTCAAGAATACAGCAGAGAGGCCGTCTAAATCATTGGTGAACAGCTGACGAGCAGAGCGACCACCCGAACGAAGCACACACACACACACACGCTGACGTGCGAATCGACGAGGGACAGGAAGCAGTTCCAGCAGACAACAGCAGACGTTAAAATATTCACAAACAGCAAGGAAGCAGAGTGTTGCCGAATTTTGAACTCCACGACCGAATCCAGCAGTTCTAAGCAGATTACTTTCTCTAACCAAGGACTAGAATCGACGAGGGACAAATCGGGACGACATCCTCTTCAGTAACAGGAAAGCAAAATCCACTTATTTATTTTTCAGATCAAATTTTCTATTTTTCAATTAAAACATTGTAATTCAAATAATTCAGGTGCCAAACAAAAAGCAAAGACTCTAGTAATTAAAAAGTAAATTCGTTGTGATAATCTGTATAGCAGTTTAAGACGTTAGTAAGTTATAGTTAAGAAATAGAAATAGTATAAAAGCGCTATACAAATCTTAACTGACAATCTAATCTTAGATCATACTGCAGTATATCAGAAGTAGAATCACTAGAAATGAAATAACGTGAACTAGACTGTCACGTCTAATTTATTTTAATTAATTATTCTAATTAATTTCAGAGTTTTATATTTTGTTTCATGAACATTTAGATTCAATTTAATTAAATAAATTTAATTAAATTCAAATCAATTAATAAAGTAAAATTTAAATTGCAATCAACTCGCCAAAGAACGAGTTCAGTTTCTTTCAACTATTGACCAATCGAAAAACATTGATTCATTGTTTAGATTGTAAGAAATTCATAATATAATAACCATTCTATTCTTGTGTGTTGTTGGTGTAATAAACAACGTTTTATTACCCCATATAACAGTGTTTTATTGTTGTACGATAAAGCCTACCAATCTCACAAAACTCTCCCCCTTTAAAGTAACCTATTTTGTGTGTTGTTGTACTAATTTGAGATTACTAGCTTGCGAACTTCAAATCCAAAATCCACACGCCCTAGTCGGAAGAATCTGCAAGATCAGACAGCAGGTGGGTACTCACACACAACACGACATAACAATAACGCATAGAAGTAGAGTTATAATATATATTGTAACGGTACATAACCCGGTCCCAATAAATTAACTCATGTAATACCATAAAGGTCAGAAATGGGTAACCTATAATGAGCTCAAAATTAAATTGTATCACTAAACATTATAAACGATTAGAGTGATATACAGTGACAAGTGAGTTATAGTGTACCCATTGAGGTAATAAGTGAAAGTGAAGGGAACTTTTTACAGAACTGTGCTGTAGGTGTGGGTATTATAAGCGATGATAGTAGACTATAATGCTACTAACTAATTATGTATTTTGTTAATTTATTGTAGTATTTATATTGTGTAGACAACCAAGTTTAATACCTAAGTTAATTTTATATTTTTTACAATATTTGTGTTATAGTATAAGATAACCCAGGGTTCGTTTTAAAAAACATAAAAGATTTAAATATCAGATGATAATAAAAAATTAAAATAATACTGTATGAGGGAAATGGCAGAAGGAAGTAGTGCAGTGTAGGAATACTATAAGAGACTAATAAATAATATATAAAATTCATTTAAAGTTAATAAAAATATTAAATACTTATATCCAAAGTTATAAGAAAATAAACAGAAAACTATTATGTAAACCAAATTGGGAAAGAAACCAAGATTAAAAAGAATTATTTTTCTGTAAATAAAAAATAAATTTATAATAATTACAAACTGCCTATATACTAAAAAGTAAATAGCAGAACCAATAAAAAGATATATAAAAATTATGGGTTACTAAGAGTAGCGAAAAATAACAAGTATTGTTAATCGAATTTAAAAATTAAACCTGTCCAGTTGATAAAATGATGAGACCACAATTTTATTAAAATACCCTTTTAGAAATCTTTGAGAAGTGCAAAATTGGTACAAAATTAAACAACAGTATGAACATTATATACTACTACCTTATTTATCAAAGTTAAATTGCTATACTCCATAATAAAAGTGAAAGAAAACCATTTTTGGACGATCAGGCCTATCTTCGCTGTGTTTCGAGTTTGACGAGATAATATTTGCCGGTCGGTTATGAAATTACAACCAAATACCGACACCACTGGAGAAACGGCTTCATCCAAGTAAGAACTTCAAGAAGAGAGGTAATATAAACATTTCGTTTAATATTTAGTGAAGAAAACATTCCGAATGGTAGTATAGAAAAGGAACTAATAAAAATTAACCACATGTTCTAATGAAAACAAACGCACTCTGCTCTCTTACGGACATTTCCGGAACTACGTACTAAGCGAAAAATAAACAAATTTTGAATATTTTTTCGGTATTTGTAAAACGTAGTATAATTATCCATTTCTGACCATCTCATAACAAAAAGAACTTACCCTTAACCCTGGGGAAATAAATAAAAGAATTATATATTGATTGATGTTTTAAATATAGTATAAAATTTGGTAAAAAACCATATATTATTTTTGACAATTCCATGTTTACTCAATGAAGTCGATATCATGTCTTAATTAAGGAAAATATCGATTGTGATATTTGTATTTTGGCGGAAGAGAAAAACCCAATAATATTCTTAATAAATATTATTGAAAAATTGAGATTTAAAAATAAAAATGTGTGTCCTTTCTTGTAGTGGGTAGTTGTATTAAATTTCAGAACAACTAAGAAGAAGACGATCCACCTGGTTGTATACTGCCACAGTGTCGTCTGGTTAATCTATTCAAAATCAGGCTAAACTACTTCCCTACTTGACCCAAATCACACACACTCGATTTCTGCTTTGTTTGAGTAACATTCCCAACCGCTTTATTTAAACTTCGGTCTTTATAATTCATAAGTGGCGACTGCGGAGAGGCGGAAACCTTAATATAAAAAAAAAACGCACATTACAGATTTGGCGCTTCCAACATTGAGTCTTGAATGAGACGGACGTTTCGTTAAAACACCTCTACAAAAAACGCACGTTACAGATTGGCGCTCAACGTAAAAGGGCTATAATTAGAAAAGAATTTTGATATATTTAATAAATTAATATACCAAAAAATCTAATTATCGTCGGCAGTTATGAGAAAACAAGAAATGCATAATACCAGATGCAGATCGAAGAAGAGGGCAGAAGAAAAGGAGAAGGAAGAAGGTGGACAGGAACGAGAGATAGAAATATTTACGGACAGTGAAATGGAACAACCGGTGAGTGATAAAGAAGAAACTGAAGCAATTAGGAGCACGGAAAAGGAAATAGTGGAAGAGGATGCCCAAGGGGACCAACCAGATAAAGCGGAAGCCAGGAGAGAACCAAATTGGCAAGACATGATGAGATTTATAGCCGAGAAGTTTGATAAAATAGATGAGAATTTTAAGAAACAGGAGGAAAACTCGAAGCAAATCAATGAGGAAAATAAGGAGAATTTTAAGAAACAGGAGGAAAACTTGAAGCAAACCAATGAGGAAAATAAGGAGAATTTTAAGATACAGGAGGAACAAAATAGACAGACCAATGAGAAAATAGATAGCATTCAGGAAAGTTTAGTTAAACAACTAAATGAAAAAATAGAGACCATTCATGGAAATATCAGACAAACCATGAATGAACAATACCATGAACTGAAAGAAACTGTTGAAGGACAAAGAGAAGAGATGAATGCAAAATTTGAAGAGAATAATGAGAAGTTAAAACAATTTGAGGGTAAAATGGAGAATTTCAATAAGGAGATATTGGAAACTTTCGGAGAGAAGTTTGAAAATGTTAATAAGCTTATCCAAAAAGCAGATACATACAAGGAGGAGACGAATAAGCAAATGGATGAAGGTTTCAAGAGTTTGGATGAAACATTAGACAGCACTTCCGAAGGTATTATAATAAGTCCAGACACAGAAGAAAGTAGCAAGAAAACAGAAATTAGAGAAGACCAGAATGCATTGCTATCTGAACATAAGAATAGAAAGGACAAGGAGAAGATCCAAACCATGGAAAAGAAGACCAAGGAAATAAGAAAAACATGTAGAAAGAAAATAATAAATAAAAGGGAAGAATGGGAGATGATTACAGATGGATTAATTAATGTATTTAACCTCCCAATTAATGAACAGAGGGAATTAATTAAGTTTGGATATCATTTAAATATGTCAACGATTGAAGTGCATCAGAAGATATCAGTCATATCATCAAGACGGAATATATCATTAAAAAATTTGGTAAATTATCCAGAGGAAAACGGGAATGGAATGATATTAAAAATGAGTGAATATGTTATGTCAGAGGAGGTGCAATACCTGTTAGTTAAAAAAGAACTAACAATGACGGAAAACCGTGACTTCTATGAAGACTTTGTATCAGCTGAGTTACGATGCCAGGTGAAAGATACGATGCCAGGTGAAAGAGAGGTATTTAACAAATACCAAAATCATTATGAATACCCCAGTAATCCGAGTAAAGGGAGTACCTGAATTAATGGACCATGGTTAAACTAAACATAACCAACCAGAAAAAAGGGGACTGATTTTCTGAAAACCGACCCAGCAACCCACTGGAAAGAAAAACCCCAAAATTCTAAAAACTGTAAGGACAACTTACTCAACAATTTATTCAGGAACAAGACGATTTAATAAAAACTATGTAAGGACAACTTACTTAATTTATTCAGAAATAATACGATTTAAGATATTTTGAAACCAGTTGATTTAACAAAAAATAATAACATATTAGTAAATAAGAGTTATAAAAAATTGATTTAAAATGAAATAATAGGAAAAAGTAATATTTTTAATGGTAACAAACAGAAGAAAAATTAAATGAACAAAAACAATTGATGGTAATGTGCTCAGATAAGAAGAATAAAGAATAATTTAATGACTCCAATGAAACTGAAGGAGGATGATAATTAATACAAAAATTAGAATTTCTCGGAATTGAAGATTAGATAAGAAGAAATGATATGGAGAAATATGTCACAAGAAGTAAAGTCAAAAGAATTTTAACATAAGGCCTATCAATAATGTTATATGCTATTAATTAAAGGAAAAGAAGAAGGAATCACGGAGAAGAAGAAATATATAAATAAATGCAAACAGCTACAGTATGAAGAATCCCAAAAGTGTTTAGTACTAGTCGCTAATTGACTACTACTTATAATCTTTTTATTTTAATGTATTGACCGTAGAAATGTTCCGGCAATAATTTTTATGAGCAGGGATGATGTTCCCCTGGTCTCAGAAGGTGTAAGGATGGACAGAGGAGTATGGACCCAGAGTGGCCACCCTACTGGTACCACCGCACAAGATAGGGAAAAATGTTAGGGAAATTGAATATTTTAGGGATAATGATAAAATAGCTGTATAGATTGATATTAGATTCCAGAAGTATAGATGAAGAAAATATAAGGAAGATAGCAGACCGAAGCTTAATTGATAAAGATAATTTATAGAAGTAAATAGAAATGAGTGTTAAAACAAGTTTAATATGATTAGTGTGACCAGTCCTTATCAAATAAAATGTGGAAGTACCACTACCCAGAGAAATATATAATTGATGAATTTGCCTCCAAGAGAGAGAGAGTAGAGTAAGAAAACAGCAATTACCACCAGTCTGAATTACCAATCAGTGTATAACCAGGCGGAAATGAAACACTATTACGAAGAGAAAAACCAAGACTATTAGGAGAATTGAACCAATCAACAATTTATTCACAAGTAAAACCAAAATAAATTTGTTCTAGTGGGGGGGCTTTATGTAACGGTACATAACCCGGTCCCAATAAATTAACTCATGTAATACCATAAAGGTCAGAAATGGGTAACCTATAATGAGCTCAAAATTAAATTGTATCACTAAACATTATAAACGATTAGAGTGATATACAGTGACAAGTGAGTTATAGTGTACCCATTGAGGTAATAAGTGAAAGTGAAGGGAACTTTTTACAGAACTGTGCTGTAGGTGTGGGTATTATAAGCGATGATAGTAGACTATAATGCTACTAACTAATTATGTATTTTGTTAATTTATTGTAGTATTTATATTGTGTAGACAACCAAGTTTAATACCTAAGTTAATTTTATATTTTTTACAATATTTGTGTTATAGTATAAGATAACCCAGGGTTCGTTTTAAAAAACATAAAAGATTTAAATATCAGATGATAATAAAAAATTAAAATAATACTGTATGAGGGAAATGGCAGAAGGAAGTAGTGCAGTGTAGGAATACTATAAGAGACTAATAAATAATATATAAAATTCATTTAAAGTTAATAAAAATATTAAATACTTATATCCAAAGTTATAAGAAAATAAACAGAAAACTATTATGTAAACCAAATTGGGAAAGAAACCAAGATTAAAAAGAATTATTTTTCTGTAAATAAAAAATAAATTTATAATAATTACAAACTGCCTATATACTAAAAAGTAAATAGCAGAACCAATAAAAAGATATATAAAAATTATGGGTTACTAAGAGTAGCGAAAAATAACAAGTATTGTTAATCGAATTTAAAAATTAAACCTGTCCAGTTGATAAAATGATGAGACCACAATTTTATTAAAATACCCTTTTAGAAATCTTTGAGAAGTGCAAAATTGGTACAAAATTAAACAACAGTATGAACATTATATACTACTACCTTATTTATCAAAGTTAAATTGCTATACTCCATAATAAAAGTGAAAGAAAACCATTTTTGGACGATCAGGCCTATCTTCGCTGTGTTTCGAGTTTGACGAGATAATATTTGCCGGTCGGTTATGAAATTACAACCAAATACCGACACCACTGGAGAAACGGCTTCATCCAAGTAAGAACTTCAAGAAGAGAGGTAATATAAACATTTCGTTTAATATTTAGTGAAGAAAACATTCCGAATGGTAGTATAGAAAAGGAACTAATAAAAATTAACCACATGTTCTAATGAAAACAAACGCACTCTGCTCTCTTACGGACATTTCCGGAACTACGTACTAAGCGAAAAATAAACAAATTTTGAATATTTTTTCGGTATTTGTAAAACGTAGTATAATTATCCATTTCTGACCATCTCATAACAAAAAGAACTTACCCTTAACCCTGGGGAAATAAATAAAAGAATTATATATTGATTGATGTTTTAAATATAGTATAAAATTTGGTAAAAAACCATATATTATTTTTGACAATTCCATGTTTACTCAATGAAGTCGATATCATGTCTTAATTAAGGAAAATATCGATTGTGATATTTGTATTTTGGCGGAAGAGAAAAACCCAATAATATTCTTAATAAATATTATTGAAAAATTGAGATTTAAAAATAAAAATGTGTGTCCTTTCTTGTAGTGGGTAGTTGTATTAAATTTCAGAACAACTAAGAAGAAGACGATCCACCTGGTTGTATACTGCCACAGTGTCGTCTGGTTAATCTATTCAAAATCAGGCTAAACTACTTCCCTACTTGACCCAAATCACACACACTCGATTTCTGCTTTGTTTGAGTAACATTCCCAACCGCTTTATTTAAACTTCGGTCTTTATAATTCATAAGTGGCGACTGCGGAGAGGCGGAAACCTTAATATAAAAAAAAAACGCACATTACAGATTTGGCGCTTCCAACATTGAGTCTTGAATGAGACGGACGTTTCGTTAAAACACCTCTACAAAAAACGCACGTTACAGATTGGCGCTCAACGTAAAAGGGCTATAATTAGAAAAGAATTTTGATATATTTAATAAATTAATATACCAAAAAATCTAATTATCGTCGGCAGTTATGAGAAAACAAGAAATGCATAATACCAGATGCAGATCGAAGAAGAGGGCAGAAGAAAAGGAGAAGGAAGAAGGTGGACAGGAACGAGAGATAGAAATATTTACGGACAGTGAAATGGAACAACCGGTGAGTGATAAAGAAGAAACTGAAGCAATTAGGAGCACGGAAAAGGAAATAGTGGAAGAGGATGCCCAAGGGGACCAACCAGATAAAGCGGAAGCCAGGAGAGAACCAAATTGGCAAGACATGATGAGATTTATAGCCGAGAAGTTTGATAAAATAGATGAGAATTTTAAGAAACAGGAGGAAAACTCGAAGCAAATCAATGAGGAAAATAAGGAGAATTTTAAGAAACAGGAGGAAAACTTGAAGCAAACCAATGAGGAAAATAAGGAGAATTTTAAGATACAGGAGGAACAAAATAGACAGACCAATGAGAAAATAGATAGCATTCAGGAAAGTTTAGTTAAACAACTAAATGAAAAAATAGAGACCATTCATGGAAATATCAGACAAACCATGAATGAACAATACCATGAACTGAAAGAAACTGTTGAAGGACAAAGAGAAGAGATGAATGCAAAATTTGAAGAGAATAATGAGAAGTTAAAACAATTTGAGGGTAAAATGGAGAATTTCAATAAGGAGATATTGGAAACTTTCGGAGAGAAGTTTGAAAATGTTAATAAGCTTATCCAAAAAGCAGATACATACAAGGAGGAGACGAATAAGCAAATGGATGAAGGTTTCAAGAGTTTGGATGAAACATTAGACAGCACTTCCGAAGGTATTATAATAAGTCCAGACACAGAAGAAAGTAGCAAGAAAACAGAAATTAGAGAAGACCAGAATGCATTGCTATCTGAACATAAGAATAGAAAGGACAAGGAGAAGATCCAAACCATGGAAAAGAAGACCAAGGAAATAAGAAAAACATGTAGAAAGAAAATAATAAATAAAAGGGAAGAATGGGAGATGATTACAGATGGATTAATTAATGTATTTAACCTCCCAATTAATGAACAGAGGGAATTAATTAAGTTTGGATATCATTTAAATATGTCAACGATTGAAGTGCATCAGAAGATATCAGTCATATCATCAAGACGGAATATATCATTAAAAAATTTGGTAAATTATCCAGAGGAAAACGGGAATGGAATGATATTAAAAATGAGTGAATATGTTATGTCAGATGAGGTGCAATACCTGTTAGTTAAAAAAGAACTAACAATGACGGAAAACCGTGACTTCTATGAAGACTTTGTATCAGCTGAGTTACGATGCCAGGTGAAAGATACGATGCCAGGTGAAAGAGAGGTATTTAACAAATACCAAAATCATTATGAATACCCCAGTAATCCGAGTAAAGGGAGTACCTGAATTAATGGACCATGGTTAAACTAAACATAACCAACCAGAAAAAAGGGGACTGATTTTCTGAAAACCGACCCAGCAACCCACTGGAAAGAAAAACCCCAAAATTCTAAAAACTGTAAGGACAACTTACTCAACAATTTATTCAGGAACAAGACGATTTAATAAAAACTATGTAAGGACAACTTACTTAATTTATTCAGAAATAATACGATTTAAGATATTTTGAAACCAGTTGATTTAACAAAAAATAATAACATATTAGTAAATAAGAGTTATAAAAAATTGATTTAAAATGAAATAATAGGAAAAAGTAATATTTTTAATGGTAACAAACAGAAGAAAAATTAAATGAACAAAAACAATTGATGGTAATGTGCTCAGATAAGAAGAATAAAGAATAATTTAATGACTCCAATGAAACTGAAGGAGGATGATAATTAATACAAAAATTAGAATTTCTCGGAATTGAAGATTAGATAAGAAGAAATGATATGGAGAAATATGTCACAAGAAGTAAAGTCAAAAGAATTTTAACATAAGGCCTATCAATAATGTTATATGCTATTAATTAAAGGAAAAGAAGAAGGAATCACGGAGAAGAAGAAATATATAAATAAATGCAAACAGCTACAGTATGAAGAATCCCAAAAGTGTTTAGTACTAGTCGCTAATTGACTACTACTTATAATCTTTTTATTTTAATGTATTGACCGTAGAAATGTTCCGGCAATAATTTTTATGAGCAGGGATGATGTTCCCCTGGTCTCAGAAGGTGTAAGGATGGACAGAGGAGTATGGACCCAGAGTGGCCACCCTACTGGTACCACCGCACAAGATAGGGAAAAATGTTAGGGAAATTGAATATTTTAGGGATAATGATAAAATAGCTGTATAGATTGATATTAGATTCCAGAAGTATAGATGAAGAAAATATAAGGAAGATAGCAGACCGAAGCTTAATTGATAAAGATAATTTATAGAAGTAAATAGAAATGAGTGTTAAAACAAGTTTAATATGATTAGTGTGACCAGTCCTTATCAAATAAAATGTGGAAGTACCACTACCCAGAGAAATATATAATTGATGAATTTGCCTCCAAGAGAGAGAGAGTAGAGTAAGAAAACAGCAATTACCACCAGTCTGAATTACCAATCAGTGTATAACCAGGCGGAAATGAAACACTATTACGAAGAGAAAAACCAAGACTATTAGGAGAATTGAACCAATCAACAATTTATTCACAAGTAAAACCAAAATAAATTTGTTCTAGTGGGGGGGCTTTATGTAACGGTACATAACCCGGTCCCAATAAATTAACTCATGTAATACCATAAAGGTCAGAAATGGGTAACCTATAATGAGCTCAAAATTAAATTGTATCACTAAACATTATAAACGATTAGAGTGATATACAGTGACAAGTGAGTTATAGTGTACCCATTGAGGTAATAAGTGAAAGTGAAGGGAACTTTTTACAGAACTGTGCTGTAGGTGTGGGTATTATAAGCGATGATAGTAGACTATAATGCTACTAACTAATTATGTATTTTGTTAATTTATTGTAGTATTTATATTGTGTAGACAACCAAGTTTAATACCTAAGTTAATTTTATATTTTTTACAATATTTGTGTTATAGTATAAGATAACCCAGGGTTCGTTTTAAAAAACATAAAAGATTTAAATATCAGATGATAATAAAAAATTAAAATAATACTGTATGAGGGAAATGGCAGAAGGAAGTAGTGCAGTGTAGGAATACTATAAGAGACTAATAAATAATATATAAAATTCATTTAAAGTTAATAAAAATATTAAATACTTATATCCAAAGTTATAAGAAAATAAACAGAAAACTATTATGTAAACCAAATTGGGAAAGAAACCAAGATTAAAAAGAATTATTTTTCTGTAAATAAAAAATAAATTTATAATAATTACAAACTGCCTATATACTAAAAAGTAAATAGCAGAACCAATAAAAAGATATATAAAAATTATGGGTTACTAAGAGTAGCGAAAAATAACAAGTATTGTTAATCGAATTTAAAAATTAAACCTGTCCAGTTGATAAAATGATGAGACCACAATTTTATTAAAATACCCTTTTAGAAATCTTTGAGAAGTGCAAAATTGGTACAAAATTAAACAACAGTATGAACATTATATACTACTACCTTATTTATCAAAGTTAAATTGCTATACTCCATAATAAAAGTGAAAGAAAACCATTTTTGGACGATCAGGCCTATCTTCGCTGTGTTTCGAGTTTGACGAGATAATATTTGCCGGTCGGTTATGAAATTACAACCAAATACCGACACCACTGGAGAAACGGCTTCATCCAAGTAAGAACTTCAAGAAGAGAGGTAATATAAACATTTCGTTTAATATTTAGTGAAGAAAACATTCCGAATGGTAGTATAGAAAAGGAACTAATAAAAATTAACCACATGTTCTAATGAAAACAAACGCACTCTGCTCTCTTACGGACATTTCCGGAACTACGTACTAAGCGAAAAATAAACAAATTTTGAATATTTTTTCGGTATTTGTAAAACGTAGTATAATTATCCATTTCTGACCATCTCATAACAAAAAGAACTTACCCTTAACCCTGGGGAAATAAATAAAAGAATTATATATTGATTGATGTTTTAAATATAGTATAAAATTTGGTAAAAAACCATATATTATTTTTGACAATTCCATGTTTACTCAATGAAGTCGATATCATGTCTTAATTAAGGAAAATATCGATTGTGATATTTGTATTTTGGCAGAAGAGAAAAACCCAATAATATTCTTAATAAATATTATTGAAAAATTGAGATTTAAAAATAAAAATGTGTGTCCTTTCTTGTAGTGGGTAGTTGTATTAAATTTCAGAACAACTAAGAAGAAGACGATCCACCTGGTTGTATACTGCCACAGTGTCGTCTGGTTAATCTATTCAAAATCAGGCTAAACTACTTCCCTACTTGACCCAAATCACACACACTCGATTTCTGCTTTGTTTGAGTAACATTTCCAACCGCTGTCTTTATAATTCATAAGTGGCGAATGCAGAGAGGCGGAAACCTTAAAAAAAAAAAAAAAAAAAAAAACACGCACATTACAGATTTGGCCACGTTACAGATTGGCGAACCCAACAGTGGGGCTGAATTAACTAAACCTGTAATTGCAATACACTCTTGGAGAGGCGGAAACCTCGGACACACTCTAAACCGCACGTTACAATATATATATACTGTAGCAGAAAGTGATTGAAAAATATATATATATATATATATATATGATCCTGCAAGAAAGATATTTTTTACATGGGGTTACTGGGCCTATCCGCAAAACCTCCACCTGGTGATGATGAAGATGAAAAAAAAAATTCTAAAATTTTTAGAAACCTCTTCATGAACTTAACAAATACATAATTTTTACGGAATCAACTAAAAATTCCTCAGTTTATAAAATTTTATTGTTTTCATATAAATTTACCACACAATTAGATAAAATAAATTAAGTTCTTTGTATATTAATTTCTACAGGTTAATAAATTACAGATTAACATCAAACTTGACTTAGATCAGTTCCCAATAGATATGTATTTAAAAAAGTATGGATTAAACAGAAATAGTAATTACAGAATACCTTAAACAATTTTTAAAATATACAGATAAGTTAGTGCATGCATAGAATGATAATAAAAGTACTAAACACATAAAATTATAATATACCTAAAACATCTTGACATATCAGATATAAGAAAGAGTTCATGTATTGTAACAGTTGTAGCGGGTCATTTTTGGGTGTTTTATTTTAAACGTTTGGGGCATATATATATATTTTTACTTATTTCGTTTTCGGGCGGACTGGCATAATAAATTTGTAAAACTGTAATTGTATTGTGCAACGTATGTGTCCGTATAACAGTCAGTGTAACAGAACAGTGAAACAACGCAATAAGACGCAGGTTGTTGTTGAGTAATGCGGTGAAGAATTTACCACCCTAAAATTCGCAGAACTCTGTACATGTGTTTCGACGCCCGTATGCAACCCAGCCGGGCGGGGCGCGGCAATGACGCCGTGAGAGACCCCACAGTTGAGGCAAACATGGCGCTGGGACGAAAAGTTAGTAGTTCCAATCGACCGGCTACCGGAAAACAGCGTTAAACTCCGCCTACTGTTGGTGACATCAGCAGAGCAGACGCCAATATTGTACTCTGGTACCACACATATACCAGTTATAATCCATGCATAAAATGGTTATGCCACCGCAATTAAGCACCAACGGCGACTAAAACATGATGGCCGTGACTGCTCATTTCCCGCGACTCAAAGAAAGCACGTTGCCCAGTTCGTCTCTGACTGTGTCGGCGCCGACACGCGAGCTCAATACGCTCGTGTAATCTCGTTATTTTTCAATAATGAAAGTAAAGCAGTTCTTTTAAAAGCAGTGGTAGTATGGGAGGAGTGTAGAACACTAATATGTAAATTTGGAATTCCTTTTCGTCTTTTTCATAGACATCTTCAATCTACCGCGGGCTGGCCACGAGGTCACCGAAGTAAGCGTTATCGGTAGTGTTATAAAAATTATGTAGTCAATCTGGTAATTGGGGTTTTGAAAACGGAATGTGAGTAGAGAGTGTGCAAAGCTGGGTTGTGTTTTTTTGTTTATGTGTGTATAATTATGAAGTTGTAAAATTGTCCATTACAAGGTAAGCTATAGTCAGTAAGGTATAATAATTGCGTAACATGTAGCACGAAGATTTGTAATGTCAATAATTCAGACGAATTAAAGAAAAATCTAATTTCTCTTCCACAAAATTGCGATTTAAAATTCTTTCAAAACCTTAGTTCGTTTTATGTGCTGCCATAGTTCGTCGAACGAAATGGGTTTACCTCCACTACGAGATCCGGCCAGATCCAAGTCGTAAGGTAAGTGGAAGTTGTTAAATTAATTTGAAAAAGAATTTTACCGAAAAAGACAAAAGTTACAATTGGTACCGCGTGACCAGGATTTAATATAACAAAAAAGTTATTACAACGGCCTACATGTGACAGCACGTTGAACGGAATACGGTTACGAGAGTAAATCGATTTTGTAAAATATCAGTTTTGAAATAAAATCATTAATTGACAGTTGTTACGTAAGAAAAAATAGACAAAAAAAAAATGTCCGAGAAGACAGGAAAAAGTAGTATAATAAATTCAATTATGAGTGAAAGTGGCCTTGAGTCGCAATCGCTGGGGGAAAGTGATATGTTGAGGGAGGAGATGAGTACTGTTACAGAAACAGCTGTCGGCAGTAATGTAATAGCTCATTCCACGCCGATTGCGTCTCAACCACAAGTAAATGAAACAGATGTTGACTCGGGGATCCAGTTGACACCAGTTTCAACTAAGATAAATAAACAATCAGAGGAAACAAATATGATGAGTATTATGCTCAGTCAATTCGAAAGAATGAATAATAATTTTGAGACCAAATTTAATGTAATGAATAGTCGTTTTGATGATAATGATATAATTTTAAACAAGATGAAAAGTGATTTTAACAATAAATTAGATGAACAGAGAATAAAATGCGAACAGCAGAATATTAAAAATGATATTATTTTTAATGAAATTAAAGAACAGAATATTCAGTTTCAGCAGAATATTAATATGCAATTTGATAATTTGAGCAGTGTATTAGACAAACATATTGATGAACGTTGTGAAAGTATGAAATTACACCTGTCAGAGTCATTAACTGAGCAATTAGAGTGCCGTGTTTCTGATATTACCAATAATATAACTAATAAAGTGGAGAAACAGATCACGGAACAATATAGTGTCATAAATACAATTGTTGAGAATCAAATAAGTGAGTGTAAAACCAATACTGAATGTAAGGTTGGTTATGCTATGAGCCAGATTGAAAATAATAATAGTAAAATAAGAGAAATAGAACATAATTATAAGATTGAATTTAAGACCATACATGATACAATAAGTGACCTTGAATGTGATAATAACCTTAAATTAATGAATGTCAAAAATGAATTGAGCAAGGCCATCAGCCAACAAGTTAACACTGTTACCGAGCGAGTAATCATGACTCGTGATGTAAGCAGTGAAGTTGAGTTAGAGACATTCAGTTGTGATAACAAAAAAGTACACCCTATGCAGTTCATAAGCAGAGTGAGAGAGTTCAATAAGTTCAGTACTAATAACTGGGAAGTCCAATTATTAAAAATTTTAAAATGTTTTAAAGGTAGTTCGGAGATATGGGCCGAAGTACATAAAACGGAATGGGAGTGTTTTGAAAATTTTGAGTCTGCATTTATAAATAAATATTGGTCTGAAGAAGACCAAGAAGTGTTACGAAGTAGAATCATGGGAACAGGGAATTTTGGGGGGCCCAATAATAATATAACAGGGTATGTGATGAAAATATTTAACGAGGCGAAATACTTAGAACCGCCATTGCCATTTAGATCCTTTGTGAGGCATATCAGCAAGCATTTGCCGAGGGAAGTACAGATAACACTTATGACAAGGGAGGTAGCTAATATTAGCGAACTAGAGAATATTTTAGATGTGTTTCAGAATATCCGGGACCAAGAATTGAGTCGCCGTCAGAACCAGCAGAATGGAAATAATGGAGGTAATCAGGGACCGCCGAGGGGACCTACAAATGGACCGGCATACCCTAGACGAGAACAAAATAATCGAGGACCCATGTGGACTTGTCCAGCGTGTTCACAAGAGAATTATGCGACACAAAATTTTTGTTTTAGATGCAGGAGAGAGAGACCGGGTCAGCGACAGGGACCACCACCCGCTCAGAACCAGCAGGCATACCAACGAAGGGGAGAGGGCCCAGGAGGAGCACAGAGAGGCCAAACTCATGAACCGCGAGGATACAACCATGCAGTGGCGGGCACCTCTGCGGGAAACTAAGAGGGACAATGGAACACCGGACCCGACCGTTGTCGCCGGAAGTTTCTGGGGTCCAAATGGATGATAGATACCAAAACAACATTGTGATTACAGATTTATCGGAGGAATTATTGGAGGAGAAAGACTTTGAAGCAGTGAGACGGGAGAATGGACTGACTGAGGTGAAAATCAACATAGAAGGTAAGGAGATTAAAACTCTAATCGATACGGGTAGCGAAATCTCTGTTATTTCTGAACATGTATTAGATGAATTAAAAGAAATAAATAAAAATATTCCATCTTTACCAGTAGCGGGGGTGACGATTGTAGGTATTACGGGAGTTAGAAGTAAGAGAGTTACGAAACAAGTACATTTAAACATGATAATTAACGGGGTAGGGTATGATAATACATTTCTAGTTGTACGGGGATTAAATCTTGAGGTTATACTTGGAAATGATTTTCTGATTAAACATAAGGCAGTGATTGATTTTCATAAACGGGTATTAGAATTAAATAATGAAGGGGAACCAGTCCGTATTAATTTTGAACGGGTGTTAGATGCGGTAAGAATTTCAGGGGTAAGGGTGATACATAATCGGGCTAATAAACAAGACATGGAAATTAGTATGAATGTATGCAGTGAGAGTAAGATAGAGTATGATGAGAATGTGGATCACTTATGGAATGAAAGAGCACTGAAATTTTGTAGTGAGGGTGGCGTGATGGGGAGTTCTCAACGTGAATCGTTGTGGCGGGTAGTAGAGAATTTTAGAGAAGTGTTTGCCGATGTACCAGGGAGGGCAAGAAACTATGAATGCGAGTTAAAGGTAAGGGAACACGCACCCTATGTGCAAAGAAGTTATCCGGTGCCCTATGCGAAGAGAAGAGCGGTTCAGCTTGAGTTAGAGAAAATGTTAGAGGGAGATATAATTGAGAGATCTGTGTCACCATACTCTAACCCCTTAGTTGTAGTGATTAAAAAAGATGGTAGAGTTAGGTTATGTTTAGATGCCCGCAAAATCAATCAAATAATTATTCCAGACAGGGAGTCACCCGAAGCTATTGAAGAAATATTTCAGAAGTTTGGCGGTGTACAATATATGACCTCTTTAGACCTAACCGCCGGGTATTGGCAGGTGCCATTAGCAGCAAATAGTAGAAAATATACAGCTTTTTTATTTAATGGAAAGAATTACCAATTTAAGAGACTACCGTTCGGTTTGAACACAAGTGTAGCTAGCTTTATCAAGTGTCTTGACGAAATTCTGCAACCACACAACTTAGATTTTTTAACTATTTATGTTGATGACATTTTAATAGCATCCAGAACATTTGAAGAGCATGTAGAGCATTTGGAATATGTTTTGGAGAAGTTATATCGGGGAGGTCTGACAGTGAATTGGGACAAATCGAAATTTTTGCAAACTGAGATACATTTTTTAGGTTTTATAGTAACACCTACAGGAATACGTGCTAACCCGGATAAAGTGGAATCCATCTTGACATTCCCGGAGCCAAAAAATATAAAGCAGTTGCAAAGTTTTCTTGGTCTTTGTAATTTTTACAGGAAGTTTCAGAGGAACTACGCACAGACGACGGCCCGACTCAGCGCAGTGTTACAGAAGAACAAGCAATGGAGATGGGGCGATAACGAAAGAGCGACGTTTAATGACATCAAAATTAAGTTCACAGACATGATACTAATGAACCATCCCAATTTTAATGACAAATTTTATTTGCAGACAGACGCTAGTAATATAGCATTGGGAGCAGAACTCTACCAAGAGGACGAGGAGAAAGAGCATAAAACCATCGCCTTCGCCAGCCGGACATTGCTAGCCGCAGAGCGCAACTACACTACCACCGAAAAGGAGCTCCTCAGTATAGTGTTCGCTGTGAGGAAGTTCCGAACGTATCTGCTGGGTAACAGAACCATCATCAGGACGGACCATAAAGCGCTGTCGTTCCTGAATACTTGTAAACTCACACACAGCCGGATAACCAGGTGGGTGTTAGCTCTTCAAGAGTATAATTTTTCTTGGGAATACATTAAGGGTGTAGAGAACAGGGTGCCAGACACACTATCACGAGTAGACACAGACAGAAATAGAACAGGTAGAGATATTAAAGAGATAGAAATTTATAGACTATCCCGGGAAGATAAACTTTTTGGGGAAGAATTAAAGGATATAAATATAATGCAAAGGGCGGATGGTAAATTAAATAAGATCATTATTAGCTTAGAATCAGATATAGATGAGTTTGGGTATAAACAATATTTTCAAGTGTTCAAGGGGAGTTTGTTTAAAAAAGTAGAGGGGAGAGAGAGGGATTGGAGGTTGGTTATACCTGAAGGGTTGATAGAGAAAATAGTGTGGGACTGTCATCTTAGGTACGGGCATTTTGGGGCACGGAAGTGTGTGAATGTATTAAAGGAATCTTGTCTATTTAAGAATATGGAGAAACGCGTCCGAAGAATACTTAGAGTTTGCGAGTTATGTCAGAAATCCAAAGTTGTAAATTATAGGTTAGAGGGAGAACTAAATTATATTAAAGTAGAAAAACCATTCGATTTAGTAGCTGTAGATTTGTACGGCCCATTGCCGAAAGGTAGGGGTGGAGTGATGCATATTTTTGTTGTACTTGATACTTTTTCCAAATATGTCAGGCTATATAGTGTGAAGCGAGCAACGAGTAAGGTGCTGAGCGAGAAGATCACACGCGACTACATGATCAACGTGGGAAAGCCGAAGGTGATATTATCCGACCATGGGCCGCAGTTTATCAGCGGAAGATGGCGCCAGACTCTTGGATGGGAAGGTATCATCCCAAAGCACACCGCAGTATATCACCCACAGTCCAACCAGGCGGAGCGAGTAATGAGGGAGCTGGGCAGAATTTTTCGAACATACTGCTACGCCAAACATAGCGAGTGGCCACTCTATGTGCAGAAGATTGAAAACTGGCTAAACTGCACCACCCACGAGTCGACGGGGTTCACGCCTTACGAGTTAATAAGAGGAAAGCGTCCACAGAGGATTTTGGAACAATTAATTGAATATCCACCGGAAACCAACACTATTAGCAACGATGTTAAACTTAGACTAGCGAATGAGAGTTTGTTGACGAAGGGAGAGAGGAGAAAACAGCGCCATGATAGGAAAGGTAAGTGGACGAAGTATGAGGTTGGACAGCTGGTATTGATACGACGACATGACTTATCAAGTGCACAAGACAAGGAGATCAAGAAGTTTTTCTTATTGTACGAGGGGCCGTACGAGATAGTAGAAATAAAAATGAGAAATTCGTATGTGTTACAGAATAGAGAAACCAGGGAGATAGTAGGTACGCACAATGCGACAAATTTGAAATTATTCTGGTCAACATAAGGATTGTATTAAATTGTAAAGGTATGAATGTTATTTAATTATTCTTTTATGTTTTTAGAAGGGCTCCTCCCCCATTTTCGGGCGGCCACGATCTTACCAGTCCTGGCCGTGGAATTCGGAAATCGGAGGTGGGCCATGGTTGTCAGGATCTTCCTTCGGGCAGTGAAAACAACGATGGTCCGACTTCACAAAATTGGTATCAATTAGAAATTTAACTACATTATTGAACGGGGAGGGGGACCCCTAAGGTATGTGGAGATAAATTTTATACACTCAAGATGCATAAATAAGCACACCACCACATACCAACATTGCCTAAGGGAGAGTATGAAGACAAAAAAAAAAAAGAGGCAATGTTTCAAGTATTATTTCACCACTGTCATTTGCAAAATAAAAATTTAGCAAATGATAAAAGTTCCAGTATATTAAGAAAAATGGATTTTGTGGAGATGGGTTAGGGGCTGGACAGACAGCAGGCCTGGATGAATGAGAGGGAGAGTAGATTTGTATAAATTGTAATTAAGGTAGTAAAAAAAAAAAAAAAAAAAAAAAAAAAAAAAAAAAAAAAAAAAAAAAAAAAAAAGCAAGGTAATGTGATTTAATGGTAGATGAGGGGAACGTGAATTCACGTATGGTGTCTGACCGTCCCCTACTCCATCTCGGCAAAACCCCCGTTTCAGGCGGGGATACTGACCACTTAGTTATGAATTATAAGTTATAAATGTAAAATGTAAATAAATTTTAGAATTAAGTGACCAAATATAATTGTCAAGTTTTAGTATCAGTGAATATGGGAACGTTTTGAAACGATGTGTAACAAAATATAAACTTGTTGTCAATACAAGAAGTGGGGATGACTTTGGGGGGTAGTTTGGTGCTCAATGAAGTGATAATAACAATGGGGTGTTGAACGGCATTTGTAGAAAGATTAATTTCATTTATTAAGTAATTAGTTAGTTATTAAGTGGCTACTGTGGGGGTGGCCTGTGCTCTCACAAGTAGCGAAAAGGGTTGGGGGTAGCAGTGAGTGTTACCTCCATCGGAGGCCAAAAGGGCGATAAATGTGCGGCACACCTTATCCGTGTAAATAAAAAATTTTACACACAATACTAAATAACGTGTCGCACATAATGGTATTGATGAAACAGGCAGTGAAATAAAAGTTTAGATTTCCTCGACTTTTCGGGCGGTTACTGTCTTACCAGCACTAACCGTGGTTTTGGCTAGCGGCCAGCTATGGTCATATCAAGTCCCTTGACCATAGCTGACTTGAAATTGGTATATACTTGAAATTCAATGGGGGGACCTTAGAGGAAATCTCCGGAACTAGGGAACAGCGGCTGCCACTCTGTTCGAGGAGGAACAGCAAGACAGGTGGCAGATCCGTTTAAGGGTGCATGATTATTAACAAGAACATTATGATGTTCAGTACTTTAAAACTTAACAGCGGAAGCAGAGACACGGAGAGGTAAAACCCTGCTCCAAAATATACCGTCTCTGTGGAAGCGAATGGGCGCCACAGTCCAACATAATCTGAAATAGTGTGTGTGGCTGGGAGGTGACGCAAAGGAGTCACGAATTTAAAATTTTATGACGTAAAAGTTTTTGCTTATTCAAGGTTTAATCCAATCAAAAATGCTTGTGCTCTGTCCACATAATTATATGCTCAGACTCGTAAATTAAGGCGTTCATGCTATAATTTTAAGTGTATTATTTTATTGTTGTCTATTAGATAAGCATTGATAAGAATATGTAATTTTATTATGTGTGTCTGTGTTTAAGCCAATAAGTAAATCGTCTGGCAGGTTAACATAAGCATCAGAATCAGAGGAATGGGAAACAATGAGGTGAGAAGGGAGAATGAATAAAAATAAATATGTATATTCCATGTAATTTGTTCAATTTTGAGATGTGTTTTTATTATGTTAGGATATCAGCTGATCAGCAATACCATGTCACTGGTATATTGGTTTGTAAATGTTACAAGTAATTAATGTTTAATGTACTACAGATATTTTGAAGTAAAGATAAAAAGAATATGAGAAATAAAATAAAAATAATTTATGCAAATTAATAAAAGATAATTCATGGGTGATAAATGTTTTATGGGACACGTAGACCTGTCCAAGTTGAATTAAAAGTTGAATGTGAAATAGTGGAGATGAATATAATGTAATGTGGTTTTTGAGTTGATGTGATGTAACAGAGTTTGTGAAGTATTAATGTTGACACAGTTGTAATGGAGACTTTATGTAGATTTTGAGTGACATATTGTTGTTTTTATAGTTAATGAGGTTATTTTGTGTATTTGCAGTAATGTAATGAGTTTGAGATTTTTGGGGATGGCAATTTTGTATTAGAGGGTAGTGTAATGTAGGAGTCCGCAACAAGGGTTGGGACAGGATAGGGATAGATTTTAATAGGGAAGGGGCCGCCTTAGGTAGAATCCGGGCCGCCAAATAAGGGAATTGAGTTTTTTGGGGGCGGGGAAACACGTATCCTATATACAAAGGGTTAGAGAGTATTTTTTTTTTATATGTAGAGAAGGTGGCGAATTGTGTTAAATGATAAGTTGGGGTTTAGAGTGTCCTGATTAGTAGATATTTTGATAGAGATGGGTGTCATGATAATTGAGTTGATTAATATTAGAGTCAGAGGGAGAAAGTTCATATGTGTACACAGATCCAGTAGTATATTAAATGAGTTACAACACCCACAGTAATGTAGAATTAAACTGTTAACTAAAGAGAGGAATTTATAATCAAGATTATACAATTGTTTATTTTTTTTTCAACCAGTGACAGAAGTTTGATAAAATTTGAAAATAATGTAAAATCAAGAATTGTTTATTTTAAATAATTTAAATGTCAACTTGATTATTATATTAATATTTTGTTTATTTTAAATGTTGTATGTTATTAGGTTTTGTATGTCAAAGTTAGGATATTACAGATGTTCAATGTGTTTTCAGAACTTATACGTAACATATGTAGGTCAAGGGTTTTGGACTTGACCTAGTTACGATCAGCTGATGAGGTCATACACCTACTAAGCTTGTATAGTAGGAATCCAATTTTAATTTGTTTGTTTAACTAATTCAAACCAATATTTGAATAATTTTAATAAATGTTGTTTAATAAATAAATTTAATAAAATTTTTTTAATGAATAAATTTCAATTTTTTTGAATTTTAACATTTTGAAAATTTTAAATTTTTTTGAAAAAAAAAAAAAGATTTTTCGCCTGCCAGCGAATGAATATTTTAGATGATGATTCTTTTATTATGTGTGTATTAACCATGTTTCTTTTATTGTATTGCATTATATTGGTAGACTATAAGTGATTCTCCTGTTAGAATAAGGATGTGTTTATATTATTAGAAATGTCTAGGTTAAGTCGTTTGAAACAAAAATTAGAAAAAAGAGGAAGAGAATTTTTTGATAATAGATTATTTTTTTTTGAATTTTGAATTTTTTAAATTTTTAGTAAATTTTAAAAGAAATTTTTATTTTTTTTTTATGTGTTATGGTAACATGTAATGTTAGTATGTGTGAGCCCAGTATTTGCTAAAGGCAGCCCAGCTTGCAAAAAGGGGATCCATATCGGCGGAGGAGCTGGAGTAATTTTAGCCAGGGGTTGAGGATTTTTGGGGGTGGCATGTTAAAAGGCGAGGTGCACCGTGGTGCGAGTCTGTTCGATTTCTCGGTGTTGGGATCTCTAACGGAGAAGTCCAGTGATCTCGTTCAGATGAGTCCATAGTCGCTGAGCCAGGGGGGTCGTGTACCCATGCAGATCAAGAACCAGGGGGTTGTTGGCCCCAGTTCCTCACCGGTCCTCTTCGGGGTTATCGATGAGATTTCTTCTGTCGTGAACAGCAGAATTCTCATCGAGGGGGTATTGTAGCGGGTCATTTTTGGGTGTTTTATTTTAAACGTTTGGGGCATATATATATATTTTTACTTATTTTGTTTTCGGGCGGACTGGCATAATAAATTTGTAAAACTGTAATTGTATTGTGCAACGTATGTGTCCGTATAACAGTCAGTGTAACAGAACAGTGAAACAACGCAATAAGACGCAGGTTGTTGTTGAGTAATGCGGTGAAGAATTTACCACCCTAAAATTCGCAGAACTCTGTACATGTGTTTCGACGCCCGTATGCAACCCAGCCGGGCGGGGCGCGGCAATGACGCCGTGAGAGACCCCACAGTTGAGGCAAACATGGCGCTGGGACGAAAAGTTAGTAGTTCCAATCGACCGGCTACCGGAAAACAGCGTTAAACTCCGCCTACTGTTGGTGACATCAGCAGAGCAGACGCCAATATTGTACTCTGGTACCACACATATACCAGTTATAATCCATGCATAAAATGGTTATGCCACCGCAATTAAGCACCAACGGCGACTAAAACATGATGGCCGTGACTGCTCATTTCCCGCGACTCAAAGAAAGCACGTTGCCCAGTTCGTCTCTGACTGTGTCGGTGCCGACACGCGAGCTCAATACGCTCGTGTAATCTCGTTATTTTTCAATAATGAAAGTAAAGCAGTTCTTTTAAAAGCAGTGGTAGTATGGGAGGAGTGTAGAACACTAATATGTAAATTTGGAATTCCTTTTCGTCTTTTTCATAGACATCTTCAATCTACCGCGGGCTGGCCACGAGGTCACCGAAGTAAGCGTTATCGGTAGTGTTATAAAAATTATGTAGTCAATCTGGTAATTGGGGTTTTGAAAACGGAATGTGAGTAGAGAGTGTGCAAAGCTGGGTTGTGTTTTTTTGTTTATGTGTGTATAATTATGAAGTTGTAAAATTGTCCATTACAAGGTAAGCTATAGTCAGTAAGGTATAATAATTGCGTAACATGTCGCACGAAGATTTGTAATGTCAATAATTCAGACGAATTAAAGAAAAATCTAATTTCTCTTCCACAAAATTGCGATTTAAAATTCTTTCAAAACCTTAGTTCGTTTTTGTGCTGTCATAGTTCGTCGAACGAAATGGGTTTACCTCCACTACGACATCCGGCCAGATCCAAGTCGTAAGGTAAGTGGAAGTTGTTAAATTAATTTGAAAAAGAATTTTACCGAAAAAGACAAAAGTTACACAGTACAGACTGACTCAGTACCAGAATTATGGGAATTATGGGTATTTTCAATGTTTATATTATGTAATTATTAAACAGACTGAATGGTTAGGTACATTGTCCCTCTGGAAAAAGGAACAACGCAAATTCGGCCAGAGTAAAACACCAAGGTCTCCGGTGGACGTGAAAACATCAAAATATACCATGGCGGTGTTTATGACGAAGTACAACAATATGCATTATGATTGGGCTATAACACAGCTCCGTCATCGCTAAGAACAATGACGCACTGAGTACAATGTGTGTAACGAGGCGTTGTCCAGCAAGACAAAGCGGGATGACGTAAGAACTACACACACACAAGCAAAAATTTACATTTGCCTCGTTCTCATTTCGACGCCATCCTTTATAGCAGCCACAGCGATGTATCGTTGTGAGCACAAAATTTTACAATAATTTAAATACAACTGGCAAAATGTTGGCCATTATAGTGGAGCAAGAAAGGCTCATATAATTTATTAACATACAGTTACTTAAAATGTAAATTCAGTGTAATATCAACCTAATTAAACGGCAGACTAAAAAAGGCGAACACCGGCCAGCACCATGGGTAACAAGCAAAATCAATGGATGGACATCAGCACCGAGTAACCAGAGAAGTTCCTTTTATTATTTTCTATCTTATGAGCTCATTAATATTCAATTGTGAATTAAAGAATGTGCAGGTCTAAAACTGAGTGTGCAAATGAGAGAGTGGATGTATGGCCATAAAAAACATATGCCGAGGGCATTGGTTTGTGTAATAAATTTAAACTCTATTCATTCATAATTTGAAGCTGCAGCAGTAATGTTAACTGATATTAATCCAACAATAAAGCAATTAAAGAATACCAAGAGATATAAAAAGGCAACCGCCATTTTGTTTGAGTCAGGCCACCTGACGTCATTATAGTAAACACATGGTTCTGTATGTACGAACGTAGAGTGAAATTAAAATTAATGGTTAACCTCCTGAATATTGTGTTATCAATTGTGTCGTCCCCTGTGTTTCGAAATCTTCCTGTACCCGAAGCCCTGGAACCCTTAGGTATAAAACAGTGTATAAAAGCAGAAGATGAGCCCGGCGAATAATGAATTGGTGAGTACCAGTAATACCAAATTATGGTATTTGTCATACATATCTTGCTAGATATATGTAATAATATTATAAGTAGTTTTGAGAGAGAGAAGTAGATTACAATTGGACGCCCTCACAGTGGACTTTATATAAAATTAATTTATATAAAACAGATAGATGGAGAAACACAGAAGACGATATATAATGAATGAGAGGTTATGTTGTTGAAGTTAAGTACGAGTTGAGTAAAGTGCGTAGTCAAATACAAATAAAGATAAATAACCATTTAAAATACAAAATGGCAGAAAATAATAATAGCATGGAAGTTGAAAATAAAATCTCATTAGAAAAGTTGTTCACGTTAATCAGTGACAAATTCAATCAAATGAATGGTACGCTTAATGCAAAATTCGATAGCCTTGAGAGTGAGTTAAAAAAGCAGAATACTTTACAGAATGTCAAATTGAATCAAGTAAATGAAAATTACGAGAGTAAAATGGGGGTAGAGAATAGTAGAGAATCAAATAAATTGAATGAAAACAAAGACAAGGTAAGTAGTGGTGAGAATTATAATAGAATTACAAATATGGTGTTAGAAAATAATTGTGTGAGTATTGAGAGTGGTGATAAAAGTATAATGGGAGTAGAATTTGATAATGAAGTGATAAAAAGTGTTGATGAATTGGAGAGAAAGTATAGAGAGAATTTACAGATAAAGGGGTTGCAGGGGGTAAATTTTTCCCGTAATGTTGTAGTAGGGGGTGAAGTAAAGACTTCACGTGTGTTTAGGAAGGACGAGAGTGCCTTCAATGCGTATTTGGGAGACAAAAGGTCTACAAATAAAGTGGTCCCTGGGTTTTTTTGTGCACTTCACAGGTGGTGCAGTGATAAAGCAGTAGAGTCCCCTGCATATATGGAGAAAGAGTGTGTAGCTTGGTATGATGGTGAGAAATGTTTTGAGAGAGAGAGAAAGAGAGAAATTGAGATATATAAAGTAAAGAAAAATTATGAAGAGTTTATGAAAAGGTTAGGTGTAGAGATGATATATAATAAAAATAATAAGTACCTACCTTGTAAGGAAGCTGATATAGCAGTCGTAGGAGATGATAATGAAAATAATGACTTAGTAACTTATCTGATTGTGACTAATTATACTGAAGGTGACAGGACCATAACCGATCGTGACAGGTTGTATGATAAATTGATATGGAATAACCCTATTAATTATGATAGTTTTGTAGAATATAAAAATTTAAATAAGTACTATATTCATGATGGTGATATAATGTTTTCCAGGAAAAATAAGTTGTATAGACTTAAGATAAGATTATTATTTGACGATATGGGGTAGTTGTGTATTGTTTATTGTGTTATGAACATTTAATTGTGTGGACAGTGTTTTTAAAAATGGACTGATTATGGTAAATGATTTAGTGATTATGTGAATTGTATATTTTGTGTATTGATGTCTATGTATTTGTGTATTTTTGCTGTTGTGTATTTTTATGTAAACATGTATTGTAGGAGTTTAAATAACTGAAGAAAGTTTAAATGATATTATGAGATTCAGGTTATAAGGGTTAGTAAATGATTAAGCAGGTAATAGATTTGGGTATTGAGAGGTATTGTTGTTAGTTGGTAAGTGATGAATTTTCTAATGGTGTATTAAGTTGAAATGTTGTAAAGAGTTTGGGTAATAGTGATAAATAAGGGCATTGGAGTTAGTTAGTTAGAGTTAATGGGAGTTAGGAAAATAAAGTGTTGAGATGCTGATGATATATAAAGAGGCGTTAGATATTTTAGGGACACAGTGGTTAGTGATTATATGTAGAGTTGAGTGATGTGAGTGGTAATTATATTTGTTGTTGATGGTGATATTTTGTAATAAGGGTATTGGTGTAGGAGTCCAACGAGAGATGTTGAGACAGGAAGGGATTGTTGTGTGCCGGAAAGGGTTATCTGAAAGGGGCAGAAACCGATAAGGGAATGAGCATAGTGAGGGAATACACACATACTAGTACAAAAAAGGCGCGGTGCCAGAGGTTTTAAATGGGATTTGTGAAGGGGGTTATTAAGAGATATTGGTGTCAAAATGTATATTAATGGTTAGAAGCGGTTGTTAGTAGAGAAAAAGGGGTAGTAAGGTTAGATTGACAATGCCAAAATAAGCTAGAGAAAAATGAATAATAGAGAGTCACCCAAACGAGTAAGGATAGAAGGGTTAGAAAAGGGAAAGTCATGGTAGGAAGGTAATTGTAACAGAAAGGTAAGGATAAATTTGAAATTGTTGTATAGAATCTAATGAATGTTAAATAATTAAAAGTTAATAGAGAATTGTTGAAGTAGTAATGTGATAAAGTTTGGTACAAATCATGTAAATTTAAATTGTTTAATGTAAGGTAAATGTAACAATGTTAATATGTAATGTACAATGTTTTATGATGTTTTATTATGTTGGGGGGCAATAGAGTGTGTGGTTAGGAGGTCGTTACAGGGGTAATGACGATAACAAGTGTTAAGAGATAGTATATTCTAAGTTGAAAATCTAAAGTTACAAGTGAAGATTGATAAAAAAAAAAATATTATAGTAAGCTGCCATGTACAAAATAGAAGAAGGGAATCTAAGTTGAGCAATAGAATTTAAATACAAGAGTCTGCCATGATAGTTGTAATCTGAATTTGTAGAATTAATTAGGTGAAGGTATTTTGGGGGTATATTAAAGAATTATTGATATATTGTGTTAGGTATGTAGTTATAGATATGTTGTTATTTTCTTACAAGTAAGAAATTGATTTAGGTGGTGGCAAAAAATTCAAGGTAGTCTAAGTTTTGTAGTTGTGAGGTTGAACCTGTTGATTTTAAAACCAAACCAATGCCCCAAACACAAACCAATGCGTCTAAAGGGGAACATAACAGTTGTAGATATGTAAGTGTATTATACCACTATTTTGAATTTTGTATTGGATGTTTCAGAGTTTTGTGGTGTTGTGACCGCAGTCCTGGGCTGGCTGGAGCGTCAGAACAGGAGTGTAGAGTGCCTCATGGCCTTATGGTGTAGGGATCTCTCAGGAGAAGTCCAGTAAGGTCAGAGGGTGCGACCAACATCATGGGACCAAGGGTAAGTGATGATAAAATTTTTTTCGTAACGTTATAGGGGGTTGTGGTGACATCTCTAGACTGATCCTTTTAGGAAAGTGTGAATGAGTCAAGGAAATTTTTTGTGTTTCGACACAAAAATTTTCCTTGAGGGGGTTTGTAACAGTACAGACTGACTCAGTACCAGAATTATGGGAATTATGGGTATTTTCAATGTTTATATTATGTAATTATTAAACAGACTGAATGGTTAGGTACATTGTCCCTCTGGAAAAAGGAACAACGCAAATTCGGCCAGAGTAAAACACCAAGGTCTCCGGTGGACGTGAAAACATCAAAATATACCATGGCGGTGTTTATGACGAAGTACAACAATATGCATTATGATTGGGCTATAACACAGCTCCGTCATCGCTAAGAACAATGACGCACTGAGTACAATGTGTGTAACGAGGCGTTGTCCAGCAAGACAAAGCGGGATGACGTAAGAACTACATACACACAAGCAAAAATTTACATTTGCCTCGTTCTCATTTCGACGCCATCCTTTATAGCAGCCACAGCGATGTATCGTTGTGAGCACAAAATTTTACAATAATTTAAATACAACTGGCAAAATGTTGGCCATTATAGTGGAGCAAGAAAGGCTCATATAATTTATTAACATACAGTTACTTAAAATGTAAATTCAGTGTAATATCAACCTAATTAAACGGCAGACTAAAAAAGGCGAACACCGGCCAGCACCATGGGTAGCAAACACAATCAACGGATGGACATCAGCACCGATTAACCAGAGAAGTTCCTTTCATTATTTTCTATCTTATGAGCTCATTAATATTCAATTGTTAATTAAAGAATGTATGGGTCTAAACTGAGTGTGCAATTGAGAGAGTGAACGCATGGCCATAAAAAAAACATATGCTGAGGGCATTGGTTTGTGTAATAAATTCAAACTCTATTCATTCATAATTTTGAAGCTGCAGCAGTAATGTTAAACTGATATTAATCCAACAATAAAGCAATTAAAGAATACCAAGAGATATAAAAAGGCAACCGCCATTTTGTTTGAGTCAGGCCACCTGACGTCATTATAGTAAACACATGGCTCTGTATGTACGAACGTAGAGTGAAATTAAAATTAATGGTTAACCTCCAGAATATTGTGTTATCAATTGTGTCGTCCACTGTGTTTCGAAATCTTTCTGTACCCGAAACCCTGGAACCCTTAGGTATAAAACAGTGTATAAAAGCAGAAGATGAGCCCGGCGAATAATGAATTGGTGAGTACCAGTAATACCAAATTATGGTATTTGTCATACATATCTTGCTAGATATATGTAATAATATTATAAGTAGTTGAGAGAGAGTAGATTACAATTGCCGCCCTCACAGTGACTTATTAGTTTGATAGATTACAGTATTGTTTTAAGGTATGTGCTCTCTCTCTCTCTCTCTCTCTCTCTCTCTCATGCACGCACACACACACACACACAGTTCATGTGCATGTGTGAATAATTATAAAGAAAAGCAGTTATAACAGACTATCCCTAGAAAACATACAATGAAAAAATTGCACATGGTTGCATTGCACATGAGAGTAATGTACAACCACGTGGATCAGTGAGAATAGGCACAATTTACAAGTCAAGTCTAATTAAATGGGGTTTTAAAGATGTGAATAACGATGGATGTGAATGCAGGAAACTTCAAGACACTAAGTAGAGCCAGGACTATGTATATTGAACACTAGGGTCTCGATGAGCAGTAGACAAACACCTCGTTATGAGGCTAACAAAATTTTCAAATTTTCATTCACTTCACACATTCGCAGAACAGTTTTGTGCAATATTTCATAGTGTGAACATCAGCTGCAAGAAGACTGGTGAGGATAAAGGAAGCATGTGTATGACATAGAGGGAGATAATATGGAAGTGAGACAGTGAAGGTTATAGCGTTGTCTCCCCTCTCTTCTCTCTAGATAACTTACCTATACTTGTAAGTGGGAGTAATTCATGCATTGGGTCAGTGCAGGCTACTGTTCAGGAAAGGCTGGCGGGCCTATATCTACTGGTCTGCAAGAAAGACAGCTTTAACACCACCCATTTCCGGGCCAAGAAGTTGTAAATATGTCTAATCACAAAGAAACAACTACAGGACAACGCAGCATCTTCCAGTAATAAATGAACTTATTTGCAAGGAAATTAAGAAAGGAACTTCGAGTAAGGAAAACCATTCTGTATAGCACTTCTTAATTACAAGAATGCCCTTGATTCAGTCTACTCAGATTCCATTTGAATACATAAAAACTCAATTACTCAAAACAAACAACCAAAGTTCCAAATATATAGTACCAGTCTACTAGTAACAGTAGTAGAAATAGTCTACTGTTACAAAGGTCTCATAGATGGTCGTGTTGTACAGTGGAAACAGAATAAGCGACACCAATTACGTCACATTAATTAGAAACAAACAACAGTTCAACAAAGGCACTCTTATACAATAATTCAAGTTAAATGTGTCCAACAGACAACATAAATGTCACCTTACACAGTTTTAAAATAATTAACACAATAACCACTTTCGACTAAACCACAACAATCACTTCAATCTGCACTTGAAATATCACCAGTTTGTTTTAACTGAACTTGGCCGCTTCAAAATCCAGTATTTATACCACCACCATCTTGCATTGTAGTGACATTGTGGAGCTCGATGCCAGTAGGGTAGTCAAGTAATGTCTGGAAGGGGCATGTTGAATGACCCAGACTGTTACGCAACTCTACTGCACTGAATGATCTCCAAATTACTGGAACAGCCTCGTGTGCCACCGCGTACCAAGTCATGCAGGCACTTTTGTTAAATTTTTGCTCAATGTAGTACGATCATCATAACGTAACATAACATACTAAGGTATGTTTGGTGATGAAGTAAAAAAAAAGTGTATACAACAGACGTTTTAAAATCTGAAGATGTAGTTTAGTGGCACTGCAGCAGAGACAAAGAAAACGGAAGGGATGCGTAAACACTGGTATACAAATTAATTCTGGGATTTTGTCGTCCACGACGTGTCTGAGTATTAAGAAAAGGATATGTACAAACTTTTTTGACACAGAACACTAATATTTGAAACAGAAAACTTTTACCTTTGCCTAAGCTAAATTTTTCTTATTGAGAACATCGTCAGAGGTGGCCGCTAGGAGTGGTGTCAGTATTGAACGTATTGCTGTTAACAGATCGTTGTTGTGTATGTGATGTGTAATGTGTTCAAAGAGTATATATGATTTAAACTGTGTCTGTTCATTTAGAATGTTGATTCCATATGTTTCTGTGTTTGTAAATTTCTAGTTGATCAAGTGTGTTGTTGACTGTTTGTGTTTACAAATAGGATTATTAAGTTGTTATTGTTGGTGTTTGTGCATGTGTGATCTGTTTCAATGACGGAGTCTGGTGGCACTCAGAATTTAAGTCTACAGTATACCATATGGAGCAGACCAGTACTAATAAAAACTGTCTAGATATAGGGAGATGTCCCGCTATCACGAGTGACTGTATAGAAGTTTCACTGCAATTTTGAAGTTTCTAATTTCAAAAATAGTAAACCACGTATTCTGGAATGAAAGGTTTGGGCCTGATCAAAGAAAACTTATGCTTATTAAAAAATCAATCTAAATATAATACTTAAGTGACACTGGTTTGGGGGGGGGGGGGGTCCTGAAACCTGTTATACCAATAATGTATAAGATCCTCCTTTAATTTGAAGTTTAGTCTAATGTTTCTGGCTTATTCAAATGATTATCACATCAGTACAATTGTACATAATCTTAATTTTGCTTAACAAATAAAAGTCTATGATTTAATGATACTAGTTCGTGTATGTATTTCCAGTGGTAATGTACCATAATTTATATCTTATACACCTCACTTCCACCTACAAGAAAATAGGTCTACACTTATTTGACAGAATTCTTGAAATTTTAATTACCTACATGGGTTTATTTTTAGGCAAAAGAATTCTCTTTTATCAAATCTACTGTAGATGTACAACACTACACAAACTTATGTGGTGGTATGTAACAAAAGAACTCTCTGTTTCATCAAGTCATTCATCAAAACCAATGTTAAGTTATTGTGGATTCACTTTCTTGTGACAATATAAGCAAGACAATAAACAATTTTGCAATATTAAATTATAAACACCTTATTACTTATTTTAATAAGTATACAATGGAATAACTTTGTAATTTTATGCAAATAAATTTAAAATACTGTCCGTTCAATCTTTATGGCTAACAAACGGTTAAACTAGAACCTAACTGAATTTTTGATTAATTTACATTGCTTTAACATACAGATGTATTTTTCATGAAGAAAATCTCAGCATTAAGTTATGGAGTATTGTATGTCACTAAACATCAATTCTTGAAGTTGCAACTTGGTTGATTTGAATTTTGGATAATTCGAAATTTTATTGTGGCCCTCTCAACTTTGACTTAACTGTGTTTTATTGTGCAAAGTATTGTACACAATATGAGGAATTAGTTTTCCTAATCTTTAATATGAATAAACAAGCCATAGCTTTAGCTGAAACACACTTTAAATTATCATTATTTTATTACACACACTGTAGAAACTATTAAATAATAATTCTTCAGTTACTAATAGCTGACTATGACAACTTACCGGCTAACAATATCTACAATAAGTAAGCCACAATAGATAAGTACCTTATAGTCTACTGGCATAGTTAAATAAAATTTACCTTTGCCGTGTGTTAGCTGATAATTTTGCCCACTGTCCATACTTTGCAAGCTTCTTACGCAAAAGCACTGCTGCATACTGACGAATTTGAGGGTTCTGTGATGTGCCAATAACGTTACATAATGCATGAACAACTTCAGGATTTTTGAAAGCTTCACGTAGTTCATTTGTGCCCTAAAAATAGTTATTACAGATTTGTAAGTTATTTTATTGAACCAGTATCCTTCCTCATGTCTGCTTTATTTGTTACCTGTCTACACTTAGTTCAGCTAAATGTCCAGAATATTCACCAATATAAAATAGTTCCTTGGTGCATATTGATTATAGTTAATTTTACTACATCTTCATAAAACAAATATCTCCCCCACTTTTAACTAAAAAAATTGCTTTCTTATATACTAATTTGATACTACGTGCACTATACACTCACAAATGCAAGTCTGTGCTCACACACACACTATCTGTGTGCAGGAGCTTGTACACAGCTACAGTTTTAACCTACTCAAATTTAAGTCAAATTATTAAAATTTATTAAAACTGGAACATAGGCCCTCTACATCTGTTAGTCATGATTACTGAACCCTGAACTCTTTTTATTACATCAAACATATTAAACTGAAAACCGTCTACTGTTCTGCCTTTCTGTTTTCAAGAAATATCTTGCTATTTTAATGAACACATTTTTTCAAACAATTATTTCAATTAAAAATTATACAAATTATAATTATTACATCCATCCGGCTTATTCCTGTAAAGATTAATTTTAACAAACGGCCAGGCCAGTCATATCTAAGCGGCTGAAATGAGATTTCTCAGGCACGTGCTGATACGTAATAATACATTTTTACATGGTATACTCTCCATGATCATAGAAGAAACACAGATATATGGCAGGAACTGAATATTATGAGTATACTCGACAGGATTGCCCTGTATCGGCAGAACTGGTGGGAACATCTTTGCCAAATGCATGACTGACGCATCCCCAAACAACTATGGAACTATGAGCCGAAGGGGCGGAGACCAGCTGACCAGCTCTACACTTTGCCTGTGTGAGACCAGAACAAACCATCCTTGGTTTAATCCTTGGAGATGAAGATGATGATGATAATTATTTACAAATTTTTATATAAAATTTATGGTTACTATCTAGTCCTTGGCAGCCCACTATATGTGAATAAACATGTTCTTTTTTATTTTTATGTATACTACAAAATTATTAAATTTGATGTAATCAACCACAGTTACTTCTTTCTCCTTATTTCCACATGCAAAAAATTATGGATACAAGTAATAATAACACAGTATTACACTAAACAAGAAATACCTTACAGAATATATTAAATTACACAGATTCTTATAATTAGGCCTACCGGTACCATTTTGCTACTATCACCTCCCCTCCCACAAAAAAAGTTATGCATGGTCAGTGTGGGCAGCTATTTACATTTCTTCTGATATAGAGTTTACAAAAATTGTAATCCAAGCAAAAAATATATGTACTAAAAATGAGAAATTAAAGGTAATGTTGCTATGGCTATTAAGAATTTTTGGCTGTTTCCAAATAAAGAAAAATTTAAGTTTAGAAAAAACAAACAAATGTTTTGCATGAAAATGTGTAAATATGTTAGACATGCTTGGACTTAACTTATGCAAAATTCAGAGTTATTGAAACAAACAGTTGTTTCAAAAGTGTACACAGAAAAGAAATGTAAAATGGTACATATATAAAATAGGTTTCACAAATTTTAAAATACTGCAAATACAAAAGTTTTGTGAACACCCCTTTATTCGGGTGCAAAAGTACCAAAAAAATGCAAACATTTGAGTTTTTTCAACGTTGTGGTGCCAATGAGGTATACAGGTGTTACTTAATTTCTGAAAGAATTTATGTATAAAAAAAGGTTATATTTATTTGTACACCAGAATGGTCATTCACCACTCTTAAGTGAAGAAAAACATAACTAATGATAATAATTAGTCATAATACTGTAACATGTTTTATTGTTTTGGATAGCAATTTAGGCTACTTAATAAAATATATAAAACTCCCTCAGTCATATAATTCTAAAAGTAGTATCTGAAAATAATTCTGTATCTGAAGTATCCTATTGTTTTATGTTTGTTTCAGACATTAACTGTCATGTACAAAAATAATTAAACATCTGCAGTGGGAGTAATAGTACACCCAGTTATGAATGTGAACAAATACAATGAATGACTGATGACCATTACCTAAGTTCCAGATTTTCTCTGTAACCTGTGTAATTAAAAGCAGTATGGCTATAGCCGCCATAATAATAAAAACAGATTTATGTGAACATGTCAACTGTGAAAGGTATCTGTATGAAGAACTACAGAATTTTTTGTAACCTATATTTCCACAGACGAGCATATCTTGAAAATACTTGACTTAAGTTATGTTAAAAAGTCTGCACACATGTGTGGATGTTCACATTACTTTTGGGTTATTATAATCTTAATTATAAGTCTGGTATGATTGTAATAACAACGGTACATATTTTAAACCTGAAAATCTAGAAATCGTTTTGGATAAGTCGTGCTGTCAAACAGTTGACTTTTGTAACACACTTTTTGTTTAGTACAGCACAATACTAGAATGTATAGCAACAAAAAGAATGTTTTCTAATTTTCTGTTGGATACTAGTTTAAAGTGGCCATGTGCTATTCAGTTTTCTGATAGTTCGAAAGTAATGCCGTTGGATATGTGCTAATAAGATTAACCGCCATACGTTGCGTACCTGCAAAATAGATGCATTATCAGAAATTAACAATTTATTTAAAATTTCTTCCATTTTCCACACAATACACCAAAACCACCCAAACACACGTCAAAGACAAACTGAAACATGCGTGCCTACAATCACTATAGCCAATATCCAACGAAATAAACTATTTATAAAAAAAAAGGTGAAACAATTATTCAAGAAATACATAGAACATTCAAACTAACAGATTTTGAAAATTCTCAATTGAAAAACATTTAGATTACATCTACAGATCATAAAACTTGTAATTTTTATATATAATAAATGATTTAATATTCATTTTTAAAATATACATATGTAAAGAATATAATGTAGTAGTAAATAATAAATATTTATCAGAAATAATTGTTAAAAACTTATATTTAGTAAGTTTTCTATGAACTACAACCTTTTGTTCACATATACATAATATTTCTACTGAATAGTGACAAGAATAAGGTGCGATGACTAATTGGCTCATACACGTAGGTTGGCTGTACTGATTAACTACACATTGTGGTGTATTGTAGTTTGTTAGATTCACGTTGTGTTTGTGAAATAAAAAAAAACACGAGTGTAGCATTAATAAAACTCTAACTTTAACAAAATATAAGCTAATGTAAGCTGAGTTTTATAGAATCGTAAAGCTCGAAAACAACAACCAATAACTGGTAAGTAAATAATGTACAATGTGTTGTATTTTAGGTTATGCCGCTAAAAACCATTACTACAGTATTCTTTTTTTATACCCAGACTTGGCAGTTAGTGTAATAAAGGATAAAATATCTGTTTTCACATCTGTGAGAGAATTTATGAATCTAATATCCAAAGAATAAAGTACATGCACTCGCATTGTCTCTAATGGGGCTACAAACATTTTTAAAGAGTGCAAATGATAGAAATCAAAACCGTAAGAGCAGTTGTTATTGACTAATATATTTTCTACTCTGTATTAAACTTAATTAATTTAGGACCTTAACGTTATAATAAAATGACAACGTAATAAAATACATTTTAACTTATTATGGCACACATAATATCTTTGAAAAAGAGAAGACAAATGTATGTATCTGCCATAATTTTTTAGATATTGAAACTGAATATTGTAATGAACGGTATACACTTAATATTTCATAGGAGGTATTCTATGTTAATTCTTTTTTTATATAATAGGTAACACATTTTAATATTACCTGTAGTTCATTATAATGGAACCAAGGCGACTAGTATGTGGCTTAGACTTTGCAGCTGTAACAGACGTAAGGACTAGCTTAGACCAGGCTTCAGCATCTGGGTAAGTTGATTATATTTACTGAAAACATGCAAATTCATTAATGTATATGCTGTAGCAATAGTGTTTGTATTACAAATTCTCCTGTTATCTATGATGCAAAAAAATATTGGTAATATAAATATTATGTACAGCAAATCGTTTGAGTGCCTTTGAAAGAGGTTGGTTGTAAAGTTGCAGTTTCGTTCTTTCTTTTTTTTAATTGACTTAGGGTGAGGTAGGGCAAATGTGATACAAAAAGACAAACTTTTTATGGTAACTTCCTAATGGTTTAAGTTATAAGTTAAAAGAAAATTGAGCTTTATGCACTTTTGTGTCATTATTAAGGATCTGTAGTTATTTTTTACTAATTTTATTGATAACATACAGACAAATTATAAAAATGTGTATCATATTTACCTTCCACAAAAGGGAAATATGATACAGGCTGTGGGCAATTGTGATACACCTCTGCTATTCTGGTATTATTCCATGCTTTTGAACAGGGAGGGCATTTTTGATACAGGTACACTTTACTGTATCATATATCAAAATTTCATGAAAATCGGACAATTAACACCATAGTTAGAGCCTAAAATACAAACTACGTTAAAAACGTAAAATATGTGTTAACATAAAAAAGGTGTAGTTTGAAATACTTTAGCATTAGACATACCTTAATACTCTTAAAAATTTATTGACACCCTTCTACAATATAAGTGAAAATTTCCTTGACCTGGGATTTTCGGTTGGGGAATTATGACCAGAATCGTAAAGCATTGCAAGACGTGCGATTTTCAGCATATGTATTACCTTTGATGAAATGTGATTAAAAACAAGAAAAATACATATACAAATTTATTTATTTACAGAAAAACAAATCTATCTAGTTCTAGCACATTAGGCTATATTTAGCAAAACTAGACTTAAGGAATGAAACAAAATTATTAGCCTACTAGGCTATTAATAAAAAAACAAATTTAGCCTACAATGTTAAACAATTGGGTAGGATAGGCCTACTTTTGAAGTTCATATTGTAACGGTACAGAAGTGTGTGATCCAGTTTTAATTTTAATTCAGTAATTAATAAATTCACTTTCACCTGTAAGGAGCCCCAGTACAGCATTGCACACAGTTAGCCTAAACAATTGCCCAGACGTATTGCGTAACCGCCCAGCAGCAGGCTTTTTGTGAATCACAGTCTGCAGTTTGGTATCAGAGAGTGAACAGTAGTAAGCAGTATCAGACAGTAAAGTTTGTTAATTAAAAAACAGTGGCCTCGGGTTCACAAGATCGGCCGTTAAAATAAATCCGGCCTATCTAAGAAAGTGTGTAAACATTCAAAAGCATTAAAAGTGTACAAATAATAACGTGCGGCCAGTTCCACTACAACTCATCAAACAGTGAAGACGTAATTTCACAGTAGCCTCGGAAAAACGTTGGTAGACCGAAAAAATTAACAGTAGGTCTACCAAAGAGTGTATTGTAATAAAACAACAGTAAACAGTGGTTCAACCGGAGGAACAGTGTATAAAAAAGTGGAGTGAATGAAAACTGGGAGTTAAGTGAAGAAGATGGAGTAGACATAGTGTGCAATACCGGGGACTTCATACAGTTAAGTAAAAGTGAAATTTATAATAATTGGCCAAAAGTTTATAGTAAACGGTAAATTCATAATGAGCTCAATAACGGAGATTTATTCAAATATATAAAGAGATTGAGAGCGTGTGTGTGAGAGAGAAAGGGGAGAAAGAAAACGTTACTGGTTTGTATAATCTATAGAATTTATAATATTGTAATCCTATTAACCAAATTATTGGAAGAGTAAAGAAGTTAATTATTATGGTAAATAAAACAATGCTTAAATCGTCATAAATATGTGTTAGTTGTAAGTTATTATGTCATTACCATTTCCTAGTTTTCTGTGCTGACAACTCGTTTAACGTAATTGGGATTCTTCTGATATATAAGGGTAGTCAGATAGCGGGATTTTTATAAGGGCAAGAGTGCAAAGGTTTCGATATTGAACCATAAAATATCGTGGCGACCTGGGTAATTTAATAAGGTAAGTTTTACTGGGACCATGACGGTAATTAAAATTCTGGCAGCGGTGAGTATTACTTTATGATGAGTGTATTATATGTAATTATAAAAGGTAGAAGGCGAGGACCTTCACAAGCGACGCCCCTGCCAGGATGTTCGTATAAATATTATAGGAACTAGACGTGTTTTAAAGCACAGAAAATAGGAATTGGTAACGGCGTATTTGTAAAAAATTATCGTACATAATTACGTTAAATAAGGTTATGTTTGGGTAGAGCTATTGTGTGTTTACTTTTACGTATTGCTAACTGTTTTGTGTGGGTATTTTGATTTAAACTGGATAATTAGTGTGTGTTAGAAGGGTTATTGTGGGCGTTATACAAAGAGTATATTATAAATAAATTTTTGAACATGGCCGAGGCACAAGAAAATAAAGTGAGTGGATCAGGGGAGGCATGGAATACTACGGAATTCGTACATGAGTTTATGAGTATTTGGAGGAGAATGACAGATGATGATAAGCGTAGATTAAATGAGCAACTGAGACAAATGGAGGAACAAAAAACGGGATTATATGCTTTTTTGAACGAAAATAGTAATGACACTAACAAACAAAGTAACGAGGTAAGTGAAGGGGTTAGTGAAAGTAAAATAGTAGAAAATGGTAGTCACGAGATCAAACATGATATCGGTGACACAATTGAAAATGTAACAATAGAGAGTGATAATAATGTTGTTAATGATAGTGAAGAAATAATTAACCAGGTGAGAGATAATGATGATGAATTAATAAATAACAGTGACAAAATAATGGGAGAAGTAGGGTTAACTAGTGAAGATAATGATGGTGATTACAAGTCTGAGGTAAGTGGTGATGTTACTATAATTAATTATAATGATGAAATAATGGTGAATAATAGATAATGATATAGTTGAGAGTAAAGTATTGGATAGTGGTGAGATAGAGATAGTGTGTGTGAGAGAGAGAAAGTAATAGAGTGTAAAGGCGTAGTAATTGATATTGATGAATTAGAAAAAGAATGGAAAGAAAGAGTAGCTGAATGTGTAGGGCAGAGGGTAAATTTTCCCCTTATTTGTGATGAACCAAGGTGTTCAAAAATGTTATTATTGGAGGGCAAGAGACCCTATTTAATGGAAGATTTGAGTTGTATCCTTTTTTTGTATAAACTAGTACCCTCTGTGTGGAATGATGTTGAAAGTATGATATGGTGTTATGATGAGAGAGATTTAGATGGAGAGTTGTGTGTTGATAAAGAGATAGAATTATATAAACTAGTGAGAGATTATAATGAGTTGAAAGAGATGTTAAATGATTTGAAGTACTTACCGGTTAAAATAGAGAATGAAGATTATTTTGATGATATATGTTTAAATAACAATAATTTACTTTATGATGAAAAAATAATTGACTTGATAATGAATATAACTACTAATGGAGACTTAACTGATGTACTTAACGTTGACTTGTTTTATGATTATTTTGGTAAAATGAATGAATTTGGTTTTTATGGTGACGACACACAAAACAGTAATTTGTGTGTTAATGAAATTGAACAATGCTATATAAAACAAAGACTTATCCATGACGATGGTGGCTGAGCCTTAAATTCACAAATGAACAATTTTAAACAGTTTGTTTATTGGTTCTGACCTCGCAACCTTGGACAATGAAGTGTGACATAACTGAATAATTATTGCTGAAGAGTTGTAAATACATGTTTAGTGAAATTAATTGTATGTATTATAAAATGTTAGATAAACAATGTATGTATGTAGTAGAAATTGTTGTGATAATAATAATATTAATATTTTGCAGCTTAAATAAATAACAAAAATAATTTGGAAGAAGATAACTAATTGTACTTAGTGAAAGTAATTAAAAATGTTGTATTTAATAATTGATGTAATTAAAATAATTTGAAATGTTTAAATATTTTGCTTGACTTAAATGTTATATGGTTGAATTTTTCTAATGAGTTTAAATTGTTTTATGAGATTTGATATTAATGAATAAATGTTAAATTGTTTGATATGAAATAACATTGTTGTTAAATGTTTCAGAGGTTACGTGGAGATACTGGTGTGTGTAGTTTGTGTTTGTGCTAGTAGATGAATAATGTACTGTAAGTATAAAGCTTCCAATATTAATTAGATAAAATAAAATGTTTACAGGTGTGAAAAGATTTGGATTCAATAATAATAATGAATTGAGATAATGGTATTAAATAAAAACTGTAATTAAAAAAGTAATAATAATTGAAAGGTGAATTAAAATTATATTTGGGTTTGAATTGTAATAACTAGACTTTGACAAATATGTTAACAAGAAGATTTATAGAAACCAAAAAATTTGAAGGAAGTATATATGTCAGTATATGATGTAATCATGAATGTTGAAACTGAGAGTGTTTATGAAAACAAGTCTGGCATACAAGTGTTTATGTAAACAGTGTGTTGAATGTTTTGACTAATGTGCATAGCCAGGTGTGGAAGCTGATAACTGTTGTAGCTTGATGAATCAGTATCTTGAGTAAAATCTTATTGTGACATAAAAGAATTGAAATTAAAATTTTACAGACAAAATAATGATGAGGTAATTATTGTAACTCAGAGTTTGAGAAATAAATATAATTACATTAATTTGGTAATTAAATTAATAGAGAAGATGATTTTAATAAGGAACTTGTAATAATGAACTGAACTTTATTTTCATTCAAATTCAAATGGAATTATAAAGTAAATGCTAATTGATATAAATAATGGTTAAAATATTCATTTAAAACTGAAAACTGAAGGAAATTTTGGGTAAATGCTGTAAAAGGGATTAAAAGGGGGGTAAAAAAAAAAGAAAAAAGTTTTTGGTGCCTGCCATCAAATTGATGTTTTGTATTTTTGGTTGTATTATTGTTTATGCGTATCAATAGTATTATTGAATTATATGGTATAGGATATATGTATAATCAAATGTTAAGATAAGGCAGTCCATGTTTTAATTAAATATTCAATTTATTTGTTTTTTTTTTATCAGTAATAATAACAAAGAGAATTAATCTATCCAGATAAGATTTTTTGTTTTGATACAATCCGATTTTGAACTTATTTTAAATGATGAGTTTGTTTAAAAATTATTATAGGTGTGTGTGTGCGCCCAGTATCTGCTAAAGGCAGCCCAGTTTGCATGTAAGGGGGAACATATCGGTTGAGGATCTGGCATAATAGTAGCCAGGGATTTGGAGTTTGGGGAGGCATGTTAGAAGGCTAGGTGCACGGTGGTGCGTGTCTATTCGATTTTTCGGTGTTGGGATCTCGCACAGAGAAGTCCAGTGATCTTGTTCAGATGCGTCCATAGTCGCCGAGCCAGGGGGGTTGTTTACCCATGAGTATAAGAATAAATGGGGCGTTGTTGGCACCATATCCTCACCGGTCCTCTTAGGGGTTTAGCAATGAGAATTCTTCTGTTTCGACAGAAGACTTCTCATGGGGGGGGGGGTATTGTAACGGTACAGAAGTGTGTGATCCAGTTTTAATTTTAATTCAGTAATTAATAAATTCACTTTCACCTGTAAGGAGCCCCAGTACAGCATTGCACACAGTTAGCCTAAACAATTGCCCAGACGTATTGCGTAACCGCCCAGCAGCAGGCTTTTTGTGAATCACAGTCTGCAGTTTGGTATCAGAGAGTGAACAGTAGTAAGCAGTATCAGACAGTAAAGTTTGTTAATTAAAAAACAGTGGCCTCGGGTTCACAAGATCGGCCGTTAAAATAAATCCGGCCTATCTAAGAAAGTGTGTAAACATTCAAAAGCATTAAAAGTGTACAAATAATAACGTGCGGCCAGTTCCACTACAACTCATCAAACAGTGAAGACGTAATTTCACAGTAGCCTCGGAAAAACGTTGGTAGACCGAAAAAATTAACAGTAGGTCTACCAAAGAGTGTATTGTAATAAAACAACAGTAAACAGTGGTTCAACCGGAGGAACAGTGTATAAAAAAGTGGAGTGAATGAAAACTGGGAGTTAAGTGAAGAAGATGGAGTAGACATAGTGTGCAATACCGGGGACTTCATACAGTTAAGTAAAAGTGAAATTTATAATAATTGGCCAAAAGTTTATAGTAAACAGTAAATTCATAATGAGCTCAATAACGGAGATTTATTCGAATATATAAAGAGATTGAGAGCGTGTGTGTGAGAGAGAAAGGGGAGAAAGAAAACGTTACTGGTTTGTATAATCTATAGAATTTATAATATTGTAATCCTATTAACCAAATTATTGGAAGAGTAAAGAAGTTAATTATTATGGTAAATAAAACAATGCTTAAATCGTCATAAATATGTGTTAGTTGTAAGTTATTATGTCATTACCATTTCCTAGTTTTCTGTGCTGACAACTCGTTTAACGTAATTGGGATTCTTCTGATATATAAGGGTAGTCAGATAGCGGGATTTTTATAAGGGCAAGAGTGCAAAGGTTTCGATATTGAACCATAAAATATCGTGGCGACCTGGGTAATTTAATAAGGTAAGTTTTACTGGGACCATGACGGTAAGTAAAATTCTGGCAGCGGTGAGTATTATTTTATGATGAGTGTATTATATGTAATTATAAAAGGTAGAAGGCGAGGAGCTTCACAATATAGAATTAAACTTTAAATTTGAAGTTACAGTTGAAATTTCAGCTTAAGCTACAACAAAATAAAATCTATATTAGGCTAATCCCTATAACTCTTCATCTCAAACACATCTACTTCATTCTTAAAAGATAAATCGTGGTCTTCCTCCCACCATAGAGACATCTGGCATTGGCAGTTTGCCAACAACATCGGATGTCGTAATGGTGGAGAGATCATCAATGTCTTTAAATGTTTTTTTGTTACCATCAGACACCACTGCATTTACATAGAGTTCCCTGTCCTCATAGACATTAGAGACAGAGACAACATATCGATAAGTTACACTTTGTCGTTTTCCTCCTTTGAATTGGGCTAGCAAAAAATCACTGACTTTAACTTCTTTTGCACCCATAAGCTCTTCATGTATTTCATCATCATTACTTTCAAATAGGTTGATGTCTTTAAGGCTATCATCATCAACAATGTCTTCCATTGATAAGCCTGCATCGTCATCATCCTCTACTACAATCGGCGTCTTCTTTTTTTTCTTTTTGACTTGTACGTTGTCTTCTAAACCATTTGGTTTCTGCTTATGTATCCTTTTCTTATTTTTCTTTTCTTCTCCTTCCTTCTTCTTCTGTTCTTTTCTTTAGCATACTCCTCAGACGTTATGACTTTAACTCTGACATCAAATTTTTTTCTGCTTTTTGAGGGTGCATCTGTTTTCTGTTTTTTGAATACGAGCCAAAAGGAGTTGTTCAAATGAGTTAGGACTTTGCAAAGGAGCTTCTTCAGTTTGTTCACCAGTAGTAGGCCTAGATGTAGGATGATTGGAAGTGGTTGGCTGGGGCATTGGTTGATCATTAGTGGTTTCTACAAGAGTCAAGGGCTCAAGTCGTTCACCATTATTATATCTCTTCAGCTTTTCCGGATCAAACCTATTTGTTGGATACTTAGACCTATCACAAGGGAATATTCCCGTTGTTATCCTGGATATCATTGTCTCATTTTCAGTTTGTCCAAAGATTGTTTCCTTTAAAAATGAACAGAGGAGGCAGAACTTTTCCTGATGCAGACACACAGGCCATCACCGTGGTATTTTCTCTGCCTGTCCCTTCTTGTTGCTTGTATGCCTTCTGACCAACTCCAGAGAGAAGTTTTACTCAATTAGCATCGGTACAAAAACTAGTCTCATCTAGATTATAGACATTTTCTGGTTTGGAAAATGTTCAGAGATTTCAATAGATTTTCAAGAACATCATAAAATTCGTATATAATAAACGGATCACTTGTGGCTCTGCGGCGACGTTTTTCTAAGCGCCCCATATTTTTATGGCTCAGTTTGTTATGCTGACAAAAATTAACGAACCAATATTTTCCAGGCATGTTGTCTTTCAAAGGAACAGCTAAAGCATTTTGCTCAACATATTCTTTTGTCACGTTCATAACATCTCTTTTTGTGAGGGCAAAGCCCCATTTAGCCATTGTGACTAAATGACCAGCCAACGATTTTTCAACATCTGTAGGTAATGCTGTTGACCTTCCTGGTTTTTTCCATCATCATCTGAATTTTGTTTTTTTATGTAACGGCACAAAAACATAGGCTGTATGCACAGCACTTTGGCAACTGATCTTAGGGATTTTCCATCAGAAATTAATGTTAAGGCTCTTTGGAGTAATTGTGGGCTATAGCGTTCCCCACGCATTTTAATATATTTATTAACCATACTTCAGCTTATTGTTAAACTTATAAATTGTCTTTCATTTGGTTTAAACACTAGCTTACACTAAAGAAGTTTTTAGGTTAGAAAAAACCAAAGCACTGTTTATTCACTTCACTGCCTATTCACTTCACTGCCTATTCACTTCACTGTCTATGTCTATTCACTTCAATACATACATATTCACTGCCTGTATCTCACTGCCTCCATCTGAAACAAAACAACTTGATTGTGGTTGCCAAACTTAGAGTGAAATGAGAGTCAAAAGCAGAAACAAAATGAAGGTTATTCACTCACAGAATATAAATAAACTGAAACCCCCAATCAGCTGCTTTCACTTACAATGCAAACAGCTGTAAAAATGTGTATCATATTTGACTTCTACTGTGTATCATATTTGCCCTTCAACTTTATAGCTTCATAAGTCTTGTAATTGTTGAGGAATTTAGATTAACTAAGTTTTAACAAAAAGATAATGGTTTTCTTAAAAAATATATACACAAATTATTATTCTAGATTAATTATGGACTAATTTACAAGAAAAGTTTAGGGCTGCTACGGAAAAGTTTTTCAGACATAAAACTTCCTTTTGCCTACAAAATTTTTATTTCCTAATTGTTATAGGAAATGCAAAAATTGTAAGTGCAGAAAATACATAAAAATTGGTAAAAAACTGTATTTTTAATTTAATTTTTTACTTGTTACTTATGCATTTTTTTTAAGTGTATCATAATTGCCCTACACTTTTGACTGTATCACATTTGCCCTACCTCACCCAAGTTCCATGTTTGAGCTCATGGTAAATACGTCCAGATCTGTCATTTACACTGAGAAGGAGGCCACTTATAATCAAGTAAGGTAAAATGTTAAAATAAAAATTCTTGCTTTGTATTAGGGTAAGAAACATAATTAGAGGAAGGAGAGCAGCAATTCAGAAATTAATTCATCCTCATTGACGTGTAAGGAAAACAAAATTAATTTTGAGTAAAAGGTGGTAAAAGGATAAATGACAAGGGAGAAGTAAAAGAAAGGAAGAATACCTAGAAAAGTATATAAGAACTAAAGGAAAACGCATAAATATATAAAAGAAAAGAAATCTCAATCTTAAAGTTATGAAACAAGTAAAGAGGGATAAATGAGAAGTCTTTGGATTGGAGAAAAATATTTTAGAAACAAAAACTGTTCTGAAAGTAGTAAAAAATTTTGAAAGAATATGATTATAGATGATTTGAAATGTAAATGTAAAATTTCTGTATTTCCTGATAATTATTTTCCATCATATCATTTTAGATCCATCAACTTCATCAATTCTGCTGTTTTTTACTTCCACGTTCCATAAGGAAATGGAAGTATGGTGATGGCAAAAAAATCGTGTTCAAGATAAGGGCTGATTCTGATTGTACTGCCCTCAAAACATTGTACTGCCCTCAAAACATGAAGTAATTTTTCAAAAAGTGTGTGTGTGTGTGTGTGTGTGTGTGTGTGATTTTTTCTAATGCGAACAATAACTGCTCCAAATTGAAACAGAATCAAATAATTTTTTGCATACATCGCTGAATTGTAGGGGACTCAAGACCTATTGATTTCGGTGAAGATCGGTTAAGGGGAAGGGGTAGTTTACCTGCAACGTTTTATTTTTTAACAAGAGTAATTTTTTATGATGAACGATAACTGCTGTAAATTCAAACAGAATCAAATATTTTTTTGCATGTGTGCCTGATTTGTAGAAGACTCAATGCCTATTGATTTTGGTGAAGATCGGTTAAGGGGACAGAATAGTTTACCTGCAACGCAACGTTTTATGTTTTAACAAGAGTAAAGTACTTAATTTTGATAAATAAAGTATCCTGAAGAGAAGGTCATAATAATCCACTGTAGAAATGTAGATGAAAATGTAAATGAAGAGGCTAGTTGGGGGGGGGGGGCAACTTTCTATAAATGAAAATGATAGTTGAAAGGGGAGGGGATAATTATGTACTAGCCTACATGTGTAGTACGTTATCGGCAACAAAGAAGTAGTTTGTTGTTAAAATTCCTTCCCGGGCTGTTTGGCCGTGGTCCAATATTTTCTACGAAACCAGACGTTTCCGCATGCTATGAACTGCCATCATCAGTGAAAATCGAGTGCGCTAACATGAGGTGGTATACGTTAGTGACCACAGTACTGTGGTTAAGGCTGAAGAAAAGTAGTTTCTATAGAAATATTCCATTTCGAAAATGATTTTAAATATAAATCTTAGTGGAAGTCATGTATGGTTCTCCATACCATTTTTTTCATTTTGGCTGGTCACTATTCCTTAGTTATTACTTACCCCCACATTCCCTACCCTTACCTTACCCAACTATGATTTTATTTACTTTATCTTCAGAGGATTTTTTTTTGTGCATTCTTGTTTGTTTTGAGGGACTTCTGGCTTCTTTTTTCATCTTCAAACTATAGTTTTAAATTTCATAAATTTAACTTCATCATCTTCAAACTACATAAATTTAAATTCAATGTTAAGATACATATTGACAATGTTAAGAGAAAATCGGAAGATAACCTGGAATCTACACTAACCCACTGGTTCTAAATCGTGTATTTCTGGTTGGTGACCATGGGCCTGACACCATGTTTGAATAATGTAACAAAACTAAATAAAGGAGAAGTTTTTAAGGATAAAATATGCGTGGAATATAAGGATTAAATGGAAGATATGGCTACAAAGAAGATGAAAGTTATGGCTTGTCGCCTATCACACATGGACTTTCAGTCAGGTTGGGATTCCAAGCCTGTTAGATGGTGGATCAGACATCAGATCTGTCAGCCTGTGGCCTTTAAAGGTGAGATCTGCATAGATAAGTGTCGTTTTCCATGTTAAAGTTGGAAAAAAGGGGTGCATTGGGTGAGACTTGTGAAATACACAGGTCAGGTTCAGTGGAATGGGAAGGTTGTTACAATACTAATGCCTCCTTAATGAACAACATACACATTTAAGTAGAATGAGTATAATCTAGTCCATGAAATAAAATAAACTGTTGATCAGTATTTATATTGTCTGCTTGTTTTTTTTTGTTATATATATATTGATTGGATTTTGTTCAGATCGTTTGTTTTGTGGCTTTACTTCAATAGTAATGTTGTTAATATATAATTTCCGAGTTATTTTGCTTAGATAATTTTTATTTTTAATATGGACTTAAATGGGTGTTTTCCAGCTGAATTTTTAACAGACTTTATTGAAAAATACAATGCTTATCGCAAGCCTGTGGAAAGTAAAGTCTTATGAATATTCAGATGATAATGTAAAACAAAACTATACAAGTTTTATATTAAAGCTAATGTAAAAAGATATGTAATCCTTTTTCAAGGTCGAACGATAGCTCCACAAGTTTCTGGAACAATGATTCCGACGTGGTGATATTCCTACTGAGAATTTCACATCTTTGAAAGACTCTCCTTGAATAAAAATTAGTGTTTTTCCTCACTCACTGATTGTCTCCGTATAGAGTTTTTTTGTTAAATGATGGACTTTTCATGAACTTCAAACAAGAAGTCGAAACTCGTTATTCATGCGGAGGTAGTTTGTACAATCTTCAGGGTTGTTTTCACGTAACCCCTTCAAAATTATTGTAAAATTTTCCATATTGTAGCATGACAGATAATCCACTAAATCATAATTCCAATCTGATCATACTTTAATATAAATTACATTAAATAAAAAGAAAATTCAAATGAAAATAATTAAATATTGAAGTAAAATACCACCATAAAAGGAAAAAATAAAAGTTAATCATCATAATGCAACAAAAATGTATCAAGAGAAATAAATCCTACAAAAACTAAAATAAAATCAGGATAATACCCAGGTAGGATAGGAGCAGATAAAGAAGATACCCCGAACAAACCAACGAAAACCAGATTACCTTGGAGAACCCAAGATGGAAGAATTGTGAAGAGAAGAAAATGTAGAATGGGAAGAACTACAAGATATACCCAAGGAAAACCTATTACAGGAATAACAAACCCCGAAAAAGATTAAATGTCACCCAAGAAAGTATAACACCCCAAAACTCATATAAAAATGTAAAATAGTAATAAACAAAAGTGTTTAGGGTTGTAAGTAGAAGTGCACCCACTAAAGTTATTGAGTAATGAAATAAAGAAATCTTCATTATCCCTTATAATTAAGATTTTGGTCTTGGAGTATTGTAAAACTCGAGTGTAAATAAGAACCAAAAATATAAGTGAACCAGTGCAAGTTATTTCAATATAATAAATAAACTTCAAGTCAAGTGTAACTGATACTTCAACAAGTACAATTAAACAACTTTAATATTTGCTATAAATACAAATATAAAATGTTATGAAGTATTCTTGAAAACATTACTAATGTTTCAAAGAAGATGCCACTTTTTATCAAAAAACATTCTTTAAAATATGAATGATAGAGAGAGCAGGTGGGGAATAAATACAGTGACAAGGGGATTAAAAAGTAATAATAATGTATAAGCAGAAAGGACTGTAAACAAATTAAATTTAGGAAAAATAAAATTCAATGGCTTATTTATGTTTGTGTTCAAGCCTATGAACACCATATTTCAAGGTGGTGTATAGAATAAGAATTATTATTATTATTATTATTATTATTGTATTTATGTTTATTATGTCTTACAGTGTTTATACAGACTAAAATGTATTAGTATGAATATCATACTATTTTTATAAAATGTTTGTTATGTGTTATTAGTAATAGTTGAAACTAACATGTCTACCACTGAAGACCAATAATTAATTTTAAATATTGTGTTTGTATTATGAGCATGAATACAATGCTACATGTTCAAGTAGTTATTTCAGGAGATTGTATTTAATATTATATTAACTTCAGAAAGTCAGAAGGGGTATAGACATAGTATTATTCAAAAAACAGTATATGTAAAACCATAAAATCTAGGCCAAATAGGAAATTCCAATAACATTATAATTGAGTAATTAAGTTCAATAAAACCAAGTAAACTAATGAGATTTATATAAGGTGAATCCATCACCAAATTCTATAACTAAAACTGTACTTTAAAGGAATAATATAAAAAGATGTATAAAAAAATTCAAAAAATTTGCAAATGTAATACCTAACCATTTCAGAAGGGGAATCAGAAATTCATTAATTATATTTAAAAGGATGATCAATTGATAAATTTGCAAGAGATTAATGAAGGATAAACATTTATGTAAATCTGAGATTTATTATCATCATAATTATAACACATAAAATGGCTAAATTTTGGACAAGGACAGAAAACAGAATATTGAGCCTACTTTTCCAAAATGACAGAAATATAGCAATTTTGATAAAAAACTTTATAAAGATGGATTATTATATATCAAATTAAGCAGAAGGAGTTAAAGAAAACGATTATGTATTTGCTATTACATGAAATTAATTAATAACCAAAATATAAAAAGATGTATAAAAAAATTCAAAAAATTTGCAAATGTAATACCTAACCATTTCAGAAGGGGAATCAGAAATTCATTAATTATATTTAAAAGGATGATCAATTGATAAATTTGCAAGAGATTAATGAAGGATAAACATTTATGACCAAAATCAAGACAGGAAAACAAAAACATTTAAGGATAATCAAGACAACCAAAATATATTCTATGATATAATGTACTTTAATTGAATGCATCGGAAGTGGATAAAACTTGAACAATACTTTTCTAATATTAAATCGGCTAAGAGATTTCAGAAACAAAGGAAGTAAAAACAGTTTTTAATTAACATTTGAAGAGTACGGGGGAATTAAGCTCATGCTAATAACAGTATACCGGAACGATTAATGGCGGATAACAGTTGAAACATAGCCTACTATAAAATTTGAGAATTTGGACAAAACACTTTTAAACGATAAATGCAGTGAAAAATAACAACTACACACATAGAAACCAGTGAATACACAACATAAACTAATGAAATAACAATTTGAACCACTAACACTACTAATTTCCAGACAACTGAAACGAACTTTTACAACACCATATCTTAAAAATAAAACGCACATTTTCTCGAGTGAACAACAGAACAGTGAACGAGTGATAATTCAACAACACCAGAAACATTATTCAGTATTACGGATACGAGGAAGCAGCTGTGAAGGCATCTTTATTTAAAGAAAATCTAGCAACACCATTTTCGTTTTACTTCGTCAACGAGGCGAGCGGCCATGATGGTTCCCAGCATGCAAAGCGCCCACAAGGAATAAGATTCGTCGCCACAGCCAATCGGTCTGATTTTTTACTTAATAAACATTATATATCATAACTAACTTTGTAATTATTAACTATTAAGATTTTTATTGTAATGTTACACTTTCGAGTCTTGCCCCTTCTCTGACTATATAAGTTATATTTGTTATGTTTATGTTAATATTTGTGTGTTTCTGACAGTTAGGCATTTTCATAGGCCTAAGTAGCCATTATGGTATTTGACTTATTTCATTTAAATTACATTTCCTTTCAGCCTAATGGGCTTTATTTTGTTATTATAATTGGTTGTGTTGTGTTTTGGGTCTGTTTATGTGTTATTATCTTGTCACTATTATTTTACACTTAATTGTTTACTATTTGGTTTCCACGTTTTCTAGTAATACATTTCTTAACTTTTATACTTATTTACTTAGCCAATAATAACAATGGCTATTATTTACTAGTTTTTGATCTTATTAAATATAACATGTAGGCCTATGGTCTGTATGATTCTTACAGCCATATCCAATTCATAAACTGGTTTGAATAATTATTTAACTATTATTTGCTAATCTTTGTTTACAATTTATCTTATTTTATATTATTTTTTAGTGTGATAAACAACATCACTTTTATGAACTTATAACGATCCCTTATAACATGGGTGTTTTTTGATTTGTTCCTAACTCCTTAACTTTTTAAACAATCTTTTCCTTCCCTCCATTTTAACACTATCTGGTCTTCTTCCCTTCAATTATAATTGCATTTACTTAAATTATATAACAACATTCTTTCTTAACTACTTACTGTCTTATCAGTTTATACTGCTATTCTTAACTACTAATATTTTTCACCTTTAATTATTTAGTGTTTCATTAGGATTTATTAATTGTTAATGATTTTAGGATTTATTAATTGTTAATGATTTTGTCTTTCACTATTTTTCACTATATTTCCATTCTATATCTTACACTATTTTCATTCAATCATCACCTTCACTTTTAAATTATTTATAGTTAATTATAATTTAATTAGTGTACCTTCTTTATTACTACACTTTGGGGTTTTTACACTTTCATTTTACACTTCACAAATGTTTTTGTTTTTTAAGTGTTTCTGAATGGGTAATCCCTCTAATTACTATCTCACTACCGTACTATCTCTTTCATTACAATATTTCCTTAATACTATTAACAATTTTATGTCCTTACATTTCTATTATTACATCTAACTCTAAATTGTGGGTTAGTTTGCTTTTTTATATTTATCTTTAACATAGTTTAATAGGGTTTCTTCCCTAGATTATTATTGTCCATTAATGGATAATGACATTTACTTTTTCCTTTCTCATAGGTTAATTATTGGTCTTGGTTCCAATATTACTTTTGAGTGCATTATTTCTCCTGCTCATATTCTTTATTACTTGTTTGTGTATCATTATTGGTTTTAATTTTTATCTATTTCCCTTCTTCTTCATTTTCATTGTATTTGGTTAATACCTTGGTTTTTCCACCTTCTACTTTGGGTTCATTTTAACGTGTTACATTGAGTCATTTAATTCCATGAACTTGTTTCATTTTTGTTTGGGTTTTGGTTTTTTCCCTTCTTCTTTTGGTTTTGTTAATCACCTTCTTCTTTTCTTTGGTTTTATTCTTGTTTGTTTTTTTGTGGTTCCCTTCTTCTTTTGTTTCCTTTTGTTGGGTCAATCACTTGGGTTGGGTCATGTCGTCGTTTGTCGAGTCATTGTCTTTATATTTTATTTATATTAAGCATTTTATTTAATATGAAGTATTATTTTATATTTAGAATCTGCTTTTTTATCCCTGGTATTGGGGTGGCTTATTTGTGTTGTAACAACATGTATGCAAACAGATGTAGGTAGGAGGTTTAAGGCATATGGATAAATTTGCCTCGACCCTTTTCCTAAATCTTAATCTAAAACATTTTGAACCCTCTTGACAGAATTTTTTCTTAGACACACAGTTTAATTATCAAAATAATACAAATCTGTATGAAGAACCATACATGACTTCCATGCTATAAGATTTATATTTAAAATCACTTACTTGAATTCAGTTCGATAATTTCTGGAAAAAAAACATCCCCATCCTCAAACTATTTTTACTATTTATAGATAGTTTTGTTATTATGGGGTAGTTGTTTAATATAATGTTATTTTCAAGTCATTTTATCTATACAAATTAGTAACTTTATTCTTATAAAGAAACTGAACGACGCAGATAATCATCCCTCCTCCTCAGCCAATCCCCACCACTATTACAGAGTAATAGTTTTATCATATGTAATTGCTAAGGTATCTTATCCTTCAAAATTAAATACTCCTACTTTATTTGATATCAGCAAAGTAATTTTCAAAAATCACCCCTCTTCCTTCAACTACCCTCTCCATTTATAGAGATCTCATTTACCATATAACATTGCCAAACCCAGATCATATTTGATATCAGTAAGTATGTAAAAAATGCTAAGAAATAATATATTTTAATAAATAAATAAAGAGAACGAAATTAGTAAATATAATTAAGAGTGAAGGAGGAAGAATAGTAAACCAAAGGTGATTATTGAATAAGAAATACAAACTAGACTGACAGACAAATGACATTGACCCAACCCCAGAGATTGGCCAGATAATAACCAAAATGGAGCGAAACAAGATGGAAGGGAAGGAGAAGAAAAATGAAATTAAAAATGGAACAAACCAACTATAAAGAAAATAAAGTGAACCAAGGTGATAAAACACAGACAAATAGTGTAGAATAGGGAAGGGGGAGATGATACCATCAAATATCATAAAGGAAACGAAACCGGTGAATAACCAATATAAAAAAGAAATATTAGTATTGTCTAAGTGACAAATGTAACTCATAATTAATAAAAACCCATTAAATAAAAATACACTAACCCACGAATTAGTAGTATATGTAAGTAAGAAATCTAGAAAAAGACATGAACTTATTAGATAGAAATAAAATTTGTAAAGATAGTGAGATAGTGAGAAATATAATGAGAGTAACTAAGTGACAAAGAAAAATAATAATAGGGTTTACCCACCAATAAACGTGTAAAATAAAAAGTGATAACAGTGAAAGTGATGTGTGAAAATGGATATTGTAAACAATAGTATGATTAAAAAGATAGTGATAGATAAGTAAACACTTAATAAATCAATGATGGACCAATGAAGGATTTAAGAGTGGGATTATAAAAATTATATAGTTAAGGGTAATTAGAAATAGTGTTTAGAGTAGAAATAGATAAAGGATACAACATTATTCAGGGGAGAAAGCCCAGGTAAAATAAACTGTTTGTGTTAACATGGAATGGAGAAAAGGAGTAGTAAAGATTTAAGTAATTAAATATATAATTGATAAATACCCTATGTTATAAGGGAAATTAAATGTTATAAGGGAAATTAAATTAAATAAGTTTACAAGAAGTGATGATGTTTATCACTCAAAGTAGTAGCAAAGAATGAAATTAATGTTAAAACCAACAGTAGCTAATAACTTGTAAAGAATTGTTTGTTTCAATGTTATGAAGAGGATATGGCTGAAAGGAACTTACAGTCCATAGGCCTAATTGTTATATTTTAAGTATTAAGACATAGGAAATGATCTTGACATATAATCAGAACAAAAACAAACTCAAGACACAACAACCACTAAACAAATCAATTATAACAACAGAAAAAACACTTTGTAATGAAATGAAATATAATTAGAATAAATTAAATCAAAATAATCAATGGCTACTAAGGCCTAGGAAATGTATAACTGTCAATGACAAATAATTGCAAACTGTATAAAAACAATCAGGAAATTAAGAAATTCAAGGCAAGTAAATAGCCGAGAATAATTTGTAAATCAGTTTAAAGGAAAAATATTAGAATAAGAACTTAGTTTAAAGGAGAAATGTAAATACCAAATATTAACAGATGTGTACAAACATTGATATTTCATAAAACCATACATTATGTGATACCAAATTAATCTTTGAAAGGAAATAATAACAGTGGTGATAATATTTAATATGTAGGGAAGAGGACAGAAGAATATAATCAATAAGAAGATATACAGCTATTTTGAATAAAAATTAAAAATTTGATAACAATAGGCTACTTCAGAATTAACCAATCGGGATTAAATGGTTACTATGACAACAGTCGTTTGGTTGCTAATTTACCGTTAGATTTTTTTACTCGTTATATGACGCTTTTGTTGAATAGACGCTAGTTTTGGAATGATCAAAATTGTTAATTAAAACGTCAAAATACCAAATGAAATTACTAGTAAGTGAACCCCAAGGGAGAAGATGATGGCTGAAACCATATAACTAATGTCGAAGCCGAATTAAAGAAAAAAGAAAGTAATATCCTGCCGATTAACTTGGAAAAGATGCCCGAAGTCCTGAACCAAAGAAAATTAAAGATGATTGCAGCCTAACTCCTTAATACCAGATCAAATGAGTTCGTCCTGTCTACTGAAGTGATAAGTATCTATTAAATTACCCAAATTTCTGAATAAACTCACGTTAATTATTTCTCACTAAAGGCCGAACTCTCACTAAATTGAACATAATTACTTTCAAAGATTAAAAAACTAAGTCACTGAAAATTTATAAACTGGCAAAGATAACCTGTTATTAATTACCGATAGCTTGTAACACTTTTACTACACTACAATAAACAAATTATACCTACACAGTATATTATTTAAATTTAACTGATGTAAGGGTGTGTATTTTTATTGTTTTAAACATTAGTAATCCTTTTAACGTAATCTCAAGAACCCGTGACAAACGAACAATAATAATTTTGTGTATAATTTCCACAGACGCCATTACTGAAAGTCTGTTAATCAGTTCAGATATCGATTTGTCAAACCCTGTAGAGGTGTCTCATATAACCGGAGCAATTGTATTACAAAAGGAAACATAATTTGTATAAAATGAATAATTAATCGTTAACCAAAAAATAAATAAGTATTGAGTGGTAACCACGGTGTTATAATTTCATTAGGAGGTAGATAATAATTTATGTACATTTTAGCAGACAAGTAGTGTTGACGACTAGCGACCGCACAGCCAACGCAACGAACTACTGGCCGATACAGACGGCCGAGACAGGCAGAAACATTTGAATTATTCAAACCGCCTAAGCGGCGCTGGCCATACACATTTAAATTTTTTAATTGTTTTAATAAAACAATTTGGCGCCACCGGGATTTTCACACCCTTAGTGAACAACAGGTAAGAACATCGAGACCTGGTTATTCGTACGTTCGCAACGGACGAAATCTGCGGAAGTTGCATTCATTTGAACGACGGATAGAGTAGACACGTTACACTCAGTATACACATACAAAATTTGATTCACATTTTACAGAATAAAACGGTAGCCGTACACACGACTACATTAAAACCATTTTACAGTGGATTAATACGACTTTATTTTCGGGGCATTATTTTATCAAAATTAAGTACTTTACTCTTGTTAAAATACAAAATGCAGGTAAACTACCCCTCCCCCTTAACCGAACAACCCCATTTTTGATATCTGCGTAACAGATATAATGAGTAATAATTATGAGTAAGTTAATAATGAGTAACAGTTTCATGATATGTAATTATTAAGGTATCTTATTCTTCAAAATGAAGTAGTTTATTCAATATCAGAAAGATAATTTTTAAAAAATTACCCCCTTCCCCTTCAACTACCATTTTCATTTATAGATATTGCATCTATCTTTCTACAGTGGATTACTGTGACCTTCTTTTCAGGATGCTTTATTTATCAAACGTAAGTACTTTACTTATATTAGAAGTATGTACCGGGCTGTTTGGCCGTGGTCCAGGGTTTACAAACAAACCCAGACGTGCCAACTATTACGGATTTCACCTCATGATTACGGCATAATGGTCAAAGGGGAAATTATTACGGAAAGCGACATTATCACGAAAAACATAAATTCCTATGAAATAAAAAGGAAATAAGAAAAAATGTCGATCCTTTCGAGCATTACTGCTGAACCCTCCTCGTTTCAATGCTTGTGAGTTGGCTACTAATTAGATCATCACTTTCTTTTGCTATCGCAGCGCTATCAGTGAGCATTGTGAATAAAGGAGCTCAACTCCAGTGCGCGTCATTGGTGAGCGTGGTGTCTCTTTGTTGTTTGCGTTGAAGTACTTTAGCGCATTACAGTTCTAATTATTCTAGTCGTTGTTTCTAAAAGAACGATTGGTTTTGTAAAATGAAGCGGTGCAATTGTCAAATTGCATCTACTTCTAAGAAGACAGCAGTGTTACAAAAATATCGAGACGGTTACACAAAGGAATGGCCATGCCTACTTGCTTCACGTATTTTGCAGTGTGTGCTCGTGTGATTTTTCTGTGGCTCACGGTGGACGAGATGATTGCAGAAGACACATAGAATCCAAGAAACATAACACATACAGTGAAGCAAAATTACGAAACAAGTCTGTTTCATCATTCATCGTAAAAAGTAATGAAACTGCGGTGACAAATGCCGAGTTGCTGTTCACATCATTTCTTTTCGAGCATAATATCCCGTTATCTGTTTCGGACCATACAGGAAATTTATTTAGAGCAATGTTCCCCGACTCTAAAATATCACAGAAATATGGCTGTGCAAAAACTAAAACCTCTGCTTTAGTTCAATACACGGCATCTGAGACAAAAAAGGAAATAAGTGAACTTTTGCAAAAAACACCTTTTTCTTTGGCTACTGATGGCAGTACGGATTCAAATGCAGTAAAACTTTATCCTATAGTTGTTTCTTTCTTTAATGCTCAGATAGGCCAAATACTAACTCTTCTGTTGTCATTGTTAGAGAGTACTGACAACACAGGTGAGGGAATTTTTTCTGTTATCAATAGTGAATTGTCTTCTCTAGCCATTCCATGGGAAAATTGCATTTTTTTTTTCATCTGACAACGCATACACAATGATAGGGGCAAATAAAGGTGTTGCCAAATTTGTGAAGAACAGGCATTCTTCTGTTTGTTTCGGGTTGTTCATGTCATCTCATACACATCTGTGCACAAAAAGCAGCAGCCCAATTACCAGACAATGTAGAGAACTTTTTGGTTCAGTTATATTACTACCTTGATAAAGAGTTCTAAAAGGCAAAACACATTGAAAGTATATCAGGCTATTTGTGGCACAGAGGGTCACAAAATTTTGAAATGTGTCAGTACCCATTGGCTCTCGCTTCTTCAGACTATTAATCGAGTTTTTGAGCAGTGGGAAGCTTTGACACTCATGTTTTGTAGTGACCCCCACCATAAAAATGAGAGCACCAAGCAGTTTGAAACTGTAAAATCTTTCTTACAGGACCCACACACAAAACTGTTTTGCTGTTTCCTTCAGAGTACACTTCCTGTCTTTAACTCAGTGAATTTATTTCTGCAACAAGATGCTCCAGCCATACAATGGTCTTCTAACTGACCTATTGGTCAAATTAGTTCAGCCATGTTCGTTTCAGTCAGAATCTACCTCCCTTTTGAGTGTTGAATTCAAGAAGAGGAAGTACCAGAAAGGCAACGAGGACTTGGTAATCGGAGCAAAAGCCAGGGCATACTTGAAAGAGAACGACTGTGATGAACAGATGTTTTATAATTCTGTTGTAAGAGAGTTTTATATGGCAGCTTGCAGTTACATTATCAGGAAATTTCCCCTTGATGATGAATTTCTTCAGCATGCCGAAGTTGTAGACATCTGTCTTAGAATGAAGGTTTCCTATTCATCTATTGAATATTTTGTTCGATGATTCCCAAGTTTGCTCTAGGAAAGTGAACATGACAAACTTGAAGAGGAATTTGCAGTTTACCAGTATGATACTTTCCCTGAATATATTGTACATGGACCTAAAATTGATTTAACCTGGGCAACATTGCAGAGCTTAAAAATAAAAGTGGACAAATGAAGTATAAAACCTTACGTAATGTTGTATTTGCAGTATTAAGTGTACCTCACAGTAACTCTCCCACAAAAAGAGTTTTCAGTGTTGTTAGGAAAAATCAGACAGAATTCAGGCCTACATTAAGCACATCTACACTGGAATCGCTTTTGGTTCAGAAGACGAAAACGTCATCACAGGGGGAAGTATGCTTCAAGAAAACCTACACTAAAAAGCAGCTGCTGGGTTCGAAACAAGCTACAAAGAATTTTTTATCACAGAACTAACAGGTAATTTGTATATTTTATTGTGTAATGTGATATACTTTAGAATAGAATGCTGTCGGGAAGGGGAAAGGGGGTGTCATTATCGAGAGGGGAGGATCATGCTTTGGATTTGACTCAAAAAATTTGGGGGGGGTGTTAACAGTGGGATTACTGATAACTCACTTCAAAGTTTGGCACCTCTGCAAACCAAACGTTTCAGCAGCACCACTGGCTGCCATCTTCAGTAGAATTCGAGTCCACCTGAACGTGGGGTGTCAAACATCAGGCCCATAGTACTGTGGTGAAGCCTTACACCACAGCCTTCACCACAGTGCTGTGGGCCTGACATTTGACACCCCACGTTCAGGTGGACTCGAATTCCACTGAAGATGGCAGCCTGTGTGGTACTGCTGAAACGTTTGGTTTGTTTGTAAACCCTGAACCACGGCCAAACAGTCCAGTACATACTTCTAATATAACTGGCACCGGCCGTGAAAGCCTTAGAACAGTATTAAGTACTTTACTGTTGTTAAAACGTAAAATTTCCAGGTAAACTACCCCTCTCCCTTAACAAATATTCACCAAAATCAATAGGCATTGAGTCTTGTACAACTCGGGCACATATACAACAAATTATTTGATTCTGTTTGAATTTGCTGTAGTTATCGTTAGCCATAGAAAATATTCTACACACAGCCACAAACACACACACACACAAACACTTCTCGGAAAATGACTTTTCTTCATGTTTTGAGGGTAGTACAATCAGAATCAGCCCTTATCTTGAACACAGTTTTTTTTTGCGATCACCATATGTCCATTTCCTTACGGATCATGGAAGTAAAAAGAGTAGTCATGGATGTTAAGAGTAGTCAAAAATACTCAAATGGTTGAAAAGTTACAGTTTTTTTTAAATTTGTAGTTATCTTCCAAGATATTTCCCCCAAAATTCCTCTCTCTGTCCACTACTGATTAAACAAGTAAAAATTTAATTTCTTTGAAGTATATTGTTAATGTGGTTGCAATAGATAAGGTATTGTTACGACATCACAGAACAATCTACGTGTTTGTCGGATGTGCCAGAAGAATCTCGATGTAACGCGTGTGGCATACGTGCTTGTAGACGCATTTGCGAGAGTCTTCTCGATTCCGCCAGCCGTGCAGAAGATTCCTGCACCAGGAATTCTCGATTCCTGAAGCACCAGAAGACTTTCAAATAAGGTTTGCGGTGCAGACATTTATTGATGGCATTGGAGATTGTGAACTTCAGCAAGTGTTACGAATGGCAAGACACTGAAGTAGCTCAGAAGCTCTTGTTCATGCCCTAGAGTTTGAAGCTGCCAAGTCAGCGTCCCGCTACATTAATGGGTTTGTGCCATCACGTTGCAGTCAGAAGATCCCTGTATCACATTGCCGTTACGATGGGTGCAGAAAAACAATGTTGTCGGACAAACAATTCAAAAGTTCAAGAGAGTCACAACGATTTGAAAAAGACGGAAGATTGCAATGTTACAGCTGTGGAAAACGTGGTCATCTACAGGTAGACTGCTGGGAGAAGAAGATACCGAGAGAAGAGAGTGATCGCACCAGTTGGAGAAGTAAAGCCCCAGAACAGCACACAGTTTCCACGCTACATAAGACCAGTGGAAACTTGATTGTTAATGGATTTGTGGAAGGTAAACCAACATCATTTATAGTTGACACGGGCACAACAGTGTCCATTGTGCGCCCTGACTTAGTCAGCAACCGCCAGCCTCTAATTAGCTCTTGTACAATACAGACTGTGACTAGAAGCCCTGTCAAGGTGTTATGAAAGGTAGACGTACGTGTATGCCTGGGTCTTCTCGAGTTTAGCCACCAAATGCTCATTGCAGACATTGTCGATGAAGTGATTCTTGGCACGGACATTATGAATGCCTACAGATTCATTGTGGACTTAAGAGAGAATGTCCTGAAGGTTGGCCAAGAGAAGATAAAGCTTTGCATGGCTAAAATAACAGGTTCTACCAACCATTCGATTAAGCGAGTGGCATTAGTTGAAGAAAAAGTCAATAGGTCTGGTCAAGAGGAACCCATTGCAAGCGGAAATGGAGGAAGAACTAGCAGAGGAAATACAAATAAGTGTAACGACGAAAGAAGTGATTGGAAACCTAACTGTGGGTGTCGAGACAAAACTCTTGCTTGTTCCTGAGCTGATAGAAGTGCCCGAGGGAAAAGTGGCTGAAGATGAGGTTACAAAAGAGGTTGTTGAGGAGAACCAAACAAACTTGGATCAGCCAGTGGTGTTTAGGTCATCAGTACATGACGCAACAGGAGTGATTCTAGCAAAACTAGTGGTTGAGCGGAAGACTCGCATTCCTGGGAACGTGATGTTCGTATCACATGAGACTGAATTCGAAGAACCGGAGAATTATCTTTCGCAAGGATGCCCACCTAGATTGCCTGGTCGAGTATTACTTCAGAGACGGTTTGCCAGTTCGGGGCGAACGGGCTTAAGGAGGGGCAGTGTTATGACATCACAGAACAATCTACGTGTTTGTCGAATGTGCTAGAAGAATCTCGATGCCGCCAGCTGTGCAGACTGTGTCAAGGCCGCAGTTAATTACGTAGTTCATACGGACGCTAAGACGCAATTAGGAATCGTCTAGATTTTTGGCGGCTATAAATACATGACGGCAGCGGCCTTAAGTGTTAGTATTAGTGCGATATATTGACAGCGCGGTTTGCGAGTTATTGTCGGGCGAAATTACTGTGCGCGTTCAAGTGGTTATTAGTTAAGTGTTGTGTTTTATAATCGGACGGTAATTGTAATACAATTGTTTAATTTTAGTGGACATTTTATTGCATGTGAACAATTTTTATTTGATTTGTTGTAGAGACTGTGTTGTTAATTATGAACTGTTAACTGTGGAAATTAAAGTTAGTAATTAGTGACTTAATTGGTGTCTTGTACTTATTTTGTTTCCACTGTACCTACGACGACAATCGAGTAGACCATTGTAACAGTATATTGGGTTAGATAATAGGTGACAAGATGATTTATCACATTTCATGAGTGTAGCTAGTTCCTGATGTAATGTTGGTTAGGAAATAGTTAATTAGGCTTGTGTATGTAGTTGCCACCAGAAGATAAGTTACAAGTGAAATTATTCTTTCTGTATGTTGTTATAGATGTTGTAAATTAATATTGATGTGTGTATTTGTATTATCTCAGATTTATTTTTGAGATATTCCTTATCTGAACTAGGTTACATATTATGATAGGTCAATAGCAGTATCATCAAGTTTAGTATAGTCATGTCTGTATATTATATAAATAGCTATAAGTTTTAATATTCACATTGAAATTAGGGTCACTGATAGGATAGTAGAAAACTGTAGATTACTAAGTAGACAGCAGTCACCACTATGTATATATTGTTGTTTTGGTCGTAGACACCTGCCTCCCCCAAGGTTAAAAGAAAAGGAGGTGTATGATGAAATTCCATTTTAGGGAGATACAATGCCAAGCATGGTTCTAACAGAAAGAAAACCTTATAATGTTATTTATTTGCACCAATTATAAAATGTGACACTAATAAAACATATACCACACAGAGGCACCATAATGAACATTTGGGAAAATTTACAAATATACAAACATAAAACACAAAACAAACTAATACCTGAACAAATACAAATCAATACAAAACATGACACAATATTCAAAGCACTCAACATCGAAAATACACAAAAAACTAAACACATACACCACAATCACACACAATAAAACCAATTTGAAGTACCAGAAGCCAACAGGAAGCCACAATAATAATAGTCATCCAACACATATGTACTTCACCAGACACAAAAACCGGAAGGCTGAGGATGGGTACAAGATGGTACCCGAAACATGTTCCAAATAAGGAAAAATAACATCTTGAGGTAATATAAATATAAATTTTAAATACTTTATATATATATATATCAAGAAACGAACTGTAGCAGAAAGTGATTGAATCAATTATAAAATATATTAAACCAATGTACATAAAAAGGTATGGAATATAGATGTATTCAATATTTAAAGTCAGTTTCAGAATGCATTTGTTTTGGTGAAGCCGTATATACATTGTTCATTTCTAAAGTTGTGAGTAACATGTTTATATGTGGAGAGTGTAATTTTGTTAATAACAAACTGAAGCCAAACTTTATATATACAGAATTTCTGAATAGGCTAGTATAAAAAAAATAACCATCATTGACACTTGGTGGACCACTGATGACAAAATCCCCCCTCCCAATGATTAATGAGTGACTTCATTCCTTGAGCAATTCTTGTAATGTTCAGTGTACATGAATTTTGGTCAGACATGATAGCTCAGATGTGCAACCAGCATTAGAGAGAAATATGGATTTGTCAACTACAGCTTTATTTGTCAGCTGCCATGTCTGAACAAAATTGCTGTACGTCAGTATTTTATCCAGGCTACTCCTCACTCATCTAAAGAGGTGGAGTCTCTTTACATCATTTGCTCACAACAAGAGTTGCATGATTCATGATCATCTGCCACCTTCTCATTATGTCACATGTCCTGTCTGCTTCCATTTAATTTTCTTAATTCTGAAAATCATATCATCTGCTGTAATGTCGTTGTGTATTATAATTGTTTTTGTGCCTTCTCTTGTTGTTCCTAGTACACCGTATCCATGCTTTTCAATGTAATTTAAATTTTTGAATTTTTCTCTACCCCCTCCCTGTGTGTGTGTGTGTGTGTGTGTGTGTGTGTGTGTGTGTGTGTGTGTGTGTGTGTGTGTGTGTGTGTGTGTGTGTGTGTGTGTGTGTGTGTGTGTGTGTGTGTGTGTGTGTGTGTGTGTGTAATTTGCACTGACTAAATGAAACTTGTAAAGCACGTAAGTAAGGATCAGGGACATTGTAAGGTTGTTACAAGGGTAACATTCTTAATTTAAAACAGTATGCATTTTAAATAGAATGAGCTTAATCTAGACCAAGAAACAATAGACACTTCAGATGTAGGTTTCCACTGTCTGAATTGATGTTTTGTATATATTATTTTATAATAAATTATTTTTGTATAATATGTTAGGTTTACGTATTTACTTGCAGTAACAAGTATAAACTTTGTATTTGTTTGTGACTCATCGTGTTTTTGTGTGTTACAGATATGAATTTGTGTGTATGCCAATTGTGCATCCTCGTTATAAAAGGGAATTTTTTACTAGCCCTTGTAAAAATCGTCCTGGACCCTTTACTAGAGCCGATTTAGTCCTTACCAGCCAAGGTATTATTTAAACAATTGTAAAAATAGTGAAGATATTCAAATAAGTCTCTTATTGTGTCTATCCGCACTATCCGCACAACTGTTTTTGTTGAGTGAATATTTGTGTTTGTCCAGGTGTGGTGTACATGCATGTGTGTGTGTGCATGCGCGTGAGCATGTGCGATAAACACACACACACTCATATATATGTATACTATTACTTACCGGTACGTACGTCTCGTTCGTACCTCGTTTGTGTGTTGATTTATATTGATAATCTATCCTTCTCTAACGCCTCACGTTGTTGGGCGCCAATTTATAACTTACCCGTTGCGTACGTCTCTGTTTGTTTTCTCTATTCTATTTAATTAATGTGCCAATTTATATTGAATTTTAATTTATTAGGTGTCGTGATATTGTTAATTATATCTATCTTATCTCTCTATTTACTATAAGGGTGTTAATGTGAGTGAAACTTATGTAGGTAGGGTGTTATTCGAAAATTCCGCTCAAGCCTATTCTCTTTTGAAGAGAATGAGAGAAATTTTGTATGGAATTCTCCTCTCTTTAATACCTGAGAAGTTCGCGAGTAGCGCTGTGGTTCCCAGACAATGGAATTTTATAGGTTAACCCACCGCGTACGGTGATTATTGGTTATACTCTCTATCTATCTTATTTCTTATTCACATTCCATTAAATCATACATAAATGAGAAGATATTGAAATTCTGAAATGATTCTTTATTAGTTTTTAATATTTAATATCCAACAAGATTGTTCGCTTACTTCAGATTGTAACGGGCCAAATTTGTGGGTATTTTATTTATTGCACTTCCGGGGATTTATAAAAATATGTGTAAAGTTTATTTCAACGGTGACCAGACCACGTGGAAAAAACAGTGTTGTAACGAAGCGACAACGCAATATCATGTTGTGCAATCGGTAGAAGAATCCGCACCACCTTGGTTTCCAAGAACTTTGTTTGTGTGTGACAGCACGCCCATACGCATTATACATCCAGGGGCGCGGGGTGACGCTACTTGTGAAGCTCAAGATGGCTAAAAAGCAGTTTTTGGTCGCCTTAGTCTCTCTAGGCGATGGATATGAAAATTAAGTCACGCCTATCTCGTGACGTTAGCCAGTGCCTAACCGATATCCGAATACAACTAACACAACACCTACAGCATGAGCTAAATGGGTTTAAATAGGAACTACGAACGGCTACTAACTGTGAGGCATTGATTTCCACACCATCAAGTTAGCGGCGAACGCCTTGCCGCTCTCGCAGTTTCACTTGGAGACGTTGTCTGGCCAGACATCTGCCCCATGGGGCTCTCTCTTAAAATTATCAATTTCAAGTAAAAAGTGTTTTAATCACCAATAGTAATGTGACAGTGGATCGAGTACTCAAGTAGCAGATATCAAACTTTATTTTGGACACATTATCTAATACAAAAAACGAGAAGTAAGCGCTCGATTGATCACCATGTGCCGGTCGGGAAGGGTAGATTTTAAAATGTGTTAAGGGGTTTTAAATAATGCAGGTGTGGATGTGTGAGTGAGCAAAGCTGGGCTGTTTATGTTCGTGTTTATGTGTGACTTAGAATAAGGTAAGCATTAGTGTATAAGTAGAAAGGATATAAGAACATGTTTCAAGAAAATTTCATTTAAAGGTCAAGTTAAGAATAATAGATGTTTTGCAAGCATACAAGAAATGAATAACAAATAATTTGATACAAAGTATAATGACTAAAAAATAAAGTAAAATAATTTCTCTTCATAAAAATGTATTGTGTAAATCATTCACACAACCTTAAAAATTACGCTTGTATCCTAATGTTCGTATGACGTAACTTTGGACCCGAGAACACAGATTGAAGGTAAGTGGAAGTTTATAAATTTTGTTTGGTATTTTATTATTTAGTTAATTCGTAAGTTAACAATTGGCGCCCGAACAGGGACGAATTTAATAAATTAATGAAATTCCATACCTACAAATAAGATACAAGCGTGATTATAAAATACGTAACGTAAAATATAATCAAAGAGTTAAGATATGAGATTTGGTTCAGATAATAAATAAGTATATAACAATCAATAATAAAGTTATAAAAAAGAGATCAAGTAAATTTATAAAAATGGAAAATACAGAGAATGAAGTCGTTTTGTCCGACTTAACTGTTATAAGCGAAATAGCTGAATTTGATGAATCAGCTGGTTTGAGTAGTCTTGAAGTACATTCAACACCGAATGTAGGTCAAGACGACAAAACTACAAATATAAGTAACACGAATGAATCAAATAGTACAGATGATTCGGGGATCCAAACAACCCCAAAATTGAGTAGAGAAAGTAAAAATAATAACGAAGTCAGCTTCACTGAAAATAAAACAGAAAGTCAGTCGACACCGGTCCAAGATAAAAAGTCTGACGATAATTACGAAGTGTTCAAAATGATACAAACAATGTTAGATATGAAATTCAATGTACAGAATAGTAAATTTGATGAGTTAAAAAATCAGAATAATGAGTTAAAAAATGAGATTCAAGAAATGAATAAACGTGTTGAAAATAGTAATGAAATAATAAGAACTAGTTTGAATAAATTAGAACATAGTATTGAGCGAATGGGAGTACATGTGATGAGTACAGACAAAAGTAAAACGAATGAAAATTATAATGACATGTGTCAAAATGTGATACTAGATAAAGAGTCAACAAATGATAATGATAATGTCGAAAATAATGAATGTAATACTGAGAATAGTAGTGTATTTGAAGAGTTAGTATCAGAAAGTGATATGGTGAAAATAAATAGTGAGAGTATTGATGAAATTGCAGAATGTAGTGATAATGAAATATTAATGTGTGTTTATGAGTTAGAGAGAGAGCGGAAAAATATAGTATAGGGGTAGAATGGGGGCAGAGGGTAAATTTTCCCCTTATTATTGATGATGATTTAATGTATTCACAAGTGTTGTTGTTGAAGGGCAAGAGTCCCGTGTTAGTAGAAGATTTGAGTTGTTTATTGTTGTTGTATAATTTTGTACCCTCTGTCGGGAGTAATATTGAGAGTGTGATATGGTATTATGATGAGAGAGATTTAAATAGAGAATTGTATGTTAATAAAGAAACAGAATTGTATGAATTGAATAGAGAGTATGATGAGTGGAAAGTAAGGTTAGAAGTGTGTCTAAATAATAATGATTTGATTTATAATACAAAAGTAACTAACCCGATATTGGAAATATTTAATGATGGAGATTTAACAGAAATACTTAACGTAGACTTGGTGAATGATTATTATAGTATAATGGATAAATTGAAATTGATTGGTTATGACACACAAGACAACAATGTGTATGTCAATAAAATTGAACAGTACTATATAAAACAAAGATTAATCTTTGACGATGGAGGGTAGACTATAAAACAATAAAGGACAATTATAAATATTTTTGTTTTGTGGTTTTGACCTGGCAGATTTGGACAATGAAGTGTGAAAAAATGGAACAGTTAATAACAAAAGTTTGTAAATAAACATGTAGCAAATTTATTTGTGTGCATTGTAGAATGTTAAGTAAACAAGTGTGTGTAGATGATTGTTGTAATAATAATATTAATGTTTGCAAGTTAAATAAATAACCGAATTAATTTTGGAGACATTAATTGGCTAATTGTAATTGTCTTGTAGTTTCAGTAATTAATTTAATTAGAATGAGTTGAGATGTTTTAAATATTCTGATTGATTTAAATGTTGTATAATTAAATTTTCTAAGGAATTTAAATTATTTTACGAGGTGAATTTGGTAATTAATTGTTCAATTGTTGGATTTAAACTAACATTTTTGTTAAATGTTTCAGAGGTGAGGTGAAGGTATTGGTGTATGGTATATATATTTTGTGTGTGTCAATTTAAATGGACTGTAAGTATAGAAATGTTATAGTACGAATCAAGTATAATTAAAATGTTTACAAGTGTAACTCAGATGAAAAGATTTTAATTCAATAATGAGGTGATTTGAAACAATTGTGTTAAATAAAAATGATAATTAAAAAATTTAATAATAACTGAAAGATGATATATAATAATTATTAATAATGAATTTGAAAATTTTAAGTAATCCAATTGTAGAAAGTTATGAATGAGTTAAATGATTAATGCTGGATGAAGGTTTCATATTATAATGTTGTATATTTAATTTCTTATTTAGATATTAAGGCGCTATCGCTGGGGTGGCCTGTGCCCTAGTAGATAGTGGAATGGGTTGGGGGTAACAGAGAGTGTTACCTCCATCGGAGGCCAACATGGCGAAAATGTGCGGTACACCTTTTCGTACAAATTTAATTTGTACCCTGATAGACGCTCGTGCCGCACATCACAATGACGAATAGAACAGGCATTGAAATGAAAGTTAGATTTCCCCGACTTTTCGGGCGATTACTGCCTTACCAGCACTAATCGTGGATTTGGCTAGCGGTCAGCTATGGCCATATCAAGTCCCTTGACCATAGCTGACTTGAAATTGGTTTATAATAGAAATTAAATGGGGGGTAACACTAGGGGAAATCCAGGAACTATGGAACAGCGGCTGCCACTCTGTCCGCGTGGGGACAGCATAGCCAGGTGGTAGACCCGTTTTAAGGGCGTTTCAATATAACAAGGATATGTCGATATCCACAATTTTTCAAGTGTAAATGCCGAAGTAAAGACACGGAGATGTCAAATTCCTCCAACTATGCAGTCTTTGTGGAAGCAAAAAGGCGCTACAGTCTTACATAAATTACAATAGTGTGTGTGGATTGGGGGTTGCTCAGATGAGCAACGTGCTTAAATTTTGTAAATTAAAAATGCTAACTCTAATTTTGCTCTAATGAAAATGCTTGTATTCTGCTTTGATAAATAGGGTTTCATACATTCAGTATACTGTGTTCATTCTATATTTTATTGTGTTCCATGTATTATTTTATTGTGTTATAGGTAAGAATTGAAATATGTGTCTTATATAATTTGTGTGTTTTTGAAACTAAGTAAATAACTAAACCGACTGGCAGGCGGTTTGCATATTATCAGAGTCAGAAAGAGGGGAAACAATGAGGGTAGAGGTAAGGATTGCTAAAATATGTATTTCATGTAATTTGCACAATTTTGAAATGTGTTTACAATTAGCTAGGAATGTCAGCTGATCAGTAGTAAAATGTCACTGTTAAATTGTTTATTAATGTTCCAGGTAATTAATGTTAAATATAAGGTTGTAATGTGTTAAAAACATTGTTTTAAATAATGAGAGAAGTAGTTAATAAAGTTGAGATGTTAAAATGAATTGTCAGAAATAATAAAAGATAGATTCTGGGTGATGAATATTTTTGTGGGACATATAGATCAGTCCAAGTTGAAGTTAAAGTTGAAGTAGTGGAGAGAAAAATATTGTTTTGAGTTAATGTTATAGATATTGAGAAGTATTGATGTTGATACAGTAGTTATGGGGAATATATGTAGAGTAATGAGTGATATATTGATGTTTATAATTTGTGATGCTAAAAAATACGTCGAAATTTATTAATACATAAAATACTGCCAGGACTTACCTGCGAGATTTCACAACTACTTACCTGTTAGTTAAATTTTATCAGAAGACCAAGGTCGCCACGATTATTTTTTATAGGTTAAAATATTGAAAACCTTTATACTCCACCTTAATAAAACAAGGGATAATTTAGCAATCTGACCACACCCATTAACAATTCATAAAGATCCACGGAACGTTTTATAACCTCTTCTTTTGAGTTATAACGGAGGGAACCCAAAATAATTGGTTCTGCCAATTATTTCAGGCTGCCTTATTCGAGACGAGCTGAAATTTAAATCAGAACAACACACAGTAAGACTACAAGGAATCAGGGAAGGTGAAACTGTTGATTTATATACTCAGTATATGTGTGTAACAAGAAGACTTGCTTTATTAAACATTTGAAATATAACATTTACTCCAAAGAACAGATCCCATGACATTATTAATTAAATTATTAAATTTAAGTGAAATGCTTTATTTAGAATATGGGATCACAACAAATTTATCTAGCTATACCCCCGGATCCGGGTAACCATTGGTATTTAGTCTCTAATCTTTTAATTATATTTAATTCAAAATTTTATCTTGCAAGACTTTTACCTTTTTGCTTTATATATATATTCCATTAGAAGAATGGTATTAATAACACTACGTTACGTTAATATCTAAACTGTTACAATTGAATGATATTGAATAGTTACAATTAAATTCTCAAATTTAAGTTTTTATATTCTTATAAAATCAATCGTCTCTGAAAGTCTCTTAAATAGAGTATTGTGTTACAAAAACTATTATCATTATTCCTCGATAGACGTGCTATCGAGTCACCTCTATTTTTTGGATGTAGTAATCGCCTCCATGTGGTTCCGTCTTGGGAGTCCTAAAATGTCGTCCTCGTCTTGGTCTGGTCTCTGTTGTTCATGGCTTAATACGTCTGCAGGATAGGTAGAGTCTTCTACGCCGATACTCGTTGATTCTCAGATGTCTCGAACTGCATTATCGGTAGGGTATACTGGAGTTCTCATTTAGATGGTCCATGACCACAGGTCAGATGTTGAAAAGATTCGTCCATCGGTGAAGATTGCAGTCATCGTTTTTTCTTTATTAACACTCGTCGTTTGTAGTTACATCTTTCTTCTTGTTACAAAGTTTTTGGAATTTTCTTTTTGTTAACGTTACATGTTACACTTTTTGTAACAGTTAGTAAAATACAAAATACTAATTAATTAATCCACACTAACAACAAATTGCATAACTTTTGAACAGAGCATTTTGCTCGTGCATCTGCACTGCTGGGAGTCGTCATCGCAAGAGAGCAATTTTTCGTCCGCTACCCTTGTACATGACGAGAGAGAGTGGGGTGTTTATTCCGCGAGCATATATAGTTCCTGTTTCTCTTTAAATAACCCTTTTTATTTATACTGACTATCGCTAGATAAAAATACATCATTTAAATTAATTGTTTTAGTTACTATCTGTGTTTACAGATACTTTAATTATTAACATTAGTTTACTCTATTATTTTTAGTTACAGTAGACTCGGAAAACATGTCGAGTCCGGTATCAACAGGTAGGCGCTTGATAGCAAGCAAAGGGTTAAATACGAACATAATAATTATTTACCATATGCCTTTTCTTTATGGATACTTTGCCCTTATTAATTACTTCTTCCATTCACACTTAGTACCTACATGTTTTTATTATTATTATTGTAAGATTTAAATGGTCAATTGTACGTAACCTTAATCAATTAAAAATTTTTTTTTTATTGAAAGTGTCACAATTTAAATCGTCACAGTTTAGACGAATCTTGCAGCACAGAAATGAGAAAGTGGTAATGACGAAATAACACATTTTTTCTAAAAGAATCATTATTTTTAATGAGCAATTATTTAACCAAAATTTGTACTATTAATTTTTTTTAGTAAATTGCCTGAAAACTTTCATACATTTTTACCCTATGTTTTGTCTGGTTAGAATGCAATTATAAACTTATGTCCTTAATTATTATTACTTACTACTAGAAAGACTGCCCATTCTGCTTTTCTTTCTCTCTCTCACTCATTCTTATTTAAAACAATAAAAAAAACTTTTATTTTACTTTTATAAATTCACTTGTGTATCTACGAACTTGCGGTCGCGATTCTGGCCAGACACGTGTTCTTCGTTAACCCGGTTAGTTGCCCGTTTATTCACTCCACTTCACCTGTTGGACACTTGTTATGTTCGTTAATTCCTCGGGTCCTGGTCGGTATTAACTCTATTGTTGACTAAGTTACATTTTATAAACTACACCGACCGGGTCCGGAAAAAAATGTCGGCGTCTGTAGCTGAAGTCGGTTGCTCGTGGAGCGCCTAACGTAGACTGCGTATAGCGTCTCTTGCAAGCGGGAGGAAATTGATGTCCACCGCCAACGAATTTTGTCGACGCTCATAGTTGGGTTGTTGCAGTTGAACGACCATGTGCATGATACATAGTGGTTGTTTCTGTAGTGTGCGCCCACGATATTTAGGCGCTTTTGGCTTGATGTCACGATATGGGCGGGCCTTAGTTTGCATTTCCTCCAGCTCGGATCGTAGATCTCACAAAAACTTCGTTTCTGCGCCATTTTTGACAGCGTCGGTTGATCTGCTTCGCGTCCCCACCCGCGCGTATACCTGTGTCATGCGTACAGGCGCATGACCACACATAAGCAAAGTTCTTGGAAATCGAGGGTGGCTGCATACCTCACTGATTACACAATGCGATATTGCATTGCTGCCTTGGTTATAAACTGTTCTATTTGCCACGTGTTCTGGTTTGTTGGAATAAAATTTACACAATACCTTTGTCAATCCCCGAAAATGAAATAAATTTAAAAATACAAATACCCACAAATTTGGACCGTTACAATACCCCCTCGGTGAGAAGTCTTCTGTCCAAAACAGAAGAAATCTCATTGATAAAACCCCTAAGAGGACCGGTGAGGAACTGGTGCCAACAACCCCCTCTTGTTCTTACACCTCATGGGTAAACGACCCCCCTGGCTTGGCGACTATGGACGCATCTGAACGAGATCACTGGACTTCCCCGTAAGATATCCCAACACCAAAAAATCGAACAGACACGCACCACGGCGCACCTCGCCTTCTATCATGCTACCCCAACAATCCTCAATCCCTGGCTTAGATCATGCCAGATCCTCAACCGATATGTTTCCCCTTATATGCAAGCTGGGCTGCCTTTAGCAGATACTGGGCTCACACACACTCACATTACATACTGAAAATTGAAAAATTCTTTAAAATTTTGTTTAAATTACAACTCACTGGTTGTTTCCATTTAAAATCAAATCACAAATTTTGTATCTCTTTTGAATTATTCTCTTCATTGGTTTTTTTCTGTTATTTAAAATAAATCGATTTAAACATTTCTTACAATTAAGAACATCCTTAACCTAACATGTGATTACACCTAGAGTCTAACAATACAATTCAATAAAATAAATCAATAATAATAAACATGGTTAGTACACAAACAATAAAATAATCAAAGTTTAAAAATTATCCATTAGCTGGCAGGCGCAAAATCAAAATTTTTTTTTTCAAAGAAAATTTTAAATTCAAAATTTCCAAAAAAATCTTAAAATCCAAAAATTTTAACTTTCTTAAAATATTTTTCTTTTCATATTGAAATGATTTAAATCAGTTTGTTTAAATTGATCAAAAACAAAAGTTGAATTAACTTCCATGCAAGACATGCCTAGTATATGACCTCACTATCAGCTGATCAAAACTAGGTCAAGTTCAAAAACCTTGACCTACATACGTTATGTACCAATTCCATCTATGAACACATTAAACATCGGTAAAATTCTGTCTTGACACACAAAATATAATAAAATAAAACCTTTAAAATAACAAAATATTATTATAAATAATAATCAAATTGACATTCAAATTATTCAAATAAACTTTACAGCTTTGCATTTACAAATTCTATCAAAAATTTGTCACTGGTTTTACTTAAAAATTTTATATTCTTGTTATAACTCTTTCTTTATTTGACAATCTTATTCTACATTACTTTGGGTGATATAATTATTTATACTCATTTAATTTACTCCTTGATCTGTATACATATATAATCTTTCTCCCTTTGATTCTACTACTAACCACTTTGAACTATCAGGACACCCATCTCCATCAAAATATCTATCAAACAATCTCTAAACCCAACTTACTAATAAACTCAATTCGCCACCTTCTCTCAATATATATAAAAAAAATACTCTCTAACCCTTTGTACTTAGGATAAGTATTTCCCCCCCCAAAACTCATTTCCCATTATGTTGGTTCCTGGATTCTACCTAAGGCAACCCCTTCCTACTAAATCGGTCCCTTCCCGTCCCAACCATTATGTTGCGGACTCCCACATTACACTACCCCCTATTACAAAATTACCATCACCAATAATCTCAATCTTATTACCTTACTTCAATTACAACAAAATAACATCATCAATTATAAACATCAATATATCCCTCAATACTCTACATATATTCTCCATAACTACTGTGTCAACATCAATACTTCTCAAAACTCTATTACATTATCTTACAACAACATTACATTATTTTCATCTCTACTATTTCAACTTTAATTTCAACTTGGACTGATCTATATGTCCCACAAAATACTCATCACCCAAAACTATCTTTTATTATTTCTGACAATTCCTTTAAAATCTTACCACATTAAATTACTTTTCTCATTATTTTAAATAGCATCTGTAATACATTAAAACATCACATTAAACGTTAATTACCTGGAACATCTGTAAACAATTTTACAGTGACATTTTATTGCTGATCAGCTGACATTCCTAACACAATGAAAACACATCTCAAAATTGAGCAAATTACATGAAATATATATATTTATCAATCCTTACTTCTAACCTCCTTGTTTCCCCTTTTTCTGATTCTGATAATTTATGTTAACCGCCTGCCAGCCGGTTTAGTTATTTGCTTAGTTTAAAAAATACACAAATTATATAAAACATATACTTTCTATCAACTCTTATATCTAGCCTACTACAATAAAATATTACATTTAAAAAATAGAATGAACACCTTATACTGAATGTATGAGCATATAATTATTTGAGCGGAATACAAGCGTTTTTATTAGAGCAAAATTGGAGTTAGCAAATTTTATGTTATTTTCAAATTCGTGGCTCCTCTGAGCCACCTCCCATCCACACATGCTATTGCAAATTATGTAAGACTGTAGCGCCTTTTTGCTTCCACAAAGACTGCATATTTGGAGGGATTGGACACCTCCGTGTCTTTGCTTCGGCAGTTACATTTTAACATCGGCGGAGTTCAACATATCCTTGGTAAATATTTAAACGCCCTTAAAACGGGTCTACCACCTGGCTATGCTGTTCCTACTCGAACAGAGTGGTAGCCGCTGTTCCATAGTTCCTGGATTTCCCCTAATTTCACCCCCCCATTTAATTTCTATTATATACCAATTTCAAGTCAGCTATGGTCAAGGGACTTGATATGACCATAGCTGGCCGCTAGCCAAATCCACGATTAGTGCTGGTAAGGCAGTAATCGCCCGAAAAGTCGGGGAAATCTAACTTGCATTTCATTGCCTGTTCTACTTCGTCATTAGTATGTGCGACACGAGCGTCTATCAGTGTACAAATTGAATTTGCACGAAAAAGGTGTGTCGCACATTTTCACCATTTTGGCCTCCGATGGAGGTAACACTCTCTGTTACCCCCAACCCATTTCACTATCTACGAGGGCACAGGCCACCCCCGCAATAGCAACTTACTAACTAAATAATTAAAAGTAATGAACTAAAACTTTCGACAATTGCAGTTCCACACTCCACTGTTCTATCACTTCTTTGAGCACCAATCTACCCCCCAAAATTATCCCCACATCTTGCATTGACAACAAGTTTTTTTTTATTTCACATCTTTTAAAATGTTCCCATGCTCACTGATACTAAAACTTTACAATTATATTTGGTCACTTAATTCTAAAATTTATTTGAATTTAGCATTACAAACATCCAAAGGATTTTTTTTTTTTTTTCTTCAAAAACTTTTTTATATTCTAGTGGTCAGTATCCCTGCCTGAAACGGGGGTGTTCTTGCTATGAGGCAAATTTGGACACAAGTAAGATCTACTTTGTGCAGTTACTTCCCCTTTATACCCAACTCTACTCCCTTATCGCCCTCATTTCTTCAGACCCGTCGTCTTACCCGTCGCCAAATCTGCCTCTCCGCAAAACTCTTCATTTCGGTTTAAACAAAACTACTGTCAATGGCTCAACTTTAATTTTGCCATTGACACTGAAAATTTTTTAAATTTGCACGCACTGCCTTGTATTTAGGTGCAGCCTCCATTATGTACAAACACTCTGAGGCAGTGCAGTTACGTGACAGGTACACCAAGACCGCTGCACCTGGAGTGTATTAATGATAATTTGTGTCACGTACCTTTTGGGGTCCCCCTCCCCGTTCAAATGTGTAGTTAGTTTTCTACTTTTAACCAATTTTGGTGGAGCCGGACCAACGTTGTTTTCACCGCCCGAAGGAAGATCCGCCAACCATGGCCCGTCTCCGAGTTCCGAATACCACGGCCAGGACTGGTAAGATCGTGACCGCCCGAAAATGGGGGAGGATCCCTTCTGAAAACATATATAAAAAACAATTAAATTTCATTCATACAATTAATCATTGATAAAATCCTTATGCGGACCAATATAATTTCAAGTTTGTAGCGTTGTGCGTTCCCACTATCTCCCTATTTTCTCTATTCTGTAACACATATGAATTCTTCATTTTAACCTCTATTATCTCGTACGGCCCCTCATAGAGTAAGAAAAATTTCTTGATCTCCTTATCTTGAGCACTCGACAAATCGTGGCGTCGCACCAATACCAGCTGTCCAACCTCGTACTGCGTCCACTTACCTTTCATATCATGTCTCTGTTTTCTCTTCTCCCCCTTCGTTAATAGACTTTCATTCGCTAGCCTAAGTTTTACCTCGCGACCAATAGGGTTAGTTTCTGGTGGATACTCAATTAATTGCTCCAAAATTCTCTGCGGACGCTCTCCTCTTATTAGCTCATAAGGTGTGAACCCCGTCGACTCGTGGGTGGTGCAGTTAAGCCAATTTTCAATCTTCTGAACATATAGTGGCCACTCGCTGTGTTTGGCGTGGCAGTATGTCCGGAAAATTCTGCCTAACTCCCTCATGACGCGCTCCGCCTGATTGGACTGCGGATGATACACTGCGGTGTGCTTTGGGATGATACCTTCCCATCCGAGAGTCTGGCGCCATCTTCCACTGATGAACTGTGGTCCATGGTCGGATAATATCACCTTCGGCTTTCCCACGTTGATCATGTAGTCGTGTGTGATCTTCTCACTCAGAACCTTACTTGTTGCTCGCTTCACGCTATATAACCTTACATATTTGGAAAAAGTGTCAAGTACAACAAAAATATGCATCACTCCGCCCCTACCTTTTGGCAATGGGCCGTACAAATCTACAGCTACTAAATCAAATGTTTTTTCTACCTTAATATAATTTAATTCTCCTTCTAACCTATAATTTACAACTTTAGACTTCTGACATAGTTCACAAACTCTAAGTATTGTTCGGACGCGTTTTTCCATATTTTTACATAGACAAGATTCCCTTAATACATTCACACACTTCCGTGCCCCAAAATGCCCGTATCTAAGGTGACAGTCCCACACTATTCTCTCTACTAGCCCTTCAGGTATAACTAACCTCCAATCCCTCTCTCTCCCCTCTACTTTTTAAAATAAACTCCCCTGAAATACTTGGAAATATTGTTTGTACCCAAATTCGTCTACATCTTGTAACCCCTCTTTCCTTTTATGTCTTTTTTTTTATGAGTATAAAAACAACTTAATTTATTTTAATATTTTTTTTTGAAAGAGAAGCCACAAGTTAATTAGGACTAGGCCGAAGCCTAGAGAAGCAAAAATTATGCTGGGTCCAGTATGACGGGACTGGCAATAAAACTCAGCCGTAACAGAACGATAACAATTTATTTTATTTCATGCCCTGCTTTAATATTATTAAACTAGAACAACATGTGTGCCCAATCACAAGTATGAATAAAGGTAAAACATAACAAGTGTGTATAAATCTTAGGCATAACAAATGTGTATAAATATAAAACATCACAAGTGTGTATAAATCTTAAGCATAACAAATGTGTATAAATATTAAGCACAACAAGTGTATATAAATCAGTGAACACATGTATATATAATTATAAAATTCTCTCCCATCTCGTGGCTAGCTAGACACATAACAACACACACAGAACATAAGGTACACAAACTCACAATCACATTAATTTTAACACGCATGCCCCTGGAATGCACCCACCTACCAGGTAGAGTAACTACAATCTTATAACCCAGCAGTGATAAACTATCCGCCCATCGGCAACCCGTTCAGTAGAATTACATCAAAGCCAAAACCCCAGGAAGGATGAGAATAATTCATGACGCATAAATAACCGGACCGCCCATTTGTCTAGCATTCCATTGATCAATGACCCATCACGAGCGTGTGAACCTTAAGTTCCTTTCACATCATTAAGTAAAAATTGACAGAACTATATCACCTACTTTCAAACAGCTTTTATAGAATTCTAAACAGTTATTTGACTTCACAAAATTCTGAAAGGAATTAAAATCTTTATGTACTTTAACAAACAGGAATTAATTGCTTGAGGCTTTACAATTTCAGAAAATTTTGACAATATATGATTTACCCAAAAAAGAAAATGCTGAATACATGTTTTATAGTCAAAAATTAAACAGCAAATACTACAAGTGGAAGTCAATCCATATGTGTTTACCAGTTAAGAAAAACAATCAGTATACCCCTAGTGCAAGGGGCAAAATCAACTAAAATATTTCCAGACAAATAGTAAATCATTTCTATTAGCCCCAAATGACTATATAAAATAATTAAAAGAAAAAAAGAATACAATAAGGTGGTTGTGCTCTGGCATCTGTGGGAGCGCGCCCACATGTAGTTGACAAAATTTTACAGGCATTCAACCTGTCTGAGGTTGCACCAGCGTGTGTCAGAGAAAACTAAGTCCCCTTTTGTAACCCCTGAAAACGTCCCAAAAAAAAAAACCAGGAAAACCCCCAGCCCTTAAATGTGAAACCATAGTCAAATTAAAATTTATACACAGCTGTTCCAGCCGGAACAGAGCTACTGAGCTGTAACATAATTTTGTAAAGAGTTAAATTAAAATGAGATGCAACTGTAAAATGGTACAAGAGTAAAATATCTCTGGCGCGCTCCCCCAGTGCAGCACACACTTACAGGCATTGCATTTAATGTTATGTAAATGAGTCATAAAAAAAGTTATGAATTTAAGTTATAGTGTTCAGAGTCATGATCACAGCTCAACTTCCCGGTAGACAGTCTGGACACGTGGTCCCATGGCTTCTAGGCTATTTACAGTAAACGGGCACACTGCCGGCCCGGCCCCAAAAAATGAAATAAATGCATGAATATCACCTTATAAATGCTGGCGAGTGCAACATAGAAAATCAGTCTCCATCTCCCTCTTCTGAGAGGATCTTGTAATGGTCCATGTCTGGAGCAGATGTTCGGCTCACAGCGAGACCAGGCCCCGGCTTAACTCGAGAACCCTATTCATTCAAATAAATTAGAGAACTGTTCACTAACAATGTACACCCGAGCTAAGGTGATTAACCTCAAAACGGGCCTCCAGCTAACTCTCAATAAAGCACAATATTCATTAATTAAAGTTTTTACAACCAGCTTAAAGAGTCTAAAAATCAGCCATGGAATAAGTAAATTTGAATAATAAACCGGCCTCATTAAATGTGGCTTAATAAAAGTGAACTGCACAAGGCCCACATGCTTCGACATAAATTTGCAGGTTAAACGGCCACGTGGCAAGTGGTAATTGTTACTTGACCAAAAAAATTTAACAGCAAGGCACTCACAGCATTAAGAATGTTTGACATTCAATTAAATTTCATACATAGAAGCTCTCACACTTCATTCTCTACTTGTGAAGTTAATTAACAAACTCTGCGACAGTCCAAGGCATGCATTGACACAGTTCACGACCTGACTACGCATTAACATTTAGTCAATAATTCTTTTAATGTTGTACACTTTTACCATGACAATGACTCTTGAAAAACTTCTCGGACTATTACAGAAAATAATAAAAAGAGCATGGGCTATATACTGGGCGTTACGTAAATCAGTAAAGAATGAGTTTCTCTTAACATAAAACGTGTCGGGCCGCACACACATAACTACGTATTTTATACGGTTGCATATTGTTATTAATTATCCATACATGTATAATTACTTATAAAGACAAATAATGAAAACTTACCGGGAGTCAATTTACGCCTTAGCCAGCCATAAGTTATAGAAACTGCGTCGTACAATTCGGAGAGGGAGACGGATAATTCTCTGAGCCAGGCAAGGTGCAGACTGCTGCCGAGCGCGACCAAGCAAGACGACCCCCAACCATAAGCTGCGCACGCAACTGTCCCATTATCGCTTAGTGCAAGGGTCGCCTAAGCATACTCACGTTCGCGTTATTACACGAAAATCTTTAACGAAAATCTTCGATAGCCGGAACACCAGCACACCCCCACCCCGAAAGGGCAACCCGGTTGCCCCACTCGAAAACTCGGGAAAGTACCCTGCAGTGTACCCCCATTCTTAAATACTCTGGTGGACATCGTGGGTAAGTTGGCCAGACAGACTTGCTCCCAGGAGAACCACCATCCCCATGCAACCCTCTCCGCCACGCCAACCCCACGGGACCGCCCCAACACGTCACCCTCTCCGGTGACCATCACCTACTCCCACCGGTCCCACTCACATATTCGTCCTAAGACCCAACAAGGCATCTCACACCTTGATATGTGAGCGACCGAACTACTGCTCGTCCATCTCTCGGACCGACCAGCCACATGGACCCACAAGGCATCTCCAACCTTGCCATATGGCTGGCCCACTTCCCTACACAAGGGCGGACGGCCCCGCTTGGCCAGACAGAGAGGACCGCACCAAGGGCACACGAACATCAATCCCATCGTTTACTCGTTCGAATACCACCTAACTAGAGGGGGTTCACCTTTCTACAGCACCTACTACACAACTTTCTCTCTCAACAAAAATAACACCAGGAAAACCGGAGAATGCGGCATGGCTCGGACCCTATAATGAACAACATCAACGTCAACAACTATTAACAACCAACAACAGCACACCATCACTCCACCTAACCTTAAACAGGGGAAACTGACGATCTCAAAGACCACGACCATCTCGAGGACCACAATCTACTCACTTCCTTATCAATAGGTTTTTTTTTTTTTTTTTTACTAAGGGCAGGGGTAGGAAAATCGGGAAGATGAAACGGGGCAAGGATCATTAAAGGGTCAATAGCTAGGACTAAGGGTAAGGACCTGGTTCCCTCCGAAAATAAGGATGAATGGAGGAAACCAAGGCTCGCGTGGGCAGGGGCGCAACCCTGAAATAGATGAACACCACTGGGAGTGTGGGGAACATCTACCCGCTACCCGTTAACCTCTGCTTCTTACCTTTCTATGACGGACCTTAGGTACCCGTTCATCTCGGACACCACTCCCTGAGAAATTATTTCGTGTTGAGCTGTACTGACTGGTTTCTTCGGGGTCAGAATCAAGGCAACTTACCTCACTACTTTCACTCCGCTTTGGATTATGCTCATCGTCTAACTCCTCTGCTACAATTTCTTCCTTTTCTACAACTTCCCCTTCTTCGTCCACATAATCCAAATCAACCTCCTGACACTGCACCTCCTCAGCATCTTCCCGTTGCTCCTCTGATCCATCTTCTTCATCACACGCATCGCCAGGCGCTTCACAAACTTCTTCACTCACCTCTTCTCCAATCTCATTTTCCCCAACACATTTATCATCAACATCATCGCCACTACCACCATCTGAACACTGCACATCTTCATCCTCTGGTTGCTCACCTGGTCCACCTGAAACTTCTTTCCGCTCCTTGGAATCTTCAACACTACTTACAGAAGGCGTCTGCACATCTTCACACACTACATCACTCTCACTCACAAACTCTACAACGCTGCCACCAAATTTCTCCTCAACTTCTACCTCACTTGCGGCATGGACATCCCCTTGTCCATCCACAACCCCAGAAACACTCGCAGCCCGGACATCCCTGTGTCCATCTGCAACTTCAGACTCTACAGTCTCCCTAACACCTACAACTATACTCACCTGCGCAGCATCTGCAGACCGCTCTTCTGACTCTTCTGTCGATTCCACTCCTTGACCATTGTCAGCAACAACATCATCAACATTTTCCACCCTGGAATCCAGCTGTCCAGGTTCATGTACAATGACTAAATTAATTTCTACTGGCGATGGTGATGTTACAGGATCTGGATCCCTCACGAACCGAGATGGGAATACCGGAACAAATTCTGCGGCTTCTGGATTCAACCATGACGTCCTCTTTGAGTCCGGTAATTCAGTATTAACTGACGCGTTCTTATCCTCTTGTATTGTTCCCACGAAGTAATTCCGCTCTTCTACATCTGCTTCCTCTTCTTCATCTACTACTCTCTTAGGCACTTGTACTTCCTCTGGAATCTTTAAACTCTCACTTTTCTGCAAATGAGAATAACGCCTAACTACAGGCTCCCTACTTGCCGATGGTTGTTCCCTAACATAATTTCTTTTTCCCCTGTTAATTTCATGTTTCCTTGTTTTCTGTGCTGTAGCTGTTGTTACCGCCTTCACACTTGCCACCCCCTTGTAGCCTCCATCACTTCCGGAATATTCTGGCTTTCTAAGCATCTCTTGGGTTCTCCTCCAACCACCATGTTTATCCCTTTTGGCTCTTCCTGATGAACTGCTGGAGTATTGGACATCGGTAGCCTCTTTTCCCCGGGACTCGACAAACTCCTTGACCGTTCCTGAAAGCACACACAGTCGCTCAAGGTCCGCAAAACAACGTGGACGGTCCGCGAATGCCAAACGAGATCTCTCCTGGGGAGTCAGTCCTTCCAGAATCGCTTGTATCACTTCTGTTTCGGGCAACCCCAATCTTAACACCCGGGAAGCTTTCCGTATATCGCGCACGAAGTCTCCTAACGCCTCTCCGTAGGCCTGTGGGCGATAGAATCTTTCCAACTCAAGCTTGGCGCGTCGTCGAATGGGTAGGAAGAAGTTCAACACCTCCCCATGGAAAGCATCAACACTGTCACCCCGACGCAGAGCCTTGGTGACCAGATCAGCCAACGTACTCCGGCAATACGGGTATATAAGATACAAGACCTCCCCATCGGACACCCCGGGGAAATCTGCCACCTGCAGGACCAGGTCCAAGAAAACCAACAGCTGGTCCTCATCAAATCCATTCACCACCGGAAATTTCTGGAGAACGCCTGTAAGAGGGTGTGGCAATTTCTCGTAGCATATCCCCGCCAGATTTGCCCAATTCAAAACAACCAATCATAAAACAAATCCCCACTAAACACCTAACACAAACATAACCTACAAAACATATTCACAAACATTTAGGAAAAACCCAAGTACTGTACTTCCTTTGAGTAGACCCCCGGGTTCTCTAGCGCTGCGGAAACCTGGCCTATTCTGAACCATTCACATCCACGACGGAAGGAGACAAGAGACAAGCAACAATACGAAACACGCATAACATCACACATGCCGTACCAACACATAAATCACAACAACCAACTAACAATCAACTGAAAGTCCTAATTCGGGAATTAAAAATACTTCGCCATCAACCGGACACAAGTCAGTTCCGGTACCGATTTCCGATCGGGCCATACCGCATCCCATCAATACAACACGCCAAATTCCGACCCCGAATCAACATTCCATTTTCCAGGCCACGCTTAAGACTCCCCGGCCGTACAAGCTATCAAAAATTCTTTAAACACCATTAACCGCCTCAGTGGTGCGACCCGACTCACAAATTAAACAACTTATAACTAGCCTACACGGGCCTATATCAACTATGTCACAACAATCGCATTATATTGCCGAGTCTGCAAGCCCCGTCACACACCAGGACCCAAGGGTCAAGCCCCGAATGAACCACGCTCTGAGCTACCATTTGTGGTAGCAGACTTTCTAAACCACGCTCTGCGGTACCATTTGTAACCCCTCTTTCCTTTTATGTCTTTTTTTTTTATGAGTATAAAAACAACTTAATTTATTTTAATATTTTTTTTGAAAGAGAAGCCACAAGTTAATTAGGACTAGGCCGAAGCCTAGAGAAGCAAAAATTATGCTGGGTCCAGTATGACGGGACTGGCAATAAAACTCAGCCGTAACAGAACGATAACAATTTATTTTATTTCATGCCCTGCTTTAATATTATTAAACTAGAACAACATGTGTGCCCAATCACAAGTATGAATAAAGGTAAAACATAACAAGTGTGTATAAATCTTAGGCATAACAAATGTGTATAAATATAAAACATCACAAGTGTGTATAAATCTTAAGCATAACAAATGTGTATAAATATTGCTACGACAGCGTAGAACAATCTAGGTGTTTATCGAATGTGCCAGAAAGATCTCGACGTAAGCGTGTGGTGTACGTGCTACTAAACGCATGTTACGAGAAATTTCTCGACTTTGCCAGCCTTCACTCTGGCGCTCGGACTGTGTCAAGGCCGCAGCAATTACGTAGTTCGCGAGAGATAAGACGCAGTTTCGAAGCTTCTGGTGTGTGTAGCGTAACTATAAATACTTCGCTCCGCGGCCTTAGTTTTTCAGTTCAATGCGAGATTTTTGACTGTGCGGTTCGAGAGTATTAGTGCGATATATTTTACAGAGCGGTTCGGGTTGTTACGGCGTACGTTCAAGTAGTTATTAGTGAAGTGTTGCGTTTTGTATTCGGACGGTATAATTGTAATACAGTTGAGTTTTAATATTAGTGGACATTTTATTGCGTATGAACAATTTCATTTGATTTGTTGTAGACACTGGGTTGTTAATTACGAACTGTTTTACTATAACAATTAAAGGTGTGATTAGTGACTTAATTGGTGTCTTGTACTTATTTTGTTTCCACTGTACCTACGACGATCGAGTAGACCGACGTAACAGTGGTGTCAGAAGTGGGATAGAACGGTTAACAGTGGAAACAGTGGACGCTTTGTACAAGACGAGTGTGATTCGTAATTAATCAGTAAACATGGATCCCAGTCAGATGATGGAAGCTTTACAAACACTGCTGCGGCAGACACAGGAAGAAGCAGAAATACGACAAAAAGAAGAACGAAGACAGGAAAGGGAAGAAGCAGAAAAACGACAGGATGAGAAACGTAAGCAAGAAGCAGATAAAACGGAAGCTCTCTTTGAAGTTATGCAGAAACAGTTGCAAGAACACAGTACCGCAGAATTGGGTGTCCTACGAGGTGAGCTTAATAAACAAGTTACTAAAATATCGGAGGTACAAGAATCAATGACATTAAAAATAGCTGAAGTAGAAAAATCTGTCTTGACTGTGGAAGAAGTTATGTCAACAAAAATATCTGCAGTAGAAAACTCAATGGCAAACATAAGAGAACAAATTAAAATTGAAGTTGAACAGTGCATGAAGATTCAACCAAAACAAATTTCTGAACAGACTGTACCAGTGATCAAGACAGAAAAATGCACAGAAAATAAGTTAACAGAGAAAGTCACTTTGCCTGCAGTAGGGACAGTTCATGTCAAAGCTCCAACCTTTGACGGAAGCACTCACTGGGCAACGTACCTCCGCCAATTTGAAGCTGCTGCATGCGCAAATAATTGGACAGAAAAAGACAAGGCTGTTTCACTTCTTCTTGCATTAAAAGGACCCGCGGCAGAACTACTACAGAAAGTGCCACCTGACAGCCAGAACACCTATGCCGAGTTGATAAAAGCTCTGGAATTACGGTATGGTGATAAACATTTGCGAGATGTGTACTGCACCCAGTTGAGAGCAAGGCGACAGCATTCCGGGGAAAGTCTTCAAGAGTTTGAAGCAAGTATCGACAGACTAATTAGACTGGCCTATCCTGAAGCGCCAGAAGATTTTCGAACGCGTTTTGCGATGCAGACATTTACTGCCGGTGTCCGAGATAACGAACTACAGCAAGTGTTACGAATGGCAAGACACCAGAACAGTGCGGACGCCCTGGTACATGCTTTGCAATTTGAGGCCGCCAAATCAGCGTCTGGTTGGACAAGTCATAAAGTGCGCGAGCTAAAAGATCGCGACGGCACAGACGATGAGGAAGAAGAACAAGGAACAGAGACTCAATGGTCGGCGCCACAGAACAAAATAAGAAAGGATGGAAGACCGAAGTGTTATCGATGTGGGAAACCTGGACATCTACAACGAGATTGTCGGGTTAGAATTCAGCAGCAGGGAAACGAGCAATAGTTGGTGCAACCCCCAACAGTCAGTCAGCTGTGGTGTGCTGACTAACTGGAGGAACGAAGCCCCTAGAGAATACGCAATTTCTACGCTTCAGAAAAACACCGGGAGCTTGGTAGTTACCGGATTTGTTCAAGAAAGGCCAACCTCGATTACAGTTGACACAGGCGCAACAGTTTCTATTGTGCGCCCCGACGTGGTGAAAGATCTCAAGCCAATCTGGTGCTCTTGCAGCTTGCGAACAGCTACTGGACGGCCTGTAAAAGTGTACGGAAAAGTGGAGACACACCTACGCCTCGGTAGACTTGAGTTTAATCATCAAGTACTTGTTGCAGACATTGTGGATGAAGCAATTCTTGGTGTGGACGTTATGAACGCATACGGATTTATAGTCGACTTCAAAAACAATGTCTTGAGAATCGGAGGCGAAGAGGTAATGCTATCAACAATGACGACAGCAGAAAAATCGATGGACGTCATAAACCAAGTGGCCGTAACTGTTCCGCCAAACTCCGAAAAGATCATCATGGTTAGAACTGCGGTAGATACTAGGGGCAATCAGTGCTCTATATTCGAACCCCAGGTAGTCAGGACACCGGGCATACTAATTGCCAGAAGTTTAGTAAAACCTGACGAAACCGGAAATGTACCTATTAGAGTGGCGAATATTTTGGATCAAGCTATCACTTTACAAAGCAATACGCTCCTAGGCAAATTGACTCCTGTGGCCTGGGTAGCCGGAATAACGCAACGAAGACCCAGTTCGTCAGATACTTCTAAATTACCAGAGGAACTGCAAGAATTATTGAACAGATCTTCTAACGACCTCTCAAGTGGTGAGGTAAAAGAACTCGGACAGTTTTTACACGAATTCAAAGATTGTTTTGCAGTTCGGGGACAGTCACTGGGAAGAACCTCTCTTGTGCAACATCGCATCAATACCGGGGACACAACACCGATACGCCAACCTCCTCGAAGGCCTCCATTATCTAAACAAGAGGAGATGTCTCGGTTAGTACAGGACATGTTGACAGAGGGAGTAATTGAACCTTCGTCAAGTGCTTGGTCTTCCCCTGTAGTGCTGGTAGCGAAGAAGGATGGTGGATTGTGTTTCTGCATAGACTACCGGAGGTTAAATGACGTTACAAAGAAAGACTGCTATCCATTACCTCGCGTTGACGATACACTCGACACGTCCTGAGCACAGTGGTTTTTCACATTGGACCTGAAGAGTGGATATTGGCAAGTGGGTCTTCATCAAGAAGACAAGGAAAAGACCGCTTTCTCGACCCCAAGTGGCTTATTCCAATTTAACGTCATGCCATTTGGACTCTGTAATGCACCGGCAACATTTGAGAGATTGATGGACCTGATACTCCGAGGCCTGACGTGGAAAACTTGCCTTGTTTACTTAGACGATGTCATAGTGATCGGGAAGACTTTCGAAGATCACTTGGAAAACCTTAAGGAAGTTCTAACTAGAATTCACGGTGCACAACTGAAGCTGAGCCCGAAGAAGTGTTCTCTATTCCAGAAGGAAGTACAGTATTTGGGCCATCTGGTTTCGGCAGCAGGCGTTAGCATGGATCCTAATAAAGTAAACACCGTAAGAGACTGGCCAGTTCCGAAGAATAAACACGAAGTTCGGAGTTTCCTGGGGTTATGCTCATATTACCGACGTTTTGTGAAAGGCTTCGCTACTATTGCTAAACCACTACATGAGCTAACGGAAAATAAACGAAACTTCCAATGGTCGAGAGAGTGTGAACAAGCATTTAGAACGTTGAAGATTGCATTATGTTCGCAGCCAATTCTCGCTTTTCCAGCTTCCGAAGGGAAATACATCGTAGACACAGATGCAAGCAATACTGGTCTAGGAGCAGTTTTGTCTCAAGTGCAGAACGGTGAAGAACGAGTAATAGCGTATTACAGCAAGACGCTTTCTAAACCAGAGAGAAATTATTGTGTTACAAGAAGAGAGTTGTTGGCAATTGTCAGAGCTTTGGAGCACTTCCATAAATACCTCTATGGGAGAGAGTTTTCACTACGTACTGACCATGCTGCACTTGCATGGCTCTTGAGATTTAAAAATCCGGAAGGACAGTTGGCAAGGTGGCTCGAACGTCTGCAAGAGTACAACTTCAAGGTACAACATCGGCGGGGGCGCCTGCACGGTAATGCAGATGGCTTATCACGAAGACCATGCCCGGAAGACTGCCGACATTGCCACAGAAAGGAAGAACAAAACCCAAGCGAACATGTTCAAGCCATCACTGTAAATTTCCTGGCTGATGGCTGGACAACACAAGACTGTCGACAAGAACAGATTACTGATGAAGACATTGGACCGATCTTGACAGCAAAAGAGGAAGGTTGCCGCCCGGATTGGCAAGATATCTGCCATGGTTCCGAAGTGCTGAAGGGCTACTGGGCACAATGGGAATCTCTCACCTTAGAAAACGGATTGCTGAAAAGGGCTTGGGAAAGTGCAGATGGACGAGACGTGGTCAGGCAGTTGATAGTTCCCCGAAGTAAAGTGCAGTCTGTTTTGAAGGAGATGCATGATGGAACATCTGGAGGCCATCTTGGCGTTAACAAAACCCTTGACAAAATACGGAAGCGATTCTATTGGCTTCATCTTCGCCACGACGTAGAGGAATGGGTTCGGACGTGTGAAATATGTGCTGCAAGCAAGGGCCCACAAACCAGAAGCAGGGGAAAAATGAGACAGTATAACGTTGGACAACCTTTTGAGAGAATTGCCATAGACATTGCTGGACCATTCCCAGTTACTGACGATGGAAACCGGTACATCATGGTTGTAGGTGACTACTTTACTAAGTGGGTGGAAGCCTACGCAATTCCAAATCAGGAGGTTACCACTGTGGCAAAGCAGTTAGTTCACAACTTCTGTTGCCGTTATGGAGCCCCTATGGAAATCCATACGGATCAAGGGAGAAATTTCGAATCAGGAGTGTTTAAAGAATTATGCCGTCTACTTGGAATTCGAAAGACCAGGACAACGCCTCTGCATCCTCAGTCGGACGGGATGGTTGAGAGATTCAACAGGACACTTGAGCAGCATCTTTCGAAAGTTGTTGACGAGAACCAAACAGACTGGGACCAACGTATACCACTATTCCTTATGGCGTATAGATCATCAGTACATGACACAACCGGCATGACTCCAGCAAAATTGGTGTTTGGGCGGGAGATTCGTCTTCCTGGGGACTTGATGTTTGGATCACCTGAGACTGAGTCCCAAGAGCCAAAGAACTATTCCTCGCAATTAGAAAACCAACTGCGAGAAATGAATCGCTTGGTAAGAGGACGGCTCAAGATTGCCAGTGATAAAATGAAAACTCGGTATGACATTCGCAGCAATAGTGTGGGTTTCCAAGAAGGAGATCAGGTCTGGTTGTTCAATCCAAAGCGCCGTCGTGGTCGCTCACCTAAGCTTCAGTCTAACTGGGAAGGACCCTACACTGTAAAAAAAAGGATTAACGATGTTGTTTATCGGATTCAACAGGAAGGACAGCGAAAGTTCAAGGTCGTCCACCTAGATCGCCTGGCTAAATACAAATTTAGAGACGCTTTGCCAGTTCGGGACGAACAGGCTTAAGGAGGGTGCAGTGCTACGACAGCGTAGAACAATCTAGGTGTTTATCGAATGTGCCAGAAAGATCTCGACGTAAGCGTGTAGTGTACGTGCTACTAAACGCATGTTACGAGAAATTTCTCGACTTTGCCAGCCTTCACTCGGGCGCTCGGACTGTGTCAAGGCCGCAGCAATTACGTGGTTCGCGAGAGATAAGACGCAGTTTCGAAGCTTCTGGTGTGTGTAGCGTAACTATAAATACTTCGCTCCGCGGCCTTAGTTTTTCAGTTCAATGCGAGATTTTTGACTGTGCGGTTCGAGAGTATTAGTGCGATATATTTTACAGAGCGGTTCGGGTTGTTACGGTGTACGTTCAAGTAGTTATTAGTGAAGTGTTGCGTTTTGTATTCGGACGGTATAATTGTAATACAGTTGAGTTTTAATATTAGTGGACATTTTATTGCGTATGAACAATTTCATTTGATTTGTTGTAGACAACGAACTGTTTTACTATAACAATTAAAGGTGTGATTAGTGACTTAATTGGTGTCTTGTACTTATTTTGTTTCCACTGTACCTACGACGATCGAGTAGACCGTCGTAACAATATTAAGCACAACAAGTGTATATAAATCAGTGAACACATGTATATATAATTATAAAATTCTCTCCCATCTCGTGGCTAGCTAGACACATAACAACACACACAGAACATAAGGTACACAAACTCACAATCACATTAATTTTAACACGCATGCCCCTGGAATGCACCCACCTACCAGGTAGAGTAACTACAATCTTATAACCCAGCAGTGATAAACTATCCGCCCATCGGCAACCCGTTCAGTAGAATTACATCAAAGCCAAAACCCCAGGAAGGATGAGAATAATTCATGACGCATAAATAACCGGACCGCCCATTTGTCTAGCATTCCATTGATCAATGACCCATCACGAGCTTGTGAACCTTAAGTTCCTTTCACATCATAAAGTAAAAATTGACAGAACTACATCACCTACTTTCAAACAGCTTTTATAGAATTCTAAACAGTTATTTGACTTCACAAAATTCCGAAAGGAATTAAAATCTTTATGTACTTTAACAAACAGGAATTAATTGCTTGAGGCTTTACAATTTCAGAAAATTTTGACAATATATGATTTACCCAAAAAAGAAAATGCTGAATACATGTTTTATAGTCAAAAATTAAACAGCAAATACTGCAAGTGGAAGTCAATCCATATGTGTTTACCAGTTAAGAAAAACAATCAGTATACCCCTAGTGCAAGGGGCAAAATCAACTAAAATATTTCCAGACAAATAGTAAATCATTTCTATTAGCCCCAAATGACTATATAAAATAATTAAAAGAAAAAAGAATACAATAAGGTGGTTGTGCTCTGGCATCTGTGGGAGCGCGCCCACATGTAGTTGACAAAATTTGACAGGCATTCAACCTGTCTGAGGTTGCACCAGCGTGTGTCAGAGAAAACTAAGTCCCCTTTTGTAACGCCTGAAAACGTCCCCAAAAAAAAAACCAGGAAAACCCCCAGCCCTTAAATGTGAAACCATAGTCAAATTAAAATTTATACACAGGTGTTCCAGCCGGAACAGAGCTACTGAGCTGTAACATAATTTTGTAAAGAGTTAAATTAAAATGAGATGCAACTGTAAAATGGTACAAGAGTAAAATATCTCTGGCGCGCTCCCCCAGTGCAGCACACACTTACAGGCATTGCATTTAGTGTTATGTAAATGAGTCATAAAAAAAGTTTATGAATTTAAATTATAGTGTTCAGAGTCATGATCACAGCTCAACTTCCCGGTAGACAGTCTGGACACGTGGTCCCATGGCTTCTAGGCTATTTACAGTAAACGGGCACACTGCCGGCCCGGCCCCAAAAAATGAAATAAATGCATGAATATCACCTTATAAATGCTGGCGAGTGCAACATAGAAAATCAGTCTCCATCTCCCTCTTCTGAGAGGATCTTGTAATGGTCCATGTCTGGAGCAGATGTTCGGCTCACAGCGAGACCAGGCCCCGGCTTAACTCGAGAACCCTATTCATTCAAATAAATTAGAGAACTGTTCACTAACAGTGTACACCCGAGCTAAGGTGATTAACCTCAAAACGGGCCTCCAGCTAACTCTCAATAAAGCACAATATTCATTAATTAAAGTTTTTACAACCAGCTTAAAGAGTCTAAAAATCAGCCATGGAATAAGTAAATTTGAATAATAAACCGGCCTCATTAAATGTGGCTTAATAAAAGTGAACTGCACAAGGCCCACATGCTTCGACATAAATTTGCAGGTTAAACGGCCACGTGGCAAGTGGTAATTGTTACTTGACCAAAAAAATTTAACAGCAAGGCACTCACAGCATTAAGAATGTTTTACATTCAATTAAATTTCATACATAGAAGCTCTCACACTTCATTCTCTACTTGTGAAGTTAATTAACAAACTCTGCGACAGTCCAAGGCATGCATTGACACAGTTCACGACCTGACTACGCATTAACATTTAGTCAATAATTCTTTTAATGTTGTACACTTTTACCATGACAATGACTCTTGAAAAACTTCTCGGACTATTACAGAAAATAATAAAAAGAGCATGGGCTATATACTGGGCGTTACGTAAATCAGTAAAGAATGAGTTTCTCTTAACATAAAACGTGTCGGGCCGCACACACATAACTACGTATTTTATACGGTTGCATATTGTTATTAATTATCCATACATGTATAATTACTTATAAAGACAAATAATGAAAACTTACCGGGAGTCAATTTACGCCTTAGCCAGCCATAAGTTATAGAAACTGCGTCATACAATTCGGAGAGGGAGACGGATAATTCTTTGAGCCAGGCAAGGTGCAGACTGCTGCCGAGCGTGACCAAGCAAGACGACCCCCAACCATAAGCTGCGCACGCAACTGTCCCATTATCGCTTAGTGCAAGGGTCGCCTAAGCATACTCACGTTCGCGTTATATTACACGAAAAAAACTTTAACGAAAATCTTCGATAGCCGGAACACCGGCACAATCTGACTCTACACTAGTGATTATCTTATTTAATTTACCATCAGCTCTTTGCATTACATTTATATCCTTCAATTCTTCCCCAAAAAGCTTATCTTCCCGGGATAGTCTATAAATCTCTATTCTTTAATATCTCTACCCGTTCTATTTCTATCTGTGTCTACTCGTGATAGTGTGTCTGGCACCCTGTTCTCTACACCCTTAATGTATTCCCAAGAAAAATTATACTCTTGAAGAGCTAACACCCACCTGGTTATCCGGCTGTGTGTGAGTTTACAAGTATTCAGGAACAACAGCGCCTTATGGTCCGTCCTGATAATCGTTTTATTACCCAGCAGATACGTACGGAACTTTTTCACAGCAAAAACTATACTGAGGAGCTCCTTCTCGGTGGTAGTATAGTTACGCTATGCGGCTAGCAGCGTCCGACTGGCGAAGGCAATGGTTTTGTGTTCTTTCGCCTCGTCCTCTTGGTACAGTTCCGCTCCAAGTGCTATATTGCTGGCGGCTGTCTGTAAGTAGAAGTTATCATTAAAATTTGGATGGTTCATTAAAATCATATCAGCGAACTTATTCTTGATTTCGTTGAACGCTGCTCGTTCGTTATCTCCCCACCTCCAGTGTTTGTTCTTTTGCAGCACTGCGCTGAGTCGGGCCGTCGTCTGGGCGTAGTTTCGCTGGAACTTCCTGTAAAAATTACAGAGACCAAGAAAACTTTGCAATTGTTTTATATTCTTAGGCTCCGGGAACGTCAGTATGGATTCTACTTTATCCGGATTAGCCCGTATTCCTGTAGGTGTTATGATGAAACCTAAAAAGTGTATCTCAGTTTGCAAAAATTTTGATTTGTCCCAATTCACCGTCAAACCTCCCTGGTATAACTTCTCCAATACATACTCTAAATGTTCTACATGCTCCTCAAATGTTCTAGAAGCTATTAGAATATCATCAACATATATAGTTAAAAAATCTAAATTATGAGGTTGCAAAATCTCATCAAGGCACTTGATAAAGCTGGCTACACTGGTGTTCAATCCAAACGGTAGTCTTTTGAATTGATAATTTTTTCCATTGAATAAGAAAGCAGTATATTTCCTACTATTCGCTGCCAACGGAACTTGTCAATACCCGGTGGTTAGGTCTAAAGAGGTCATATATTTCACCCCGCTGAACTTCTGAAAAATTTCCTCGATGGCTTCGGGTGACTCCCGGTCTGGAATAATTATTTGATTGATTTTTCGGGCATCTAAACATAACCTAACTCTACCATCTTTTTTAATCATTACTACTAAGGGGTTAGAATATGGTGATACGGATCGCTCAATTATATCTCCCTCTAACATTTTCTCTAATTCAATCTGAACCGCTCTTCTCTTCGCATATGGCACCGGATAACTTCTTTGCACGTAGGGTGCATGTTCCCTTACCTTTAATTCGCATTCATAGTTTCTTGCCCTCCCAGGTATATCGGCAAACACTTCTCTAAAATTCTCTACTACCCGCCACAACGATTCACGTTGAGAACTCCCTATTACGCCACCCTCACTACAAAATTTAAGTGCTCTCTCATCCCATAAGTGATCTACATTCTCCTCGCACTCTATTTGACTCTCACTACATACATTCATACTAACTTTCATTTCTTGTTTATTAACCCGATTATGTATCACCCTTACCCCCGAAATTCTTACTGCATCTACCACCCGCTCAAAATTGACTCGAACTGGTTCTACTTCATTGTGCAATACCAACACCCGTTTATGAAAATCAATCACCGCCTTATGTTTAATCAGAAAATCATTTCCCAATATAACCTCAAGATTTAATCCCCGTACGACTAGAAATGTATTATCGTACCCTACCCCGTTAATTATCATATTTAAATGAACTTGTTTGGTGACTCTTTTACTCCTAACTCCCGTAATCCCTACAATCGTAACTCCCGCTACTGGCAAAGATGGAATATTTTTATTTATTTCTTTTAACTCATCTAGTACGTGTTCAGAAATAACATAGATTTCGCTACCTGTATCTATTAAAGTTTTAATCTCCTTACCTTCTATGTCGATTTTCACCTCAGTCAGTCCATTCTCCCATCTCACTGCTTCGAAGTCTTCTTCCTCCAATAATTCCTCAGCTAAATCAGTTATAACAATGTTGTTCCGATATCTGTTATTCAGTTGGACCCCAGAATCTTCCGGCGACAACGGTCGGGTCCGGTGTTCTATTGTCTCTCTTAGTTTCCCGCAGACGTGCTCGCCACCGCTGGGTTGTATCCCCTTCCATGCTGGTTCACCTGTCTCTCATGGGTGTTGCCTCTCAGCGCTCCTCCTTGGCCCTCTCCCCTTCGTTCGTATGCTTGCTGGTTCTGCGTGGGTTGCGGTCCCTGTCGCTGACCCGGTCTCTCTCTACTGCATCTAAAACAAAAATTTTGTGACGCATAATTCTCCTGTGAACACGCTGGACAAGTCCACATTGGTCCTCGATTATTTTGTTCCCGTCTGGGGTATGCCGGTCCATTTGTAGGTCCCTTCGGCGGTCCCTGATTACCTCCATTATCCATATTCTGCTGATTCTGACGGCGACTCATTTCTTGATCCCGGATGTTCTGAAACACATCTAAAATGTTCTCTAATTCACTAATATTGGCTACCTCTCGTGTCATCAGAGTTATTTGTACTTCCCTTGGCAAATGCTTACTTATGTGCCTCACGAAAGATCTAAATGGCAATGGCGGTTCTAGATATTTCGCCTCATTAAATATTCTCATCACATACCCTGTTATATTATTATTGGGCCCCCCAAAATTCCCGGTTCCCATAATTCTACTTCGTAACACTTCTTGGTCTTCTTCGGACCAATATTTATTTCTGAATGCGGACTCAAAACTTTCAAAACACCCCCATTCCGTTTTGTGTACCTCGGCCCATATCTCCGAACTACCCTTGAAACATTTTAGAATTTTCAATAATTGTACCTCCCAGTTATTAGTACTAAATTTATTAAACTCTCTCACTCTACTTATGAACTGCATAGGATGCACTCTTTTATTATCACAACTAAATGTTTCTAACTCAACTTCACTGCTTACGTCACGAGTCATAATTACTCGCTCGGTAACAGTGTTTACTTGTTGGCTGATGGCCATACTCAATTCATTTGTAACATTCATAATATTTTTTTCAACATTCATTAATTTAAGGTTACTATCAGATTCAAGGTCACTTATTGTATTGTTTATGGTCTTAAATTCAATCTTACAATTATTTTCTATTTCACTTTTTTTACTGTTATTATTTTCAATGTGATTCATAGCATAACTAACCTTACATTCAGTATTGGTGTTGCATTCACTGATTTGTTTCTCAACAATTGTGTTTGTTACGCTATATTGGTCCGTGATCTGTTTCTCTACTTTATTAGTTATATCATTGGTTATATCAGAAACACGGCACTCTAATTGCTCATTTATGGACTCTGACAATTGTGATTTCATACTTTCACAACGTTCAACAATATGTTTGTCTAGTACACTACTCAGGTTATCGAATTTTACATTCATACTCTGCTGAAACTGAGTATTCAGGTCTTTAATTTCTTTAAAATTAATCTCGTTTTGAATATTCTGCTGTTCGCATTTTATTTTCTGTTCATCTAATTTATTGTTAAAATCACTTTTCATCTCATTTAAAATTAGATCATTATCATCAAAACGTTTATTAAAATCATTATTTTGTTTATCGAAATTGACTTTCATAAAATCCAATAGGTCATCTAATGACAATTTTTTCTCTTTCGTTTTATTTTATTTGATCAATACCGGAGTAGATTTTGCTTCTGCGTGATCGACTATAATTGACCCAGTTACGTCGGCATTAGCTATTGATTGCACGCTCAACTCAGCTGTTGGCCTTGACTGACTTGCTTTGCTCACACTTGGTGACGGGTTCATCGAACCAAGGCCACTCTCACTCATAACTGAATCTATTACACTGCTTTTTTCTGTGTTCTCAGACATTTTTACTTGATCTGTTTTTTCTTACGTAACAACTACCAATGATTAATCTCTTTTCAAAACTGATATTACAACATACATAAAATCAACCTTCTATCATAATTACGTAAGTTTACATCAATACAATTTTGCTTTCGCAACCGTACTTCATTCAATGTACTGTCAAAATGTAGGCCGGCGTAATACAACCTTTTTGTTATATTACATCCTGGCCACGGCACCAATTGTAACTTTCTTTACTTTCTGGTATTTATTAATTAACTAGATTGAAACTTCCACTTACCTTTAACCCTCGATCTGGCCGGATCGCATAGTGGGGACAAACCCCGTTCGTTCGACGAACTTGACAGTACATCAAATGAAATAAGGTTTTGAATGAAGTTAAATATCAAAATTTATCATTAGAAAGATAAAGGTTTTTATTTTTTATTATTGTGAAACATTTAAAAACATGTATAGAATCAGAACAAAATTGTTACTCTCTCTCTTGGTTTTTTAAATTCTGCATTACAACTTTAAAAGAGTATGGTGATAACTACGAAAACATAACAACTACCTTACCTTATTTATAATACATACAAACACAAACAGCCCAGCCTGCCGACCTCACATACATACAATTTAATTTTTTAAAAGCCCCAGACGATTTTAATACCGCACAGCCCTTACGCTTTTGTTGGAATGAAACCCGCCGGCAACGTGGTTTTCGCGCGCACTCATTATTATTCTTTTAGATTTCTTTTTTTTTTTAGTGTCCGAAAAAATATATAAATATGTTCTGCACTTTTAATCGACCGCGGTCACATAATTTTTTACTGTTATTTCACTTTTTTCTGGTATAATATGAAATTTTGTACAGAGCCTAACTTGGCTCGGTCCGGTACCGGAGCGATCAGTTAACCAACTGGGAGGGAAAACGTAGCAGGTGAAGCTAACGTGATCTCATACTTTTGGTGGAAATCACTGCCTTCGGTTTCATCGCAGGACTTTCGTCCCATGCAATTCATGTAGATGTTGGGGTGACGACAGTATACGATCTCAGTGAGGCACTGGCTAACGTCACGAGATGGGCGGTTCTTAAGTTTTCGTATCCGCCGTTTCACTCAGTGACTGTGAATAGAATTGTTCTCCTGGCCATGTTGATTTTTGAAGTAGCGTGGGTCCGCGTGTATACTCGCTTGACGCGTACGTGCACTCTGTCATACTCTTACAAAGTTCTCGGAAATGAGGCTTGCTGCATACCTCTGTACTGATTATACAATATATACGGCGTATTTCTCCTTTGTTATAGCACGTATTTCTCCTTACGTTCAGCACGTGTTCTGTCTTTGTTGGAATAAATTTCACCAATCTTTTATAAAACCCCGGAAATGAAATAAAATAAAAATACCCACATTTTTGGACCGTTACAAATTGATTATGTTATTTTGTTGTAGTTGAAGTGGGGTAATAAGACTGAGATTTGGGGATGGCAATTTTGTAAGAGGGGATAGTGTAATGTGGGAGTCCGCAACAAAAGGGTTGGGACGGGAAGGGACCGTTTGGCGCCGGAAAGGGTTACCTTAGGTAGAATCCAGGAACCAACATAATGGGATGAGCTTTTGGGGGGGGGGAACGTATCCTAGGTACAAAGGGTTAGAGAGTTTTTTTATATATATATCGAGAGAAGGTGGCGATTTGAGTTTAATGATAAGTTGGGTTTAGAGATTGATTGGTAGATGTTTTGATAGAGATGGGTGTCCTGTTAATTAAAGTTGTTAGTGGTTAGAGTCAGAGAGAGGTAAAGATGATATAGGTATAAATGTCAAGTAGTAAGTTAAATGAGTATAAATAATTAAATCACCCAAAGTATTGGATATGCGATTGTTAAAGAAAGAGATTTATAATAAGAATATAAAACCAGTGACATTTTTAATTAAAACCAGTGACAATTTTTGATAGAATTTGGAAATATAAAGTTAGAAAGTGTTTATTTGAATAATTTAAATATCAATTTGATTTTTATTTATAATAATATTTTGTTATTTTAAATGTCTTATTTTATTATGTTTTTGTGTCTCAAGATAGAATTAGATAGAATTTTACAGATGTTTAATGTGCTTACAGATGTAACTTGTATATAACGTATGTAGGTCAAGGTTCTTGACTTGACCCAGTTTTGATCAGCTGATAGGTGGTCATATACTAGGCATGTTTAGGAAGGAAGTTAATCCAGTTTTTGTTTAATTAATTTGAACACTATTTAAATGATTTCAATATGGAAAAAAGAAAATATTTTAAGAAATTTAAATTTTTTGAATTTAAAATTTTTTTTTGAAAAAAAAAAAAATTTTTTTTGATTTTGCGCCTACCAGCTAATGGATATTTTTAAACCTTGATTATTTTGTTGTTTCTGTACTAACCGTGTTTATTATTATTGAATTATTTTATTGAATTGTATTGTTAGACTCTAGGTGTAGTCACATGTTAGGCTAAGGATGTTCTTATTTTTAAGAAATGTTCAATTGATTTATTTTAAATAACAAAAACTAATGAAGAGAATTATTCAGGATGGATGCAAAATTTGTTTCAACGAAAACAGCTAATGAGTTGTAATTTAAATAAATTTTCAAAGAATCTTTCAATTTTTCAGTATGTAATGTGAGTGTGTGCGTGAGCCCAGTATCTGCTAAAGGCAGCCCAGCTTGCAGAAAAAGGGGAAACATATCGGTTGAGGATCTGGCATGATCTAAGCCAGGGATTTGGATTTTTGGGGTAGCATGATAGAAGGTGAGGTGCGCTGTGGTGCGTGTCTGTTCTATTTTTCGGTGTTGGAATCTCTTACAGAGAAGTCCAGTGATCTCGTTCAGACGCGCCCATAGTCGCCAAGCCAGGGGGGTCGTGTACCCATGAAGTGTAAGAACAAAAGAGGGTTATTGGCACCAGTTCCTCACCGGTCCTCTTAGGGGTTTTATCAATGAGATTTCTTCTGTTTTGACAGAAGACCTCTCATTGAGGGGGTATTGTAACGGGCCAAATTTGTGGGTATTTTATTTATTGCACTTCCGGGGATTTATAAAAATATGTGTAAAGTTTATTTCAACGGTGACCAGACCATGTGGAAAAAACAGTGTTGTAACGAAGCGACAACGCAATATCACGTTGTGCAATCGGTAGAAGAATCCGCACCACCTTGGTTTCTAAGAACTTTGTGTGTGTGACAGCGCGCCCATACGCATTATACATCCAGGGGCGCGGGGTGACGCTACTTGTGAAGCTCAAGATGGCTAAAAAGCAGTTTTTGGTCGCCTTAGTCTCTCTAGGCGATGGATATGAAAATTAAGTCACGCCCATCTCGTGGCGTTAGCCAGTGCCTAACCGATATCCGAATACAACTAACACAACACCTACAGCATGAGCTAAATGGGTTTAAATAGGAACTACGAACGGCTACTAACTGTGAGGCATTGATTTCCACACCATCAAGTTAGCGGCGAACGCCTTGCCGCTCTCGCAGTTTCACTTGGAGACGTTGTCTGGCCAGACATCTGCCCCATGGGGCTCTCTCTTAAAATTATCAATTTCAAGTAAAAAGTGTTTTAATCACCAATAGTAATGTGACAGTGGATCGAGTACTCAAGTAGCAGATATCAAACTTTATTTTGGACACATTATCTAATACAAAAAACGAGAAGTAAGCGCTCAAGTGATCACCACGTGCCGGTCGGGAAGGGTAGATTTTAAAATGTGTTAAGGGGTTTTAAATAATGCAGGTGTGGATGTGTGAGTGAGCAAAGCTGGGCTGTTTATGTTCGTGTTTATGTGTGACTTAGAATAAGGTAAGCATTAGTGTATAAGTAGAAAGGATATAAGAACATGTTTCAAGAAAATTTCATTTAAAGGTCAAGTTAAGAATAATAGATGTTTTGCAAGCATACAAGAAATGAATAACAAATAATTTGATACAAAGTATAATGACTAAAAAATAAAGTAAAATAATTTCTCTTCATAAAAATGTATTGTGTAAATCATTCACACAACCTTAAAAATTACGCTTGTATCCTAACGTTCGTATGCCGTAACTTTGGACCCGAGAACACAGATTGAAGGTAAGTGGAAGTTTATAAATTTTGTTTGGTATTTTATTATTTAGTTAATTCGTAAGTTAACAAGATACGAAAAGGCTATAAGTCAGAATTAATCGATTATCGATCGGTACCAGGTTTTATATTAAATTCAGTTATGGTTTTTATAGTTCTTTTAAATACAGGGCGTGAAGGTTCTTTCAACTGTTGGGAAGATCAGAAAATACATAAATAGGAATACAAGGTATTACAATATAGAGTTATATTTTATTAAATAATATTTAAGTAATTGATGCTATACTGTCCGCTGGACGTCGCAGCTCGATGAGGCGGTGTACGTCTAACCTCTATTAGCGTTTGGTCAGTAGCGAAATCAGATGAATGATCTTCGTCCGTCTTGTCTCCAAAGTTGTAATAAATGTGGAATTCTTGGTCCTTGGTTGATGCAGAAATACCACTCCTTTTGTTCACCAATGTCCAAGTTTGTGGGAACGTGCTTCGACGAACTCCGAATCCAAATACGTTTTTCTATTGGATTGTGTAAAACGCCAGTTCCAATGTAATTTGGTGGTTATTTTAGTTTTGTTTGTTTTAGAGGATTATATCTTTATGCAGGTAGTTATTTCTCTGGTTTTATTACTTCGTTAATTTAACATTCTGTTCATGATCCGGAATTGGGCGATCCAAGTTCTTCCTTTAATTTTAGTTACTTATTATATAGTTTTATATTATCCAATTATACAATATGGTTAATGGTTATTTGACCAAACTATTGCAATTTATCATTCATTTATTGTAACTTTTGTTGTACTTAATATTTTAAATTAAATTAGTTTTTTATTGAGAATCTCTGTTAGTTAAACTCTCCTCGTTCATGTCAAAAAAAATTCAATAATCAAATCAACAAAATCTATCTATTTTGTCATCCATAGCAACACTACTTTTTATTTTTATTCAATATGGTGTTAAATTATAATTATTTCATACAATATTCTTCCACTCATCAAAATAATTCCTTTCTAAACTTCCATTATATCCGAATATAATCTTATTTATAGCTTGTTTACTAATTCATATATATTTTGCTGTTTTTTCACTCTTAGTCTGTTTCTTTTAATAAGTATTATTTTTCCGTTACCAAACATTATCTATCGGTATCATTGCACTATGGCATTACCATAATTTGTTTAGTTTGAGTTTGTTTATTATTTATTATTAATTATTAATAATTTCTACTACCTCATTAAATTATATTTAGTATTTGTTACTAATTTCTTTACCTAACCTTTCTGATCTGATTTATTATATAATGTTATTGGCTGTTAGGCCTATTATTATACCTTGATATACTTCTGAATTTAACTTGTTACTATTTGTAACATTATAGAACCTTTTATCTAATCATAGTATGTGGTGGTATTACATTCCTTTGGTACCTTGTTAACAATTATAGCCTTTTTATTCAAGTTTACAATTATAATCAACTTTTTATCTACGTACATGTATACAAATAATTATCTTTATAATATCTAACAACAACTTTATCTTGACCTATTGATAACACATAAAAATGACATTAATTAATACTCAATAACTGAGTTCAAACACAGTTCTACAACAGTAAATGAATAATACATATTACTTAATTACCTGATATTCTATCAACAGGAAAACTTTCACATGATAACACAAAATATAAAATCACGGTCATGATAACAACATAACATCATACAATTCATAACAAGTATTTTTGAGTAACTTAGATCGTACACTATTTACTCATTCTTATCTATTTTAAGAACATCAATTATTCTGAAATAGTCAACATTAGTTTTTTCTTTTTACAATATTTGTCAGTGTCTTTTATTTACCTCTCACTGAACCTTGAGGTTTATCACTATTATCATTATTACATGCTTATCTTTTATTATTATAATTACCTTGCATTCTTATTACTTTTAAACAATTATGGGTTTATTTTCTGACCTTTTTATAATTGTGGAAAATTAAAATATTTTGTTCCCTATTCTAATTTTAATATTTTATTTATGTAACGTTGAGAACCACATTTCTGTTACGTTACATATGCTTCCCCTCCTAAAGAAGTTTAATTTACCTGAATTTAATTTAGGTCAAGTAAACTTATATCTTTTCCATGCCCTATCTTCATATTAATTTCAATGGTCAACGATGGAATTCTCACTGTGACTTGTTGGACTTGTATTTACCTTTTTCTATTTAATGACAGTTCATTAATCATATTCTTGGTTTTTTTTTCTTTTAAACATTACTTGTCAATGGTTGGTCACAATAATCCGTAAAACTTAGTTTGACTTTTCTCCTATTGCTAGTTACTGCTATTAATGCGTTTCTCCATCATTCTTCTGTCAGCTATCTTCCTTCTGTTTTCTTTCTTCATACTTTTTTGGAATTTGATGTCATTCTTCGCAGCGATTCTAATATCCCTTAAATATTCAATTTCCCTAACATTCCCTAACATGTGAGCTGGTACAGTTCAGAGAGGCACTGTTTGGCTTCATACTCTGCTGCCCACACTACACTTCAATATAGTACTGCTGGAATTCATCTACAGTCAGCTATAAAAATATAATAATATCATAATAATCTATTTATTTAATTAATAATAAACATCTTGGGGATTCTTTACGCTGTCGCGTTTTACATTTAATTATTCATTTATTCCATCCTTCGTGATTCCACCTTATTTTCATTAACTATTTTCAGATAACATTTTTGACAGTCATTATTTGTAACTATTCTTGATCTTCTTTTTTGTTGTGACAGTAATTCTAAGTATTATCTCTTCATTTGTTATTCTCATTTCCAAGAATTTCTAAATTGTAATTGCCTTAATTATCATCATTACTTAAGTTCAGTGTAATTATAGTCATTAAATTATCCATTGTTCTTCTTATTTTACCATTTTGTATGGTCACATTACCACTAATTATGTTGACATACATTTTTTTCTTTTTTCATTTAAAATTATACTGGTCATAAACAATTATTTATTTTGTTCTTCGATTCGCTTGGCATTTTGGCATGTATCTTAGATCATATTGTTTATTTAATTATTTTGCATAGGTCCTTCTTGATATAATTTTTTTAATCTTGGGGTTTTATTCTTAAATATTTAGAATATTTCTTTGTAAACATATAGTAATATTTTCTTACTTCCTTTTTTAATCTTGGGGGTTTTATTAAATCTTCTTAAGAATTTCTTTATAACCATATAGTAAGACGTTCTTACTTCTTTTTGAATTGTGTGGTTTTTATTAAATAATATTGTTCAAAATATTTAGTAAGTTGTACTTACATACTTTTTGGATTTTGTGGTTTTTTATTCTTAATATTTTCGTCTTAGTGTTTTTATTAACATTATTTTTTATTCCTTATTTAATATTATTTCTTTATTTCTTCTTTCCAAGTGGTTGCCTAGTCGGTTTTCAGAAATCAGTCCCATTTTTCTGGTTGACTATTTCTTGTTTTAACCATGATCCATTAATTCGTCTGCACTCGTCGTCCGGATTACTGCAGTGTTCATACCAATTTTTACACTTGTTAAATATCTCTCGTGTATCTGGTACTGTAACTCGGCTGATACAAAGTCCTCATTTAAGTCACGGTTTTCGGTCATATTTAGTTCCTTTTTAATTAGCAGGTATTGTATCTCCTTTAACGTAACGTAATCACTCATATTCTATCATTCCATTCCCTTTGACCTCTGTATTATGTACACAATGTTCTGCTGGTATGCTTCGTATTGAAGATATACTTGATGTGGTCAGATACTCTTTGATCGTCGAGATATTTAAATGATATTTAAATTTATTTAAATTCTTCTTTATTATATTATGGTGGTTTACCTTGGCCATTTTTATAAAGTTTCTTCTATAATTCATACCTTTACATAACTCCCTTCGTTCATTAATTGGGATGTTAAATGCACTAATTAATCCACCTTTCCTCATCTCCATTTCTTCTTTTGTATTGACTATTTTCTTTCTCCATATTTTCCTTATTTTCTTGATATTCTCTTCCATGGTTTGGATCTTCTCCTTGTCCCTTCTATTCTTATTTTCAGATAGCAATGCATTCTGGTCTTCTCTAATTTCTTTTTCCTTGCTACTCTCTTCTGTGTTGGGATTTACTATAATACCTTCGGAAGTGCTGTTTAGTGTTTCATTCATATTCTTTAAACACATATCCATTTTTTTATTTGTCTCCTCCTGGTATTTATCTACTTTTGGGCTAAGTGTGGTAGCATTTTCAAACTTCCCCTCGAAAGTTTCCCTTATCTCCTTATTGAACTTCTCCATCTTACCCTCAATCCGCTTTAAACTTGCTTCGTTTATTTTCTCAATTCTTTCATCCATTCGCCTTAAATTCTCTTCATTTATTTGTATGATTTCTTCCTTCATTTGTTTTATACTCTGATCGTTTCTATCGAACCTTTCGTTAATTTGGATTAAAGTTTCATTGTTCCTATCGAACTTTTTATTCATTAATTTTGAGGTTTCCTTATTTTCCTTAATTTCCTCATTTATTTTCCTCAGATTTTCGTTAGTTTTTTCATTAGTTAGTCTATTATCTTCTTTAATACTGCTCATTAATTCCATTAATATAATGGACAATATATGATTTACCCAAAAAAGAAAATGCTGAATACATGTTTTATAGTCAAAAATTAAACAGCAAATACTACAAGTGGAAGTCAATCCATATGTGTTTACCAGTTAAGAAAAACAATCAGTATACCCCTAGTGCAAGGGGCAAAATCAACTAAAATATTTCCAGACAAATAGTAAATCATTTCTATTAGCCCCAAATGACTATATAAAATAATTAAAAGAAAAAAAGAATACAATAAGGTGGTTGTGCTCTGGCATCTGTGGGAGCGCGCCCACATGTAGTTGACAAAATTTTACAGGCATTCAACCTGTCTGAGGTTGCACCAGCGTGTGTCAGAGAAAACTAAGTCCCCTTTTGTAACCCCTGAAAACGTCCCAAAAAAAAAAACCAGGAAAACCCCCAGCCCTTAAATGTGAAACCATAGTCAAATTAAAATTTATACACAGCTGTTCCAGCCGGAACAGAGCTACTGAGCTGTAACATAATTTTGTAAAGAGTTAAATTAAAATGAGATGCAACTGTAAAATGGTACAAGAGTAAAATATCTCTGGCGCGTTCCCCCAGTGCAGCACACACTTACAGGCATTGCATTTAATGTTATGTAAATGAGTCATAAAAAAAGTTATGAATTTAAGTTATAGTGTTCAGAGTCATGATCACAGCTCAACTTCCCGGTAGACAGTCTGGACACGTGGTCCCATGGCTTCTAGGCTATTTACAGTAAACGGGCACACTGCCGGCCCGGCCCCAAAAAATGAAATAAATGCATGAATATCACCTTATAAATGCTGGCGAGTGCAACATAGAAAATCAGTCTCCATCTCCCTCTTCTGAGAGGATCTTGTAATGGTCCATGTCTGGAGCAGATGTTCGGCTCACAGCGAGACCAGGCCCCGGCTTAACTCGAGAACCCTATTCATTCAAATAAATTAGAGAACTGTTCACTAACAATGTACACCCGAGCTAAGGTGATTAACCTCAAAACGGGCCTCCAGCTAACTCTCAATAAAGCACAATATTCATTAATTAAAGTTTTTACAACCAGCTTAAAGAGTCTAAAAATCAGCCATGGAATAAGTAAATTTGAATAATAAACCGGCCTCATTAAATGTGGCTTAATAAAAGTGAACTGCACAAGGCCCACATGCTTCGACATAAATTTGCAGGTTAAACGGCCACGTGGCAAGTGGTAATTGTTACTTGACCAAAAAAATTTAACAGCAAGGCACTCACAGCATTAAGAATGTTTGACATTCAATTAAATTTCATACATAGAAGCTCTCACACTTCATTCTCTACTTGTGAAGTTAATTAACAAACTCTGCGACAGTCCAAGGCATGCATTGACACAGTTCACGACCTGACTACGCATTAACATTTAGTCAATAATTCTTTTAATGTTGTACACTTTTACCATGACAATGACTCTTGAAAAACTTCTCGGACTATTACAGAAAATAATAAAAAGAGCATGGGCTATATACTGGGCGTTACGTAAATCAGTAAAGAATGAGTTTCTCTTAACATAAAACGTGTCGGGCCGCACACACATAACTACGTATTTTATACGGTTGCATATTGTTATTAATTATCCATACATGTATAATTACTTATAAAGACAAATAATGAAAACTTACCGGGAGTCAATTTACGCCTTAGCCAGCCATAAGTTATAGAAACTGCGTCGTACAATTCGGAGAGGGAGACGGATAATTCTCTGAGCCAGGCAAGGTGCAGACTGCTGCCGAGCGCGACCAAGCAAGACGACCCCCAACCATAAGCTGCGCACGCAACTGTCCCATTATCGCTTAGTGCAAGGGTCGCCTAAGCATACTCACTTTCGCGTTATTACACGAAAATCTTTAACGAAAATCTTCGATAGCTGGAACACCAGCACACCCCCACCCCGAAAGGGCAACCCGGTTGCCCCACTCGAAAACTCGGGAAAGTACCCTGCAGTGTACCCCCATTCTTAAATACTCTGGTGGACATCGTGGGTAAGTTGGCCAGACAGACTTGCTCCCAGGAGAACCACCATCCCCATGCAACCCTCTCCGCCACGCCAACCCCACGGGACCGCCCCAACACGTCACCCTCTCCGGTGACCATCACCTACTCCCACCGGTCCCACTCACATATTCGTCCTAAGACCCAACAAGGCATCTCACACCTTGATATGTGAGCGACCGAACTACTGCTCGTCCATCTCTCGGACCGACCAGCCACATGGACCCACAAGGCATCTCCAACCTTGCCATATGGCTGGCCCACTTCCCTACACAAGGGCGGACGGCCCCGCTTGGCCAGACAGAGAGGACCGCACCAAGGGCACACGAACATCAATCCCATCGTTTACTCGTTCGAATACCACCTAACTAGAGGGGGTTCACCTTTCTACAGCACCTACTACACAACTTTCTCTCTCAACAAAAATAACACCAGGAAAACCGGAGAATGCGGCATGGCTCGGACCCTATAATGAACAACATCAACGTCAACAACTATTAACAACCAACAACAGCACACCATCACTCCACCTAACCTTAAACAGGGGAAACTGACGATCTCAAAGACCACGACCATCTCGAGGACCACAATCTACTCACTTCCTTATCAATAGGTTTTTTTTTTTTTTTTTACTAAGGGCAGGGGTAGGAAAATCGGGAAGATGAAACGGGGCAAGGATCATTAAAGGGTCAATAGCTAGGACTAAGGGTAAGGACCTGGTTCCCTCCGAAAATAAGGATGAATGGAGGAAACCAAGGCTCGCGTGGGCAGGGGCGCAACCCTGAAATAGATGAACACCACTGGGAGTGTGGGGAACATCTACCCGCTACCCGTTAACCTCTGCTTCTTACCTTTCTATGACGGACCTTAGGTACCCGTTCATCTCGGACACCACTCCCTGAGAAATTATTTCGTGTTGAGCTGTACTGACTGGTTTCTTCGGGGTCAGAATCAAGGCAACTTACCTCACTACTTTCACTCCGCTTTGGATTATGCTCATCGTCTAACTCCTCTGCTACAATTTCTTCCTTTTCTACAACTTCCCCTTCTTCGTCCACATAATCCAAATCAACCTCCTGACACTGCACCTCCTCAGCATCTTCCCGTTGCTCCTCTGATCCATCTTCTTCATCACACGCATCGCCAGGCGCTTCACAAACTTCTTCACTCACCTCTTCTCCAATCTCATTTTCCCCAACACATTTATCATCAACATCATCGCCACTACCACCATCTGAACACTGCACATCTTCATCCTCTGGTTGCTCACCTGGTCCACCTGAAACTTCTTTCCGCTCCTTGGAATCTTCAACACTACTTACAGAAGGCGTCTGCACATCTTCACACACTACATCACTCTCACTCACAAACTCTACAACGCTGCCACCAAATTTCTCCTCAACTTCTACCTCACTTGCGGCATGGACATCCCCTTGTCCATCCACAACCCCAGAAACACTCGCAGCCCGGACATCCCTGTGTCCATCTGCAACTTCAGACTCTACAGTCTCCCTAACACCTACAACTATACTCACCTGCGCAGCATCTGCAGACCGCTCTTCTGACTCTTCTGTCGATTCCACTCCTTGACCATTGTCAGCAACAACATCATCAACATTTTCCACCCTGGAATCCAGCTGTCCAGGTTCATGTACAATGACTAAATTAATTTCTACTGGCGATGGTGATGTTACAGGATCTGGATCCCTCACGAACCGAGATGGGAATACCGGAACAAATTCTGCGGCCTCTGGATTCAACCATGACGTCCTCTTTGAGTCCGGTAATTCAGTATTAACTGACGCGTTCTTATCCTCTTGTATTGTTCCCACGAAGTAATTCCGCTCTTCTACATCTGCTTCCTCTTCTTCATCTACTACTCTCTTAGGCACTTGTACTTCCTCTGGAATCTTTAAACTCTCACTTTTCTGCAAATGAGAATAACGCCTAACTACAGGCTCCCTACTTGCCGATGGTTGTTCCCTAACATAATTTCTTTTTCCCCTGTTAATTTCATGTTTCCTTGTTTTCTGTGCTGTAGCTGTTGTTACCGCCTTCACACTTGCCACCCCCTTGTAGCCTCCATCACTTCCGGAATATTCTGGCTTTCTAAGCATCTCTTGGGTTCTCCTCCAACCACCATGTTTATCCCTTTTGGCTCTTCCTGATGAACTGCTGGAGTATTGGACATCGGTAGCCTCTTTTCCCCGGGACTCGACAAACTCCTTGACCGTTCCTGAAAGCACACACAGTCGCTCAAGGTCCGCAAAACAACGTGGACGGTCCGCGAATGCCAAACGAGATCTCTCCTGGGGAGTCAGTCCTTCCAGAATTGCTTGTATCACTTCTGTTTCGGGCAACCCCAATCTTAACACCCGGGAAGCTTTCCGTATATCGCGCACGAAGTCTCCTAACGCCTCTCCGTAGGCCTGTGGGCGATAGAATCTTTCCAACTCAAGCTTGGCGCGTCGTCGAATGGGTAGGAAGAAGTTCAACACCTCCCCATGGAAAGCATCAACACTGTCACCCCGACGCAGAGCCTTGGTGACCAGATCAGCCAACGTACTCCGGCAATACGGGTATATAAGATACAAGACCTCCCCATCGGACACCCCGGGGAAATCTGCCACCTGCAGGACCAGGTCCAAGAAAACCAACAGCTGGTCCTCATCAAATCCATTCACCACCGGAAATTTCTGGAGAACGCCTATAAGAGGGTGTGGCAATTTCTCGTAGCATATCCCCGCCAGATTTGCCCAATTCAAAACAACCAATCATAAAACAAATCCCCACTAAACACCTAACACAAACATAACCTACAAAACATATTCACAAACATTTAGGAAAAACCCAAGTACTGTACTTCCTTTGAGTAGACCCCCGGGTTCTCTAGCGCTGCGGAAACCTGGCCTATTCTGAACCATTCACATCCACGACGGAAGGAGACAAGAGACAAGCAACAATACGAAACACGCATAACATCACACATGCCGTACCAACACATAAATCACAACAACCAACTAACAATCAACTGAAAGTCCTAATTCGGGAATTAAAAATACTTCGCCATCAACCGGACACAAGTCAGTTCCGGTACCGATTTCCGATCGGGCCATACCGCATCCCATCAATACAACACGCCAAATTCCGACCCCGAATCAACATTCCATTTTCCAGGCCACGCTTAAGACTCCCCGGCCGTACAAGCTATCAAAAATTCTTTAAACACCATTAACCGCCTCAGTGGTGCGACCCGACTCACAAATTAAACAACTTATAACTAGCCTACACGGGCCTATATCAACTATGTCACAACAATCGCATTATATTGCCGAGTCTGCAAGCCCCGTCACACACCAGGACCCAAGGGTCAAGCCCCGAATGAACCACGCTCTGAGCTACCATTTGTGGTAGCAGACTTTCTAAACCACGCTCTGCGGTACCATTTGTAACCCCTCTTTCCTTTTATGTCTTTTTTTTTTATGAGTATAAAAACAACTTAATTTATTTTAATATTTTTTTTGAAAGAGAAGCCACAAGTTAATTAGGACTAGGCCGAAGCCTAGAGAAGCAAAAATTATGCTGGGTCCAGTATGACGGGACTGGCAATAAAACTCAGCCGTAACAGAACGATAACAATTTATTTTATTTCATGCCCTGCTTTAATATTATTAAACTAGAACAACATGTGTGCCCAATCACAAGTATGAATAAAGGTAAAACATAACAAGTGTGTATAAATCTTAGGCATAACAAATGTGTATAAATATAAAACATCACAAGTGTGTATAAATCTTAAGCATAACAAATGTGTATAAATATTGCTACGACAGCGTAGAACAATCTAGGTGTTTATCGAATGTGCCAGAAAGATCTCGACGTAAGCGTGTGGTGTACGTGCTACTAAACGCATGTTACGAGAAATTTCTCGACTTTGCCAGCCTTCACTCTGGCGCTCGGACTGTGTCAAGGCCGCAGCAATTACGTAGTTCGCGAGAGATAAGACGCAGTTTCGAAGCTTCTGGTGTGTGTAGCGTAACTATAAATACTTCGCTCCGCGGCCTTAGTTTTTCAGTTCAATGCGAGATTTTTGACTGTGCGGTTCGAGAGTATTAGTGCGATATATTTTACAGAGCGGTTCGGGTTGTTACGGCGTACGTTCAAGTAGTTATTAGTGAAGTGTTGCGTTTTGTATTCGGACGGTATAATTGTAATACAGTTGAGTTTTAATATTAGTGGACATTTTATTGCGTATGAACAATTTCATTTGATTTGTTGTAGACACTGGGTTGTTAATTACGAACTGTTTTACTATAACAATTAAAGGTGTGATTAGTGACTTAATTGGTGTCTTGTACTTATTTTGTTTCCACTACCTACGACGATCGAGTAGACCGACGTAACAGTGGTGTCAGAAGTGGGATAGAACGGTTAACAGTGGAAACAGTGGACGCTTTGTACAAGACGAGTGTGATTCGTAATTAATCAGTAAACATGGATCCCAGTCAGATGATGGAAGCTTTACAAACACTGCTGCGGCAGACACAGGAAGAAGCAGAAATACGACAAAAAGAAGAACGAAGACAGGAAAGGGAAGAAGCAGAAAAACGACAGGATGAGAAACGTAAGCAAGAAGCAGATAAAACGGAAGCTCTCTTTGAAGTTATGCAGAAACAGTTGCAAGAACACAGTACCGCAGAATTGGGTGTCCTACGAGGTGAGCTTAATAAACAAGTTACTAAAATATCGGAGGTACAAGAATCAATGACATTAAAAATAGCTGAAGTAGAAAAATCTGTCTTGACTGTGGAAGAAGTTATGTCAACAAAAATATCTGCAGTAGAAAACTCAATGGCAAACATAAGAGAACAAATTAAAATTGAAGTTGAACAGTGCATGAAGATTCAACCAAAACAAATTTCTGAACAGACTGTACCAGTGATCAAGACAGAAAAATGCACAGAAAATAAGTTAACAGAGAAAGTCACTTTGCCTGCAGTAGGGACAGTTCATGTCAAAGCTCCAACCTTTGACGGAAGCACTCACTGGGCAACGTACCTCCGCCAATTTGAAGCTGCTGCATGCGCAAATAATTGGACAGAAAAAGACAAGGCTGTTTCACTTCTTCTTGCATTAAAAGGACCCGCGGCAGAACTACTACAGAAAGTGCCACCTGACAGCCAGAACACCTATGCCGAGTTGATAAAAGCTCTGGAATTACGGTATGGTGATAAACATTTGCGAGATGTGTACTGCACCCAGTTGAGAGCAAGGCGACAGCATTCCGGGGAAAGTCTTCAAGAGTTTGAAGCAAGTATCGACAGACTAATTAGACTGGCCTATCCTGAAGCGCCAGAAGATTTTCGAACGCGTTTTGCGATGCAGACATTTACTGCCGGTGTCCGAGATAACGAACTACAGCAAGTGTTACGAATGGCAAGACACCAGAACAGTGCGGACGCCCTGGTACATGCTTTGCAATTTGAGGCCGCCAAATCAGCGTCTGGTTGGACAAGTCATAAAGTGCGCGAGCTAAAAGATCGCGACGGCACAGACGATGAGGAAGAAGAACAAGGAACAGAGACTCAATGGTCGGCGCCACAGAACAAAATAAGAAAGGATGGAAGACCGAAGTGTTATCGATGTGGGAAACCTGGACATCTACAACGAGATTGTCGGGTTAGAATTCAGCAGCAGGGAAACGAGCAATAGTTGGTGCAACCCCCAACAGTCAGTCAGCTGTGGTGTGCTGACTAACTGGAGGAACGAAGCCCCTAGAGAATACGCAATTTCTACGCTTCAGAAAAACACCGGGAGCTTGGTAGTTACCGGATTTGTTCAAGAAAGGCCAACCTCGATTACAGTTGACACAGGCGCAACAGTTTCTATTGTGCGCCCCGACGTGGTGAAAGATCTCAAGCCAATCTGGTGCTCTTGCAGCTTGCGAACAGCTACTGGACGGCCTGTAAAAGTGTACGGAAAAGTGGAGACACACCTACGCCTCGGTAGACTTGAGTTTAATCATCAAGTACTTGTTGCAGACATTGTGGATGAAGCAATTCTTGGTGTGGACGTTATGAACGCATACGGATTTATAGTCGACTTCAAAAACAATGTCTTGAGAATCGGAGGCGAAGAGGTAATGCTATCAACAATGACGACAGCAGAAAAATCGATGGACGTCATAAACCAAGTGGCCGTAACTGTTCCGCCAAACTCCGAAAAGATCATCATGGTTAGAACTGCGGTAGATACTAGGGGCAATCAGTGCTCTATATTCGAACCCCAGGTAGTCAGGACACCGGGCATACTAATTGCCAGAAGTTTAGTAAAACCTGACGAAACCGGAAATGTACCTATTAGAGTGGCGAATATTTTGGATGAAGCTATCACTTTACAAAGCAATACGCTCCTAGGCAAATTGACTCCTGTGGCCTGGGTAGCCGGAATAACGCAACGAAGACCCAGTTCGTCAGATACTTCTAAATTACCAGAGGAACTGCAAGAATTATTGAACAGATCTTCTAACGACCTCTCAAGTGGTGAGGTAAAAGAACTCGGACAGTTTTTACACGAATTCAAAGATTGTTTTGCAGTTCGGGGACAGTCACTGGGAAGAACCTCTCTTGTGCAACATCGCATCAATACCGGGGACACAACACCGATACGCCAACCTCCTCGAAGGCCTCCATTATCTAAACAAGAGGAGATGTCTCGGTTAGTACAGGACATGTTGACAGAGGGAGTAATTGAACCTTCGTCAAGTGCTTGGTCTTCCCCTGTAGTGCTGGTAGCGAAGAAGGATGGTGGATTGTGTTTCTGCATAGACTACCGGAGGTTAAATGACGTTACAAAGAAAGACTGCTATCCATTACCTCGCGTTGACGATACACTCGACACGTCCTGAGCACAGTGGTTTTTCACATTGGACCTGAAGAGTGGATATTGGCAAGTGGGTCTTCATCAAGAAGACAAGGAAAAGACCGCTTTCTCGACCCCAAGTGGCTTATTCCAATTTAACGTCATGCCATTTGGACTCTGTAATGCACCGGCAACATTTGAGAGATTGATGGACCTGATACTCCGAGGCCTGACGTGGAAAACTTGCCTTGTTTACTTAGACGATGTCATAGTGATCGGGAAGACTTTCGAAGATCACTTGGAAAACCTTAAGGAAGTTCTAACTAGAATTCACGGTGCACAACTGAAGCTGAGCCCGAAGAAGTGTTCTCTATTCCAGAAGGAAGTACAGTATTTGGGCCATCTGGTTTCGGCAGCAGGCGTTAGCATGGATCCTAATAAAGTAAACACCGTAAGAGACTGGCCAGTTCCGAAGAATAAACACGAAGTTCGGAGTTTCCTGGGGTTATGCTCATATTACCGACGTTTTGTGAAAGGCTTCGCTACTATTGCTAAACCACTACATGAGCTAACGGAAAATAAACGAAACTTCCAATGGTCGAGAGAGTGTGAACAAGCATTTAGAACGTTGAAGATTGCATTATGTTCGCAGCCAATTCTCGCTTTTCCAGCTTCCGAAGGGAAATACATCGTAGACACAGATGCAAGCAATACTGGTCTAGGAGCAGTTTTGTCTCAAGTGCAGAACGGTGAAGAACGAGTAATAGCGTATTACAGCAAGACGCTTTCTAAACCAGAGAGAAATTATTGTGTTACAAGAAGAGAGTTGTTGGCAATTGTCAGAGCTTTGGAGCACTTCCATAAATACCTCTATGGGAGAGAGTTTTCACTACGTACTGACCATGCTGCACTTGCATGGCTCTTGAGATTTAAAAATCCGGAAGGACAGTTGGCAAGGTGGCTCGAACGTCTGCAAGAGTACAACTTCAAGGTACAACATCGGCGGGGGCGCCTGCACGGTAATGCAGATGGCTTATCACGAAGACCATGCCCGGAAGACTGCCGACATTGCCACAGAAAGGAAGAACAAAACCCAAGCGAACATGTTCAAGCCATCACTGTAAATTTCCTGGCTGATGGCTGGACAACACAAGACTGTCGACAAGAACAGATTACTGATGAAGACATTGGACCGATCTTGACAGCAAAAGAGGAAGGTCGCCGCCCGGATTGGCAAGATATCTGCCATGGTTCCGAAGTGCTGAAGGGCTACTGGGCACAATGGGAATCTCTCACCTTAGAAAACGGATTGCTGAAAAGGGCTTGGGAAAGTGCAGATGGACGAGACGTGGTCATGCAGTTGATAGTTCCCCGAAGTAAAGTGCAGTCTGTTTTGAAGGAGATGCATGATGGAACATCTGGAGGCCATCTTGGCGTTAACAAAACCCTTGACAAAATACGGAAGCGATTCTATTGGCTTCATCTTCGCCACGACGTAGAGGAATGGGTTCGGACGTGTGAAATATGTGCTGCAAGCAAGGGCCCACAAACCAGAAGCAGGGGAAAAATGAGACAGTATAACGTTGGACAACCTTTTGAGAGAATTGCCATAGACATTGCTGGACCATTCCCAGGTACTGACGATGGAAACCGGTACATCATGGTTGTAGGTGACTACTTTACTAAGTGGGTGGAAGCCTACGCAATTCCAAATCAGGAGGTTACCACTGTGGCAAAGCAGTTAGTTCACAACTTCTGTTGCCGTTATGGAGCCCCTATGGAAATCCATACGGATCAAGGGAGAAATTTCGAATCAGGAGTGTTTAAAGAATTATGCCGTCTACTTGGAATTCGAAAGACCAGGACAACGCCTCTGCATCCTCAGTCGGACGGGATGGTTGAGAGATTCAACAGGACACTTGAGCAGCATCTTTCGAAAGTTGTTGACGAGAACCAAACAGACTGGGACCAACGTATACCACTATTCCTTATGGCGTATAGATCATCAGTACATGACACAACCGGCATGACTCCAGCAAAATTGGTGTTTGGGCGGGAGATTCGTCTTCCTGGGGACTTGATGTTTGGATCACCTGAGACTGAGTCCCAAGAGCCAAAGAACTATTCCTCGCAATTAGAAAACCAACTGCGAGAAATGAATCGCTTGGTAAGAGGACGGCTCAAGATTGCCAGTGATAAAATGAAAACTCGGTATGACATTCGCAGCAATAGTGTGGGTTTCCAAGAAGGAGATCAGGTCTGGTTGTTCAATCCAAAGCGCCGTCGTGGTCGCTCACCTAAGCTTCAGTCTAACTGGGAAGGACCCTACACTGTAAAAAAAAGGATTAACGATGTTGTTTATCGGATTCAACAGGAAGGACAGCGAAAGTTCAAGGTCGTCCACCTAGATCGCCTGGCTAAATACAAATTTAGAGACGCTTTGCCAGTTCGGGACGAACAGGCTTAAGGAGGGTGCAGTGCTACGACAGCGTAGAACAATCTAGGTGTTTATCGAATGTGCCAGAAAGATCTCGACGTAAGCGTGTAGTGTACGTGCTACTAAACGCATGTTACGAGAAATTTCTCGACTTTGCCAGCCTTCACTCGGGCGCTCGGACTGTGTCAAGGCCGCAGCAATTACGTGGTTCGCGAGAGATAAGACGCAGTTTCGAAGCTTCTGGTGTGTGTAGCGTAACTATAAATACTTCGCTCCGCGGCCTTAGTTTTTCAGTTCAATGCGAGATTTTTGACTGTGCGGTTCGAGAGTATTAGTGCGATATATTTTACAGAGCGGTTCGGGTTGTTACGGTGTACGTTCAAGTAGTTATTAGTGAAGTGTTGCGTTTTGTATTCGGACGGTATAATTGTAATACAGTTGAGTTTTAATATTAGTGGACATTTTATTGCGTATGAACAATTTCATTTGATTTGTTGTAGACAACGAACTGTTTTACTATAACAATTAAAGGTGTGATTAGTGACTTAATTGGTGTCTTGTACTTATTTTGTTTCCACTGTACCTACGACGATCGAGTAGACCGTCGTAACAATATTAAGCACAACAAGTGTATATAAATCAGTGAACACATGTATATATAATTATAAAATTCTCTCCCATCTCGTGGCTAGCTAGACACATAACAACACACACAGAACATAAGGTACACAAACTCACAATCACATTAATTTTAACACGCATGCCCCTGGAATGCACCCACCTACCAGGTAGAGTAACTACAATCTTATAACCCAGCAGTGATAAACTATCCGCCCATCGGCAACCCGTTCAGTAGAATTACATCAAAGCCAAAACCCCAGGAAGGATGAGAATAATTCATGACGCATAAATAACCGGACCGCCCATTTGTCTAGCATTCCATTGATCAATGACCCATCACGAGCTTGTGAACCTTAAGTTCCTTTCACATCATTAAGTAAAAATTGACAGAACTACATCACCTACTTTCAAACAGCTTTTATAGAATTCTAAACAGTTATTTGACTTCACAAAATTCCGAAAGGAATTAAAATCTTTATGTACTTTAACAAACAGGAATTAATTGCTTGAGGCTTTACAATTTCAGAAAATTTTGACAATATATGATTTACCCAAAAAAGAAAATGCTGAATACATGTTTTATAGTCAAAAATTAAACAGCAAATACTGCAAGTGGAAGTCAATCCATATGTGTTTACCAGTTAAGAAAAACAATCAGTATACCCCTAGTGCAAGGGGCAAAATCAACTAAAATATTTCCAGACAAATAGTAAATCATTTCTATTAGCCCCAAATGACTATATAAAATAATTAAAAGAAAAAAGAATACAATAAGGTGGTTGTGCTCTGGCATCTGTGGGAGCGCGCCCACATGTAGTTGACAAAATTTGACAGGCATTCAACCTGTCTGAGGTTGCACCAGCGTGTGTCAGAGAAAACTAAGTCCCCTTTTGTAACGCCTGAAAACGTCCCCAAAAAAAAAACCAGGAAAACCCCCAGCCCTTAAATGTGAAACCATAGTCAAATTAAAATTTATACACAGGTGTTCCAGCCGGAACAGAGCTACTGAGCTGTAACATAATTTTGTAAAGAGTTAAATTAAAATGAGATGCAACTGTAAAATGGTACAAGAGTAAAATATCTCTGGCGCGCTCCCCCAGTGCAGCACACACTTACAGGCATTGCATTTAGTGTTATGTAAATGAGTCATAAAAAAAGTTTATGAATTTAAATTATAGTGTTCAGAGTCATGATCACAGCTCAACTTCCCGGTAGACAGTCTGGACACGTGGTCCCATGGCTTCTAGGCTATTTACAGTAAACGGGCACACTGCCGGCCCGGCCCCAAAAAATGAAATAAATGCATGAATATCACCTTATAAATGCTGGCGAGTGCAACATAGAAAATCAGTCTCCATCTCCCTCTTCTGAGAGGATCTTGTAATGGTCCATGTCTGGAGCAGATGTTCGGCTCACAGCGAGACCAGGCCCCGGCTTAACTCGAGAACCCTATTCATTCAAATAAATTAGAGAACTGTTCACTAACAGTGTACACCCGAGCTAAGGTGATTAACCTCAAAACGGGCCTCCAGCTAACTCTCAATAAAGCACAATATTCATTAATTAAAGTTTTTACAACCAGCTTAAAGAGTCTAAAAATCAGCCATGGAATAAGTAAATTTGAATAATAAACCGGCCTCATTAAATGTGGCTTAATAAAAGTGAACTGCACAAGGCCCACATGCTTCGACATAAATTTGCAGGTTAAACGGCCACGTGGCAAGTGGTAATTGTTACTTGACCAAAAAAATTTAACAGCAAGGCACTCACAGCATTAAGAATGTTTGACATTCAATTAAATTTCATACATAGAAGCTCTCACACTTCATTCTCTACTTGTGAAGTTAATTAACAAACTCTGCGACAGTCCAAGGCATGCATTGACACAGTTCACGACCTGACTACGCATTAACATTTAGTCAATAATTCTTTTAATGTTGTACACTTTTACCATGACAATGACTCTTGAAAAACTTCTCGGACTATTACAGAAAATAATAAAAAGAGCATGGGCTATATACTGGGCGTTACGTAAATCAGTAAAGAATGAGTTTCTCTTAACATAAAACGTGTCGGGCCGCACACACATAACTACGTATTTTATACGGTTGCATATTGTTATTAATTATCCATACATGTATAATTACTTATAAAGACAAATAATGAAAACTTACCGGGAGTCAATTTACGCCTTAGCCAGCCATAAGTTATAGAAACTGCGTCGTACAATTCGGAGAGGGAGACGGATAATTCTTTGAGCCAGGCAAGGTGCAGACTGCTGCCGAGCGTGACCAAGCAAGACGACCCCCAACCATAAGCTGCGCACGCAACTGTCCCATTATCGCTTAGTGCAAGGGTCGCCTAAGCATACTCACGTTCGCGTTATATTACACGAAAAAAACTTTAACGAAAATCTTCGATAGCCGGAACACCGGCACAATCTGACTCTACACTAGTGATTATCTTATTTAATTTACCATCAGCTCTTTGCATTACATTTATATCCTTCAATTCTTCCCCAAAAAGCTTATCTTCCCGGGATAGTCTATAAATCTCTATTCTTTAATATCTCTACCCGTTCTATTTCTATCTGTGTCTACTCGTGATAGTGTGTCTGGCACCCTGTTCTCTACACCCTTAATGTATTCCCAAGAAAAATTATACTCTTGAAGAGCTAACACCCACCTGGTTATCCGGCTGTGTGTGAGTTTACAAGTATTCAGGAACAACAGCGCCTTATGGTCCGTCCTGATAATCGTTTTATTACCCAGCAGATACGTACGGAACTTTTTCACAGCAAAAACTATACTGAGGAGCTCCTTCTCGGTGGTAGTATAGTTACGCTATGCGGCTAGCAGCGTCCGGCTGGCGAAGGCAATGGTTTTGTGTTCTTTCGCCTCGTCCTCTTGGTACAGTTCCGCTCCAAGTGCTATATTGCTGGCGGCTGTCTGTAAGTAGAAGTTATCATTAAAATTTGGATGGTTCATTAAAATCATATCAGCGAACTTATTCTTGATTTCGTTGAACGCTGCTCGTTCGTTATCTCCCCACCTCCAGTGTTTGTTCTTTTGCAGCACTGCGCTGAGTCGGGCCGTCGTCTGGGCGTAGTTTCGCTGGAACTTCCTGTAAAAATTACAGAGACCAAGAAAACTTTGCAATTGTTTTATATTCTTAGGCTCCGGGAACGTCAGTATGGATTCTACTTTATCCGGATTAGCCCGTATTCCTGTAGGTGTTATGATGAAACCTAAAAAGTGTATCTCAGTTTGCAAAAATTTTGATTTGTCCCAATTCACCGTCAAACCTCCCTGGTATAACTTCTCCAATACATACTCTAAATGTTCTACATGCTCCTCAAATGTTCTAGAAGCTATTAGAATATCATCAACATATATAGTTAAAAAATCTAAATTATGAGGTTGCAAAATCTCATCAAGGCACTTGATAAAGCTGGCTACACTGGTGTTCAATCCAAACGGTAGTCTTTTGAATTGATAATTTTTTCCATTGAATAAGAAAGCAGTATATTTCCTACTATTCGCTGCCAACGGAACTTGTCAATACCCGGTGGTTAGGTCTAAAGAGGTCATATATTTCACCCCGCTGAACTTCTGAAAAATTTCCTCGATGGCTTCGGGTGACTCCCGGTCTGGAATAATTATTTGATTGATTTTTCGGGCATCTAAACATAACCTAACTCTACCATCTTTTTTAATCATTACTACTAAGGGGTTAGAATATGGTGATACGGATCGCTCAATTATATCTCCCTCTAACATTTTCTCTAATTCAATCTGAACCGCTCTTCTCTTCGCATATGGCACCGGATAACTTCTTTGCACGTAGGGTGCATGTTCCCTTACCTTTAATTCGCATTCATAGTTTCTTGCCCTCCCAGGTATATCGGCAAACACTTCTCTAAAATTCTCTACTACCCGCCACAACGATTCACGTTGAGAACTTCCTATTACGCCACCCTCACTACAAAATTTAAGTGCTCTCTCATCCCATAAGTGATCTACATTCTCCTCGCACTCTATTTGACTCTCACTACATACATTCATACTAACTTTCATTTCTTGTTTATTAACCCGATTATGTATCACCCTTACCCCCGAAATTCTTACTGCATCTACCACCCGCTCAAAATTGACTCGAACTGGTTCTACTTCATTGTGCAATACCAACACCCGTTTATGAAAATCAATCACCGCCTTATGTTTAATCAGAAAATCATTTCCCAATATAACCTCAAGATTTAATCCCCGTACGACTAGAAATGTATTATCGTACCCTACCCCGTTAATTATCATATTTAAATGAACTTGTTTGGTGACTCTTTTACTCCTAACTCCCGTAATCCCTACAATCGTAACTCCCGCTACTGGCAAAGATGGAATATTTTTATTTATTTCTTTTAACTCATCTAGTACGTGTTCAGAAATAACATAGATTTCGCTACCTGTATCTATTAAAGTTTTAATCTCCTTACCTTCTATGTCGATTTTCACCTCAGTCAGTCCATTCTCCCATCTCACTGCTTCGAAGTCTTCTTCCTCCAATAATTCCTCAGCTAAATCAGTTATAACAATGTTGTTCCGATATCTGTTATTCAGTTGGACCCCAGAATCTTCCGGCGACAACGGTCGGGTCCGGTGTTCCATTGTCTCTCTTAGTTTCCCGCAGACGTGCTCGCCACCGCTGGGTTGTATCCCCTTCCATGCTGGTTCACCTGTCTCTCATGGGTGTTGCCTCTCAGCGCTCCTCCTTGGCCCTCTCCCCTTCGTTCGTATGCTTGCTGGTTCTGCGTGGGTTGCGGTCCCTGTCGCTGACCCGGTCTCTCTCTCCTGCATCTAAAACAAAAATTTTGTGACGCATAATTCTCCTGTGAACACGCTGGACAAGTCCACATTGGTCCTCGATTATTTTGTTCCCGTCTGGGGTATGCCGGTCCATTTGTAGGTCCCTTCGGCGGTCCCTGATTACCTCCATTATCCATATTCTGCTGATTCTGACGGCGACTCATTTCTTGATCCCGGATGTTCTGAAACACATCTAAAATGTTCTCTAATTCACTAATATTGGCTACCTCCCGTGTCATCAGAGTTATTTGTACTTCCCTTGGCAAATGCTTACTTATGTGCCTCACGAAAGATCTAAATGGCAATGGCGGTTCTAGATATTTCGCCTCATTAAATATTCTCATCACATACCCTGTTATATTATTATTGGGCCCCCCAAAATTCCCGGTTCCCATAATTCTACTTCGTAACACTTCTTGGTCTTCTTCGGACCAATATTTATTTCTGAATGCGGACTCAAAACTTTCAAAACACCCCCATTCCGTTTTGTGTACCTCGGCCCATATCTCCGAACTACCCTTGAAACATTTTAGAATTTTCAATAATTGTACCTCCCAGTTATTAGTACTAAATTTATTAAACTCTCTCACTCTACTTATGAACTGCATAGGATGCACTCTTTTATTATCACAACTAAATGTTTCTAACTCAACTTCACTGCTTACGTCACGAGTCATAATTACTCGCTCGGTAACAGTGTTTACTTGTTGGCTGATGGCCATACTCAATTCATTTGTAACATTCATAATATTTTTTTCAACATTCATTAATTTAAGGTTACTATCAGATTCAAGGTCACTTATTGTATTGTTTATGGTCTTAAATTCAATCTTACAATTATTTTCTATTTCACTTATTTTACTGTTATTATTTTCAATGTGATTCATAGCATAACTAACCTTACATTCAGTATTGGTGTTGCATTCACTGATTTGTTTCTCAACAATTGTGTTTATTACGCTATATTGGTCCGTGATCTGTTTCTCTACTTTATTAGTTATATCATTGGTTATATCAGAAACACGGCACTCTAATTGCTCATTTATGGACTCTGACAATTGTGATTTCATACTTTCACAACGTTCAACAATATGTTTGTCTAGTACACTACTCAGGTTATCGAATTTTACATTCATACTCTGCTGAAACTGAGTATTCAGGTCTTTAATTTCTTTAAAATTAATCTCGTTTTGAATATTCTGCTGTTCGCATTTTATTTTCTGTTCATCTAATTTATTGTTAAAATCACTTTTCATCTCATTTAAAATTAGATCATTATCATCAAAACGTTTATTAAAATCATTATTTTGTTTATCGAAATTGACTTTCATAAAATCCAATAGGTCATCTAATGACAATTTTTTCTCTTTCGTTTTATTTTATTTGATCAATACCGGAGTAGATTTTGCTTCTGCGTGATCGACTATAATTGACCCAGTTACGTCGGCATTAGCTATTGATTGCACGCTCAACTCAGCTGTTGGCCTTGACTGACTTGCTTTGCTCACACTTGGTGACGGGTTCATCGAACCAAGGCCACTCTCACTCATAACTGAATCTATTACACTGCTTTTTTCTGTGTTCTCAGACATTTTTACTTGATCTGTTTTTTCTTACGTAACAACTACCAATGATTAATCTCTTTTCAAAACTGATATTACAACATACATAAAATCAACCTTCTATCATAATTACGTAAGTTTACATCAATACAATTTTGCTTTCGCAACCGTACTTCATTCAATGTACTGTCAAAATGTAGGCCGGCGTAATACAACCTTTTTGTTATATTACATCCTGGCCACGGCACCAATTGTAACTTTCTTTACTTTCTGGTATTTATTAATTAACTAGATTGAAACTTCCACTTACCTTTAACCCTCGATCTGGCCGGATCGCATAGTGGGGACAAACCCCGTTCATTCGACGAACTTGACAGTACATCAAATGAAATAAGGTTTTGAATGAAGTTAAATATCAAAATTTATCATTAGAAAGATAAAGGTTTTTATTTTTTATTATTGTGAAACATTTAAAAACATGTATAGAATCAGAACAAAATTGTTACTCTCTCTCTTGGTTTTTTAAATTCTGCATTACAACTTTAAAAGAGTATGGTGATAACTACGAAAACATAACAACTACCTTACCTTATTTATAATACATACAAACACAAACAGCCCAGCCTGCCGACCTCACATACATACAATTTAATTTTTTAAAAGCCCCAGACCATTTTAATACCGCACAGCCCTTACGCTTTTGTTGGAATGAAACCCGCCGGCAACGTGGTTTTCGCGCGCACTCATTATTATTCTTTTAGATTTCTTTTTTTTTTAGTGTCCGAAAAAATATATAAATATGTTCTGCACTTTTAATCGACCGCGGTCACATAATTTTTTACTGTTATTTCACTTTTTTCTGGTATAATATGAAATTTTGTACAGAGCCTAACTTGGCTCGGTCCGGTACCGGAGCGATCAGTTAACCAACTGGGAGGGAAAACGTAGCAGGTGAAGCTAACGTGATCTCATACTTTTGGTGGAAATCACTGCCTTCGGTTTCATCGCAGGACTTTCGTCCCATGCAATTCATGTAGATGTTGGGGTGACGACAGTATACGATCTCAGTGAGGCACTGGCTAACGTCACGAGATGGACGGTTCTTAAGTTTTCGTATCCGCCGTTTCACTCAGTGACTGTGAATAGAATTGTTCTCCTGGCCATGTTGATTTTTGAAGTAGCGTGGGTCCGCGTGTATACTCGCTTGACGCGTACGTGCACTCTGTCATACTCTTACAAAGTTCTCGGAAATGAGGCTTGCTGCATACCTCTGTACTGATTATACAATATATACGGCGTATTTCTCCTTTGTTATAGCACGTATTTCTCCTTACGTTCAGCACGTGTTCTGTCTTTGTTGGAATAAATTTCACCAATCTTTTATAAAACCCCGGAAATGAAATAAAATAAAAATACCCACATTTTTGGACCGTTACAAATTGATGATGTTATTTTGTTGTAGTTGAAGTGGGGTAATAAGACTGAGATTTGGGGATGGCAATTTTGTAAGAGGGGATAGTGTAATGTGGGAGTCCGCAACAAAAGGGTTGGGACGGGAAGGGACCGTTTGGCGCCGGAAAGGGTTACCTTAGGTAGAATCCAGGAACCAACATAATGGGATGAGCTTTTGGGGGGGGGAACGTATCCTAGGTACAAAGGGTTAGAGAGTTTTTTTATATATATATCGAGAGAAGGTGGCGATTTGAGTTTAATGATAAGTTGGGTTTAGAGATTGATTGGTAGATGTTTTGATAGAGATGGGTGTCCTGTTAATTAAAGTTGTTAGTGGTTAGAGTCAGAGAGAGGTAAAGATGATATAGGTATAAATGTCAAGTAGTAAGTTAAATGAGTATAAATAATTAAATCACCCAAAGTATTGGATATGCGATTGTTAAAGAAAGAGATTTATAATAAGAATATAAAACCAGTGACATTTTTAATTAAAACCAGTGACAATTTTTGATAGAATTTGGAAATATAAAGTTAGAAAGTGTTTATTTGAATAATTTAAATATCAATTTGATTTTTATTTATAATAATATTTTGTTATTTTAAATGTCTTATTTTATTATGTTTTTGTGTCTCAAGATAGAATTAGATAGAATTTTACAGATGTTTAATGTGCTTACAGATGTAACTTGTATATAACGTATGTAGGTCAAGGTTCTTGACTTGACCCAGTTTTGATCAGCTGATAGGTGAGGTCATATACTAGGCATGTTTAGGAAGGAAGTTAATCCAGTTTTTGTTTAATTAATTTGAACACTATTTAAATGATTTCAATATGGAAAAAAGAAAATATTTTAAGAAATTTAAATTTTTTGAATTTAAAATTTTTTTTTGAAAAAAAAAAAAATTTTTTTTGATTTTGCGCCTACCAGCTAATGGATATTTTTAAACCTTGATTATTTTGTTGTTTCTGTACTAACCGTGTTTATTATTATTGAATTATTTTATTGAATTGTATTGTTAGACTCTAGGTGTAGTCACATGTTAGGCTAAGGATGTTCTTATTTTTAAGAAATGTTCAATTGATTTATTTTAAATAACAAAAACTAATGAAGAGAATTATTCAGGATGGATGCAAAATTTGTTTCAACGAAAACAGCTAATGAGTTGTAATTTAAATAAATTTTCAAAGAATCTTTCAATTTTTCAGTATGTAATGTGAGTGTGTGCGTGAGCCCAGTATCTGCTAAAGGCAGCCCAGCTTGCAGAAAAAGGGGAAACATATCGGTTGAGGATCTGGCATGATCTAAGCCAGGGATTTGGATTTTTGGGGTAGCATGATAGAAGGTGAGGTGCGCTGTGGTGCGTGTCTGTTCTATTTTTCGGTGTTGGAATCTCTTACAGAGAAGTCCAGTGATCTCGTTCAGACGCGCCCATAGTCGCCAAGCCAGGGGGGTCGTGTACCCATGAAGTGTAAGAACAAAAGAGGGTTATTGGCACCAGTTCCTCACCGGTCCTCTTAGGGGTTTTATCAATGAGATTTCTTCTGTTTTGACAGAAGACCTCTCATTGAGGGGGTATTGTAACGGGCCAAATTTGTGGGTATTTTATTTATTGCACTTCCGGGGATTTATAAAAATATGTGTAAAGTTTATTTCAACGGTGACCAGACCATGTGGAAAAAACAGTGTTGTAACGAAGCGACAACGCAATATCACGTTGTGCAATCGGTAGAAGAATCCGCACCACCTTGGTTTCTAAGAACTTTGTGTGTGTGACAGCGCGCCCATACGCATTATACATCCAGGGGCGCGGGGTGACGCTACTTGTGAAGCTCAAGATGGCTAAAAAGCAGTTTTTGGTCGCCTTAGTCTCTCTAGGCGATGGATATGAAAATTAAGTCACGCCCATCTCGTGGCGTTAGCCAGTGCCTAACCGATATCCGAATACAACTAACACAACACCTACAGCATGAGCTAAATGGGTTTAAATAGGAACTACGAACGGCTACTAACTGTGAGGCATTGATTTCCACACCATCAAGTTAGCGGCGAACGCCTTGCCGCTCTCGCAGTTTCACTTGGAGACGTTGTCTGGCCAGACATCTGCCCCATGGGGCTCTCTCTTAAAATTATCAATTTCAAGTAAAAAGTGTTTTAATCACCAATAGTAATGTGACAGTGGATCGAGTACTCAAGTAGCAGATATCAAACTTTATTTTGGACACATTATCTAATACAAAAAACGAGAAGTAAGCGCTCAAGTGATCACCACGTGCCGGTCGGGAAGGGTAGATTTTAAAATGTGTTAAGGGGTTTTAAATAATGCAGGTGTGGATGTGTGAGTGAGCAAAGCTGGGCTGTTTATGTTCGTGTTTATGTGTGACTTAGAATAAGGTAAGCATTAGTGTATAAGTAGAAAGGATATAAGAACATGTTTCAAGAAAATTTCATTTAAAGGTCAAGTTAAGAATAATAGATGTTTTGCAAGCATACAAGAAATGAATAACAAATAATTTGATACAAAGTATAATGACTAAAAAATAAAGTAAAATAATTTCTCTTCATAAAAATGTATTGTGTAAATCATTCACACAACCTTAAAAATTACGCTTGTATCCTAACGTTCGTATGCCGTAACTTTGGACCCGAGAACACAGATTGAAGGTAAGTGGAAGTTTATAAATTTTGTTTGGTATTTTATTATTTAGTTAATTCGTAAGTTAACAAGATACGAAAAGGCTATAAGTCAGAATTAATCGATTATCGATCGGTACCAGGTTTTATATTAAATTCAGTTATGGTTTTTATAGTTCTTTTAAATACAGGGCGTGAAGGTTCTTTCAACTGTTGGGAAGATCAGAAAATACATAAATAGGAATACAAGGTATTACAATATAGAGTTATATTTTATTAAATAATATTTAAGTAATTGATGCTATACTGTCCGCTGGACGTCGCAGCTCGATGAGGCGGTGTACGTCTAACCTCTATTAGCGTTTGGTCAGTAGCGAAATCAGATGAATGATCTTCGTCCGTCTTGTCTCCAAAGTTGTAATAAATGTGGAATTCTTGGTCCTTGGTTGATGCAGAAATACCACTCCTTTTGTTCACCAATGTCCAAGTTTGTGGGAACGTGCTTCGACGAACTCCGAATCCAAATACGTTTTTCTATTGGATTGTGTAAAACGCCAGTTCCAATGTAATTTGGTGGTTATTTTAGTTTTGTTTGTTTTAGAGGATTATATCTTTATGCAGGTAGTTATTTCTCTGGTTTTATTACTTCGTTAATTTAACATTCTGTTCATGATCCGGAATTGGGCGATCCAAGTTCTTCCTTTAATTTTAGTTACTTATTATATAGTTTTATATTATCCAATTATACAATATGGTTAATGGTTATTTGACCAAACTATTGCAATTTATCATTCATTTATTGTAACTTTTGTTGTACTTAATATTTTAAATTAAATTAGTTTTTTATTGAGAATCTCTGTTAGTTAAACTCTCCTCGTTCATGTCAAAAAAAATTCAATAATCAAATCAACAAAATCTATCTATTTTGTCATCCATAGCAACACTACTTTTTATTTTTATTCAATATGGTGTTAAATTATAATTATTTCATACAATATTCTTCCACTCATCAAAATAATTCCTTTCTAAACTTCCATTATATCCGAATATAATCTTATTTATAGCTTGTTTACTAATTCATATATATTTTGCCGTTTTTTCACTCTTAGTCTGTTTCTTTTAATAAGTATTATTTTTCCGTTACCAAACATTATCTATCGGTATCATTGCACTATGGCATTACCATAATTTGTTTAGTTTGAGTTTGTTTATTATTTATTATTAATTATTAATAATTTCTACTACCTCATTAAATTATATTTAGTATTTGTTACTAATTTCTTTACCTAACCTTTCTGATCTGATTTATTATATAATGTTATTGGCTGTTAGGCCTATTATTATACCTTGATATACTTCTGAATTTAACTTGTTACTATTTGTAACATTATAGAACCTTTTATCTAATCATAGTATGTGGTGGTATTACATTCCTTTGGTACCTTGTTAACAATTATAGCCTTTTTATTCAAGTTTACAATTATAATCAACTTTTTATCTACGTACATGTATACAAATAATTATCTTTATAATATCTAACAACAACTTTATCTTGACCTATTGATAACACATAAAAATGACATTAATTAATACTCAATAACTGAGTTCAAACACAGTTCTACAACAGTAAATGAATAATACATATTACTTAATTACCTGATATTCTATCAACAGGAAAACTTTCACATGATAACACAAAATATAAAATCACGGTCATGATAACAACATAACATCATACAATTCATAACAAGTATTTTTGAGTAACTTAGATCGTACACTATTTACTCATTCTTATCTATTTTAAGAACATCAATTATTCTGAAATAGTCAACATTAGTTTTTTCTTTTTACAATATTTGTCAGTGTCTTTTATTTACCTCTCACTGAACCTTGAGGTTTATCACTATTATCATTATTACATGCTTATCTTTTATTATTATAATTACCTTGCATTCTTATTACTTTTAAACAATTATGGGTTTATTTTCTGACCTTTTTATAATTGTGGAAAATTAAAATATTTTGTTCCCTATTCTAATTTTAATATTTTATTTATGTAACGTTGAGAACCACATTTCTGTTACGTTACATATGCTTCCCCTCCTAAAGAAGTTTAATTTACCTGAATTTAATTTAGGTCAAGTAAACTTATATCTTTTCCATGCCCTATCTTCATATTAATTTCAATGGTCAACGATGGAATTCTCACTGTGACTTGTTGGACTTGTATTTACCTTTTTCTATTTAATGACAGTTCATTAATCATATTCTTGGTTTTTTTTTCTTTTAAACATTACTTGTCAATGGTTGGTCACAATAATCCGTAAAACTTAGTTTGACTTTTCTCCTATTGCTAGTTACTGCTATTAATGCGTTTCTCCATCATTCTTCTGTCAGCTATCTTCCTTCTGTTTTCTTTCTTCATACTTTTTTGGAATTTGATGTCATTCTTCGCAGCGATTCTAATATCCCTTAAATATTCAATTTCCCTAACATTCCCTAACATGTGAGCTGGTACAGTTCAGAGAGGCACTGTTTGGCTTCATACTCTGCTGCCCACACTACACTTCAATATAGTACTGCTGGAATTCATCTACAGTCAGCTATAAAAATATAATAATATCATAATAATCTATTTATTTAATTAATAATAAACATCTTGGGGATTCTTTACGCTGTCGCGTTTTACATTTAATTATTCATTTATTCCATCCTTCGTGATTCCACCTTATTTTCATTAACTATTTTCAGATAACATTTTTGACAGTCATTATTTGTAACTATTCTTGATCTTCTTTTTTGTTGTGACAGTAATTCTAAGTATTATCTCTTCATTTGTTATTCTCATTTCCAAGAATTTCTAAATTGTAATTGCCTTAATTATCATCATTACTTAAGTTCAGTGTAATTATAGTCATTAAATTATCCATTGTTCTTCTTATTTTACCATTTTGTATGGTCACATTACCACTAATTATGTTGACATACATTTTTTTCTTTTTTCATTTAAAATTATACTGGTCATAAACAATTATTTATTTTGTTCTTCGATTCGCTTGGCATTTTGGCATGTATCTTAGATCATATTGTTTATTTAATTATTTTGCATAGGTCCTTCTTGATATAATTTTTTTAATCTTGGGGTTTTATTCTTAAATATTTAGAATATTTCTTTGTAAACATATAGTAATATTTTCTTACTTCCTTTTTTAATCTTGGGGGTTTTATTAAATCTTCTTAAGAATTTCTTTATAACCATATAGTAAGACGTTCTTACTTCTTTTTGAATTGTGTGGTTTTTATTAAATAATATTGTTCAAAATATTTAGTAAGTTGTACTTACATACTTTTTGGATTTTGTGGTTTTTTATTCTTAATATTTTCGTCTTAGTGTTTTTATTAACATTATTTTTTATTCCTTATTTAATATTATTTCTTTATTTCTTCTTTCCAAGTGGTTGCCTAGTCGGTTTTCAGAAATCAGTCCCATTTTTCTGGTTGACTATTTCTTGTTTTAACCATGATCCATTAATTCGTCTGCACTCGTCGTCCGGATTACTGCAGTGTTCATACCAATTTTTACACTTGTTAAATATCTCTCGTGTATCTGGTACTGTAACTCGGCTGATACAAAGTCCTCATTTAAGTCACGGTTTTCGGTCATATTTAGTTCCTTTTTAATTAGCAGGTATTGTATCTCCTTTAACGTAACGTAATCACTCATATTCTATCATTCCATTCCCTTTGACCTCTGTATTATGTACACAATGTTCTGCTGGTATGCTTCGTATTGAAGATATACTTGATGTGGTCAGATACTCTTTGATCGTCGAGATATTTAAATGATATTTAAATTTATTTAAATTCTTCTTTATTATATTATGGTGGTTTACCTTGGCCATTTTTATAAAGTTTCTTCTATAATTCATACCTTTACATAACTCCCTTCGTTCATTAATTGGGATGTTAAATGCACTAATTAATCCACCTTTCCTCATCTCCATTTCTTCTTTTGTATTGACTATTTTCTTTCTCCATATTTTCCTTATTTTCTTGATATTCTCTTCCATGGTTTGGATCTTCTCCTTGTCCCTTCTATTCTTATTTTCAGATAGCAATGCATTCTGGTCTTCTTTAATTTCTTTTTCCTTGCTACTCTCTTCTGTGTTGGGATTTACTATAATACCTTCGGAAGTGCTGTTTAGTGTTTCATTCATATTCTTTAAACACATATCCATTTTTTTATTTGTCTCCTCCTGGTATTTATCTACTTTTGGGCTAAGTGTGGTAGCATTTTCAAACTTCCCCTCGAAAGTTTCCCTTATCTCCTTATTGAACTTCTCCATCTTACCCTCAATCCGCTTTAAACTTGCTTCGTTTATTTTCTCAATTCTTTCATCCATTCGCCTTAAATTCTCTTCATTTATTTGTATGATTTCTTCCTTCATTTGTTTTATACTCTGATCGTTTCTATCGAACCTTTCGTTAATTTGGATTAAAGTTTCATTGTTCCTATCGAACTTTTTATTCATTAATTTTGAGGTTTCCTTATTTTCCTTAATTTCCTCATTTATTTTCCTCAGATTTTCGTTAGTTTTTTCATTAGTTAGTCTATTATCTTCTTTAATACTGCTCATTAATTCCATTAATTTTTCCCAATTTAGTCCTTCTCTGGCTCCCGCTTTATCTGGTTGGTCCCCTTGGGCATCTTCTTCAACTACTTCCTTTTCCTTGTCCGTAATTATTTCAGTTTCTTCTATATCGCCTGTCTGTTGTTCCATTTCACTATCTGTGACTACTTCTTTTTCCTCTTCCGTTTCTCGTTCCTTCATCATCTTTTTAGACACTCCTCTGGTATGCATTTTTTGTCTCCAACAGTTGCCTGCTCTAGTTAAGTAATATTTATAAAATTACGGTTTTACTTAACTTAAGCCCTACACTAGTTGAGCGCCAATTTATTACATAACCGTTGTTTACGGGTTAAGCCCCACTGTTGGGTTCGTCAATTTATTACTTACCCGTTGCGTACGTCTCTGTTTCTTTTCTCTATTCTATTTAATTAATGTGCCAATTTATATTGAATTTTAATTTATTAGGTGTCATGATATTGTTAATTATATCTATCTTATCTCTCTATTTACTATAAGGGTGTTAATGTGAGTGAAACTTATGTAGGTAGGGTGTTATTCGAAAATTCCGCTCAAGCCTATTCTGTTTTGAAGAGAATGAGAGAAATTTTGTATGGAATTCTCCTCTCTTTAATACCTGAGAAATCCGCGAATAGTGCTGTGGTTCCCAGACAATGGAATTTTATAGGTTAACCCACCGCGTACGGTGATTATTGGTTATACTCTCTATCTATCTTATTTCTTATTCACATTCCATTAAATCATACATAAATGAGAAGATATTGAAATTCTGAAATGATTCTTTATTAGTTTTTAATATTTAATATCCAACAAGATTGTTCGCTTACTTCAGATACGAAAAGGCTATAAGTCAGAATTAATCAATTATCGATCGGCACCAGGTTTTATATTAAATTCAGTTATGGTTTTTATAGTTCTTTTAAATACAGGGCGTGAAGGTTCTTTCAACTGTTGGGAAGATCAGAAAATACATAAATAGAAATACAAGGTATTACAATATAGAGTTATATTTTATTAAATAATATTTAAGTAATTGATGCTTTACCATCCACTGGACATCGCAGCTCGATGAGGCTGTGTATGTCTAACCTCTATTAGCATTTGGTCAGTAGCGAAATCAGATGAATGATCTTCGTCCGTCTTGTCTCCAAAGTTGTAATAAATGTGGAATTCTTGGTCCTTGGTTGATGCAGAAATACCGCTCCTTTTGTTCACCAATGTCCAAGTTTGTGGTAACGTGCTTCGACGAACTCCGAATCCAAATACGTTTTTCTATTGGATTGTGTAAAACGCCAGTTCCAATGTAATTTGGTGGTTATTTTAGTTTTGTTTGTTTTAGAGGATTATATCTTTATGCAGGTAGTTATTTCTCTGGTTTTATTACTTCGTTAATTTAACATTCTGTTCATGATCCGGAATTGGGCGATCCAAGTTCTTCCTTTAATTTTAGTTACTTATTATATCGTTTTATATTATCCAATTATACAATATGGTTAATGGTTATTTGACCAAACTATTGCAATTTATCATTCATTTATTGTAACTTTTGTTGTACTTAATATTTTAAATTAAATTAGTTTTTTGTTGAGAATCTCTCTTAGTTAAACTCTCCTCGTTCATGTCAAAAAAAAATTCAATAATCAAATCAACAAAATCTATCTATTTTGTCGTCCATAGCAACACTACTTTTTATTTTTATTCGATATGGTGTTAAATTATAATCATTTCATACAATAGTCTTCCACTCATCAAAATAATTCCTTTCTAAACTTCCATTATATCCGAATATAATCTTATTACACGACTGCTAAAAAGGAGTGTTATGTTTTCAGTGGTAGGGTATGTATGTATGTATGTATGTTTGTTCCACTATAACTTTTTAACGGCTTTACCGATTTTGATGTTCGATGGCTCGATGGATTCCTTACTTCACCAGAAGTGTCATAGGCTATATATCACCATGAGTTGACTTCCGGTTTTGACCGGAAGTGAATACAAGTGATCGGTTCTAAGGATTTTTTTTTGTTCGTTTATTGGTCCATCAGGTGGCGCTAGTGGAAGGTATTCTGTAAAGTTCACTCCAGATAGTGATCGCGATTTAAGACCACGCTCACTAATACTATGTTAGCGCGCTATTGTGTGAGAGTATAGATGTGCAATCCGTGAGAAACAGAGAACAGCTGATCTGAAAGTATATCTATATATATATATATATATATATATATATATAGATATTGGTTTGCTATATATATTTCTCTCTGCGAAATATGGTGAACCTGAAATACATGAAATGACGGATCAACAATATGCCGCAGCAGTAAACTTAATGAATTTTCAGCAGCGCCAATTGTTCAAAATGATTTCAGACAGATTGCTTCCAAGTGAAAATAATACTGAGCCATTACGTGTGTTCGTTACTGGAAGAGCAGGCACCGGCAAAACCTTTACTCTGAAAATTATTGTAGAACAGATTCGTCGTCTTTCTCATTTACAAGCAAGCAGAGCTGTTACGGTAGCAGCACCCACAGGTGTCGCTGCAAGATTGATTGGAGGTAGCACTTTGCACTCTACTTTTGCCTTTCCTATCGAAAAAGGCAAGGTGACAGCTCTTCGCCCTCTTACTGATAAGCGTCTTCAAAGGGAACGGCTAAGGTGGAAGCATATTAATTGGCTAATCATTGACGAAATCTCAGTGGTACCCTATACTACCCTAAGAAATATTCACTTAAGGTTGCAACAGCTTAAAATGAATGATGCTCTCTTCGGGGGTATCAATATTATTTTGTTTGGCGATCTAATGCAGTTGCCACCTGTATCAAAAGCAGTTGGTGGTACCTACTGCTTCAAGCAGCCTCATGACTTATCAGCTGAAATGAATTTGTGGATACTGTTTAGTTTCTGTGAATTACCTCAGAATATGCGGCAAGCTAACGACACTACTTTTATAGACATTCTAAATAATTTACGAGTCGGCCAACTCACCATGCAGCAGCTAGAAATTTTAGATCGTCGAAGAGTTCCTTTGACAGATGAATTTGCTGATGGCGAGTGTCTGCGTATTTTCCCAACCACTAAACAGGTAGAAGAATATAATGCTATGATGACTGAAAAGTTGAAAACATCATCTAAAGTTTACGATATTGCAGTGGTGGATGTGTCTGTCGAAGCTAAGAATTACGGACAAAAGTTAAAGAAAGACTTCATACCAACGGATTCAAACAAAACTGGAGGTATTCCAAACTCTTTAGTAATCGGAGTCGGATCTAGGGTAATGTTGCGAAAAAACATTAATGTTAATCATGGTCTGGTCAACGGAGCAATCGGCATCATTAGAAAAATTGAGTGGCCTGCACTACGTCGAGATCAGCTTCAACCTGGTGAGCTTCCACAAGCCGTATTTGTAGAATTTGATGACAGATCAATTAGGGGAAATACTGCTGGTATTGGAGTAAAGATAGAGCCCACCACTGTTGAATATGATGCTTTGCGAGGCCAGGGCAAAGTAGAACGACGTATGCTGCCATTAATATTGTGTTGGGCTGTAACAGTACATAAACTCCAAGGCACTACTTTAGACAAAGCAGTCATTGATTTGAGTAGTAATATTTTTGCCAAGGGTCAGGCCTACGTCGCACTAAGTCGTGTGAAAACATTAGAGGGATTAGCAATAAGTGTCTGGATCCACGAAAATTGTTGCATGAACCGCACGATAAAAACTCACTTGAATTAAATCGACTCAGAAATCTGTAGACCAAAGCTTTTTCTTTATCATTTCTAATAAATGAAATTATTTAGTTAATTATATAATTTATAAAACAATTTATCCAAATGTTTGTATTATACTAGTTATATAATAGTATATAAAATAAAGTTATACTATATTTATAAGTTTATAAGTTCATACGCTAATTATACTATGTACATAATAAAGTTTCTAAATAAAACTATGTAAAAATTGAAATTTTTTTTGCACTTCACACATACGCACGCACACACGCACGCACTGCACATTCCCATTATACTCTTTTTAAACACAAAAAGGAATAAAATAAAAAAAATAATTTAAAAAATTAAAAAACACAACTGCCAAAAAAATAAATGAATAAATAAAAAATAAATTGATAAAAACACTAAATAAAAAAAAAACTAAATAAAAATAATATTTAGTAAAAATCACAAAATCTAAATAAAGTCGATTTAAAAAGCCAAAAACAAGGTATTGAAATCCACCTTCTGGTTGATTGTTACGTGAATATTCTCATTTTTTTCATTAATCTGCCTTAAATTCTCTTCATGTATTTGTAAGATGTCCTCCTTCATTTGTTTTACACCCTCATCATTCCTATCTAACCTTTCGTGAATTTGGTTTAATCTTTCGTTCATTTGTTTTGAGGTTTCCTTATTTTCCTCATTTATTTTATCTAATTTTTCCTCCAGTCTCCTTGAGTTTTCCTTATTTTCCTCATTTGTTTTCCTGGAGGTTTCCTCCTGTTTTCTAAATTGTTCCTTTGAGTCTTCCTTAATTTCCTCTTTCATTTGTCTATTACTTTCCATTATAATCCTCAACAGCTCCTGCATACTCATGTCTTCCTTTTTGTTGGATTTATCTGGTTGGTCCCCTTGGGCAACTTCCTCCATTACTTCCTTTTCCTTGTCCGTAATTATTTCAGTTTCCGTTATTTCGTCTGTCTGTTGTTCCATTTCACTGTCTGTTATTAGTTCTATTTCCTGTTCTTGTTCGTCTATTTCCTTCTCCGTTTCTCCTGCCCTAATCCTTGATCTACCTCTGGTATGCATGTTTACTCTCCCACAGTTGCCTGCTCTGGTTAAGTAATATTAATATGGTTACAGTTACTTAACTTAAGCCCTACACAAGTTGAGCGCCAATTTGTTACTAAACTCTCGCCCGTCACCTAATTAGGTCCCACGTTATGAGCGTCAATTTGTTACTATACGTGTTTCCTCTCCTTAAATAACCCACTGTTGTATTTGTTGATGTTGTTGTATTAATTTAATTGTATAAATTCTCGGAAATATTTGGAGTTGTGGAACATATGGATGTACTTAATTAATGTTAACTTAATTCTTTAATAATTATCAGTGTTAGTGTGCCTAGAACTTAAATAACTTAAGATTTATTCTACAATTTCATCCAACCCTATTATGCCTTGAAGAGAGTTCTGTCTAATTTTATATTTTTACGCTCCCTCTTTGGTGTCAAATAATCCCGCTATAAGCGCTGTAGTATCGGCTCAACGAAACTTGTAGGTTATTCGATGTTTATATTAACTATTTATTCTCTACTTATTCAGTTACTTTTGTTCCAGTTCACTAAACCATACTCCAAATAACAAGGTGTGACAAATATATAAAGGTTCTTTATTCGTTTATCAATTCACATTAACTAAGATATATTCCAATTAATATATGTTGGGACTATAGATTCAGGTATCGATTGTTGATTATTTAATCCTTTGTTTATATTTGGTTATATATTATATTTGATTTGTATTTTATTTATTTCAGGGTGTGAAGGTTCTTGTAACTGTGGGGAAGACTAAAAATACATACTAAGAATGCAAGATTTACAAAAATTATGTGTTGTGTATTTAGTATGATTAATATAATATAACTTTACCAGTCTCTAACGAAGCAAATCACGTTGGCAGTTGATTGCTAAATTCGTTGTTCTGGTCAATTATGAAGCACAGTTTTCTTTCTTCAGTTTAATAAAAGTAATTCTTGTCCTGTCCACTTCGGAATACAGCTTCTGAATTGTTTTACGGCCCGATTGATGTTTCTTCTACACCGCCAGGATCCAAATAGGTTCTTCCTTCGGTTGAAGCAGTTAGTGTTGTTCCGTGTATTTGCAAGGTTATAATTTCTGGTGTTGTGAATATTATAAGTTGCGTTACTATTAATTCTTTATATTTGATTAATTTTTCATCAATTCCCTTCGGACATGGGACAGTCCAAGTTCCTTCTTGTAGAATTCGGTTATTTGTTCTCGATTATTATTTCATAATGTATCGTTATTTTATTAATCTGTGTTAGTGATAGATGTAAGTATTATCATTAGAATTTTATCTTCTTTATAATCGTATCTCTTGATTTCGAATATTACGATTTTATATATTCTTCTTGGGTTTTTTAAATCATCACGTTCAGTTTTTACAAAAGCAATTCTTGTTATTTTTTAAATCAACAACATTCTTCTTAAATTTTTCCCTAGCAACCTATATTAATTTCCGCTTCCACATGTTTGACTATATAGTGTTTCTTTCATATATTTTTTTGTCTATTCTTTGTCAATTTGCTGTCCTATCGGAATGTAAATTTACAGATAGCTGGTTTATCATTTTATACACATCTTCTACTGGTTTTTTTATATAATTCCGTTTTTTTTTCCTTTTTTATTATATTTAATCCACCTTCGATATTATTTTTTACCAATCGATATTATGGCATTATGGTATTATTATAATTTGTATAAATTTTATTAAATATTATTATTAACTTAATGTTTTTTCTTCTTTCTAGCTCTTCATAGTGTATTTATTAATTATTATTAATTGATGTATCTAACCTTTAAGTTATAAGTGTTTATTTAGTATTTTTGGCTGTTAGGCCTTTTATTGTAAATTGATCTACCTGTGGTTATGTCTGTTAGGCATCTATAGTCCCTTTTATATAAATTCGTACATACAATCAAAACTTAATTATTAACATTTGTATAAACAATTATTTTTCTACATCTAATAACAAATTTATCTTGATCTCTCGATCACATATAACAAAATTCGAACTTATGAACATTGGTTAACTGCCTCACACTTCATTCTATGACAGTCATTGAATAACACTATTTGTTTCATTATTTTTCATGAACTCAACACATATTTGATATAACATCACATAAACTTTATCATAACATTTTTGTCATAATATAATACTTTTTTAACACAAAATTCTTATCTGTTATTACCATAAATTAAGTCATTGTTTCATTTTTCTGTTTTGATTTTTATTAAACATATATCATTAGCTATTATTTATTTTACAGGTTCGTTTATTCTATTCAACACTACCTTGCATTCTTATTTATTTTGTCTATGACTATAATTGTCATAATTGGGTCTCTGTTCTATTATGGGATTAAGTATCAATTTATTTATCAATCTGTGAATCTTCTTTTATGTAGCATAAATGCTATCATTTTTGTTGCGCTACAATATATATATATATACGTAACAGAAATGCGGTCCTCAACGTTACATAAATAAAATATTAAAATTAGAATAGGGAAGAAAATATTTTAATTTTCCACAATTATAAAAAGGTCAGAAAATAAACCCATAATTGTTTAAAAGTAATAAGAATGCAAGGTAATTATAATAATAAAAGATAAGCATGTAATAATGATAATAGTGATAAACCTCAAGGTTCAGTGAGAGGTAAATAAAAGACATTGACAAATATTGTAAAAAGAAAAAACTAATGTTGACTATTTCAGAATAATTGATGTTGTTAAAATAGATAAGAATGAGTAAATAGTGTATGATCTAAGTTACTCAAAAATACTTGTTATGAATTGTATGATGTTATGTTGTTATCATGACCGTGATTTTATATTTTGTGTTATCATGTGAAAGTTTTCCTGTTGATAGAATATCAGGTAATTAAGTAATATGTATTATTCATTTACTGTTGTAGAACTGTGTTTGAACTCAGTTATTGAGTATTAATTAATGTCATTTTTATGTGTTATCAATAGGTCAAGATAAAGTTGTTGTTAGATATTATAAAGATAATTATTTGTATACATGTACATAGATAAAAAGTTGATTATAATTGTAAACTTGGATAAAAAGGCTATAATTGTTAACAAGGTACCAAAGGAATGTAATACCACCATACTATGATTAGATAAAAGGTTCTATAATGTTACAAATAGTAACAAGTTAAATTCAGTAGTATATCAAGGTATAATAATAGGCCTAACAGCCAATAACATTATATAATAAATCAGATCAGAAAGGTTAGGTAAAGAAATTAGTAACAAATACTAAATATAATTTAATGAGGTAGTAGAAATTAATAATAATTAATAATAAATAATAAACAAACTCAAACTAAACAAATTATGGTAATGCCATAGTGCAATGATACCGATAGATAATGTTTGGTAACGGAAAAATAATACTTATTAAAAGAAACAGACTAAGAGTGAAAAAACGGCAAAATATATATGAATTAGTAAACAAGCTATAAATAAAAAAAAATAATTTAAAAAATTAAAAAACACGACTGCCAAAAAAATAAATGACTAGATAAAAAGTAAATTGATAAAAACAATAAATAAAAAAAACTAAATAAAAATAATATTTAGTAAAAATCACAAAATCTAAATAAAGTCGATTTAAAAAGCCAAAAACAAGGTATTGAAATTCAGCTCTGATCAGATTTAACGAAAATGTTATGAATGATTAAACGCATAGTAATTTTATTAGATTTAAATTACTTTTCGATGTTGAATATATATTAATGCATCATATGAAGACTACAATTATAAAAAATATTGCTGATAAAATTTTGCTCTTCAATTTCTAATTTCCAATGCAGTCGGGGGCTGTTTCTAAATAGATTTGTTCTTTTCATTAAACAGCCCCCGACTGCATTGAAAAATGAAAATGGTAAGACAACTTAGACACTATTTCATATTCAGAAAATTTTGGTTTTAAATGTTTTACACGTTCGATTTGCACAATTGCGTACTGTTCAATACTCTGTTGTCCTTGTGCATTGAATTTTCCATACTCGAGTTGATCCCTCACCTGTCGTTGGGTATGCACGTTCCAGTATCTGTTTTCGAATGCCTCACGAAACTGCTGATATGTACTGACGTTATCTCTAATAATAGAATACCATTGACTGGCTGAATCTTTAAGATATCGCGTGACGCAGTCTATCTTTTCGTCATCATTTATTGCACTGCCAATCTTCTCTATTTCCTTCTCCACTCTAGCTAGGAATTCCATACTGTTCTCCCATTTTCCACCTGAGAATTTAAGTCTGGTCCTTTCTTCCATTGGTGTAGGAAACATGGTCATTTGGTTCTGTCGTCTTCTCAACTCACTTCGTAGCTGGTTCATCTCCTCTTGGATTTCTTCTTTCATATGTGAGACGTCTCCCGAACGGTCCTTCGTAGTTTCTTCAATTCTGTTTTCAATGACTACAGTACGCGTTTCTATGTCTCTAAGTTTACTGGTATTTGCTTGCAACATATTACTAACAGTTTGAATTTTATCATCCTGCTCTCGCATCATAGTAGTTAAAGTATCATTTAAATTTTCATTTATTTGTTTATGCGATTCTTTTAGATCTTTCCTCCACTCGAGACATAATTCTTTTTGTTTATTTTCAATCCATACAACTTGTTCATGTAAGGCTTGTTTAAAATTATTCTCTAGCTTGTCAAATACATAAGTTAGTATCAACAATTTTTTCTGTTAATTCTTCTACTCTCCGTGATTTTTATGGTGTCCTGTTTAAATTTTTTAGTCTGTTCAAGTTTATTTTCTAAACTTTCTGTTTGGCTCTTATTAAATTCTTTTAATTCATCTATTCTAGCATTTAAACTTTCTGTCTGTTTATTTAAATTTTCTGTCTGTTTTGTGCTTAATTCATCGACCCAGGCACGCATCATTGTCTGAAATGCCTCCATGTCTAAATTTCCTTGAGTCGTCATGTTGAATTATTTTGTATTTAAATATTTATTTATAATTTATGATTATTAGTAAACCGTATGCAAGCTTTTATTTATTTATTGTTGAACTGTTATTATTTATTTATTTTTATTTACTCATGTTACACTTACACCTGTTTATTTTGTTGAGCGCCAGTTGTGTTTTAGTACACAACAATTAACATAACATACAGTTAATGTTTACTATAAATAATTATTACATATAATATTAGTTATATCATATAACTCATCAAACATTGGTAATCATAGAGCATACATTAATTATTAAATGTAGGCGTTTCGCATCCCACGCTCATGGGCGACATTTTTATATGCAACAATATGTATATACAAATTTATATGTTATTTAATTTGTATAGCCCCACGTTCTTTGGGAGCCATTTTATATAGAACGATACAATGTTAATAAATGTAAGCGTGTCATGCCACACGTCAAGGGCGACAAAAAATGTAACAAATTCTCTTTTCTGTGCAATTTAATTGGTACATTAATTGAACTCAAACACTTTATATAACATTACTAACAACGTGTACGTGTATTTGGGGTTCAGGTGTAATCATAATAAGAGTATTTTTATTATCAGTATTAAAAACTCATATTTATTATTTTTTCATTATTAAAATTATTCAAGAACATTATTAATTTGTCGGTCACGATATTTTCATTATTTAATGTTTATATCTTACGATATGCAATATTACACATATTTAAAAAAATTCTTATATCTAAACATGTTAATCTTATATCTAAACATGTTAAATAATTTTTATTAATTTATTATAAAATTAAAATATTCTTATATTGAAATAAATTGTCTTATCTCAGATCTGACCTCTACTAGCTCAGTCTATACCAATGTTTTGACTTCAATTTAACTTTATATTAATTTCTTGTAGACTGGCTTTTGTTTTAATATTCAACTTTAAATTAATCTTTCTATACTTCAAATATCTAATTACTATTTATTTTGATAATAAACTCTACTCTCTTTACTTTAAATTCTCTTTAATTTATTACTGCTTTTATGTATATGCGATCGCTCATTCTTACGACTAAACATTTATTTACATTTTAACATATTATTACTAAATATAAACTTTCTTTGTTTCAATTTACTGTCTTTTGAAATCGTCTTATGAGCTCTTTTGTTTTTATAAATCATTTAAAATGCATTAAGCATGTCACCTCGATTTCTGATGATCTTACGACTGTTGTCCGGGGTTTCAGCGTTGTCTAGAGCTAATTTTCCATTCCTCTAGTCCTGAAATGGTCCTGGATACGTTAAGGGTCCAGTGTCAATCTACGGCAGCTTTGTGTTCCTGGATACGTCTAGAGTCCAGCGTCGATCTACGGCAGCTTCCCTGGATATGTCTAGAGTCCAGCGTCGATCCACAGCATATTTCCTGGATATACTCTTGATAGACTAACTATTGCTGTATTTACTTTTCCCGTAATCTTGTCGTGACTTTAATAAACGTCATTTCGTTTGTTACTGCGACTTGTAATAGGATAATAAAAATAAACTGTTTTGCCGACGGACAGCATGTCCGGCTGCAACTGTGTCGTGAAATGAAGAGAAGGGTTTTTGGTCGAACCCTTAATTTATACCCTCTCGAGATTCCGCGCTGGTCGGCTCCAAAATCGTCCTGTCGATACCTGCGTATCTCGTTACAGCCCCCACTACCGAACCTGTTCATCTATTTGCAATTATTAGCAAATAGCACTGTTTTGCACAGAATCGAGATAGCACAAATCGTAGCTACTTCGATTAATCACTCACTATATTAATTTGAGCGTCTTAGGGTAATTTGCGTATTTTTTAGCACGTTTATTTTGCACTGTCTTCGCATAACGTTTTCTATTAACGTCATCTTTTCACTGTGGATAACTATAATTTTTACCCACTCTTTGGTGCCTTTGGTTTGATCATATATTAATTAGATTTCTCACAGTGAATTAAAACAATTATTTTATTAATTACTTGGGGCGGGTTGCTGAGTTTCCTGTCTATGCCTGCTTCACTCACACACACAAGATACACGTGTAACACACATACAATTGAGCAGGTGTTCACTGCGTGTCGGAACAGGTTAATTGCTACCCTAATCTAACAATGAAATATTTCTCCAATCTCAGACCTGTCCATTTACCCGTAACTTATACAAATTATAGAAAATTTACATTTATTTAAATTAATGCCTAATACAGCTATGGCTGTATTGTTGCAATATATATATATATATATATATATATTGTAATGGTACATATCTTCACCTAACAATAATGAAGAAACATGAAAAATAAGTTATTTAAAATAATTAACACTAGAATAAAAAGGGATGAATCAGAGATTAAAGAATGGGTGATTCATAAATAATGACACGATCATACGTATTAAGGTAATCAGAAAAGTAACCTCTAATAATAAAAAAGTAACAAACAATGAACCAAAATGTTAAATACGATAATACATGGCGATTTAACCACAATGACCCAATAGGTGGTAAGTGAGAGAGTAGAACCAGCCCCAAAAAACCAAGAATATGAAATAAATTATGACAATTGTAAGTGATAACTAGAACTAGCCACCACACTAACATAAGAGTGTATAAATAATAAGAATAACGATGAATAAATAACTAGCATGGAAGTGTGAAGATATAATCAGCCACAACACCAAGGAAGTGATATATAAAATATGGCAAAGAAGTAAACACAGTGAAGGAGTACAAAACCAGTAATAAACCAAGAAAAAAGACTCATCAATGAAAATTGTATATTATAACAATGATTATAAAAACAGACAAGCAGTCTAAAAGTTAGAAGTATTAATTGTTAAGGACCTAAGATGTAGAAGGGTACACTAACCTAAACAAATAGAGTAAACTAGGACAAATCACACTAGCACGACACAAACATATCAATTGTATAATCAAACCACATAGAGTGAGAGATACAGTAGTAATTTATAATGATGATGAACATTTTAAAAATAAAAATGAGAAAGAGAATTTTTAGTAAGCAATACACTAATTTTTGCCCACCAGTAACACTTAATCCATATTGAGTGCAAGGTGTTATTATTAATATCCCCAAAGTGAAAATGAACCCCCTTAATAGTGATAAACACTGATAAGACAGTGATAAAAGTTTATAAGTGCAAAAAGTGAGTGAGAGCTAATAATGGCTAAACACAGGAAGGACTGCGATAATTAAAAGCCAATATAAGTGGACTCCAAAATGTAACAAAATAAACTAAAAGTAGTAGGATTAAGTTATCAATAGTAATGACTAATTATCATGTTTTAAATTTTTATCAATTAATATTATAAGTGACAATTCATATTATTACATGAGAGTAAGAAAAATAGACTATTAGAGTGTCAATACACCGTATAGAGAATTTCTGAAATACTGAAAGATAAAAACAAATGTTATTCACTCAAAATTGATAAGGGAAAGACAATTAATAATCATTATAAGATTTTAGTAAAAAACATAGGAAAATATTATTAGAGTATAAAGTTAATGACCTAGTGTCAAATAAGATTAGTAATAAGAAATATAATTTTGTTCAAAGATTTAATCAATGTTTATATGTTTGTTTTTTATTAATACTAGGTAATAATTATTACTCACTAAAGAGTATGAGTAGGTAATGAAAAGTAAATAAGTATGTTTTAATGAATAGAATAATATCTATGGAATTATTAAACCATAAGATTCAATGTTATGTGTTATGTAATAAATAATGATTAAAAAACCAAACAAGAAACAAGATAAATACAGACAAACACAATAACACTAAAAGGCAGTTATGACAATAGACAAGCTAGAATATGAAACCAGTAAAATCACACACAATTACAAGAACAGACTTAAAACAGTGTAAATAAACAAAATCAACAAAACTGTCAAAATGTTGATACCTAAGTAAAAACAATAGTAATGCATGTCAAATTAATCCTTGAACCAAAATATGAACAGTGGTAATGATATTTAATACTAAAAAGGGAATACTGAAGATTAATTACATTCAGAAGATCTGTAACCATTTTAAATAAAATTTCAAATATCCTAACAATAGTCTTAAGCCAATTTTAACCAATAAGAAATTTTGAGTTACCATGACAACAACCGAATACTGACTAATTTCAGTTAGGAACAAAAGAATCAGTAGTGACGCTTAACTAGAGAGACGCCACGCCGTGAAGGGCCCAAATTTTTGACTTAAAACAGTATAAGTGCCCATAATTTTATGAAGAAGGACCAGACCAACCGATGAGAGGACGTTCAAATCTACCTAGACCAAGGACCAGCTTGAAATTAATCCAGATGACCGGAATATATGGAATTTGACAAGAAGAAGATGCCAAACATCCCTGAAGCCCAAGATTGAAGAAAGAAGACTCGACATCAACCAATTAACCTACGTTGACTACTGACAATACGCCTCCTCTCTACTAACGTTAAGTATTGCTGAATTCATTGATTTCTAAAAAACAAATTCTCTTTCAAATCTATAACAAAACCGTGAAACTCTCACTATCACTATAAGTATTATTTTTCAAGGATTGATAAATAAAAAGTAACTTGTAAACACTGAATAACTAATGATAACCTATGTACTACACCAACAACACTGTCACACATTTTAACACGACCACATTGAATTTACAGTAAACCTTGTTGATTTTAATGCTCACGAACATTAAGTGATATATTATGATTTGTTATCTTGTTATAAAAACTTCTGTGTTGTACTTAAAAGGACTCTATAGGCAGATTTATTTTGTAAATAATGACCAACGCTGTCTTGCATCTAATAGAAACATTGTACTGCCAACCCAGCAATCCGCTGAGTGAACGACTATATATTGCCGAGGCTAAAATTATTATATCAATTACTATTTTGTATAAAGCGTTAACAAGAATTAACAGTTCAGAGCCTAATAAAAAAGTGTGTACCGAGAATAACTGTCCAGTATTTATTTATAGAGAATATTACGTATGTTTTGTTTAATAGCAGTGAGTCAACATAACCAACATTATTCAAGTTGGCAACACGTTTTCCCCCACTCAAACGAGAATCGGTTTCATGCCAGTTGGCGAACGATTCAAATTTACTCTAGTGCACTGTCAAACCATACAGGTAAAAAACTTTTAATTGTTTTCTCGTAAAACAATTTGGCGCCTATCGGGAGTTACAAAAGAGTGAGAAGGGACAGGTAAGGCACACAGGCTACCAGACTACCAGACGCTTCCGAAGGAACACTAAATATGTTCGCTAAAACTTTCAATTAAACTTACAATTCCAAGTCTAAAACTTATAATAAAAACTGATACACCATTTTATTTCTACAATATATATATATATATTGCGACAACACAATTGAATTAATTCTTGTGCATAGGAATATGGTGCGTGTTTTATAAATCAACAAATCTATATTGGAGGTATTATAATTATTTATTGCACACCAATTGAATAATAGTTCATACGATATATTTTTAAACATACACAAATGTTATGAATTTTGAAATATTGTTTGAAAACAGTTAATATAAAGTTCAGATCTGAATTTGTTACTTGAGTGAAGATATTCCATTTTGATGCGGCGAGAGGGCTGATGGCGATGCGTATATCTCACGTGTCCTTCCCTCGTGGATTCTGCTGGGATGGTGTCCTGATGATAAACACGCTGAACTTGCTTGACGAACTGCAACACTGCCTCGCTGCGATAACACTGATTATGATTGTTAATGGTTTTTAAAATGTTTTAATGTTATAGTTTATTTACGGATCTCAAAGTGTAACGTGGGTGTTTAATGACAAACGGTGTATAGGCGTACACCTTCCGGCACGTCTTCAAGTGTCCTCGCGTCACACAGATCTACCGCGGTCAGTAGATCCCCCTATGAGGATATCTTGACTAACACGGATACTTGTAAATAACAATATTATTTATTAAAACTGAATTATTTGGGTCTGTAGAAAAACTCCCACAGAGTTCCAAGTTTTCGTACACCTTTCGTTTATGTGTTCACGCAAGAGAAACTTCTTGAACGCGGACCGCATGTTTTGTAGACGAATGCTCAAGATGAACTAACTTGATCTGCTCATAGCAAAAGACAATTTTCAATGATTTTACTGCGTTCTAATTGGCCAATTATCGGTCACATGATAATTTATGCACATGGCACTAATAGTTCTTCATGCAACACTTTGCATGAAATTGGCAAAGCCTGCACAGATAATTATCTGGGATTTTATTACCTTACGCCTGAGTGAGTTTTAAATAGAGATTTCATAAAACAAAAATTCACACTTAGCAGTTATTTGAAGATCACTGAATATAGGGAAATTGTAGCTAATATTAAATTTTATGTCTTGTTCAAGTGTCATGTAAATCGGATAATTATAACGGACACAATAGAGAAAAATGTTAATAACTCGCACACCCGCGCACACTTTCACAAACACATTACATAGAAAAATGATGAATAAAATTTTTAAGAGTTTGACCTATTCTAAATTTTTATTGGTAATACAATACAAAAATTATAGCAAAAAAAAAACAATTTGAACAAGAATAAAATTTAAACATGAAAATGTTCGCCATCCATGCATCAGACATAGTTCATTGCTTATCATGATCCTGTGTTCTATCGCACAGGATTTGATAAAAATTTTTTTTTATAATAATACATGTCCAAGTCCTAATAATAAAATAATAAAACATTAACCTAATAATTCAAACCCAAAACAAATAAACAACTTCTAATTCTCGCCTTCCATAACTGTCATCTTGACAGATAAACATAAACATATGCATGTGGTTAACTTTGACAGGTAAACATAAACACGTATACGTGGTTGGCTTTTACAATCCAAACACAGATAAGCGTACACTTCTGACATCATTCACTATCTCTATTGTATACAATCGTTCGTTCACAGACTTATCCAACATGAGCATGTATTCTTACTATGACATATTTTACACTGATGTTACACATTCATACATCCTATATCCTGGTATATTCCCTTAATCATCTTTAACATAATATTTTCCACACACTTATCCCTACAGTTACTATAAACTAAATCGTCTCTAATTTCAGCAGGATATAGGCCTGACACAACGTATACATCCTTATATTAGACTTATTAACATTAGATCTATTGAACTGCTTTTTGTTATTGTTTTCTTTATTTGTAATTTTATTTGTGCTTTTTACTTTGTTGCATGGACTCACGCCGTGCAACCTTACTCATTTTTTTTTTGCTCTTCATTTGAATTTACTTCAGCAATAGCTGATACTTTATGTGCATTAAAATTCTGAAAAGTTGTTTATTTTTACTTTGTTGTTGTTGTTGTTGTTGTTTGTTGTTGTTGTGGTTGAGGCTGGAATTGTTTACGCAGCGGTTCACTATTATTATTGCCACTGTTTTGGCTGTCAACATGTTCCCATTTTGTAAACAAAAGGAGTAATTCTTCCAAGGATTTGACTCCTTGCGTGATTACAGCAATTTGGATACCGCACCCAAAATGGTGTGATAATTTGTTGACCATTTCTGGTTCCGCTATTTCTGGTTCTAGATATTTGGCCCGCGATACCAACTGGATTAGGTAATTTTCTTTTGAACCCTTTATATTGGAATACCTACCAAATTCCAGTTGTATTCAGATTTTTCGTTGTATTTCACTATTCCAATACCTAACCCTGAAGTGCCTCACCCTCATAGGTACTAAGATTATCCTGTACAATAGTAAACCATTCCGCTGCGGTACTTTTTAACCTCCTCACTACATAATTAATCTTATCTGCTTCGCTCAAGGTGTCCCCTATCACTTCCATATCGCGCTGGCAGCTTTTGATGAAATGGATGGGGTTTTCGGTATAACGGCCAAAAAATTTCAACTGCGAATTCGTATCGTCTAAGGTTTTGTAAATGTAGGTTGTATGATTAGCTGTTGATGACGTATCTTGGAGTCATGATAGTTGTTGTTTCAACTCCTGGATACGTAGATCTTGTTCTGCAACCAACTCACTTACCGTGGAAGCATGTTGCACAACCTTTTCCTCGATGCCGGTGATCTTTGCCTCGCACTCGCTGATACGTGAATTATTTACTTCGAGTGCAGTTTCAATGCCGGCGCGGATTACCTCCACCTTCTCGCTAATCCATTTTCCGTGGCTTCCAGCAGTTGCTTGTTCTGTTTGGCCTGGTCGTGCACTGTGGTATAGATTTTTTTATTTTCATCGTGAAGTGCTTTGTTCTGTTAATCGCGTCCTCTTTAGCTGATTTATTTTCCTCGCGCATCGTTTGCACATTAGCCTTATTTTCCTCATGCATCGTTTGCGTATTAGCCAAAATTGCGGCCAGTGTTGTTTGCATATCCATTGCTGGAGTTTGAGACTCGGTCATTTTGACAATTTGTATTATAAATCTTACAAATATTAAAATTTCCTTATTTATCAGAACGTCAACTATTATTATCACTGGATTATTGTTGTTAAGAATGTTCAGATTATACGGTTTAAAGTATGCAGTCCAATAGCATCAAATGTAAACAAACTTATTCTAACATAAACAGATAGTAATTCAACCTCCAATACACTACTGATAAACTGTTCATATAACATATACCCGAGAATACGCAAACATAAGTTATATATTCTGTGATAAAGAAATGAACAACACATACAAATAAAAGTTCACAAAATTAGTTTATACAAATTAGAAATATTACTCAAATTACTAAATTAATCGTGCCCCTAGTTGGCTAGCGCCATTTAATACTATGCGACAACACAATTGAATTAATTCTTGCACATAGGAATATGGTGTGTGTTTTATAAATCAACAAGTCTATATTGGAGGTATTATAATTATTTATTGCACACCAATTGAATAATAGTTCATACGATATATTTTTAAACATACACAAATGTTACGGATTTTTAAATTTTGTTTGAAAACAGTTTATATAATGTTCAGATCTGAATTTGTTACTTGAGTGAAGATATTCCAATTCGATGCGGCGAGATGGATGATGACGATGCGTATATCTCACGTGTCCTTCCCTCGTGGATTCTGCTGGGATGGTGTCCTGATGATAAACACGCTGAACTTGCTCGACGAACTGCAACACTGCTTCGCTGCGATAACACTGATTATGATTGTTAATGGTTTTTAAAATGTTTTAATATTGTTATAGTTTATTTACGGATCTCAAAGTGTAACGTGGGTGTTTAATGACAAACGGTGTATAGGCGTACACCTTCCGGCACGTCTTCAAGTGTCCTCGCGTCACACAGATCTACCGCGGTCAGTAGATCCCCCTATGAGGATATCTTGACTAACACGGATACTTGTAAATAACAATACTATTTATTAAAACTGAATTATTTGGGTCTGTAGAAAAACACACAGAGTTCCAAGTTTTCGTACACCTTTCGCACTGTTTATGTGTTCACGCAAGAGAAACTTCTTGAACGCGGATCGCATGTTTTGTAGACGAATGCTCAAGATGAACTAACTTGATCTGCTCATGGCAAAAGACAATTTTCAATGATTTTACTGCGTTCTAATTGGCCAATTATCGGTCACATGATAATTTATGCACACGGCACTAATAGTTCTTCATGCAACACTTTGGATGAAATTGGCAAAGCCTGCACAGATAATTATCTGGGATTTTATTACTTTACGCCTGAGTGAGCTTTAAATAGAGATTGCATAAAACAAAAATTCACACTTAGCAGTTACTTGAAGATCACTGAATATAGGGAAATTGTAGCTAATATTAAATTTTATGTCTTGTTCAAGTCTCATGTAAATCGGATAATTATAACGGACACAATAGAGAAAAATGTTAATAACTCGCACACCCGCGCACACTTTCACAAACACATTACATAGAAAAATGATGAATAAAATTTTTAAGAGTTTGACCTATTCTAAATTTTTATTGGTAATACAATACAAAAATTATAGCAAAAAAAAACAATTTGAACAAGAATAAAATTTAAACATGAAAATGTTCGCCATGCATGCATCAGACATAGTTCATTGCTTATCATGATCCTGTGTTCTATCGCACAGGATTTGATAAAAATTTTTTTTTATAATACATGTCCAAGTCCTAATAATAAAATAATAAAACATTAACCTAATAATTCAAGCCCAAAACAAATAAACAACTTCTAATTCTCGCCTTCCATAACTGTCATCTTGACAGATAAACATAAACATATGCATGTGGTTAACTTTGACAGGTAAACATAAACACGTATACGTGGTTGGCTTTTACAATCCAAACACAGATAAGCGTACACTTCTGACATCATTCACTATCTCTATTGTATACAATCGTTCGTTCACAGACTTATCCAACATGAGCATGTATTCTTACTATGACATATTTTACACTGATGTTACACATTCATACATCCTATATCCTGGTATATTCCCTTAATCATCTTTAACATAATATTTTCCACACACTTATCCCTACAGTTACTATAAACTAAATCGTCTCTAATTTCAGCAGGATATAGGCCTGACACAACGTATACATCCTTATATTAGACTTATTAACATTAGATCTATTGAACTGCTTTTTGTTATTGTTTTCTTTATTTGTAATTTTATTTGTGCTTTTTACTTTGTTGCATGGACTCACGCCGTGCAACCTTACTCATTTTTTTTTTGCTCTTCATTTGAATTTACTTCAGCAATAGCTGATACTTTATCTGCATTAAAATTCTGAAAAGTTGTTTATTTTTACTTTGTTGTTGTTGTTGTTGTTGTTGTTGTTGTTGTTTGTTGTTGTTGTGGTTGAGGCTGGAATTGTTTACGCGGCGGTTCACTATTATTATTGCCACTGTTTTGGCTGTCAACATGTTCCCATTTTGTAAACAAAAGGAGTAATTCTTCCAAGGATTTGACTCCTTGCGTGATTACAGCAATTTGGATACCGCGCCCAAAATGGTGTGATAATTTGTTGACCATTTCTGGTTCCGCTATTTCTGGTTCTAGATATTTGGCCCGCGATACCAACTGGATTAGGTAATTTTCTTTTGAACCCTTTATATTGGAATACCTACCAAATTCCAGTTGTATTCAGATTTTCCGTTGTATTTCACTATTCCAATACCTAACCCTGAAGTGCCTCACCCTCATAGGTACTAAGATTATCCTGTACAATAGTAAACCATTCCGCTGCGGTACTTTTTAACCTCCTCACTACATAATTAATCTTATCTGCTTCGCTCAAGGTGTCCCCTATCACTTCCATATCGCGCTGGCAGCTTTTGATGAAATGGATGGGGTTTTCGGTATAACGGCCAAAAAATTTCAACTGCGAATTCGTATCGTCTAAGGTTTTGTAAATGTAGGTTGTATGATTAGCTGTTGATGACGTATCTTGGAGTCATGATAGTTGTTGTTTCAACTCCTGGATACGTAGATCTTGTTCTGCAACCAACTCACTTACCGTGGAAGCATGTTGCACAACCTTTTCCTCGATGCCGGTGATCTTTGCCTCGCACTCGCTGATACGTGAATTATTTACTTCGAGTGCAGTTTCAATGCCGGCGCGGATTACCTCCACCTTCTCGCTAATCCATTTTCCGTGGCTTCCAGCAGTTGCTTGTTCTGTTTGGCCTGGTCGTGCACTGTGGTATAGATTTTTTTATTTTCATCGTGAAGTGCTTTGTTCTGTTAATCGCGTCCTCTTTAGCTGATTTATTTTCCTCGCGCATCGTTTGCACATTAGCCTTATTTTCCTCATGCATCGTTTGCGTATTAGCCAAAATTGCGGCCAGTGTTGTTTGCATATCCATTGCTGGAGTTTGAGACTCGGTCATTTTGACAATTTGTATTATAAATCTTACAAATATTAAAATTTCCTTATTTATCGGAACGTCAACTATTATTATCACTGGATTATTGTTGTTAAGGATGTTCAGATTATACGGTTTAAAGTATGCAGTCCAATAGCATCAAATGTAAACAAACTTATTCTAACATAAACAGATAGTAATTCAACCTCCAATACACTACTGATAAACTGTTCATATAACATATACCCGAGAATACGCAAACATAAGTTATATATTCTGTGATAAAGAAATGAACAACACATACAAATAAAAGTTCACAAAATTAGTTTATACAAATTAGAAATATTACTCAAATTACTAAATTAATCGTGCCCCTAGTTGGCTAGCGCCATTTAATACTATGCGACAACACAATTGAATTAATTCTTGCACATAGGAATATGGTGTGTGTTTTATAAATCAACAAGTCTATATTGGAGGTATTATAATTATTTATTGCACACCAATTGAATAATAGTTCATACGATATATTTTTAAACATACACAAATGTTACGGATTTTTAAATTTTGTTTGAAAACAGTTTATATAATGTTCAGATCTGAATTTGTTACTTGAGTGAAGATATTCCAATTCGATGCGGCGAGATGGATGATGACGATGCGTATATCTCACGTGTCCTTCCCTCGTGGATTCTGCTGGGATGGTGTCCTGATGATAAACACGCTGAACTTGCTCGACGAACTGCAACACTGCTTCGCTGCGATAACACTGATTATGATTGTTAATGGTTTTTAAAATGTTTTAATATTGTTATAGTTTATTTACGGATCTCAAAGTGTAACGTGGGTGTTTAATGACAAACGGTGTATAGGCGTACACCTTCCGGCACGTCTTCAAGTGTCCTCGCGTCACACAGATCTACCGCGGTCAGTAGATCCCCCTATGAGGATATCTTGACTAACACGGATACTTGTAAATAACAATACTATTTATTAAAACTGAATTATTTGGGTCTGTAGAAAAACACACAGAGTTCCAAGTTTTCGTACACCTTTCGCACTGTTTATGTGTTCACGCAAGAGAAACTTCTTGAACGCGGATCGCATGTTTTGTAGACGAATGCTCAAGATGAACTAACTTGATCTGCTCATGGCAAAAGACAATTTTCAATGATTTTACTGCGTTCTAATTGGCCAATTATCGGTCACATGATAATTTATGCACACGGCACTAATAGTTCTTCATGCAACACTTTGGATGAAATTGGCAAAGCCTGCACAGATAATTATCTGGGATTTTATTACTTTACGCCTGAGTGAGCTTTAAATAGAGATTGCATAAAACAAAAATTCACACTTAGCAGTTACTTGAAGATCACTGAATATAGGGAAATTGTAGCTAATATTAAATTTTATGTCTTGTTCAAGTCTCATGTAAATCGGATAATTATAACGGACACAATAGAGAAAAATGTTAATAACTCGCACACCCGCGCACACTTTCACAAACACATTACATAGAAAAATGATGAATAAAATTTTTAAGAGTTTGACCTATTCTAAATTTTTATTGGTAATACAATACAAAAATTATAGCAAAAAAAACAATTTGAACAAGAATAAAATTTAAACATGAAAATGTTCGCCATCCATGCATCAGACATAGTTCATTGCTTATCATGATCCTGTGTTCTATCGCACAGGATTTGATAAAAATTTTTTTTTATAATACATGTCCAAGTCCTAATAATAAAATAATAAAACATTAACCTAATAATTCAAGCCCAAAACAAATAAACAACTTCTAATTCTCGCCTTCCATAACTGTCATCTTGACAGATAAACATAAACATATGCATGTGGTTAACTTTGACAGGTAAACATAAACACGTATACGTGGTTGGCTTTTACAATCCAAACACAGATAAGCGTACACTTCTGACATCATTCACTATCTCTATTGTATACAATCGTTCGTTCACAGACTTATCCAACATGAGCATGTATTCTTACTATGACATATTTTACACTGATGTTACACATTCATACATCCTATATCCTGGTATATTCCCTTAATCATCTTTAACATAATATTTTCCACACACTTATCCCTACAGTTACTATAAACTAAATCGTCTCTAATTTCAGCAGGATATAGGCCTGACACAACGTATACATCCTTATATTAGACTTATTAACATTAGATCTATTGAACTGCTTTTTGTTATTGTTTTCTTTATTTGTAATTTTATTTGTGCTTTTTACTTTGTTGCATGGACTCACGCCGTGCAACCTTACTCATTTTTTTTTTGCTCTTCATTTGAATTTACTTCAGCAATAGCTGATACTTTATGTGCATTAAAATTCTGAAAAGTTGTTTATTTTTACTTTGTTGTTGTTGTTGTTGTTGTTGTTGTTTGTTGTTGTTGTGGTTGAGGCTGGAATTGTTTATGCGGCGGTTCACTATTATTATTGCCACTGTTTTGGCTGTCAACATGTTCCCATTTTGTAAACAAAAGGAGTAATTCTTCCAAGGATTTGACTCCTTGCGTGATTACAGCAATTTGGATACCGCGCCCAAAATGGTGTGATAATTTGTTGACCATTTCTGGTTCCGCTATTTCTGGTTCTAGATATTTGGCCCGCGATACCAACTGGATTAGGTAATTTTCTTTTGAACCCTTTATATTGGAATACCTACCAAATTCCAGTTGTATTCAGATTTTCCGTTGTATTTCACTATTCCAATACCTAACCCTGAAGTGCCTCACCCTCATAGGTACTAAGATTATCCTGTACAATAGTAAACCATTCCGCTGCGGTACTTTTTAACCTCCTCACTACATAATTAATCTTATCTGCTTCGCTCAAGGTGTCCCCTATCACTTCCATATCGCGCTGGCAGCTTTTGATGAAATGGATGGGGTTTTCGGTATAACGGCCAAAAAATTTCAACTGCGAATTCGTATCGTCTAAGGTTTTGTAAATGTAGGTTGTATGATTAGCTGTTGATGACGTATCTTGGAGTCATGATAGTTGTTGTTTCAACTCCTGGATACGTAGATCTTGTTCTGCAACCAACTCACTTACCGTGGAAGCATGTTGCACAACCTTTTCCTCGATGCCGGTGATCTTTGCCTCGCACTCGCTGATACGTGAATTATTTACTTCGAGTGCAGTTTCAATGCCGGCGCGGATTACCTCCACCTTCTCGCTAATCCATTTTCCGTGGCTTCCAGCAGTTGCTTGTTCTGTTTGGCCTGGTCGTGCACTGTGGTATAGATTTTTTTATTTTCATCGTGAAGTGCTTTGTTCTGTTAATCGCGTCCTCTTTAGCTGATTTATTTTCCTCGCGCATCGTTTGCACATTAGCCTTATTTTCCTCACGCATCGTTTGCGTATTAGCCAAAATTGCGGCCAGTGTTGTTTGCATATCCATTGCTGGAGTTTGAGACTCGGTCATTTTGACAATTTGTATTATAAATCTTACAAATATTAAAATTTCCTTATTTATCGGAACATCAACTATTATTATCACTGGATTATTGTTGTTAAGAATGTTCAGATTATACGGTTTAAAGTATGCAGTCCAATAGCATCAAATGTAAACAAACTTATTCTAACATAAACAGATAGTAATTCAACCTCCAATACACTACTGATAAACTGTTCATATAACATATACGCGAGAATACGCAAACATAAGTTATATATTCTGTGATAAAGAAATGAACAACACATACAAATAAAAGTTCACAAAATTAGTTTATACAAATTAGAAATATTACTCAAATTACTAAATTAATCGTGCCCCTAGTTGGCTAGCGCCATTTAATACTATGCGACAACACAATTGAATTAATTCTTGCACATAGGAATATGGTGTGTGTTTTATAAATCAACAAGTCTATATTGGAGGTATTATAATTATTTATTGCACACCAATTGAATAATAGTTCATACGATATATTTTTAAACATACACAAATGTTACGGATTTTTAAATTTTGTTTGAAAACAGTTTATATAATGTTCAGATCTGAATTTGTTACTTGAGTGAAGATATTCCAATTCGATGCGGCGAGATGGATGATGACGATGCGTATATCTCACGTGTCCTTCCCTCGTGGATTCTGCTGGGATGGTGTCCTGATGATAAACACGCTGAACTTGCTCGACGAACTGCAACACTGCTTCGCTGCGATAACACTGATTATGATTGTTAATGGTTTTTAAAATGTTTTAATATTGTTATAGTTTATTTACGGATCTCAAAGTGTAACGTGGGTGTTTAATGACAAACGGTGTATAGGCGTACACCTTCCGGCACGTCTTCAAGTGTCCTCGCGTCACACAGATCTACCGCGGTCAGTAGATCTTCCTATGAGGATATCTTGACTAACACGGATACTTGTAAATAACAATATTATTTATTAAAACTGAATTATTTGGGTCTGTAGAAAAACACACAGAGTTCCAAGTTTTCGTACACCTTTCGCACTGTTTATGTGTTCACGCAAGAGAAACTTCTTGAACGCGGATCGCATGTTTTGTAGACGAATGCTCAAGATGAACTAACTTGATCTGCTCATGGCAAAAGACAATTTTCAATGATTTTACTGCATTCTAATTGGCCAATTATCGGTCACATGATAATTTATGCACACGGCACTAATAGTTCTTCATGCAACACTTTGGATGAAATTGGCAAAGCCTGCACAGATAATTATCTGGGATTTTATTACTTTACGCCTGAGTGAGCTTTAAATAGAGATTGCATAAAACAAAAATTCACACTTAGCAGTTATTTGAAGATCACTGAATATAGGGAAATTGTAGCTAATATTAAATTTTATGTCTTGTTCAAGTCTCATGTAAATCGGATAATTATAACGGACACAATAGAGAAAAATGCTAATAACTCGCGCACCTACGCACACTTTCACAAACACATTACACAGAAAAATGACGAATAAAATTTTTAAGAGTTTGACCTATTCTAAATTTTTATTGGTAATACAATACAAAAATTACAGAAAAAAAAACAATTTGAACAAGAAACAAGTTTAAACATGAAAATGTTCATCATCCATGCATCAGACATAGTTCATTGCTTATCATGATCCTGTGTTCTATCGCAATATATATATGTCATTGAGCTATAATTACAGTAGAAGCCCGATATAGCGCGGTCTGATATACCACGGATTCGGATATAACGCGGTGAAGAGTATGTCGCCCGTTATTAGAAAAAATTCTTACTTGTAGAGAGTGAGTAAATTATGAATTGTTTATCGTGACTTCCGTAGCCACAACATTGGAATGCGTTGCGTTTATTGTAAACAAAGGGTTGTTGTTGGAAACGGCGTTGTAAACAACAGCCAGAATTGCCAGTTCAAGTGTACCTGTAGACATAAACAATTGCCCGAGCTATTTACAGTCTCTACGTTTCTAAGAATTCATGCCAAGGCAAGCAGCCAACTAAATCCCTTCTCTCCCTCATATTACAGTACAGTATAAGATCATACTCTGATATTATCTTATCAAAGTGTATAGTCTTTGTCATAAATTCGCATAGTGTAGAGTTTTGTGATGTCGCAGAAAAGAAAAGCATATTCTGTGAGTGATAAACTCAAAATAATTGATCGTGTGAAGAACGGAGAGTCAAAGGCAAGTTTATCACGTGAGTGTGGCATCCCAGAAGGAACAATTAGAGGGTGGATGAAGGAAAAAGATAAACTTAAAAGTTTTGTGAACACAGTTGAAAGTGAAGTGGGGTTGCAAAGAAAAAAGACTAAAGTAGGTAAGGATAGTGAACTAGATGAGTGTCTGTACAGCTGGTTTTTAATAAAACGAAGTGAAGGTGTGCCACTGTCAGGACCAGTTATTAGAGCTCAAGCTGTGAAATTCCATAGTGATTTACATGGCAACAGTGACTTTAATGCATCTGATGGGTGGTTTCCGCGATGGAAATCTCGTCATGGTATAAGCCAGATAAGCATTGAAGGGGAAGCACGATCATGTGACAGTGAAGCTGCAGCACTTTTTCCTCAGGCATTAAACAAAGTAATGATCGATAACGATTTAAATGACCATCAAGTGTATAACTGTGATGAAACTGCTCTGTATTTTCGAATGCTTCCTACCAGAACTCTGGATGTGAATAATTCAATAAATAAATCTGGATTAAAAATAAATAAGGATAGAGTTACCCTCCTGTTTGCCACAAATAAATCAGGCAGCCACAAAGTTAAACCTCTCTGTATAGGGAAAAGCTGAAATCCTAGATTCTTTCAACATGTTAACATGACGTCATTACCCATCACATATCGTAATACAAAAAATGCTTGGATGACAAGTGATATTTTCGGTAAATGGTTCCATGAAGAATTTGTTCCATGTGTGAGAAGCCACCTGCGGTCACTCAACCTCGAAGAAAAAGCTGTACTGACCCTTGACCACTGTCCAACACATCCACCTGCTGATATGCTACAGTCAAGAGATGGGAAAATCGGAGTCATGTTCTTGCCGAAAAACACTACAGCACTGGTCCAGCCATTAGATCAAGGCATCATAAAAGCATTTAAAGCGCATTACCGCTGTGAACTTCTGAGTCCTATAGTGAATTCTGATGAGGAAATGGAAATTTACCTTAAGTCAATAAACCTGAAAATAGTTGCGTATTCAATAGGTCTTGCATGGGAAAGTATTAGTACGGCTACGATTCAGAATTGCTGGAAGAAATGTTCCTTTGAACAAAACATCGCCGATGGAAATTGCTCTGTTGCCGGATTCACTAATAGTGATGTACAGTCTGCGAGTAGTGCTCTGCATTGCAACTTCACTCTAGATGACTTGAATGACTGGGCAGAAGTTGACAACGGTGAGTCTGTTACAGAATGTATAGGAGATAAAGATATCATCGATGCAGTCCGAAATGCAAATTGCGAAGAAAAAGAAGACGATGACGATGATGGAAATGAAAATGGGGTGGAAGTGAAAGAAGTTATTCCAAATGTTAGTGAAGTGATAATACACATAAACAAAGTAATTTCGTGGATGGAGAGGCAAAGTGAATCTAATAATGTTCATCTGCTGCACCTCGCGTTTGTAAAACAATACGCGGAAAAGAAACGCTGTGCATTATCCCGTCAAACAACAATTACGGACTTTTTTAAGACCAACAATTAGGCCTACAGTAGGTCGAGTGAGCAATGTATAAATAGTGTATTTTATATTCCATTGGATTAAAATAGATTAAAATACGTATTGGATTAAAATACAGTTTTCTTATTTTTTATTTCTACATTTGGTGACGTAATTTATGTACAGTATATAGTAGTGCATTATGCTGTAGCCTTTTTCCCGGTCCTCCCTCCCCATCATTTGTCACTGTACAGGTCACCTTCCAATATACCGCGGTTACGCCTATAACGTGGGGGAAAGTATGTCACCCGACAACCCCGCTATATCGGGCTTCTACTGTATTGTATACGTTTATTGAATCGTACAATACTATACATATTATTTGAGCACAGATAAGAAAGTATAGAATAGTATGTACTGTTCAAATTATTGTGCTATGTAATGAGATTTGTAGTCAGGTTTCAAACACGCGATTTGTAACATATTTAAAGATTAATAATCATGTGATATTTGATGAAAAAGAAAACACAATTCATACCTGAGACTACTTCTCAATTTTACCACGATGAACATTGAAACACTTGTCACATTGATCCAGTAACTTCAAAATTTATTGTAGTCCTTTGGTGTCAGGTCATTCCACCACTTCATATTAAATACGGAGTATACAGGAGCAGGATGTTAGAAAACCTTTCATATGAGGTGAGCGGTTTATACAGAGTGATTCAAAATTGCACGACAATCTCTCGGGAGCTGATTCTATAACTAAAAATAAGAAAAAAGTCTATATAAACATAGTTCCAAAAACGGTTTGTTAGCGAGTTATGGCTTGTGAAACATTTTGGCTTGATATCTGCTTCCACAGTAAAATGAAGCCATATTGGATTCTTGGTGTATAAAGTGAAGGGTAAATTTGGTGGTTTTTTATAGTTTTTGAACTGCAAAATTGAATAAAAGAGCTCTATATCAATTAATTTCTAAGAAAAACTGTAAAACAAAAAATTGGAGTCAAAAAACATTTTTAGCTTTGAGATAAAGTAACTTCGTTAATTTGCCAATTATTATTATTGGGTACTTCAGTCTTTCGACTGGTTTGTACCCTCCCCGCATATACCCATGGTGCGTGTGTTACAGGAGTCTCTCGCAGGTATATGCGACCTACAGTTTTTATGCCGGATCCGAACAACATAGTTGGGGAGGGTTTATACTAGGCAGGACACCTCTCGCTGGTTTGCCATCGCCTTGCCTGGTGACCATAGTGTCTAAATCAGATGGCCCCGGCAGGAATGGAACCCGCGCCGACAGCGTAGCAGTGCTACACTCTAGCCACTACACTCCAACCCGCTCCAGTTTGCCAGTAAACAAATAAAAATTTCTAAATAAATTTGTAGAGCAGTTAATTATGAGAAAATTGATTTGTATAATGTCTATTAAAAATAAATACAGATTTGAGAAATTTGACTTTAATTAAAAACAAAACAGATTAAAATATATGTTTATATGGACCAAAACCGACCTTTTTTTTAGCTATAGAATCAGCTCCCGAGAGATTGCTGTGCACTTTTGAATCACCTGTATAATACAGCAGAAGAATTACGTTGTCACAAAAATAAACACCTCTTGACACATTTCTGTAAACAGGTGTGCTTCTGCTGAAGTGGGTTTAGTTATTTGGAGTGGTATAAAATACCACATTTCATCATTAATAAATCAGCATTGTGAATTTCATCCTTTCCTTCAATGTAACACATAAATAATTTGATTGCAGATACCATTCATAGTTTTCTGTGCTCTCAGACAACATTTGTGAAATCCACTGTGTATGACTCTCTTATTGAATCCCCAGTGAACATTAGATAGTTTACCAAATAATAAGCAATTATTAAAATCTGATTCAAATTTTAGTAATTTAACAATATGTGATCTTTAATTTTGTAAGCAGTGAGGGTTTTCAGGTCGTGAACAGTCACATAAGATTGCATAGAGTTCTTGTGTTCACTGGTCTTCCACCATACTTGATGTTTTGTATACTTTCTATACGTTCGTCTCATTCACCAGATTGATGCGTGTCTGATGTAAAGAAATAACAGTGTACTTAAGTATCACTATATTACTAACATATTTTAAAAAAGGAACAGTTTATTGATCTCCTTACAGGACAATATATCATCAAAAAAAGTGCATGCAATGAGTTAGCACACATGGAAAGTAAGTGAGACTGTGTACTAATTGGAAGTTCTTAGTATAAATATAAATAGCATGTCAGTTTTTGTATGAGATGGTATGTGAGTGTTGTCTCTATATTTGTGAATTCAGATGATGTAAAAAGCTGTTTTTACAATATTAGAGAACATTATGGCCTGAGTTGTGTAGCCATGGTATAAAGAAAATGCTGCTTATTGGAAAGAATAAAGCAACTGATTGTCATGTAAGATCATATAGTCATTGATCTAAAGCAAGGTGTTGACTAAATTATGGCAAATTACAACTTAATAAATAAATCTCCATTGAACATCCTATTCCAATAGGAATTTTAAATTATATTTTGGAGGTTGAATCGGAAGTTTGTTAGGGCGAGACCATTAAACTAATAATGTATTGTATTAAACTGGCATTGAATATTCATTTCTTTGAGTGCTCTGCAGATAGTTCATAAACATCAGAAACAGATGTATTACTTTAATGGCAGAGATTATAACAGATTTATTATTCTGATTACCTGTTTTGTGAAGTAATGGAAAAGGAAAGCCGCCTTTTTAAAGTCTTGTTATTAATTTGTATGTTACAGATTGGAACGTGCTAGTAGTTGGAAAATTGTGTCCATATTTAGATTTGGAAAGTAGCGATTTGGAAAGACGGAAAATGAGTGAGCACATATTAAATCAGGAATTAGCATATAGCATTCACTTGGCGTTACCTGCAATCCTGTTTAAATTAAACCGTCCTGATAGTATCAATCTAGCACGGGTCATTAGTACAAAGTTAGCGTCTAAATCTAACTGTGTCCGTCAGGTAAGACAGTTTATTATTTACAGACTTTTAATTATATGATAACAATTAACTGCTGAAATTAAATAATTTGGCATACATTAAAAAAAAAAGTACTGGCAACCAGTTAATACTTTTGTCTTTTGTTTCTGAAATATGATAGTGTAATAATATTAGTTTTTTGTAAGAACGTGCTACATGCCTGTGCGAATAAAGTTAAAGCTGTAACTGTATATTAAGCGGATATTACCAAGTAGCTATATATAGGTACTGAAACTGTGTAACTAATAATCACATTTTTTATACAGTATAAATACTAATTCACACAAGCTGACATTTCGTCAGAAGTTGTACTGAAATTCAGTGGCGTCTGGTGGTTGAACAATTTGGGGGTTGCAGTTGGGTTGGATGGAATTAAATTGTTTTATTATCTGAACAGAAAATGTCCAAGTCTCCTCCCCTCCAAACAATACGTAAGGAAAACAAAAATAATGCAATTTTAGTGTCACCCAAATAACAATGAATATTTATTGCATAAATCTTTTTTAAATTTTTTACGATTAAATATTCTGTTACCTGATTTTACATTTTGATTAAATTTGAAAGATCTGGTGTAGCCTACCTACTCTCGTAATTTAATTTTTTTTCTCAATATGACGTAAACTAAACAGCGTTTTTGTTAAGTTTACGACAGAATTCATTGCATCCTACCAGTTAAACATTAACTTGCACTTAAATATCTTGCACTATGGCACCTTCTTAATCCTTTGTATGTACTACTATTTACATTTAGCGATGAATTGGACTGACACTAACAACAAATTCACAAAAAATTTGACCGATACTAAGTAACTCAAGTAGCATAACAACATAAACTTACTAATTCCTACCTTGCGCACCACGTGTTATTTACCAACAGACTGGTGGCGCTGTAAAGTACAAGCGGGGTTTGCAGTCCCTAATCACACCAAGCGAGGGGTATATCGTTACAAAGGAGCACCCGAGTCTAGCCAGCCACAGCACTACTCCAGTGTATTTCCCCATATACAAAGCCCATCACAGTTGGTGCATACTTGCCATGTACACCACGGCAAGAGCGTGTACGGTTTTTAGTATTGCTCTGTGCTTTTCAGTCGCCAAATGATTAATTACGATTATTTAGCATGAAAAACTATTATTAGTTATTGTTTTATTCATAATTCTATAATTTAAAATACAATTGGGGATTTAATGAGGAGTGTTGCAACCGTGCAACCTAAGCACGGACTGTCACTGCTGTAATTTTACTGTAAGTTGTCTTATGTGTAGGCCTACTATCGGTGTATCATCTACATTGAGCATTTCTGAAGTTACTACCTATATAGATACAAATGTTATATAGGCCAATACAAAATCCAAGGAACGTCTCCCACGTTTTCACGTACAGCAGGGATTAGATTCAAGAATGAATTACCACAAACGTGTGAATTAAAAAAATGTCAGAAAAATACATGTCACTGAAGTCCCTTCTGACCTGTCAGCAAACACCACTATGGCATTCAATGTCGACATCTAATTTTTTATATCTGTTAACTAAGTTAGTAGAGTACTATACAGAGGATGTTTACAGATCCTGTACAGTATTTCAGTTTTAGTAATCAAGCATCTTTCAGTTGTACCATATATATTGTAACGAAGTAGACGACGTCCGCCTTCTTTAAGCCCCACGATGGAAGCCAATCTGTAATAAGTAGATCCTTATCGTCTATGAAAAATGTGTATGTTTGGTGTGTTCACCTCACACATGTGGTCGTTACTTTATGTTCACTCTGACGATGTCCATAGCAATCTCTCGAATTACCAGTACACGCGAGTGGGAACCTTACCTGTTCTTTAGTAGGTGTTTATAAATCCCAGGTGGCGCCAAATTGTTTTACTAAAAACAATTAAATTAAAAAATAGGACGATTGAGTGTTCTTAGCTATGACGGTATGGTGAATTCAAATTTACTCCCGCCTTCGTTCGACTTTCTTAATCGAGCTGTTAGTTCACCGAGTCTCCGACATGAGCGCTTACCGTCACCTTTGCTTGTCGCTAAATACACAAATAATATAATGCACTTTCCTATGAAATAAAGAACAGTGGTTACAACTCTGTACTAGTTTATTAAATTGTGATTGGTATGTATTATAAAGAAAACTAATTTCCTCTCCTTAAAGCCCCACTGTTGGGCTGGCCAATTTGTAAAGAACTCGTTTACGTTATTTTATACAATAAAGATACTTTATTTATTTTCTCTATCAATTCACAATCCACGTTATCTCATCAAAAATAATAATACGCTCAAGTCGATCATACAGAAATAGATCGATTATCAATTACTCAAATTCTATAAACATGTACACATGAAAATAATAATAAATAATTCTTATCCCAGGGTTCATAAAGTTCTTGGAACCATTAGTAAGGCCAGGTAAAATGCATAATTAAGGTTGCTCAATTTACAAAAATAAAATTATTTACTTTAAATACAGTGAAATGAAAATAAGTTGTTTTTTTACCAAACCAACGAAAACTTCGACTAGCGGTGGACGTTTGTAAACAGTGGCCAAAATTCAGCTTATCTCGTCTTCATCCAGTGAAACTGCTCTAGTTTTCAATAAAATTGACGGTGGCGTGTACTGGTAAACCCTCAGGAAATCTTCGGGCTTCTATTCTTCTTTTACGATCTTCACAATTCTCGGTCCCAGTGAAATGGAATTAGGATCCCAGCTTCTTCTGCTGCCAATGAAGGTTATTTCTGCCAAACTGAGTCTTCTGGTATTTTCAATAATTCCGTTAGTTCAGGCTTTAATTCTTTTACTGATCTTCGGTTTATTGCATGAATTGGTTTAATACCGAATCCAGCGGAATTATTTAGTGAATGAGGTGAGAGGCTTTCAATTCTTTTTAACTGTATTCATTTACAATTTAGAAGGTTATTTAATTTTTATTACTCATTAGCATTAAATTATAATTATTTTTCCAAAAAGGGTTTTTCAATTTTGAGTCGTATTTCTTCTAGATTTATTCATATTTTTTAAATATATCGGTCCATCTCAACCTAATAGCTTGTAACAATCAGAACGAATTAATTCAAATCAACAACTTCTGTACATTTCAGTTGCCTTAACAACCACGTTTTCTATATATCCTTGAGCCGGCATTATAGAATATTACTACTCTTTTCCAATAAAATACTCCATGCTTGGATTAATATGAAATCACCTAAAATTCTCCCCTAACCTTCCTTCCTAAACAGTAAATGTTTTACCAGATTTTCGTTGGACTGGGTTTCTTAAAAAGGTATTAATTTCCTTTCACTAATATGGAATTTAGGCCTATAGATTTTCTTACAACCGTTATAATATTATTTGGTTCTTTAACTTAATTTTCTTTTACCTGACCTACTGTACAATTAATTATTGGTTAAATGGTTAATTATATTAATTTTAATTTACTGGTGGTTACTTTTTTACATTAATTAACCGGTTATGGAACCCTTCATTAATTTATAATATAATTGTCAGAACTACTTGTTAAAGATGAAACACTGGTCACCCTCCTGGCCTAGTTTATAAACATTAATTAAAACAACAGTATTATTCAACTTTATACAATACTTAGAACTTAGTATAGTGCCTAACACTGGTAATTATACTTGATTGTATAAAGACAAATTTAATATAAATATAAACATAATTATTGATGAAGTATTACTATTAAGCAACATCAGTTCATTTTTAGCATATTCAAAATACAACATAAATACTCTGTAGACCTTAACATGTTACAGTACAAAAACAAACATTTTATTACATTCAATTATTCATTGGTCTGGCTCTTTTATATTTAACATTAGTCATTGCCTCCTTTTGACTTGAGGTACATCTCAGACACATTAGCTATTGAGCAGCCTTAATTCAGGGTATGGTTCTTGACCATGTTTTCATTCAATTTTTATGTAACGTTGGGGGACCTCAGCTATGTTACGTTACAGTATTCAGTATTATACAAAATTATATTTTGTTATTCAACAAATTTGCACCGGCAATTATTATAAGACAAAAATCTCAAGGTTCGGCGAAGCGATCTGAACGAATTATTTAGTCAGACATGGCGTCAGCTTGGTTGTTTACTATTAATTTCGTTCAGATTCTGGATTCTTGTGATTACAAAAAAATATCAATTTGATTACAATAAAGTACACTACCTTACATTAATTGTACTTATATAATATAATGTGTAATTATAATTTGTTCCAGAAGTGTTATAGAGTGTGTTTCAAAAGTTCGTAATTTTTATACAGGTTATTTTTCTACTTAACATAAGTTTGGTGTTTTAATTTTTATTAATCTTTGAAAGAAATAAGATCATCAGTTTATAGTGAGAGTTCAAAGTGTTATGAGAAAAAATTAAAGAGAATTTATTTCATAAATTCGGGTAACTCAGCAATACTTATCAAATCAGTTGACTTGAGGTGTAATGTCATTCAGTTGAAATAGGTTGGGGTCATCGATAGTCTTCAATCTTCAATCATCTTGGGATTTAAGTACGTCTGGCTTCTTTTTCGTATTTGTTGGTTGAAGTTTATTAATTTAGAATTTATTAATCTGGTATTTGGCATCAGTTGAATGTCCTAGTCCTTCAACATCTTCTTACTTCTTCATCTTTTCGAATGTGGATTACTTTTTAAACGTTTTGTATTAAATTTTGGTCATTTACGGCTTGGCGTCTATTCCTTTTGAGCGTCAATAATGGAATGTTAGTTTCTAACGGAATATTCATAAATAACGTTCAGTTGTCATGGTAACTGATTGATTCTGATTGGCTGTACTTGATTTAAGCCCATTGTTATAATATTTGAATTTTTATTCAAAATGACTGTATATCTTCTGATTACTATTATTCTTCTGTCTTCTTATTTATGTATGAGATATTATCACAACTGTTCGTATTTTCTTTCAAAGATCATTTTGACATCCCACAAAGCTGGGGTTGCTTATGTATTATGTTTTGACAATTTTGTTGATATTATCTAATTACATTTCTTTCTTATTTTAAGTCCTTAATTTAACATTTATCTCTTAATATGCTTCATTAATTATCACATTGACTAGTTACTTGCCTTGGATTTGCTAATATCCTTGTTAATTTCTTACATTTTGTAGTTATTGGTTTTATACAGTTAGGCATTTCATAGGCCTAGGTAGTAATTGGCCATATATTCTTAATTTATACAAATTAAATATTATTTTACCTTTGTACATGTTTTGTTTTGGTATTACAAATGATTTGTTTACTTGTTGAATTGTTTAGGGTCTGTTTTATAATAATTGTATGTTTTCATTAGTTTCCACGTTATGGTTTGTCTATTATTTTCTAACTGCTTTTCCAGTAATATTAGATTTATATTAATTTATCTTTTTACTTATTTATATTGCCATTGTTTATAATTTGGCTATTATCTACTATTCTCTATTAAATATAACATAACATTTAGGCTTATGGTCTGTATAACTCCTTCAGCCATATTCCTAGTTATAGATTTAATCAAACAATTCTTTAAAAGCTATTATGCTACGTTTGTTTACAACTTGTTTTATTATTACTTATTTTTTGGTGATAAACATCATCACACCATTTAACTTTACTTAACTAACTATCCCTTAGAACATAGGATGTTTATTGATTTTGCCTTCCTATTCTTTACGACATTTTTTCTTAACTAAACTTTACTCTCTAACCATGGTAACACCTTCCCTTAATACTATTGTATTTCTCATCTACAATTAATCTTAATACTAACAATAACAAAATTCTTATTTAATAACACTTTTCACCAATAAACCTTTAGTGTTTATCACTGATTATTAGGTGTTTATACCTATCAATAGGGTTTCTATTTATTTTGGGGTTTTACACTGTCACTTTGCACTTTTTATATTTTATTTAAGTGTTATTAGTGGGTATTCCCTAACATTAACTTTTCTTTCTCACTTATTTCTGTTCACTATCTATCTATCTCTCACTTAACAATGGTTAGTTATACTGTTAACAAGTTCATGTCATTATAGAGTTATTTATAATATTTACTCTCTATTTATTTGGTTAGTGTACTTTGTTTGTCTTTACTTTATTGGATTTTAACAATTATCCTTTACATTGATTATTTAGTCGATACTAATAATTATCTTTTACATTTGTTATTTATTGGTTTCTTTTTTCATTATTATATTTGAGTGTAACATTTCTCCTTTTTCTGTTCTATATTATTTGTTTGTGTCTTTTCATTTCTTTTCATTTGATTTCCTTTATACTTGGTTTGTTTCATTTTCATTTACCTTCTTCTTTCATTTTATTTTGGTTTTCACCTTCTCATTTGGTTTTATTTTATTTGGTCAATCACTTGGGTTGGGTCATGTAGTCGTTTGTCGCGTCATCGTCATTTTATTTTCTTTAGTTTAAACATTTTATATAGTTGATTCATCGTTTTTTCCCTGGTATTGGGGTGGCTTGTTTGTGTTGTAACAATACAGTATATATAAAGACAACATATGAAGAAATTAAATATTCCCACACTTGGAGTAAAGTACAGATGTGAGAGTAGATTCTGTACAGTCCCGTTTTGAACAACAGAATTATACACAATGGTATGGAATTATACAGTTTCACTGGATGATGAAAAAAGTGTATGATGAGGGATTTGAGCATTATAAACGGAGTATTTTATAAAGGTCCTGTATGTGGGATGTACAGAGACTTCACAAAAAGCACAAATATACTTTTTCCATTCTTAGTTTAATCCTTATGTAAACAAATCCACGGGGCTCATCTGAAATGCTATTGGCCAGGGGCGTTGAGACTGCACACAGTAATGGGTTATGCGCATGTGCAGAATGTCTGTACAGTCATGTGAGAGTTGTCTTTAGTGTTATTGCAACAAGTGGTTTTTTTGTGTGTTAGTTTAATCATCTTTATGAATACATAGTAGAACTTTATCGCCACTAGCAAAATGAAGATACATTTAAACACTTGTTAGTAAATGGTATTGCCGAAAAATCAGGGCAGCCTGTTTTAAGACTTCCCCCTTATCAATGTATTCTGAATCCCATTGAATTAATATGGAGCCAATTGAAAGGATATGTTGCCCATCACAACATATAACATATAAGCTGCATGATGTAAAACAACTGATAGAGAAGGCGGTAAATGAAATAATGGAGGATAAGTGGAATCATTGTGTCGAACATATATTCAAGAAAGAAGAAAAGCTTTGGGAACTGGACCAAATTAACGATGCTGTCGTGGACAATCTTATCATTAACATTAACAATGCTGACTCAAGTGATGAATCAAGGTCCGACACAGATATGGAAGGCACTGAAATACTCTCTGACAGCAACTGATAACACACAGTACACTGGTAATTATCACAGCTTCTATTTTCATTTTAAATATAGCCCTACTTTATTTTTTTCTTGCAATAGTCAAAGAGTGAATAAAAAAAAGCAATTAACTCTCCGTGTTATAAACTATGTCATAGTTGCTCTGACACAGTCACACAAATAATACTTTGGTCCGGAATGTAAAAATTATTACAATTTACATGCGTTTATACAGTATCAATATTATATGTGCCCTGTCTGTACTCCTGTCAGAGTGATACGCCTCTTATCCAAGCAGGAAATAGTGTTTCAGATGTGCCACGCCTGTTTGTTTACATCAAAATTAAACTAAGAACGGAAACAGTATAGACGTGATAGCATAAAAAATGGGTGCATAGTAACAGTTTTACCATAGGCCTATTGTTAAAATTTACAGAATAAATTTGTTAAATCGTATATAATAAATAAATAGTCACTGTTCCGGGCGCAAATTGTTAAATTACACATGACTGTAAATAAAATGATATAAACATATTTGTCATAAGAAATAACAAGTACAAGCACCATAAAACTCTGAAACATTCAATACAAAATTTTAAAATAGTGGCCTTCTCTATATCCATATCCACAACTGATATGTTTCCTCTTAGTACGTTGGTTTGCGTTTTGGGGCATTGGTTTGCTTAATTCTACAAGTTTCAAACAATGTATAACAAGAGTTAAGATAGAAAATTCCTTCTCCTTTTAACAATCCGGTATCTAGTACACCTTTCTGACTTCTGTCAATTATATCCATTCTCTTTATTACATGAAAACAATTGTTCTTAATCTAAACAACAATATACTTTACTGTTTTAGCAACAACCATTAACTCTAATATTTTACTTCACATAATCTTACAGTATCTATATCATGGCAAACAACCTTAAAGCTCTCTAAATTCTTTACGATCTTTTCTTTACGTTTAATTATCTTTATAACAGAACCATTACTACAGAATTGACAACCTTCACAGAATTTTTACATTATGATCATTACTATCCTGGTAGTAACCTCCTATCCACACACACTATTGTACCATAAACATAATAAAACACAATAAAACATAGTACATTAAACATTAAACACTAACATTGAACAATTCACATTACTGAATTCATATTTACATAACTTGTAGTAGAACTTTATCAACTTTCGATTAACTTTTATCATTTAACATTCATTTAGATTCTATACACAAAATTTTCAAATTTATCCTTTACCTTTCTGTTACCTCACCTTCCTACCATGAATTTTCCCTTTCTAACCCTTTTATCCTTACTAGTTTGGGTGACTCTCCATTATTCACTATTCTCTATATCTTATTTTGATATTTGTCAATCTAACCTTACTCACCTCTTTTCAACTAACAACCGCTTCTAACCATTAATATAATATGACACCAATATCTCTATAATAACCCCCTTCACAAATCCCATTTAAAACCTCTGGCACCGCTCATTTTTGTACTAGTATGTGTGTATTCCCTCTAACCAACTCATTCCCTTATCGGTTCCTGACCCTTTCAGGTAACCCTTTCCTGCGCTAATCGGTCCCTTCCTGTCTCAACATCTCTCGTTGCAGACTCCTACACCAATACCCTTACTACAAAATATCACCATCAACAACAAATATAATTACCATGCACATTACTCAACTCTACTTATATAATCACTAACCACTGTGTCCCTAAAATATCTAACACCTCTTTATATATTATCAGCATCTCAGCACTTTATTTTCACTAACTCCCATTAACTCTATTCAACTAACTCCAATGCCCTGATTTATCCTTATTACCCAAACTCTTTACAACATTTCACATTAATATACCATTAGAAAATTCATCACTTATCTACTAACAACAATACCTCTCAATACCCAAATCTATCATACTTAATCATTTACTAACCCTTAGAATCTAAATTCCATAATATCATTTCAAAATCATTATTAACTTAATTATTCTTCAATATTTAAAATTCTACAATACATGTTTACATAAAAAATACATAAAGTACACAACAGCAAAGTACACAAATACATTGACATTAATATACACAAAAATATACAACCCACATAATCATTAAATCATTTACCAAAATCAGTCATAAACAGTCCATCTTAAAAAACACTGTCCACATAATTAAATGTTCATAACACAATAAAATAATAATTACCTCCATCGTCAAATAATAGTCTTACCTTTGGTCTGTACAATTTATTTTTTATTAAATACATTATATTAACATCATTAATATAACACTTATTTAAATTCTTATATTTTACAAAACCGTCATCATTAATAGGGTTATTACCTATCAATTCATCATACAACCTGTCACGATTGGTTATTGTCCTGTCACCTCCAGTATAATTAGTCACCACTAGGTACGTTATAAAGTCATTATTTCCATTATCATCTTCTCCTACTGCTATATCAGCTTCATTACAAGGTAAGTATTTACTTTTATTATCAATCATCTCTACTCCTAACCTTTCCATAAATTCTTCATAAGTTCTACTCATCTTAAAAATCTCTATTTCTCTCTTTCTCTCACCATATTTCTCACAATACCTCTCTACACCTCTCTCTCAATATATCTCTCTCCATCACACCAAGCTACATTCTCTCTTTCAATATTTGCAGGGGACACTAATTCACAATTACTGCACCACCTGTGAAGTGCACTAAAAAAACCAGGGACAACTTTATTTGTAGACCTATCGTCTCCCAAATATACATTGAAGGGACTCTCGTCCTTCCTAAAAACATGTGAAGTTTTTACTTCACCCCCTACTCCATCATTAAGGGAAAAATTTACCCCCTGCAATCCCCTTACAATTATACTTTCCCTCCTTCTCTCTGATTTATCGCTATACATTAACATTTCATCATTATCATATTCAATTCCCATTAAACTCTCATTATCACTACTCATGTTTACATAATCATTTTCTAATATCATTTTTTTATTTATTTTATCATAATTCTTTCCCCTACTTACCTTGTCGTCTTTGTATTTCATTTGTTAATTCTTCAAATTTTACATTAAATTTATCCTGGATTCCTCTAATTTCGCTGTTTTGTTCATTAAATTTCTCATCAAGTTTGCTAAATTTTTGATTAAAAAGCATTTGCATCATTTTTATAATCTCGTTATTTTCAGCCCTGTTATTTGGGACTGGTGTTGAGTGAACAACTCCTTCATTCATGACTAGTGATTCTGTCATACTTATTTGACTGTTATTCGTACTGTCAGTTATGCTGACGTTTTCTTTATTTTCTGCCATTATAAAAAATGTTAATGGTTTGTCGCTTTATATTGGCGTTACCACCTAACCTACAACCGTACTCTCAGTTTCAATGCCCACTCTGCCATCATTCAGGCTTATTACATAAAATACATTAATATATTTTTATATATTCGTCCCAGTTCGGGCGGCCATTTGTTAAATCTCATGTATATTTAAATGTATTTGTATGCAGGAATAACAAGTAACCTATATTCGGGTTTGTTTACATTACTTGTATTAAACACACATGTCACGCGCAGCATAATTATGGTACTTACCGTAGTTCGAGAATCTGGTTGCTTCAATCTTGTTGTTTTTATTATTACCTAGGGTCCAAGGATTCGACTCAGCGTGATTGCTGACAGAGATAGGCATAGAAATGAGAATACGTTCATTTGAAACATTGACCATTAATATTAATTTATTCAGCAATTTGTTAAGTGTGTACACCGGATAAAATTTCAACATGGCGGCCATTACTTATATTGACTCTCTTTAATCATAAAACTCTTTTATGTTTTATTAAACGTTAGTTTATCAAATTCTATCTACTGACTATGAAGCAGCTTCATGATTAATTGACTTTAATTATATTTACTTATCACTAACGCAAACCAACACCCCATTTGGATGTCGACATTTACCATTCACGCACTGCTCTCTCTCTCTCTCATCCATACGTACAATTTCAATTTACTTTTTGTTGTGTACACATAACGGCAATTTTGATTAAAAGAGCTCTTTAAATAAAATTTTGGTTTTGCACTTCCCTTGTTAGGTAGACTGGAAGTTCTAGCAGTGGATCACATGTTGTTTCTCAAATGGCGTGGTTACGTTTTACTGAATTCACTGATTCTAAATATAATTTTGAAACACTATTATTTCACACTGTCTAAGTTCTCCTGTAGTTAATACTTTTACATTTTTGATTACATTTTTTGAATTATTTAAGACACTTTGGCTGACTATTATAGGCCAGCACAATTTTTAACGTGTTATCGCCATGATGAATTTCTGAAGACTGGGTCAGACATAATTGTTATGTCTAGCTTTCGTCTGTCCTTTACACTGAATTTACATGATGGTTATAATCACTCGTTAACACTATTTACTTGTTATTACATTTTGTTAATGCAAATAAAACACTTTAGCTGACTGTTTTATGCCAGCACAATTTTAACGTGTTACTGCCATGGTGATGTTCTGGCGACTGGGGCGAACACTACGCAATTTTTACGTATGTGTGTGTGAGTACACGTCATTGTTCTTTGTCTTTTTGTTACATAATCGCCTTATTTGTTACGTATTTTAATCACGTCATTGTTGTATTAATGACGTTTGGCGTTGTCGGCCAATGAAACAGAAGCATGTAGCGCCGGTATTAGTGGCTGTAACCATTTCAAGTGTCTTTATCTGCACGTACACTGCTGTCCTTGAAATTATTTCGTTGTCTCGGATCTGCGTCGTTGTAGGCAAAAACCAAGGGAAATTGTATTACCCATAGAAATGACTTTAAAAACATCGAAATACAATAATTTACTACCTTGCATACCATACTTTTTATATCAGACTTTTTGTACTGTCACAAATTATCGTCTTAACATAACTGACAACAAAGAATATAAGTTATTTGAACATTTTTAAAGTAAAGATAAAACAATGAAAGTGTACCAATAATTACTCCACTTATAGTCTCTTGGAGTTCTTATAATTAGCCATGTTTTTGTTTTTTTTTTAGAATTGAAACACTTTGTTTTTAATTTGTGACTTAAGTTTCCTCAACATTAGTTTGTCAGCAAGTAGTGTGTTGTGTTGATCCTCGAGGTATTGAATCAGTCCATCTACGTGTAGCAAAGCTACATTACGGTTCATTCCTGATTCTGTATAGGCTCCTCTTCTCCTCCCCTTTTGTTCTATTGACAATTTGTTAATTAGTAAGCTGCTCAAATTGTGGATTACTGGTGTCAAACTTTATCATTCTACGATGTTTTCTTCATCAGCCTACGATGTTCTCCCCTCCTGAAATTAATTTTGCTAGGCTAGCCAGAAACTTCTTCTTCTTAAAGTCCTAAATCACTTTTTTCCTTTTTGACACTTGGCATGAGTTTTCTTCATAATTTTACAAGTGTGGAAGATTTAACTGATCTTAATGTTATCAAGAATTGTATAGTCTTTCAAAAACGCTATAAGATTGCAACCCTCTTTAGTTTATCTTTTCAGTAAACTTGTTTTGTATGTTTTTTTCATTGACACCGTTATACCCTGATCAGTCGGGTGTACAAGAACAGTGACATTGGGAGGTAAAAAAGAGTTTAGTACATTTCCTGTTGGATGAGATGGGGCATCGTCAATTAACAACACTGCCTTTTGTGGCAAACTGTTGGAGGTGAGATGCATCAAAAGTTCCTTTAAAGAAAGCACATCAAAGAATCGTTTTGCTTTTGTGGCAATAATAAGTCTTGAAATAGGTGAACCCTTATTTCACACCAGGGACACCCACCTAGCAGTGTTCCATCAAATTCTTCATATGTAGAACTCTTCATTGTTTTTTTTTTCTTCATTGCAGAAGAGTTATCAGAACAAGATGCAAATGACATCAGCTTCTCTTTTTGATTTAAAATGTCCTGAACTGTAGTTTCTCCTGTGCTGTATTCGAGACTCATGTGTTTTTTTAATGTACCATTTTCAAGGTTTTTAATCATAAATTGATAAAATCACTTTCTTTCTTTTTTCAGACATTGTGAAAACCAAGCGTAACAAAACACTTGCAAAAACACACACTCATTAACACGCTACAGGCACAGAATCGCTAATAAAATGGCACATAAACAGCGGCTAATGGCATGTAAACAAAACGGATGGATAGAGTAGGGGTGTGGGGGGAGTAGTGCGGTAACCTTGGCTGGATGACTCATGGTAGCCAGCAGCTGAGCGACAAACAGTACTGCACCTGTCAGTGAGCAGTGACACACTCCATCCCTCGGACGTACCTGTACATAACTTATGTAATTTTAAAGCAATATTGTGTACAGTAGTTAATAAATTAGTGTATTAAGATTAGTGGAACAGAAACTTTATTATTCTGCTGAAATTTATTTCCACTTATAAAAAAAGTCTGGATAATCCGCAATGTGTATAATTGGGGGTTTACTGTATGTATGTCTCGGTACCATCATAAATACCAATGGGACAATGGTGAAGAAGAAGTCATGGTTTAACAGTGACCACAAAGATGTAACTTTTACACTGCTACGTGTCTCTGCCCTCTATTATGGTATAGAAACATGTGGACTCAGACAGATTCACTTGGTAAAAGATTAGAAGCCCTTGAGATGTGGTTCTGTAGAAGGATGGTGCGGTGTCATGGACAGACCATGTCACAAATACAGAGACCCTTCATAGGATGAAAAAGAACAAGGAAGTTTTGATGACTGTAGAAATAAGAAAGCTCCAGTACTTTGGTTATATCATTAAGAATGAAAGACATCGTCTACTGCAGTCCATTCTATAGGGAAAGATACCCAGGAAGAGAAGAGAAGTGTTGGTAGCAGAAGAATCTCCAAATCGGAAAAATTGGACAGCCAAGATGGTTGCCAAGATCTGTAACAGACAGGGATCAGAAGAAAAAGAAGAAGAATATGATTAAAACTGGCAGAAACCATACAAGACCAAAACTTACTGTCATGTGAACTCAGAGAGTGTAAATCATTTTGTTACTACAATCCTTCATTCAATGTTGTTTAATCTGTCTAATGAAAGTAGAGGAGTAAATGTGGTTAACAACTCGGAATGGAAACAGTGAACAACCACTGTTGGTGGTAAAAAGGTTGATTGTTTTTTTTTTTTACCATAATGATGGATAGGTATAGAACAAAATGTAGTTCCAAAATAAACTTAGTCATAATAACATTGTCGTGTTTTATTATTTTTATTAAATAATTAATTAAATAATCACACCCTCCCAACTTACCTTTAATTTGTACTTTCTCTGGCCAGATCGTCTAGTGGTGTAACCCTATTTCGTATAGCGAATTTACCAGCACAGAAAATGAAATAAGGTACTTGAAATGATTATTCTAACACACATATATCAAGTGAAATAAAGTATTAATTTATTATTTTATGTTGTGACATTCTTTGTTCTCCTTTCTTTCTAATCAACTACAATTATGACTTCTCACTCGATTCTCCAACATTTAAATTAAACTGTATTCAATATTGAGGTGAAGCCCCTTTTTACCAACAACAAATTTTAACATATTTTATTCCTTATATCTAGATTATATTATTAACGAATTAATTAAAGACAACCCAGCTTTTTTGCTCACACACACACTCATTCCGTTACACCCCATTTATGTTAATGAGCTCATCTAAAAAAAATGTTATAATCAATTAAAATGGATTTACGTGTGGCTACTTCCTTAATGTGTATCCAGACGCCAAATGTTGTGGTTCTGTCGTTTTGATGGTTTACTGTTTCGTCCAAAAAAGTTTTCGTAATTAAAATTTAGTCTCATTCTCACTTTAAAATTTCACTGTATTCTGTCCAAAAAAATCAGCGTTTAAAATTATTACTTCATTGAATTAGCACTGCTTCTACCTTTATTTGTATCACTCTCTAGTCCATATTTTGGAAGTTTTAATAAGTTTGGCCCGCAGGCCTTTTACTGAGAACCGCGCGGTTCACTTGCTGGGATGCAACAGACATTGTTTTCTGCGCACGCTGCGCGAAGGTATTTCTGAAACGTGCCGTTAGCATGAGAACGTTCGCCACCTGAGTGCGCTCGCTCGAGCGCGTACGCCCCCTCATTACCAATTTCACATTCCTGGGCCGAGCCGTACCAGTCACGATGCAAAAGTCAATTCACCACACGTATTTGGTTGCAAATAATATTGAAAAGATTTAATTTACAAAGCCCTATAGGTCTGTACCGTTACAATACCCCCCCCCAATGAGAGGTTTTCTGCCGAAACAGAAAAACTCTCATTGCTAAACCCTAAGAGGATCAGTGAGGATATGGCGCCAACAACCCCCCTTTAATACTTTACACATCATGGGTAAACTACCCCCCTAGCTCGGCGACCATGGCAGCACCTGAACGACATCACTGGACTTCTCTGGGCGAGATCCCAACACCGTAAAGTCGGACAGATACTCACCACAGTACCACCTGACCTTGTATCATTCCACCCAAAAATCAAAAACTGGCCTTATACCATACCAGATCCTCAACCGATATGTCTCCCCTTACATACATACTGGGTTGTCTTTAGCAAAATACTGGGTGCTTACACATACTCATTGTTATTTCTTAAACACAACCTCTCCACCTTACTTCTTGATTTAAAATTCACAAAATTTTTTATATTTTATTTTCAATTTCATTTTTCAATTTAACTGGCTGTACGTTACGGTTCAAATCAACTCAATTATGTAAATTTTGTTCGATAATGCAATAAACCCAAATCCCTTATCAAAGAGTCCCTTTTAAGATAATTCATATTAAGATAATTCATATTATCTACTTCAATTAATTGATTTTAATCATAATTCTTGAAACTCCCAAAGCCTTCAAATGAATTTATTTTATATCTTATATTTCTCCACTCTTATCTAGATACTAATCAATCAGAATAAACAACACAAAATGGACAACTGCTTTCTATTATAAATGTTCTTATCACTACATCTGTTTACATAACATATTATATGGACACTACAAATCAATTAATGCATTATCCATACACACAATCAAGATATATTGACCACAATCTGCATTTCACTCAAACTAACAATTTTTTTTTTTTTTTCAAAAAAAATTTAATTTCTAAAATATCTCTTAACGATTCCAAAAACAACAAAATTATTTAATTACATTGATTACCAAAAAATCTACAAATCAATTAGAAGGAATATACTACATATCTACCACCCATCATCAGCTGGTCTCTCAGGGTCAGGTGAATGACCTTACCCTAGATACACTCCAAAAAATTATACAATGTAAAGCGCATAACATATGTTACATTCTAACGTAGTAAAATAATAACATAATAAAACACAATAAACTCCTTCTCTCCTAGAAATAATGTTTTCATAAACCAGTAAAGTCGTCTACAAAATATCATAGAGAGCAAAACATATGATAAAAGTCGTTAATGTCTTTTAATTAATGATTAAAGTAAAACATATTTCAGTCAACTACTTTCGTACAAATCATATACTGTAATAATCTGCCCTTGGGCATAATATCTCTTGATTCAACATAAAATTGTTTGATCAACCTATCAGGTCATTCAGTTTACATAGTTTAAGGTGTTAATTCGTTACTCCCCTGAGTAACCTTCTTACCACACACACTATGGCCCCCCCTGGACTGTGGCGTCCAGTTGCTTCCACAAGGACTGAATTTGAGGAGGAATTTTGGCATCTCCTGTCCTTGCTTCGGCCTTACATGTTAAACTGCCAGATATCAAAATATCCGATTTTACATATTTATAACCTTAATGCGGGTTTATTACCTGTTTTACTGTTCCTACGCGAACAGGGTGATAGCCGCTGTTCCATAGTTTGGTGATTCCCCTGAGTTACCCCCCTGTCAATTTCTAAATTCACCTCTCACAACGATAACAGCTATGGCCAGTTAAGGCAGAACGTGACGCAATGAGCCCCGACCATAGCTGTCAAAGCTAAACCAATTCCACGGTCAGGGTTCGGTGAGGCTGTGACCGCCCGAAAAGTTGGGGAATCACAAGTAAAAGATATCTTTGTTTATGATATAGCTACATTTAAAATTTACAATTTACATTGCATGAAATTCTTAATATTGATTACGTGCTCGGGCACCACTCATTTGCTTTCTTAACTTTCCTACTTTGACTTTTATTAACATAAAATAGTGAGTACAACAAAACATTTACTTATTCACGTAAATTACTCTATTCCTACTTACATAGGCTATCATCATCTAACGATTGAATCTTTAATTACAACTTAATTGACCATTTAATAAAAAGGATTCACTCTCTCACTCCATTAAAATAAACATTTAATCTGCATCTGAATAAAATTACCAACATTTCAATTTTAGGTTTAGTTTCAAACTCCATAAACCTTTCATCCCGTTACATTTTATATTTATTCATTTACTATTTATTATCAAGTTCAAATCTCCTAAAATCATTTAAATTCATTATCAAAATTTATCTATACATTAATTAATTAATTAATCTCAAATTCTTTAATTCACTCAATTGTTCAAAACAAATTATTTTAATTACCTTACTCCAAAACAATCACAATTCATTTATTATCACCTTCATAATTATTCTCATTATTTATTTAGTCTGCCAAAATATTATTATTATTATTATTATTATTACATCAATCTCTACTACATACACACATTGTTTACATACAGTATATTTTACACCACAAACACAATTAATTTCACTATAAATTTATTTACAATTCTTCGTCATTAATTTTTCTGTTTACCACACCTCATTTCATATGTTAGCCAGGTCATTACCATAAACTAAAATATTTAAAATGTCCATTCACTGATTTTTATTTAACCCCCATCATCGTATAATAGTCTTATTTTCATATAACAATTATCATCTTTACTCACACTCATTTCATTATTATTATTTATATAATAATTCTCTAATATTTCAAATTGTTCCGTAAAATCCACATAATAATCTACTGGATTATCCCACATTATTATTAAATCATATAACATGTCTACATAATTAGTTTTGGTCTTGTCACCGTCCGTATTATTATCTATCACCCTTGAGCATTTTAACCTCTCAATTTCAGAATCATCTATTATTAATACTCCACATCTATGCACAGGTAAGCATTCAATATAATTATCAACGTTATTATTACTTATTTCTGCACTATCTTCATAACAAGGTAAGTCAACAATATTACTAATTCTCTCTCTCTTTAATTTCTCTAGTAGCTGTTCGTAACTTCTAACAACATCAAATAATATTATCTCTCTCTCTCAATGTGAATAATTCTACCACTCTCTCACAATACCTCTCATCATGACACCATCTCACTTTGTCTCGATCACTCCACACAAAAGGCAACATAACGTTATCATAACCCATCCTGATTCTTTCAGGGAACTCATGATACACAAAAGGGGACCTACTTAGAGACACCTTGTCTCTATAACCATGGGAGGAAACTCTGTCCTCATAACTCACTGTTGGAGTCTTTACTCCATTTAAATCACAGGGAAAATTTGCCCTTTGTAAACCCAACCTCTCTTCAACCACTATCTTATTGCTACTCTCTATTTCCACTAAAACTTCATCTCCACTATTATTATTCACTTTATTTTCTAACACATTTTTAATTATCTCGTTGTTATCACTTGTTAACTCATTATTATAATTATCGGTACTCACCTTGTCTACCGCTACCTGTTTTGCATCTAAACTACCACCACTACTGTTAATACATATATCTCCGTTATTTTCATTTATTTTGCTCTTACCTGTATTTATTACCCACACTCCCATTCTCTCAATATTTCGTTCTAATTTGCTAACGTTACTGGTAAATATCTCATTAGTTTTCTCAACATTTTTATTGATTTCTTTAATATCGTTTTTTAATTCATTATTTTGCTTTTTTTAATTCATTGAAATTCCCTTCACATTTTAATTTTTGTTCCTGTAATTCACTTCTTAACTCAACAAATTTGTTATTCTGTACTTCGAAACTACTATTTATTTCTTTAATTTCATTATTCAATTTATCAAATTTGGTATCATTGACATCGAAACAACTATATATTCTATCGAATTTTTCGTCATTGGCATCAAAACGACAATTAAAATCATTACTTTGTTTATTGAAATTACTATTTACTTTACTGAAATTGGCTTTCATAAAATCAAATATGTCATCTAATGACAATTCTTTTCTTTTATATTTGTTTTTATCACTACAGGAGTAGATTTTGCTTCTGCATTATTTATTATAATTGATTCAGTAAAATTAAACTTTAGTTACTGCTTGACTGCTCAAGTCAGCTGTTTGGCATTGGCTGGCTTAATTCACTCACACTCGGTGACGGGTCCATTGACCCAAGGCCACTCTCACTCATAACTGAGTCTACCAAATTATTTTCTTTTTCGTTGTCAGACATTTTATTGTTCTATTTTACTGTTCTATTAAATACTTATTAAATTTTACTTGTAGTCTAACATGCACAATTGATCAACACTTCATAATCTTATTCTGCGTATGTTGCGTAAATTTTACGTAAGTTATTACGTATTCTGTTTTTACCCTATTCCATTCTCTGTGCTTTAAAATAGGCCAATTTGGAATAAATACATTATTTATTCCAAATTTTTATTAAATAATTAATTAAATAATCACACCCTCCCAACTTACCTTTAATTTGTACTTTCTCTGGCCAGATCGTCTAGTGGTGTAACCCTATTTCGTATAGCGAATTTACCAGCACAGAAAATGAAATAAGGTACTTGAAATGATTATTCTAACACACATATATCAAGTGAAATAAAGTATTAATTTATTATTTTATGTTGTGACATTCTTTGTTCTCCTTTCTTTCTAATCAACTACAATTATGGCTTCTCACTCGATTCTCCAACATTTAAATTAAACTGTATTCAATATTGAGGTGAAGCCCCTTTTTACCAACAACAAATGTTAACATATTTTATTCCTTATATCTAGATTATATTATTAACGAATTAATTAAAGACAACCCAGCTTTTTTGCTCACACACACACTCATTCCGTTACACCCCATTTATGTTAATGAGCTCATCTAAAAAAAATGTTATAATCAATTAAAATGGATTTACGTGTGGCTACTTCCTTAATGTGTATCCAGACGCCAAATGTTGTGGTTCTGTCGTTTTGATGGTTTACTGTTTCGTCCAAAAAAGTTTTCGTAATTAAAATTTAGTCTCATTCTCACTTTAAAATTTCACTGTATTCTGTCCAAAAAAATCAGCGTTTAAAATTATTACTTCATTGAATTAGCACTGCTTCTACCTTTATTTGTATCACTCTCTAGTCCATATTTTGGAAGTTTTAATAAGTTTGGCCCGCAGGCCTTTTACTGAGAACCGCGCGGTTCACTTGCTGGGATGCAACAGACATTGTTTTCTGCGCACGCTGCGCGAAGGTATTTCTGAAACGTGCTGTTAGCGTGAGAACGTTCGCCGCCTGAGTGCGCTCGCTCGAGCGCGTACGCCCCCTCGTTACCAATTTCACATTCCTGGGCCGAGCCGTACCAGTCACGACGCAAAAGTCAATTCACCACACGTATTTGGTTGCAAATAATATTGAAAAGATTTAACTTACAAAGCCCTATAGGTCTGTACCGTTACAACATTGTTATTCTCAGAATTTTATTTCTGCTGTTTGGCTGTTGGTATTTTGTCATGTGACCATGTCCATACTTGATAAATAGGATACAAATATTTTTATATTGTAAATTCTACTGTGATAGTGTACATTTTCTTTCTTTTTTTAATTAACTGTTTCTATAGTGTAAATATGTTATCTCTCTCTCTTTTACACACACACACACGCACACAGAGATACCACACTGTCTGAAACAATCACAGTCCACTAATCAAATGGGTGGAAATACTTATTGCTAATGTTCACATTACTCTGGTTTATGAAATCATTATAGGGCTGACTATTGTTCCTGAACAGTAAGATGGGCCGGTCCAATGCATGAATTAGCCCTACTTACAACTTATAGCTAAGTTATCTAGAGAGAAGAGAGTGGATATGACGCGATAACAGTTCACTGTGTGTCGCTTCCATATTATCTCCCTCTCTGTCACACACGTTTTCATTGCTCTCACCAGTCTTGTTGCAGCTGATGTTCACACTCTGAAAGTACAAGACTGTTGTGTGATGGGGGAAATAAATAAAAATTTTGTTAGCCTCACAACAAGGTGTTTGTACACCGCACATCTCTAAGCCACTATTCAATTTCTATCGTCAGGTTTCTGCTATACTATATTAATACTATTACCAGTATTATACTAGTGTATGAAATGATCTTTTACCATATCTGTCATCTATATGGTATGTTATAATTAACATTCATTCAGGTGTCTTGAAGATAATAATCATCATCTTGAAATAAATTTTAGTAATCTGATTTGGAAATAATAAAGACACCAAAAGGCCTATCCAGAGTGAAGTGGTGTAGACTGACAAGAAATATTGACAATGTTGTTATATTGTAGTCGTCCCGGTTGTTATTACCACATATTACTGAACGGCGTTTGTAAAATGGCTTTTGTTATAAAGTATGTGTAAACAAACAGCAACTGCACACAATTGTGATTTCCGTATGAGTATTTTTGTCATTATTAATAATACAGTTTTTCGTTAAAGTTATGCAGTAAATAACCATTTTTTTTACAGGTTTGGGTCCAAGTTCCCATGACAGCATTGTCAGTAGCTGCCAATTATTACAGGCAAAATAGAGAAAATGAACCAGAGCCAGACACATGGGATTGGTATGTACTAAACTAGATGGTACGATAATACAGTGTTAAATGTTAATATTGTAATATAACAGTGTATTCTCGAGTGTTGATACGGTTGCGGGTTTATTTTGTTCAGCCCCACGTTGTTGACGTCATCTGTAATATAACAGTGTATTTACGAGTGTTGTTAAGATGTGAGCAATTGTGTGCTCGTCTTATTTAATTACGCCCCACTGTTGTAATCGCCATCCGTAATATAACAGAGTATGTGTAGGTTTTATTTTATGTGTTTTGAGTTTTGAAGAGTTTTATTTAGTGTAAATTGTCTCCACTTATGTCAAATACGGATCGGCTGCCGCAATCGATTGTCCTCGAGCACCCCGTTCTTTTCCCAAATGCTTCGGTCCGTTCACTGCTCACTCTCCTGTTGAATTACCTGTAATTGTCCTGTAAACCTTCAAATTATCTACAGTGACAACTCCTTTGATTCCAAATAACAATATTTATTTTCATTAAAGTTGTTCAGAGAAACGAACAGTCGACTTGTGTCGAAAACAAATATGGGTCGGGTCGACTCTAGCGCTCAATTCGATTTTTACACTAACAAGTTCCAAATAATAAATTGTTTATAATCATATATTAATTCTCAGGGTTTAAGGGTTCTTTTAGACTGTCATTGAATTCAGCAAATACGAGGCGTGTCCGGAAAGTAAAGATACAAAGGTCGTAATTGGTCTAAAAATATTTATTTACAAATCATTAACTGACAATTACGTAAATACATATATCTTTATTTCTCTACATAATTACCGCCATTATCCAAGCACCTATTAACTCTGGGAACCAGCTTTTGTACCCCCGTGTCATAGAAGTCTGCCCCCAACCCTTTGAACCATGTCATGACCTCTTCTTTTACCTCGTCATCGTCATCGAACTTTTTTCCGGCCAGATATTGTTTCAGGTGAAGGAACAAGTGAAAATCACTGGGCGTGAGGTCCGGGCTATGCGACGGGTGATCCAAAACATCCCATTTCCAACTGCACGCGTGACCTCTGCGCTGCTCGGCAGTTGGAAATGGGATGTTTTGGATCACCCGCCGCATAGCCCGGACCTCACGCCCAGTGATTTTCACTTGTTCCTTCACCTGAAACAATATCTGGCTGGAAAAAAGTTCGATGACGATGACGAGGTAAAAGAAGAGGTCATGACATGGTTCAAAGGGTTGGGGGCAGACTTCTATGACACGGGGGTACAAAAGCTGGTTCCCAGACTTAATAGGTGTTTGGATAATGGCGGTAATTATGTAGAGAAATAAAGATATATGTATTCACGTAATTGTCAGTTAATGATTTGTAAATAAATATTTTTAGACCAATTACGACCTTTGTATCTTTACTTTCCGGACATGCCTCGTACATACAAAAATACAATACATTACAAAGGTAAGTAAAATTTCAAAATCTTAATACTATATTTCGTTATTATTGGTTGCTGTGGCAACCAGACTCCATTGGCAAAATGGCCGCTGAACGAACTAACCACGTGCTGTCACAAATTATTTTAAAATAAATGTTTTAGTTTTCAAGGTTTTCTTTCAATAAATGATCACGGGTGTTTTTCTGTAAGTGTAGATAGTGTCTACGGTAGTGTTGTATAATCGTACCTGTAGCGTGGTTGATAATTAGAGTTGGCGTCAGTCAGGCGTTATGGAAATGTGTTCATGGTATGTAATCAGGATTTTCAAAGGTTCTGCATTTATTGGTTGTTTTGATTTAAATATTTTCCTCTTCCAATCTTCCACAGTATTTGTAGCTTCTATTAGTTATAATTTTTCTTTGCCAACGGTCCAAAAAACATTACTTTGGTTTAATTCAAAACTTCTTCATTAGAGCTCATCTGCTCACTGCACTAGTTAACAGTACAATAATACAATTCTATATTCCTGCCTTTCCATCAACGGTTTCGTGCCCTTACAATACTGGCCTGTGATTGGTCAAAACAGAGAGTTCATAAGGTCATGTGGTCCGTTTACAAGATTTAAATGTTCATCTGCCTATAAGAAAAATACTCCTTTTTCAGCTTTAAGTTTTCTTAAATTTAAATTACATCATTCTTTTCTTTATGTCATTGTGAACATTTTGCTACCTCATTTACTTACATTGGTTAATTATAAAGGGTGGTTTTTCACCTTACAAAAATTCTAATGTTGGGCCTATACTTTTTATACATTTGTTATATCACTTTACAATTCCTTAAATTAATCTAATATGTAATATTACTGTTAAAACAATTAGCTTCATCATGTAAATTTTGTCCCTTTCCTGTTTTATCACATTGGTTTACTAATCTACTCATTTCTGACATTATTTCCTTTGTATGGAACTTGTGGCCTAGGCCATCAATAGCATTTCATTAATATATTCTAAATTACATTTATTATTACCTAGGTTTTTGGTTTTGAACCCTTTTTCCTGAGTTACATCTTATTACATGAGTCTTGACCCTTAACATGTTTTCACAATAGTTAAAAAATAAAATCTTTTGACTTGTTACTTAAAGTAGTGTTTACATGGACAAGTTTACAATCATAAATTAACAAGTAATATAATTAGAACAAAATCTTTTAACATGTTACCTTCGAGGTATTGCCTTATTCTACATTTATAAATTGACAAATAATTATAAACTACTTGGTGTACCATTCTTCCATCCTATCAATCTTATCAAGCATTACTGGCTAATGAATAGATTATTGTTCATAGGTCCTGGTTTCTAATACACATTTTCTTATTTTGCCAGTAGGCTCACACAAACTTATAATGTAGTTTACAAATGTTAATAACTATAGGCTTTGGTGTAGAACACAAATACAACTACTTACACCAAAGCCTTCACTAACATCTCAATCTGAGATGAAACCCTTCACCACAATTCACTATTGGTGTTATTTATGGGTTTTCCTTTTTTTTTTAAAAAAGTAATTAACCTGCACTTATTTTGTCACCACTCCACTGACACTCATTGTATTTATAACATATTCAAATAATAATAGGGATTGTTTACTTTATTCCCCACTCCTTCACATTCACTCATTTACATAAAGGTTTGTATGTATATTATATACTTGCTATAATACATTTTAATTAGTTATTTCATATTATTTGCATTGTATTTTTTTCTTTATTATTTATATTGCACAGCCTTTTTTCTGTAACTAAGGGTTGTTCATCTTTATCTGGTTTTAATAGGGTAGTATTGGTGATCTACCTACTGAATTGAGCGGTTTTAAGTTTTGGGATGGGGCTACTATTGTGTCGCATTACAATATTGATAGATTAGATAGCACTGGGTTTTATTATACTTAAAAATTATTATGGGGGAAACCAGCAAACTAATCATATTCCAAAATAAATGCAAATATAAGAAAACAAAAATGGCATACTGGTTTAAAACCGTTTCATCCTCATTCTCAGCAGTCATTGGGAATACATAAGGGCTCTATTATACTAGGCAACTGATTGCAGAAAATGTTGTGGGGCAGTGGCTTAAATGAGACCTATTACACTTACTACAATCAGTTGTACAGTCTGCAGTTGATTGGAAGACATGCAACTGCTTGTGCAACTACAAGTTTCACGTGCTCGATGTGGCGCATTGATTCAAATGTAGCCTATTACACTATGGAACTGATTACATGGAGTTCGCCTGCACAAGTATTCTGTGGACAATGAAGAAATTTCATGACATGGGACCGACACAACATATACAATTTTTTATAAAACTGCCAATATCTAAAACAAAATATCGGTATGGAGAACCATACATGACTTCCATATTCTAAGATTTATATTTAAAATCATTTTCGAAATGAAATATTACCATAGAAACTACTTCTTTCTACTTACTGCTTCAGCCTTAACCACAGTACTGTGGTCACTAACGTATACCACCTCACGTTATCGCACTCGATTTTCACTGATGATGGAAGTCGATGGCATTGCCGAAATGTCTGGTTTTGTAGAAAACATTGGACTACGGCCAAATATCCCGGGAAGGAATTTTAACAAAAACTACTTCTTTGTTGCCGATAACGTTGTACACATATATATCAGTGGCGAAGTTACATGGAGGCAATTGAGGCAATGCCTACCCTAACAAATACTGTAGAATAAAAATTATAAATACGTATGAACTACATAACGTAAAGATTATACATTGTTACTGGGACTGTCAAATTTATTAAACCGAAACGTGCTTTATTGAGCGACCGCTAGATGGTGACAGGTGAGATTCGGCATAGTTCGTTTAAAGCGAATGAGGCAACCTGAACTTGCCTCAGCGTTTTTTGTATACATCGTATGTAAGCAATGTAGTGGTGTGATAGGGAAGTGTAGGGAGGGGGGATTGTCCCGCGCTGTACACATAGAGCGTTGAGGCATGCCTCACTTCTGTGGTCCAAACAGTTAAGTTAAAGCGCCTGTGTTGTTTCTAAGTGTTTATTTTATGCGGTTATTAAAAGTGTCACTGTTATTCCGCTGAACTAACAGATGATCAAGATTGTTATTTGAATTATTTGTAACATTAAACATATATATAGAAACTAATCAAGTTTAAAAATTTGAAGTTCAATCAGTTGTATTATTGTGTATGACTAATACAAGGATTGTTCAATAGACACACGTATAGAGCTGTAAAGCATTTTTTATTCAACGATTTTAAAAGAAGTCTCCAATAACATTAAGACATGAGTTCCACTGTTGCGCTAACCTGTAGATTCCCTGCTAGTAAAATTCTTACGGCTGTTTGTGGAACCATTCGGTTACAGCAACTCTACCTCAGCGTCCGATTTGACCCACCGTCCTTTTAGTGATTCCTTAAAAAAAATTTAAGATAAGATTTTTGCCTACCCATTCATTAACTACTAGCTTCGCCAGTAAGCAAATTGATGTCCATTTTTTCGGCTTGCACGCGTTATGTTGGTGTGGGTTTCGGCACTTTCCATTTAAAAAGCGTGCAAACGTAAGAAAATAAACATGAGTGAGGCCAGAAATAACGTGAATTGTGTGTTTGTGTCTTACCTGCCTTTTTATTGCCGTATTAAATGAAAAATATTATATTACATTAAAATTAAAAAATTTTAATTTTATTGCCTGGCAACAAAATTATTTTATTTTTAACAATTACCATTGTTTCAAAAAGTTTAAATAAATTTGCAAGTACTTTACTCTTGTTAAAACGTAAAAGGTTGCAGGTAAACTACCCCTTCCCCTTAACCGATCTTCACCAAAATCGAAAGTCCTTGAGACCTCTACAATTCAGGGATGTATGCAAAAAATTATTTGATTCTGTTTGAATTTGCGGCTGTTATCGTTTGCCATAGAAAATACGCTTGATAAAAAAATGGTGCAGGTAAACTACCCCTTCCCCTTAACAGATCTTCACCAAAAACAATAGGTCTTGAGTACTCTACAAATCAGGGCTGTATGCAAAACATTATTTGATTCTGTTTGAATTTGCGGCTGTTATCGTTTGCCATAGAAAATACCCTTGTTAAAAAAATGTTGCAAGTAAACTACCCCTTTCCCTCAACTGATCTTCACCAAAAACAATAGGTCTTGAGAACTCTACAATTTAGGGCTGTATGCAAATAATCGTTTGATTCTGTTTGAATTTGCGGCTGTTATCGTTTGCCATAGGAAATACCCTTGTTAAAACATAAAACGTTACAGGTAAACTACCCCTTTCCCTTAACCGATCTTCACCAAAAACAATAGGTCGTGAAAACTCTACAATTCAGGGCTGTATACGAAACATTATTTAAGTCTGTTTGAATTTGCGGCTGTTATCGTTTGCCAAAAAAAAATTTCCCTTGATAAAAAAAACCGTTGCAGGTAAACTACCCCTTCCCCTCAACCGATCTTCACCAAAAACAATAGGTCGCGAGTACTCTACAAATCAGGGCTGTATGCAAAAAATTATTTGATTCTGTTTGAATTTGCGGCAGTTATCGTTTGCCATAGAAAATACGCTTGATAAAAAACGTTGCAGGTAAACTATCCCTTCCCCTCAACCGATCTTCACCAAAAACAATAGGTCTTGAGTACTCTACAAATCAGGGCTGTATGCAGAAAATTATTTGATTCTGTTTGAATTTGCGGCTGTTATCGTTTGCCATAGAAAATACCCTTGTTAAAAAAACGTTGTAGGTAAACTACCCCTTTCCCTTAACCGATCTTCACCAAAAACAATAGGTCTTGAGAACTCTACAATTTAGGGCTGTATGCAAATAATCTTTTGATTCTGTTTGAATTTGCGGCTGTTATCGTTTGCCATAAGAAATACCCTTGTTAAAACATAAAACGTTACAAGTAAACTACCCCTTTCCCTTAACCGATCTTCACCAAAAACAAAAGGTCTTGAGAACTCTACAATTCAGGGCTGTATACGAAACATTATTTGATTCTGTTTGAATTTGCGGCTGTTATCGTTTGCCAAAAAAAAAATTTCCCTTGATAAAAAAAAACCGTTGCAGGTAAACTACCCCTTTCCATCAACCGATCTTCACCAAAAACAATAGGTCGTGAGTCCTCTACAAATCAGGGCTGTATGCAAAAAATTATTTGATTCTGTTTGAATTTGCGGCAGTTATCGTTTGCCATAGAAAAAAAATCTACAGACACACACACACACACACACAGACACTTTTCAGAAAACGACTTTTTTTCATGTTTTGAGTGTAGTAGAATCAGAATCTGCAATAATCTCGAACACGATTTTTTTTGCCATCACCATACTTCCATTCCTTAAGGAAATATGGAAGTAAAAGGAGGATTTTACTGAAACAAAAACCAAAAATAAATTCGAAATTTGTTTCTAAATTCCACTTACTGACACCATATCTTTTGTGAGACAAAAGTTTTTTAGATGCTGGAAATTTCACTACATGCAAATTAACACAGAAATTTCATGACATGGGACCGTTTGAAGGCTCTGTTTTTACACTACAAAAAACTGTTCGAGATGGGTGCCGAAAATGCTAACGGACGGTCACAAAACGAAACGAATGGGAGCAGCCTTGGAATTTTTGCAGCGTTATGAAAGAGATGGAAATTGTTTTTTGAAAAGAATTGTCACTGGTGATGAAACATGGGTTTCTTACGAGACACCAGAAACTAAACGACAAGTCACTGCAATGGTGGCATACTGGTTCCCCGAAAGCCAAGAAAGCAAAGCCACCTCTTTCTGCAAAAAAAAAAACATGTGCACAGTTTTTTGGGACTGTCAGGAAATTTTGTTAGTGGAATTTATGGAACGAGGCATAACAATCAACGCAGAAGTTTACTGTGAAACACTCAAAAAGTTACGGCGAGCAATACAAAACAAAAGCCGTGGACTACTGACTTCCGGAGTGGTGTTTCTGCATGACAACACGTGACCGCATACCACACGTGTAATGACGGCGCTTGTTGATTCATTTCGCTGGGAAAAATTCAGTCATCCTCCTTACAATCCAGATTTGGCTCCCAGCGATTTCCATTTGTTTTTGCATCTGAAGAAATTTCTTGCCGGCCAGAAGTTTGAAAGTGATGATGAGATAAAGGGAAACGTCCAGCAGTGGTTGAAGTCGCAGGCGGCCGAATTCTTTGAAGCGGGCATATTAAAATTAGTGCCAAGATACGACAAATGTCTCAACTTGCATGGTGACTATGTAGAAACATAGATTAAGGTATGTAGAATTTTTGAAAAATAAATTAATTTGAAAATAATTTGTATCATTTTCTTAATGCCTAAACGGTACTTACTTTCTGGATAAGCCTCGTATGTTCAGAAATTAACAAATGACTTCATATATTTTGAAATGTTATATATATCTAAATTTCCTTAGATATTTTTTTACATTGCTCTCAATAAAGTCCAGTCATTTGATACAGTTTCGCACAAATGTTGACAACTTACTTTTTTTAGGTAATCTTATAAAAGATGGTGGTTGCAAGAGTATTAAATCTCTAAAGCACAGTTGTATTGTCTGCTTTGTCATTCTGCTGGCAGATAACATCCAAAAACTCCTTTACTGTGATGAAGTTTGCATGTGTTGCAGCATGTAGGTACACATTGTCGAAACAATCACAGTCCACCAGTCGAAAGACCACACTGTCAGTTTTGAATATTATTGGTGTGGTTTCTAAAACACTGAGCAGTTAATTACTTCATTAACTATATCTCCATAAGCCACGGCTTCGGACAGTAAGATACCATGGTGACCAAAATCTGTGACAACTGGTTTCTATGTGGAACACATTTATTTAAATGTTTGACACTTGAGGGATGACAAAGATGAATCCACTCAAGAGTGATTGTGGAGTAAAGAATGAAACCTGTGTTTAATCACAAGTCACACAATAAGATCGACCATATTTCTCATCATCTATGTCATAAGACAAAAGAAATGTCAGTGTATTAAGAATTTGTCATAGAGTTAATCCTAGACCATAGTAAATATTCTATTTACGTGTTTTATCAGGTCAAATTTTAGCATATAATATTTGCACAATTGAGACTGCTTATGTGTGTAACAAGGTGCAGCATTGGTATATACGATGCACATTGTGCATAAAAGTTAGTTTCTAAAGACTCTTGCTTTATAATTATAGTGCTGGGTATGTGTAAATATGTGAATTGTTTATCATAGCACCTTTCTATACTATCTTGGTATTCACCTGTCAAATTATACTTTTTTGTATTCTGTATGTGCAATGTTATGTTTGCTAAGTATACTACATGTTTTGGTAATTTCTGATATGTTTTTAACATTTCAAGTGTGAATTTGTATTTTAGGTGGAACCGTTTTCGCTCAATATGCAATTTTGATTCTAAACTGGGTGTGGCTCTAGAAATTACAGCAGATTTACCATCTGATACATGCATTTCACGGTGGCTAGGTGAGCCAGTAAAGTGTTTAATAATATCCACTGAGATTTTTGTTACAAATAAAAAGGGTTATCCAGTATTACCGAAAACTCATCAGAATGTTGTCAAGGCTATGGCTGGCATTGATGTTCAGATTGTTGTGACTGGTGCTAGAAGACATGAATGTATGAAACACTATGTACAATATCTTGATCATTTGTGGCAAGTAAGTTTACTGGATATTAATTAAATATAGTATTATTTGCTTAATTGAAAAATGATAATTGTTATTTGTAATTTCAGCAATCAACTGTTATAACCGATCCAATACACGCGTACGCTAGAGGATATGAAGATTATCTTCAGTGCCCATTACAGCCACTTATGGACAATTTGGAATCTCAGACATATGAAGTGTTTGAAAAGGACCCAATAAAATATAGTGAATACCAGAGGGCTATTTATATGACACTTCTAGATCGAGTACCATTTGAAGAAAAAGACACAAATGTTCAGTAAGTAGTTCCAGAGTATTTTTGTTGTAATGTAGTATAGATGTAAACTCAAATGGAATCAGTGTGGCGGTTAGCCTTGGGTGCACAGCAGATAGCACTATTAGAATTGAAGAGTGGGGATCAGACTGCTCTTCCCTTGGATGCGTAAACATTGGTTTGTACAGTTGACAGTTATTAGTCCCTTTCAAATTTACTTATCAGTTTGTGTTCGTTTCAAGTTTGGTTTTATCTTATGTTTCTGTTAATTTTTAGTTTATTTGTTATTGTATACAATGACACTTAAGTAAAAAATAAACGTTTTATAGCAACAATAACATTTTATAGTGTAATGATTTTATTATAGTGGAGTCCATTTTAACTTATGGCTGCGAATGCTGGCAACTTTCAGATAAAGGGAAAATGATAGAAACTGTGGACATGGACTTCGTAAGAAGAGCGTTTTAATATTTCTAGAATGCAACATGTTAGAAACGAAGATATAAGAAGGAAAACGGGGCATATATTTATAACAGCAGAAAGAATAGAATCCAGACAGTTGCTATCGTATGGTCATGTAATGAGATGGAGAAGTGATGGCCAAAGAAAGCATTGACTTACACACCACAAAACGGGAGAAGAAAAGGAAACTGACAACACAATGGAGAACAGGAATTAGGAAAAGCATTTGAGATCGAGCTATTGAAGATGATGACTGGAGGATAGGGAGAAATGGCGATCAAAATGAGTGATGCGGGATAGATTGTACGACCCCCGCTAACAATAGAAAACAAAAATTTATGCGTGTAGTTTACTTGTATATTAAAAAGTGATACACTGGTGTTCCTATCAGTATAAAAGCATAAGGTTCATTTTGTAATTCTGTTATTCAAAGTTCAAAATCAGGTTGCAGCACTACAGGACAGTAACAAAAGAATCAGAAGTAATAAGTATTGACACATCGACATTTAGCACTCCCCAAAATAAAATGAAAAATCAAAACAAAAGTATGTTCTTGATAAACATTTTTTTTTTAAATTATTCTACTACAATTTCAGTTTTCATATGATGCCAAAATTTCTTAATCCATTCACATAACTTTGTGACCACAGGTTTTTAAATAGGCCTATTGCCTTTACGGATGTAACTAGTTACCACTGTCTAATCAGTGATAATATAACCTCTTCAAACTTTTTTTGAACAATTTATTTACCGACACATGTAAACCCTTTCTTATGGATCTCCTGAATGTCTTTCTTGTGGTTTTTGCATTGTTCATTTTGTGTTTTGTTATAATCCAGTGATGAACGGGGGTTCTGACACACCAACAGCATTGTCTTGTGTCATAGTAATGCTTTCTCGTGTGGTTTACTAGTATTAACTTAAATTTTTTATCAAAGCTGTGTCTCATTTCTATTGGCAAATGACCCTTTAAACTTGTTCATGTAATTTATATTAACATTAGGTGTAACTTGTAAAGGTACAAACAATTTCAAACCCAAAGAAGAATATTACTTACCCGGTACCCTGGTTACCGCGAACTTTCTTTCGCACTTACCTTAAAACACTGAGAATCTCACTGCTTACAGGGCCGCCAACACGTTTGGAGAAGTAAAAGTGTAAACCTTGACACTCTTCCCACTTAAACAATTGAGTTGATTTTAATTCACTTAATTCAGAAGCTTACCCAGGTTTGTTTAGGCGAGTTTTTCAGCGCAGAAAATTAGGTGCAGAATAATTTCACTTAACACATATTGTAATAAAAATAAAACTCAGTGATATTTTTCTATTAATCCTTATCTACTTTGGTTGCCAATATGTAATTGATTAATAATTTAATGGATGGTTTTTCTGTTTGTGAAAAGTCACCTATTGTATGCGTCAATTTGTAATATTAATAATATGTTGAATAAATTCAGGTTATTTATGCTACACTTGGTAGCGTTAATTTGTAATCTTATTCAAATATTGAGATATAATGTGTTCTTATCTCAAATATATTGTAATAATTAAATCCGTTCTGAAAGAGTAGCGTACAATATTAATTAGTATATTTGGTGGTTATATCGTTACTATTAATGCCTAGCCTGTACACAACGTTAAGAGAGGAGAGTGTAAGCCATAAATTGTTTTTCTCTTCTCTCGCAATTCGACTACTGGACGCGGGCTTGTGCTGTGGTTTATAGTCAGCCGGTTATTATAGGTTAAGTTGTTCCAATCACTGTATTTCTCTCATTTCTCTCTCTGTAAACTACAAATTATTCCAAACGCACTAAATAGTTAACAAATAATAATAAGTCATCATTTTCAGGAAGGATTCTTTATTTTTATATTTTTTAAACAGATGTTCTCTCTTCGCTTAGGTCCAACAAATCGACCACATTTAAATGAATCGATTAGTTACAGAATTCGATTTTTAGATATTAAATTTTAATTATATTATTATTTTTTCTTAATCTCAGGGTTCTTGTGACTATTAGGAAGGTCAGAAAATGCAAAATAAAAGTACAAGGTATTACAAATTTAATTATAAAATCTTATTAATTAATATCTTAAACGTAATTTGATTTTATCGTCTGTCGACGAAGTTCACTTGTAATGGCAGCGCACCGATAAATTCGTGATGGTCGATTAACTAGTGTACAGAAGTCTGAATCATTGCCAGTCTCCAGTTCCGAAAATAAAAGTTTGGTGTTTTTGTCCCTGGATGGAGTAGAATTTCCAATTCTTAATCTTTGCTAATGTTGAAGTTTCTTGTGGTTACTGGTTCCAATGGATTTTTTGTGTAGTAATAGTTTTCTTCACTTGATCGTAAGAAAGTGAGGTTCAGCATTCAATTTTAATTTTTCTTTTTGTCTTTTATAGTACTTGATTACTTTAATTTCTTTGGGTCTTTTGTTTTCTTCATTTATTTATTATTTAATACTTTCATTATGAATCATATTACTTGAATTAATTGGGAAATTTATTCCTTTAGATTTTTTCTTTAATTTTATTCATAAGTTGAACTATACTCTTTCACAGATAACAATCGAGTAATTGAGTAAACAAAATTTCTTGCCTTTATGTCGTCCTTGACAACCAATCTTTGTTCTGTTATTGGTTAATATTTGTAATCCTGGAGCCATAATTAAAAATGTTCTTACACTTACTTAATAAAATACTCTTTTACTAAAGTCATATTATATCATACTAAATTTTCACATATTCTTTGTTATAAAATTACATACATTTTGCTACCTTTTTCCTCTTAATCTTCTCATTCTAACAAGTACTATCTTCTCATTACAAAATACTAATTTTGGGCCTATTTTTCTATTACATATATTATGATTTTATTGTAATTCATGGCACTTATCTGCTATTAATAACTACTATTACTTTCTTCTAATTCATTATATAACATTTAGTGTCTTTACATTTTTTAGTTACCTAACTTTTCTAACATGGCTTCCTGTACAGTGTGTCACTGGCTTAGGGCCAATAATTCAATTTTTCACTCCATTCTGATTTTTAATTTATTATTACATAGTTTAGTATAGAACCCTTCATATGTCCACAACATAGTTACAATAAAACCTTTTGGCATTTTATCACCAATGATTGCCTTCCTGGCCAAGTTTACAATTATAATCTAACAACACAACCATTATCTATTCAATGTGAGTACAAAATATTTACTCTATATTAAATTTAACATAAATTCCATGGTGACATGTTCGTTACCATAAATTAAATTAACATCAATTATTTAATACACTCTTAATGCAATTGCTTAACACCTCCTACATACAAAACTCCAACATAAATGCCATGATGACATGTTCGTTATTATAAATTATATTAACATCAATTATTTAATACACTCTTAATGTAATCATTCTCGAGCATTGAATAAACTGTTTATACTATTGTTCATATTATTTAAAACTGTAGCCTACTTATCACTCACTCTTTGGACTTACCCCTTCATAGTTTGTATTTCTATACATTTATCTGTGACTCTACTACCTTGTAATTTTATTTGATATCATTTATTTTTTTACTTTAATAAGGGTTTAGACTTCTGACCTTCATTACAATAAATAACTAGCGTTTTTTTATTATAATTTTTTATGTAACGTAGGGGACCTTGGTTTTGATACGTTACAATATTTATGCTAATAATCAATCTTATTTATTATAACTCAAAAATTAATTTCTGCTTGTCTTACTTTCTTTTTCTATTATGTCATAAACAATAATTATAAAACATGAACTTACGTAACCAAATTTCTATATACTAATCTTTATCTACAAACCAGTACTTTTCCTTTTCCATCCACACACTCTCTCACTCTCTATACGTATCTTTTTCACCCCCATTTACTGAGCTCTTTAATATTTATTGTTTTACTTCACTTCTGACCAGTTAAATCGGTTTTGTAACTGTACTTAACTGCACGTGTTCCCTGATGTTGCGTACTAAGTTGTTCAATCACTACACTATCATGTACTCATGTATTTCACTACACTATCACATTACTTGTTTTTAGCAACTGTTAACACTGTGGTAAAACTATTGATGGCTGTTTTACATTGAGTGGTGCTGAACTGGGGCAAGCTGTGTACGCTCTTTGTGCCTATCGGCCACGTGGTCCCAACCGGATATCCACCTCGCCCCCTACCTTCACTTATCGAAGATTCTGGACGTCTCTAGAATACGGAAGTTTGTTTTACCTAAAAACACGTGGTGTTCTTATTACGCAGTACGACCATGTGCTCGTTCTCTGACTTAACTACGCTTTGTTCCATCTCCTTGCTCTTCCAAAAAATAGACTATTACATATTGATAGTCATTGAAAATTATTAAAACCAAAGTTCTACCCTTTTTGTCCCGTTACAAACTATGTTCACCAACAAATCTATAACCGTAACAAAACAGAATACATGTAATATGGGAACTAGCATGAAACGAGTCGATAGTATGAGTTTTTCGATATGATCAAAATTAACCAGTGCTACTGCTGGCATTAAGCACTGTTTATGCATAGTAAGCTAACTTTGCTTAGTAAGTGAACACACACACACAAAATATCAAACAACGGTTGAAAACGTTACATCTCTTCAAATAAATGATTCTTGTGCCAGCCATAATAATAAATGGGTTTTTTTATTACCAGCTATACAGAAAAATGCTCTGATTTATTCTAAATTATGTTTATAATAAATGTTTGTTATAAACAGTTTGGTTTGTAGTATGTTTTACAGTTTGATCTTTGTAAGCAGCATATGCACTGTAGGCAGCTTCTGCTTTTGTAGATTTTACTTCCATGTTCCATAAGGAAAGGGAAGTATGGTGATGGCAAAAAAAATCATGTTCGAGATTATTGCAGAATCTGATTGTACTACACTCAGAACATGAAAAAATTCATTTTTCGAAAAGTGTCTGTCTGTCTGTAGATTTTGTTTTCTATGGCAAACGATAACAGCCACAAATTCAAACAGAATCAAATAATTTTTTGCATACAGCCCTTATTTACAGAGTACTCAAGACCTATTGTTTTTGGTGAAGATCAGTTAAGAGAAATGTGTAGTTTACTTGCAACGTTTTATGTGATAACAAGGGTAATTTTTGACATGATAATGTCTTATGGCTGGGGGTCATTTGAAAATTTCTGTAACGCATCACGCTGCATGACGTCATCATTTACCAGCCGGGAATCGTTAACTAAAACCGCGACCGCTAACGTGCTAACGTCCGTCGCAGATTAAAGACCTAACAAGCAAACAACACTGCATAGCTGTAGATAGGTATGTAACCAATCAGTCAGTCAGTAACCATAATAATGTTGCGTTTAGCTGGCGGCTGAAAGACATTATCATGCTCTTAAGCTTTTACCATTTGGTAAACGGTACTTTACATTTTTTCTATGACAAATGACAACTGCCGTAAATTCAAACATAATAAAATAAGTTTTTGCATACATCCCTAAATTGTAGAGTACTCAAGGCCTGTTGATTTTGGTGAAGATCGGTTAAGAGAAAAGGGTACTTTACCAGCAACATTTTATGTTGTAACAACAGAAATTTTTTCATGACGAACGATAACTGCCGTAAATTCAAACAGAATCAAATATTTTTTTGTGTACGTTCCTGAATTGTAGAAAACTCAAGGCCTATTGATTTTGGTGAAGATCGGTTACGGGGAAAGGGCAGTTTACCAGAAACATTTTTTTTTTGTAACAAGAGAAAAGTACTTAATTTTGATAAATAAAGTATCCTGATAAGAAAATCTTAATAATCCACTGTAGAAACGTAGATGAAATATCTATAAATGAAGAGGCTAGTTGAACGGGGTGGGGGTAATTTTCTATAAATGAAAATTATAGTTGAAGGGGGGAGGGTTAATTTTTAATTTTTTTTATATATGTACTACGTTATCGCCAACAAAGAAGTAGTATGTTGCTAAAATTCATTTTAATTTAAATGGAATAACTCCTATTGTAGTCCAAAGCCATGTGTTTCTTAACCAAATATACTGTAACTCACCGTCTATGGCCTTTCTGTGATGTTGTTATTTCGTTTACATGTTTCGAGGCACTTGCCTCATCATCAGAACTTTATAAAACTAATGCATGTCATCAATGATGACATGTGTCAAAATATTAAAACACAATACGGCACTAAACTATATACAAAACTTGTTTTAAAAATGAGCACGTCAATGTTAGATGTGCGTTGCAAGACAACACGCCTTGCCACGCACATCTAACATTGACGTGCTCATTTTTAAAACAAGTTTTGTATACAGTTTAGTGCCGTATTGTGTTTTAATATTTTGACACATGTCATCATTGATGACATGCATTAGTTTTATAAAGTTCTGATGATGAGGCAAGTGCCTCGAAACATGTAAACGAAATAACAACATCACAGAAAGGCCATAGACGGTGAGTTACAGTATATTTGGTTAAAATTCCTTCCCGGGCTGTTTGGCCATGGTCCAATGTTTTCTACAAAACCAGACGTTTCAGCAGTGCTATCGACTGCCATCATCAGTGAAAATTGAGTGCACTATCGTGAGGTGGTATACGTTAGTGATCACAGTACTGTCGTTAAGGCTGAAGAAAGACGTAGTTTCTATGGAAATAGTTCATTTCGAAAAGTATTTTAAATATAAATCTTAGAACATGGAAGTCATGTATGGTTCTCCATACCGATATTTTACATACACATGTGGAAAAACTTTTGTGATTTTCATTTCAGAACTGTTATGGTTGTTGGAGCAGGACGGGGGCCTTTAGTGAATGCTGCTATCAATGCTGCCAACAAAGCTGATAGGCGAATACGAGTGTACGCCGTAGAAAAGAATCCAAATGCAGTAGTCACGTAAGTCATGGAATTCATATATCAGCATGGGTTTTACACTTGTACATGATTAGTTCTGAAATTATTTAAAGCTGCAAAAGTTTCTATAAACTCTGTTGCATTTCATCTACCTGTTCCTGTAGCGATTTAAATTTATATGTTTCTGCAAACATATGATTTAAATTTATGGAACTGCAAGCCGTTAAGTTTAAGTGTTTTTTTCTCCAAATCAGAATTGTTAATCTGAATGCAAACTTAAAACGTAGACAAGTAGATAATGTTTTTTATCAAGCTTAGGTTTCCTCCATTTTTTCTATTACTGCACTTTGTCTTTTTGGGTACAGCAGTTAAATGTTTCTAGCTTTTAGAACGTGTAATTTTTTCGTTTGATTCATTAGAGCATCATGGCATAGATCACAGATTCAATTAAATACATATAATAATCTGAAATTTTGATTCAAAAGTTTGCCATTCATTTTTACTTCTTTTACTTTATTAAATAATGATGTAATGATTATGTTGTCAATATATTAGTAACAAGTTAACCATATTTGCCATCTGTGGTTAAGTGGTAATATTTTCAGTATTACTAACTGACAGTATAATAGGCATAACAGAACAGGATCAAGTTAGAAGTGAATAAATAAATAAGAAAGAAAGGATTTAGGTTTGCACAACCGATGTTAGAGTGTACATAGAACATAGGCAGGCAGGTAAGTTGGTGAGGTCATGTGTATAGGCAAAGAGGGGGTTTGGTGTTGACAACCTCCTTTAAATTCTCCACTTACCTGAAAACCGTAATGTCATATCGCTTTGTAGATCTAGAGCAAATAGAAAATTTTTGTGAACAGATGCTTACAATTTAACATAAATTTGTTCAGACACTTAGTTTATATGTAGTTTCACACTACACAGTAATGTGTTCTAAAAAAATGTAATTTAAAGATTTAAAATATTGTCAGTGTTAGTTATTCTGTAAAGAACTGAAAATGTCCTAGTCTGAAGGTGTACATAAATAAGTGTTCTGTATTATTCTTTAAAAAAAATTGAGTTCTCAATAATTCATGGTCTACTTGTATGTAGATTGCAGGTACAGCAGGAAGAAGTTTGGAATGGTCAAGTGACAGTAATATCTGGTGACATGAGAGACTGGGAGCCTCCAGAATTAGCAGACATTCTAGTTTCAGAATTGTTAGGATCGTTCGGAGACAATGAATTGTCACCTGAATGCCTTGATGGCATACAAAAATGTTTGAAAGGTTGGTTATGTATAAAAATGTCTTTAAAACACTCTTAAATCATCTTGGCATTATGAATAAAATTCACTAATGTGTGATTTTTGATACTTTGGTAACTATACTGACTTTATATTCAGTATTATTAATTAATAGTATATTTGTTAATAAAAATGATTATTAATCGTGTATTATGTTTTACTCCATAGCAATGATTATTTTCTTCATATCAACCATTCTTATAACTGAAACTGAGGAAGGTTTGTTGTAGTTAAATATCTGACCGTTAACAAACAATATAAATCACTAATGCAGTTTTCCAAAGAAATGGATCACCATCCGTATTTTGAATACAAACTGTTCTGTTAAAACTTAATTAATAAATTATAACTGTAATTTGTAAAGAGCTCATTATGTGTTAACTAAGACAAAATCTATACAAGATGTAAAATCAAATATGTCACTCCAGTCATAAAATCAGGCGTCACACTCCAGACTTCATAAATGAATAGATCTTATGCGCACATATATTAGTTAAGCAAATAAAATTTCCATGGCACTGATAGCTTTTTAGTATGAATGTAGTGTAATGTATGTAGAAACACTGTAATTAATGTTTTAGTTTATATCACATGTAAATATATCAGATTGGTAATTAGAATGCCTTCTATGTTTGCAGAAGGTGGAGTCAGTATTCCTAGCAAGTACACATCATATCTAAATCCAGTTCAGTCTTCAAAATTATACAATGAAGTTCGCCTATGCAAAGAGAAGGATAAACATCAGTTGGCGCATTTTGAAGCACCTTATGTTGTACACCAACAAAATCGGTTCAATATTGCTCCGCCTCAGCCTGTGTTTACATTCATTCATCCAAACAGAGGTAGAGTTGTGACATAATCAAATTAAAATTAAATAAATATACCATAAAAGAATTTTTTTATTGTTTATCAAACTGTCCATAAAATACAGAATAAAATTGAACGTTTCTGTTTCAGATGAAATGAATGACAATACAAGATACGTTACGCTTACATTTGATGTAGAAATAGACACCGTGCTTCATGGTTTCTCTGGTTACTTTGACACAGTGCTGTATGAAGATAAAGAAAAGGATAAAGATATATTACTTAGCATAGTGCCTGAAACTCATTCAAGAGGAATGTTCTCCTGGTTTCCAGTATTTTTTCCAATCAAAGTAAACCTGTTTTATTTTAAATTATGTGTTTAAATACAGTGCATATGTAAGTAACAAATTTTATAATTAATTCATATGTTTCTAGGAGCCCATTCATTTGAAGTCTGGCCAGCAGCTAGTGGTACACTTTTGGCGACTAAGTGATAAAAAGAATGTTTGGTACGAGTGGACAGTTTCATCGCCGGTTGCGTTGGGAATACATAATCTGAATGGACGTTCATATACAATAGGCTTATAGTACCTGTCATTGACAATTGCACAATCTTCCATTCCTGTGTTTATGTAGCTTACGTGTGTGTACATAATGTGTGCAAAGGCATTATGTATTATTAAACAAAATGTCAAACGTACAAGTGGAAAACTTTGAAGAGAGTGCTACAACATGATACTCATAAATAATGTTTAAGTGTGATAAATTTACAGTGTGTGTAAATTGTCAAGTGTGATAATAATTTCACAGAACAAACTGTTTCTTTGAAGACTTTGCCATATTTCTGATTTTGGAAGAAACTGCTACACAGAACTGTTCAATACTACTTTATTAGTTACTTACAAAAGTAAAAGAAAAATGGCTAGATTACAATATTCAGTGTTGATCGGTTTTAAGAAATTCTGTGTACTTGTCTTCGTTTAACAATTTAGGTAATTCTTCAGGTTTGCTGAGTTCAACCTTAAATAGCCAGCCTACAACAAATTAAGGACACATTTTAGTTATTAAAAAAATACAAGGTTTTTCATTTGATTTAATTGTAATAATTTTTTTTTTGTTATTGTCGTTAATTGTTTAAAAATTAAAAAAGGAATTGTCTTTTGTTTTAGAAAACAAATATATAATACCTTTCTCATAGCATGATTGGTTTATAAGAGCTGGAGTTTCTTCAACTTTCAAGTTTTTTTCAATTACTTTACCGGAAACTGGACTATACAGTTCACTTGCAGCTTTCACACTTTCCAATGCTCCAACTTCATCTAAAATAATAAATAATTAACTATATAATATAAATATTGCATTTTACATACTTGGGCTGTGACACAAGCTACAATTATGACAATGGATGGAAAATAAAATAAAAATAAGTTCCAGGCAATATGTGGCACAATAAATAGAACATTAAATAACAAAACACAAAAAAAGACACAAGGATAAAATTTTATAAAATGATGGCTGTACCTGTACTTATGTATGGGAGTGAAAGTTGGATAAATAATAAAAAAGGAGACAGCAAAATACAGGCAGCAGAAATGAGATTTTTGAGATGGGTCAAAGGCTGCACAAGAAGAGATTTAGTAAGAAATGAAGACGTCCGAAATGAACTAAATGTGTATGCAACAAATGAAAAAATAACTGAATACAAAGAAAGATGGAAACAACCACACGTAAATAGAATGGGAAATGGGAGAATACCCAAGAAAATACTTAACTACAACCCAAGAGGGAAGAGATATAGGAAGACCACGTAAACGGTGGTCTTAAGTTTGTGAGGACGGAACAGCCAAATGCCTAATCCTTGTAGTGCAGAAGAAGAAGATATAAATATTGCAGCCAACCATTAAATTACAGAAGTTCACTTCATCAGTCAGAATTTCAGGTATGACGTGCAGTTATTTATATAAAAATACATAATGTTTTTCATTATATAAGTTTCATGACACAACACAACGCTACACTGTTCTAAAAAAAGGTGCCTAACTCTGACTGCAGTATTATATTTTTGGGGTTTTTAAATTATTTTTTAATAATAGTTATTAATACTTATTTTCTAACAAGTTAATTTTTTTCTTGTCCTATGATGGAATTGTCAATTTTGTTAAGCCACTGTGAATGACTAGATGTCAGAAAAAAATTCCTGTTAGACTATGATTTATTTTTGTATTCAAAAATTTTTCTTTTATAAAACTATTGTGTTACTTGAATATCGTACAGGCCTAAAATTTTACCTCACTTTTAAGCAAAATATTAACTACAAATAATTCCGAATAATGTCAGAAATACATTACTGTTGGTAATTTTTTAATCAATTAATCCCTGAAGCAGAAGTGTTAATTTGTTATGGAAGGAAAAGTACACTCACATACACTACAAGATAGATCTCTTTCGTGTTTATGACCAGTAACGTTTCAAGCAATGTTGGTCCATGCATATTAGGGCTAACAATGCACGTATAATTATAGCATAAAAGAATTTCAGTTTATATATTTATAAACTGAAGTACCACACTTAAGTATTGTGTTTGGTGTCTCATAGTGGTGAATGTTGAGTTGTGTCTTAAAAAGAATGCACCCTTGTATGCATTTTTGTAATTTATGGTAATAATTAAAATTTAATAAATTATGGATGTGGTATAACAAGAAACAGTGAATGTTTTCCATTAATTTAATTCTACAGTAAAATGAAAAATATAAATTAAATGTTCGTACCCAAAGAAAAAAATCAAATAATTACAAAACTCCATATACTCAAGAAAATATCGTACACAAAAAAAAACAAGAGCCAGGCAACCAATTAGAATGCCAACTAGTAGTAAAGATTTCATTGGTGTAAGTATATAATTTTTATCTTGGATTTTGTAAAATTTATAAAAGTTCTGAAGTCAAGAACCTTTCTGTGAACTGGGTTTGCACATGACTGAACAACACAACTACAGTTAATGCTTTGGATGCCCACGTTTTTTAAATTGTATTGTTTAGAATATGCTTAATTTTTTTATGTATTTCATAATTTTGACTGTGAAGACAAGTTAATAGTTACTAAAACTTTTATATATGTATAGGTATATATACAGAACCTCGATATAAGACCCCTGTGATATAACGCGGCCCTTGATGTAACGCTCATTTTTCATGGTCCCGGCAAATTAAATAGTTAAACTTGGACCCTTTATATAAAGTGACCCTCGATATAAAGCGCTTTTTGGCCAGTCCGCAGAAGAGTGTTATATCAAGGTTTCACTGTATTATCTCTTCCTGTAAGTCTTGAAGTTCTTCTAGTATGTGATATATTGTATTATCAAATAATAATTACTATTCTGCTTATTTTTTTGTACTATATTTGAACCAGAAGCATGTTTCACTGATTAAAAAAAAATAGCAAAATAATTATTATTTGCAGAAGTAATTATTATTTTATAATAAACGTGTATATACATCATAAAAGTTCAGTTCTTCCGTTTTAAAATGCCACAGAAAAATTACAAAATATTTTTTTATTGATTAAAAATCAATATATTGATTAAATATGGGTCAATATTATTTTAATTGATAAGAAAAATGCAGTTTATATGCACGACAAAAGTTTACAACAGTTCTGCACCAGACAAATATAAAAGTGATACTTATTTATAATAAGGGGACGTCCATTAATTACGTGAGGTTTTTTTTTTAAATTGGACCCCCTCCCCCGGGACCCCCCTCACGTGAGGTTTACCCTATAATTTTTAAAATAATTAAATTTATTTGATATGTTCATGTTTTTGCTTCATACCACTTTAATATTGTCTATGCTCGGGATTAAGTTTATAAAACAAAATGTTATCCGTTATAATAATGTATATTCTCTGAATTAAAAAGTTGACGTGAGATTTTCATTGGCCCCCCTCCCTTTAAATGAGATTTGGTGAGATTTTGCCGGCCCCCCCCCCCATTTTGAGCTCACGTAATTAATGGACGTCCCCTAAGTTATGTGAATGCATACTCAAGCATCTAAAACAATAGTTCCGACTTCACAAAAAGGCCGTGAAAACATGTCACTCCTATTTGCAGAAGAAGGAAAGTAAAATGCAAAGTGCTGTGAACTGTATTTTTTCTTGTGAGCTAAATACGAGAGAGATTGTGTTCCAAGTGTCTCACAGCTTGCAGATTTTACTTGATTAAGTTTCTACACAGACACGCTCACAGAAAACATAGGCAGTGCAGATTTTGTGCGCAATCGTATCCAGAATGTTAAAATACAATTAAGACATCTTAGATATTATACTCAATTGTACACCCGATCACTGATTGTGATACAGTCGACTCTCGATAATTTGACACTCGTTAATTTGAATCTCTCGATAATTTGAAATTTTTTCCCAGTCCCTTGAAAAATACTCGATAAATTGAATAAAATCAATATTAATTGGTCCCCTCGGTAATTTGAAGTTGAAGGAATAGTATCTTGCCCGCCAACATGCAATAATTTGAAGTCCGGGCTTCCCTACTCTCTATAATTTGAAGCGTTTATCATGCACAGACCTGTCGTTTGTTTACATACATGTACAGACCTGTCGATTGTTTACATAAATGAGATATGAGTGAGTCTGCAGTTCGCATTCCAGTCTTCCTTCAAACGTTAAAGTGAGTCATGTTAATGTTTGATTTGTGTTATTAAAATGAATTCAAGAAAGAACAAGTGTCTTTCCATAAGTGAAAAAAAGCGTGTGATTCAAGCTGTGGAGGATGAACAATTAAAAAAAAGATGTCGCTAAACAGTTTGGCATTTTACCATCGACATTGTCGATGATTTTGAAAAACAAAGATCGCATCACCGGAAGTGCCTTAATTGCGAGTAGAAAAAGGTCACGCCAGGGTGAATTTCCCCATCTTGAAGAGTGCTTGCTTAAGTGGATTCGTCAGTGTAGAGGACAAAACGTTCCCGTCGGCGGTTTCATGTTGAAGGAAAAAGCCAAGTCTTTTGCGCAGTCTCTTGGAATTAAAGGATTTGCAGCAAGTGAGGGGTGGCTCTCAAATTTCAAAAATCGACACGGCATCACATTTAAAAAAATCTGCGGAGAGAGCGCCAGCGTGGACATTTCCATTTGTTCTCAATGGATTGACGAACTAAACCAACTTTTGAATGGCTATGACCCAAGGAACATATTCAACACAGACGAAACCGGGCTTTTTTATAAATGTCTTCCTGATCGCACTCTGACGTTCAAAGACGAAAAGTGTCATGGAGGGAAACTCAGCAAGGATAGATTAACTGTTCTTTTAGCGTGTAACATGGACGGTTCTCAAAAATTGAAACCACTTATTATAGGGAAATCTGCGAAACCACGCTGTTTTAAAGGAATAAAATCGCTCCCCACAGCTTATAGGTCAAACAAAAAATCGTGGATGACGACAGAGTTGTTTAATGAATGGCTGACCTCAGTGAACAGTGACATGAAAAAGGAAAAATGCAAAATCTTACTGTTTTTGGACAACTGCACCGTGCATAATAACCCACCACCATTAGACCACGGAAAATTGATTTTTTTTCCAGCCAACACGACATCAAGATTGCAACCGTTAGACCAAGGCATAATTCAAAATGTTCTCTACCGTAGAGAAATTGTTTCTCTTGTGCTGGATAGCATTGAAAAAGGTGAGAAGGTAAACATAACAGTTTTGACCGCTATAATCGTGATTGATAAGGCCTGGAGAAATGTCAACCCTACCACTATTTATAACTGCTTCAGAAAGTGCGGGTTTAAGCAAACCGAAAACGTAGAACAGTCATCGGAGCCGCCAAAAATTACAAATTCTGACTCAGGGTGGGGACTTCTACCTAACTATGGAGAATTAACATTTGAGGATTATGCTCATGTTGACGACATCAGTGTCCACGGTGCCCTAACCGATGCCGAACTGTTGAATTTGGCCCCTCTGGATGAGGACGAGGAAGAAAACGAAGAAGAACAACCGCCAATTCCAGTCACATTGAGCGAGGCAAGGAGATCTCTTACTACCCTATGCTTCTACGCCCTCAGAACCGACACAAGTGACGATTTCTTCGCAGCTCTCACCACTATCGAAAATTCATTGGACAATGATAGACTGAAGTTGCTCACTCAACAGAAAATTACGGACTTCTTTTCAAAATGAACATTTGTGAATAATTGTACAAATGTTTAAAATAATAAATCACGAATTTGGATCAAACTCTTGTTTACTTGATTTTTTTCCTCCCTCCCTCTTGGTTATTTAAACTCCTGTTATTTTGAACTCTTGGTAATTTGAAATTTTTCTCTGGTCCCTTGAGTGTCAAATTATCGAGAGTCGACTGTATGTAAAATGTTTTTATTAAGACTAATATGTCTTTCATGCTCTGTGAGGCTAGAATAAGACCATGCAAAGCAATGCTCACAGAGCATGTTTGCTTTATTGTGATAATACAGTTGGTTTGTTCTGATGAAAAGTTAAAACAAAAATCCATTAGATTAAAGCATGCATTTTTTGTTATGCATTGAAAAATCCATTGAAAAAGGAATCCACGCTAAGGGATGCATTTCCCAACTATGTGTATAAGATTTATAAGAAATATAGTCCAAGAGGTAATACAATAGAAAGGAGCGTTTCAAAGAAATGGATACTTACGTCTTCAACATAGTACATATGTATATTGTACATTCTCGACTTACAATTTGTTGATCAGGAGAGATCCCAGTTTAATTTTCATTTTATTAGATCCCGGTATTTTAATTTTTGTGTTTCATGTCTGACACTTCCTTCATCTAATAATTTTAAAAATTGCCCTGTAATAGGCTGTACTTCTGGTTAAAATTTTATAGTTAAAATGAAGCAGGTTCAAAATTATTGCAGTGAATTTTTTTTCAAAAATTCAGGATTTTCTGTACACGTGTAATCTCTAATATTCACAAATGCTTGGAAGTACTTGTATTAATTTTCTTATAAGTCTGATACATTTGGTCTTGTTTCAATTAGAATATAACAAATGTATACAAAATTATTTACCGTTTTTTGATATATCCGTTCCAGCCTCTGGTAACTGAGCATATACAACATCTCCCAAAGCTTCCTAGCAAATTATAAATTTTGGTTATGCACAATTAAAATAACACATTACTAATTATTATACTACAGTTGGTTATAATATTTAAATGTATAGTTACTTATATATTTTGAATTTTGATTTCAGTACCTTGTGTTTTGCACTGTTTTTTGAGGTTCTTTTTTTTTTAATAGTACCTTTTCTCAAAGAGATCAATGTATAATGGACCTTCTTCTTAACACAGTTTACTCCATCACTCTGGGAATTTTAGGTAGACAGTTTCATGACTTCTCTTAACAGGAAATTTTAGCTAGAGGAGATGCAAAATAAATTTGGCTTTTACATGCAATAACAACATTCTCAATATTTTATCAGATATTGAGCTTCAGACTATTAAACCTAATAGCTTTTAGGAATGACAAAATCTAATTACCAGTCATATGATCTGTTAAAGTATGACATGACATCAACATTTTTTATTCTGTAATAGTGTACAACACTAATTTTCATTCAGAGGAACTGTATGTAGGTTATTTTCACAGATTTACTAATAGACTCTGGCTCCCAAACTAAGAAGCCCTATGACTGAATCACATAGGTGACAGACAATGTATAAACATTTTTTCAAGCATATGCATATAATTTTAGTCTTTTCTGGCATATGCACATACAGTAAATTGTTATTTAGACTTAAATGATTAGCTACACAAAACAAAAATAAAACAAATTAGAAGAAATTACAAGGTGAAAAGTTTTATAAGAGCACTTGTTAAAGAGAATGCTGAAATACTGTGAAATATATAACTTAAGAACTCATCAGTGGCGAATTCTCCAGGCATGCCTAATAATAATTCTCCTAATGCCTAATTAGAAATAAATAATCTCCATAATATTGTTCTAAGGCTTTCAGGGCTGGTGTCAGTTATATTTGAAGTACCAGGCTGTTTGGCCGTGGTCCAAGGTTTACAAACAAACCAAACGTTTCAGCAGCACCACTGGCTGCCATCTTCAGTCATCAATTGAAGATGGCAGCCAGTGGTGCTGCTGAAACGTTTGGTTTGTTTGTAAACCCTGGACCATGGCCAAACATCCTGGTAAATACTTAAAATATAAATAATCTCCATTTTTACATAGATGTGAATACTTATTTTCTGTAGTCAGGTGTTGAGAATTAAAAAATAATAATAATACCTTGCACTCCTCATCATACAAAATTTCAACAGTACATTACAAGCCAGGGTTTGCTCTTTCAACAGAGCTACAATGTGGTTTCATTTCTTGAAATGAATTTGTGTGTGGATATTCCCGTATTTTCTTGCTGCCCCTACTGCTTCTAACACTAAATATATGTCAGGTGTGAAGCTCTGAACAGAGAGCTTGCTCAAGTTTACTTGTTAAGTGTTGTGCTGTTTTCATGATGGACAATGACGTATCAATGGAACTGTATATTATTCAAAGCCTTTTAACAAATCCTTTTTTACCAAAGGAGTCTTCAAGAGAAGACAAACTTTGTTACAAATGGTAGACCACGCCCCGAAATGCCAAATTTAAGAAGACAACAGAAGGAGAAAAACAAAGAATATGTGTATATGTTTAGTGTTTCTCAATACAAGAGTGGTCACTGGTTGATGGAGTTATGTGTATTGAACATATTTTGTTGGCTGTGTTTTATTTCCTAGTGACAATGGTGAGTGGTATAAAGTTGTTTTAGTAATTTAAATACACTATCCGTAGCTACTACAAGACATGATAAGTCTGCAAACCATATACAATTTATTTTTAACTGAATACACTTGGATCAACATGGATCGATCACCAACTACATGAGAAGAAATAAATCAGTAAAACTGCACAATGAAAGGTGAAAAAAATCATGAAATTCTTAAATGCCTTGCAGATGCTATTTAGCTAAGCAGGAGCAGTCATTTCATGGACATGATGCGTCTTGTACTTCTGTTATCAGAGAGAATTATATTGAACTGTTTTACTAGTTATGGCAGTATGAGGAGTTGACCCATTTAGAGGAGTCTACAGTTTCCATGGTACATTTTCAGCAATCAAAATGATCTGATTGCTGCAATCAGTTCAGTACTTGGGAGTGAACCAACTTTGTAGCTATTAAATAGACAAAATCTCTTGATATTATAAGCTAGTCACTACTTTTGACTATTGATAAAAATAAAGAAGTTCAAGAAAGATTTCTTGTTTTTACCGAAGCAAGTTGTGATCGTACTAGCCATGTTCGAATGTGTAAACAAAATTCTTGAAGAATACAACTGAGAGAAAAAGCTTATGATGGTAGAACTGTCATGGCTGGGGAAGTAAATGGGTTGAAGAAACATGTCCAAAAAGTTATCAATTCGCGATTTGTTCACTGTTACAGCCACTTAGTGAATTTAAGATTCAACAAACTTCAAATATAAAGAAACGTGGAGCGTCTTTCTAAACTACGAGCAATTTTGTATAAAATGAGGACGTGTTCACTAGCACCAACAAGATGGAATTTTATACCATAGCTGGTGACCACTGTGAAGGAATACCATGAAATATTAATAGCTTTCTTTCATCATATTTCTAATGGTGACTGAAAAGTGACAGGGTTAAAAGCACAAGGCCTTCTTGGGAAAGCTGAACACTATTTCTGTTGATAGTGTTTTATAAACTTTTTTCATTTACTGATGTTATCTTCAACATTTTGTAAATTAAAGGGTTAGACGTAAATTACTGTGCTAAGAATATTGAAGAACTTTCTAAAAATATTAAGAGAATACAGGACGAGGACTTCCACAAGCATATAATAAGACAACGATAAATGAAAAATGAGTGCTGAGCGACAAGCTACTAAGAGACTTCAACTTTGTGCTGGTGATTCAGATAAGCCGAATTGTAAACATATTTTCGGTGAAATTTTAGACAATATCCTAGTTCAAATACGTGACCACATATTGTAAACTTTCAGTTCTTCTCTGCGCTGAACTGTGATTTAAAAATAGTAAAAAAAACTGGGCTATTTTTTGACATACTCCGACTGAGGACTGAACTGAATGTGACGTATACCTCATCTAAGTTTAGAGATGAGAATATTACTGAACTGATGCAGTTAAAGTATGTTACCAAATTGTACCTGGGCATGCCTTGAGTTTTCAAACTTATAAGACTGATTGCATTCCTGCTACTACTTCAGCAGAGCAGTGAGGGCCAAGAAAGACAGTAATTGTCTACTCTTATGTCACCAAGAAATCACTGCTGTTGAAAGTGAAATTGGAGCCAGATTTGTATGATCAAGTAATTGAAAAGCTTTTGGAAAAACTATAGTTTAGGTTAGTTTACAGTAAAATTATTAAAAAATTAACAATTCCACATGTATTTCTGGATATTAGTTATTATTTGTATACAAGTTTTCATGATTTGGTTATTAGGCTAGTTATGTGGTAATTTCTGTCTCCCCCTCCTGTCAGTACCCTGTCAAGAACATGCTTGACTTGTGAGCAGGATTTGCCCCTGCAGCTGACATTAGTCACTGTAGCCCATTATTCACTTATTAGGTTGAAAATGATGTACTCTGTATACAAGATTAGCAGACTGGGCTCCAATCTCCTGTTTCCCTGTCCAGGTTTTAAGTTATAAAGTAGACAAGAAAAACAAACTGTCCTTGGAGCTGTATGTCCACTAAAGAGGAACAATAAAAATATGGCAAATGAAACAGCAGGTTGGTCTATTATTGGAATTGATCAGAGAAAAATGATATTAATTTTAACTGAATAGTTTATAAGCATGATTTTGTTGAAAAAATAACTTGTCACGTATACGTATAACTTGGTTTTAATTATTTTAAAAAATATTACGTTTGAAACTATAACAATTTCTATTAGTCTTACTAATAATTATTATAATTTGTGATACTATCACAAATCACTAATTTGTGATTTGTAGTACTTTACAAATTTTCTTTAGAATTTCAATGCTGATTTTTGTATTATAGTATTGTGAATTATTTATTTGACATGTTTTATTATTTATTTATTATATAAAGGAGAAGATAATATTTATCTTGTTTATAGCCACATTATATTGATTTATATACAAATTTTTCAAGACCTTGATGGAAGTAATAAAGAAGTATAAACAATGCTCTGTTATTTTCTTCACTGGCAGAGCTATATTATAATTGGGCTAACATTGTAAAATCTCGTATTTTTTTATTAAAAAAATATAAAATAAATTTTTTTAAGTTATGTTTAATAGTTCTTGGTTTATATGGTATTCTTTAAATATTATTATGTTTACTGTTTCTGAGTTTAATTGTTGAGCGCCAATTCGGAATGGTTACAGAATAATTTATAATTAGTTTAGTTAAGGTTAAAGTCACTTGATGTGTACACACCACCTGTTGGTTGCAGAAAATCTGGAAAGTAAACAATGGTGCTGTGTAACACTGATTCACAAAATATTTAATAATGGTGATGAAACTCCGTCTTGTAGTCGTACTGTAGTAATTAGACGCCGTTGACCTACCAGTTTTCGTATCTTCTGTTAAATAAATACAGGGAATAGCTGAATTGAATTGTAATTCTAATTACTCAAATTTTATGTATAATACTTCCCTTCCTTGAGGTACAGTAGAACTTGGCTAATTCGAACGTGCATAATTCGAATTCGTGGATAATTCGAACTTTTACCGTGGTCCTTGAATATCCTATGTAAAACCGTGCAAAAACATCGTCTGTAATTCGAACTTTTTTTGGTTAATTCGAAATAAAAATGTTGCTCAAACTACAAAAATCGCCTGCAGTATGGGCTAGACCACGTAACAATAGAGACACGACTGGAAACAGACAAGCAGGCATTGCCCTTTGTGAACAGACGCTTGTCCATTGTGTCAAATTCGTAGAATTGGCGCCAGTATCTCGCGATGACACGTGACTGACTCGTGTAACGGTACCGTCCGCCATTGTCCCTTGTTCCACGCCTTGTCAGTCAGCCACCCTCACTGTTGCTTTCAGTTTAGGTTCAGTCTGCCTGCATTCGTGGAAGGGTTAAGTCTTTTTGAGTTTCTACTGTGCGAGCTGTGTCCTGTAGTGAGAGACCGTTCCTTTCTTTATACAGAACTGTATATACAGGCTGGTGTGTTTTAGTGACGCTTATTGTGCAGTTTTATTGTGTTGTGTGTTCATCATGGCCCTTTCAAAACCAACATGGATCCAATAGAAATCATTTACATTTGCCGAAAAAATTACCGTTATTCGGAAAGTGGAAAAAGGACAAACAAAGAAATCTGAAATTGCTAAGGAATTCGGGATACCGCCAAATACACTGTCAACGTATCTAAAAAATAAAGAGAAGATTTTGAATAGTGTGTGTAAAGCCAGCGACAAAGATAGGAAAAGAGCGCGAGGACCAGAAAATCTTGACGTAGATGAATGTGTAGTGAAGTGGTTTAAGCAAGCAAGGGGCAAAAAAATTCCAGTCAGTGAGGCCCTCGTCAGTGCCAAAGCTGAGGAATTTGCATCTAGCTTAGGGAAAAATTATTTTAAGGCCAGCACTGGTTGGCTTGATGGTTTTAAAGAAAGGAATGGCATGTCTTTCAAAACTGTTTGTGGGGAAATTGGATCTGTTGACGTTGAAGCTCCAAATTCATGGAAAGATGATTTGTTACAAATGATTTCTGATAGAGATGCTAAAGACATTTTTAACGTAGATGAGACAGGCTTATTCTTCAAATGCACCCCCGACAAAACACTTGCTTTTAAAGGAGAAAGTTGTAGTGGCGGCAAACACAGCAAGGAGTGCATAACACTTTTAGTCAGAGCAAACATGGATGGCTCTGAAAAACTGCCTTTGCTAATGATAGGGAAGTCAGCCAACCCACGTTGTTTCGAAAATGTAAAAACAAAACCAGTTGGATATGAATCAAACAATAAAGCTTGGATGACAGATGAAATTTTCGAAAGATGGCTTTTGAAAATCAACAGGCAATTTCGGAATCAAAACAGAAGAATCGTCTTGTTTATTGACAACTGTAGAGCGCACATCACTATTCCTGTGATGGAAAATGTAAAGGTTATGTTTTTCCCCCCAAACATGACTTCAGTAGTTCAACCTATGGACCAAGGTAAAAAATTGTAAGCATTTTTCAGACGGCTTGTGGTCCAAAACATTCTGTCAGGTGCTTATTTAGATGAGCACGAAAATACTATCAAGATTAACATCCTTCAAGCTGCCCTCATGTGCAACAGTGCTTGGGACCAAGTTACGCAAAAAAATAATTGCTAATTGCTTTCGTAAAGGTGGTTTCTGCCACATTGAAGGTGAAGAGGAGAATAAAGCTGCTAGAGACGTCGTACCACTGCGGATAACTTGGAAGATGTTGGAGATGATGCAGGCATTCGTTACGAAGAGTTTGTAAACATGGATGAAGACTTGGCGGTGTGCGGTGAACAGACAGATGCGGAGATCGTGGCTGATGTTATGAACAAAATAAATTATGGTGCATCTTCAGATGAAGAAGGGGACCAGCTAGAACTTCCAGAGATACCGATTCCAACGGCTTCACAGGCATCAAATTACATTCCAAGACTTGAGACGGTTTGTTGAAGGACAGCAGAACGTAAGTGACGCTATTTTCCAAGCACTTAATAAACTTGAAGAGTTTACTACAACTCAGTGTATTAATTGCAAAATGCAATCAAAAGTTTCTAGCTTTTTTAAAAAACTGTAAATGCTATATTTTGTACTGAAACGTCTTTATAAAACTTTCCTAATTCGAATTTTTTGATAATTCGAATTTTTTACTGGTCCCTTCAGCTTCGAATTAGCCAAGTTCTACTGTATTTAGTAATTAAGTTTGTTGAAAAAAATTCAATATGGGTAAGCATTCATTTAATAATTGTAATTAAATTAATGTTCTTGAAACGTGAATAGTTGTTCAGGTGATCAACCTTACCTTATGGATGTAAAATATAAAATCATATAATTATTGTATATTAAATCATATAAAAATATGATTTCCACCTTTTGGTTAAAATAATTATTGTTCACACAAAATTTAAATAACACCCTGGAATGATCAGCTGGTTTCAAAAAATTACCTCTACTTACTCATTGCTATATTTGAATTTTTGTGCAAATAATTTACCATAATAATTGCTGCCAACATAACCTGTGAAGGTGGACTATTACAAGTTTTCAAATAGGGTAAGACGGTCGCTAATACTACTAATGATAGTTCCAACACAATTATTATCCCTTAACAAGCTTTTATATTCATATTAACTTTCTTCTGACTTTAATAACAAAATAAATTCATAATTTAAACTGATTGACCTGGCTTAGAAACAATCTCTGGGTTCAACATTGGTAACATTAGCTTTGCTACTGAACGTAAAAGTGGCATTCTGTAATTTTGCAATTATTAAATTATAAGGTTCTTTTGACCATGATATAGTACTGAAAATGTCTTCTTTGAAGAACAAACCATCACAAAGGATTAATAGCTATAGAATTATTCACTTAAATCTATGGTTGAGAAATAAAAAATAAATGTTCAGATTATATCCAAGTGTTAACGTAACCAAGTTTGGTTAGCTTGTTCATTGAAAGCTTCATATATTGGTAAAAATCGTTAATTCAAATTAATTAATTAATCATTAAGATTAATTAGTGACAGTGATTAAAGAGTGTTATAGTGATTAAATAATTCTTAAGTGTCTAAATAAGTTCAAAAGGAATACATTTCTTAAGTCCGTTATAGTACATTATTGTTTAAGTATCACCATACTTGCTTGTTTGTACCCTTCTTTCTATATTTCACTTTCACTTTTAATTAATATTTAACTCACTACCCTATACGCACTGTACTCCGGTAAGGTTCACTGATGTAAGGTTAAGACAACTTTTGTTTACATACGGCCTAACCTAATTTTCACTTTTGAGGTTATCCCCTCCGGTCAGCTGTGCGAGGTTTATTCTTCAAATCGGTCACAGGAGAAGCGTGGCATCCCCGTTGGAATACTTTTGTAGACTGTGTTCTTACCCTTGTCAGAAACTGGCTTCGACTGCTCGGTGATGATCGCTGATTGGTTGAATTCTTTTAATTTTCGTAATTATTCGGTACATTTCGTTAAAATAGACGCTTTCAAGCGTTGTTTTCCGGGGTTTGAGATTATAATGAATTGTTTTACACAAGTATGTCCAAGGGCTTGTTAACTATTAAATCTTTATAATTAATATGATTCCCTTATATGTGCTCTAATAAACAATTCATTAATGTCATTGCTCAGCATTTTCTGAGACGAACAATTTGGTTCCCCACACCATAGGGTTTTGATTATTAATAACAAAATAAAAATCCTAACATTTACCTTATTTGCTATTTACATATAAAATTGTGTATTTTATTTATTTATCTAATTAATTTTTAATAAACATCGTTACTTACTAATAATTGAGTATAACTCATTCACAATTATTAATGGATTTGTAGATTTATAAAATTCATATCTGGCTGATTAGGCCTAACTCCACCTGGGTTACAAAAATCTTAATTATACTTCTTCTATTAATATTACTTCATTTTATTGTGAAATTACTATTCACAATTGTTATTTACAACTTCCTATCCCTTTTACAATAATACACATGACAGAAATTAATACTTATTTCTTATAAACAATATAAATCACTGGTATAGGCATAATGGCCTACCCTAGTTTGAACATCCTTTCTTTCAGATTTTAATTAATTCTGATTTTTAATGCAAGACAATTATTCTCAATTGTTCTTAATCATTGTCTTTCATCTTTCACATTATAACAATTACAATTATTATCTTTACTTGTTTACACATAGAATAATCAGTTATCCATGTCTACTGGTCCATGGTTCTAAACACTTTATTTTCTTTCTTTGGATTAAAATAAGTACCTGTACTATCAAACAATGATTCTAAATTGTTCTTGATATATTTGTTCAACTTCTATTACTATACTCAGTGCCTAATATTACTCTTATTTGTTTTAAACAGTATAAACAATGAAGCCTGGCTCCTTGGCCTAGGATATAGACTGTTAGTTTCAATTTTCTTTTAATGATGATACAAATGTCTTTTTATCATTGAATTATCCTAACATGTTCTTCATGACTTACTTAAACTATGACAATATAGTTTTTCCCTTAACAATGTCTTTATTATCTATTCTCTAAGTTATTAGCTTCAGAATCTGTGTTCTGAAGGTGCAGTACATGCATTTGGTTTCATTATTTTCTTTGTATTATTTACTAACATCTTTATTACTAGAATGTTCTTTGCATATTACTGCTTCTAGCATCATTTACATAACGTAGTTTGTTTAAAGAATTTATATTATAAACTTATTCTCTATAGTTACAATTACTGACAAAGTTCAGTGCCTCATATCCACTTTTATATGTTATAACTTATAACCATTATTATTTAGTTATACTGTCAGTATTGACTACTTCATGGGTAGTTTTTACTTTTAATTACTATTCAGGGAATTTACAAAGCCTTTTAGTTCTTTTTATGACTTAAAACAATACAATGGTACATAACCTTACATACTGGCTTACATTTGTTTCGTTGTTGGTTTGTAGTACATTGTCATCTCACTATTTTTAATACTTCTCTTGCTTTACATTAATTTATTCATAATCATAACTCAAATTTATTCTTTGATTTTACTCTTTTAGTCTTGAGAGACCAATTATTGTATTCACAATGGAATTTACTGAGTATCCAATTTATTGCTGCATTATGGAATACAAGTTCTATCTTTTTTACTATTTGTAATGCAGTTTACTGGATTAAATCTTACTCTGGTTAATTTACACAGGTATATTATTCTAGTTCTTACTAGTTTTATTATAGTGTTCTTATCTACCTATTATAATGGTGGTATACAATTTATTTAAGGACTTAGGCTGGTTACACACAGGGTGGATTTTCGTCCGCGCGGAAGATTTACCGCGCCGCTCAAAGAAATCGTCGTGTTTACACATTCGACGGTAAAATAGCCGCCGCCATCGTTAGCTGTCTGCAGTTGAATCTTCCATTCCAAATGGCGAATATTCCATCGACCCTTTAATGTCCAACCTGATTTTGGTATTGATATTGTGAAAGCTTGTATTATTCTTCATAATTTTGTTCGAGACAGAGATGGATACACGATTGAGGATACAACGCCAATTGCAGGGTGGAATATATTTAAGGAGAGAGTACTGCACTAGGAGGTCTAAAAGCTAACAATGTGAGGAACACTGTAAATATTTTCTGCAAGTGTTGTAAGAGATTCCTGACAAATGTCTAAGGTATAAGGACGGGCGTTCTAGTAGCGTTCCTATCTTTGAAGATGTCCAGGGTTTTATCCCAAAGAACAGGCCTTTCTTGAACTAAGGAAATGAGCAATTCGTTGTCTATATTTATGTCAATCATGTTTCACAAAAAATAGTAAAATTATAATAACCACTAAAACACACCACAAAACAACCACTAAACAAAAATAAACCACTTTAAATAAAAAAGAAAAAGCGTAGCGTACATGGAGCAACACAGCTAGAATGATTCTGAACAGTTGAAAAGTCGCTGGGTGTGTAAGCGTGCATTTGGTCACATACGCCACTGATGGGACGGCGACGGCAAAACTACCGTCGATTGTAGTGGCAACGGGCGGCTGCACAGCTACTGCCAACGGCAAATCTACCGCGCGTTTATTTTTCCGCCTAATGTGTAAGCTCCAATGTACTTCTTCGCGCCACTGTTGGAATGGTGGCGACGGTAAATTCTCCGCAGCGGAAAAATCCGCCCTGTGTGTAACCGGCCTTATTATTCTGTTCTTCCTGTATCATGGTCATGAAATGGTTTAAGTTTGGTACCTGCTTTATGTAATGGGATAACATAACGTTACAACATATATTAATATTGCTCCAAAAAGGTGAAATTTGGGCTTTATTTAGCCTTTGAATGTTTAAAGCCAATGTTAAATTTGGGTATCTGTTAACTCTACTGAGGTCAAGTACCTATTAAGACAGAGTGAAAGAGTTCTGGTGCATGTTAAAATAAAATTGGTCTTATATAAGTCATGGCGTCAACATGCTTTGGAAAGGAGTCCAAACTAGAACATACCCAGTGCCCATTTAATGAATGTTAAAAGATTTTTAACTCTATAGTTAGAACTACAGTCTTACTTTGTAAACAATATAAAGTCGTAGGACTGTTCTCCATGTAAATTCATGATACAACTTTTTAAAAAAATTTTCTGTCACTGTCACTGCCGAACACGTTTTCATACTTGGATGCGAAGGAGAAAATAACTGCATAAAAGCTAGAGAACTCCAGATTACTCAAGATGGCACTGAAGAATGCTTGCCACTCAAAAAGAAATAAAAAAATTCCCAAGGTTTTCAGGCATCTGGACTGATGAAAAGAGGGAGAGACATCAATCAAGAATGAAGAGATATGGGAGAGGAGGAAGAGAGAGCAGAAGAAGGGAGGAACCAGTTGAATCAAATGTAGTCCACAGTGGCTCATACAAAAACAAAGCTGGTACTGTAAAATGTAACAATGAACAAAAAATGTTGCATTTCCCTTGAAACTGCTGTGGAAGCAAGCAGGGTTGCAAATGGTGGCGCCCTGTCATGTCTGCCTACAAAATATTTGCTTTCACTTCCACTTGGTGGAACACATTGGCCTAGAATGCCTGTGCCAAGTGCACAGACACTGTCAGATTATAGTTATAATCCTTGTAGGATAAATTTTATTCAGTAAATATTTTCCAGACCCCCTAGGGAGGAAGAGTCTCATGGAAGGTGGTGGTTTACTGTAAAGAAGTTATGCTCCCACCAATGCATAAAGCTCAATTGATTAGATCATTATTTGAAAAATATATGCTAGCATTCATACAAATGAGCAACTTTGTACTGATTTGCAAGATGGTAAGGATACATCATTTGAATTCACACGCACCTATGTGAATTTTATATGTATGTGGTGGCTTGGATGTGTGAACAGTATTGGGGAGAAGTATAGTGCTGACCAGTGGTGTGGCATGGGTACATAACACCTGTTCCTGTTGTGATAGGTCTACAACTTAACATAAAAATTAATTCAAATTTTTTCTTGTACCAAGTGTTCTTTTTAAAACATTTTCTATCATTCGCAAGGAGAAGAAGAGGGTGCCAGTTCAATGGGATCTGACTCTCATTATACTTGCACAGAATAAATCAGAACACAATCAAATTAAAAATAATAAAAACAAAGAAACATGACTAAACGAACAAAACACAGAAAGGTACGTATATCTGCTGCACGTCAGTTCCGAAAACAAACATAGCTGCTAACTGAGAGTTTTGCCGGTTTATACAATGGCAACACATTGGATGGACGAGTGTGCCCCCCCTCCACAATTTGTACAATGACAACCACTACGAGGTCAATGACTATACGCAGTAAAATGACTGTATGTACTGCTAATATCTGAGGCGGCAACACAAGACGGTGCGAGTGCCCAGCAGTTCGAAAGCAATGCTACGCTTTTCTTCAAGTTTCCCTACTGATATTGTTAGAATTTCAAATTATTCAATAACTAAAGTATTTATTCTGTGATATAATTAATATTATTTTTTCTTATTTCCAGTACTGTTGCCACCGGCGACAGCGGTTACATGGGTGGCACTCTACTGGTGTTGACTGCACACCATGGTCAACTACCATGTCTGAGCAAAATTCATATACAGGACACTGGTACTGGGCAGCAAACTTACCAAATTCACAGTTCTGTGTATTTTGAAAACAGTGAATTTAGTGAGTCTGCTGGCTATAATAATTTCAAGTATTATTATATATTAAATTTATCACAATAATCAAAACTATACGTAATTCGATAAGGAAGTTAAAAGTATCACCTGAGCATACTGAGATATCCCGACAGTACCTATGTTTCCATCCACCACAATCCATTCATGTTTCTCTGTGTACAGTCGACCTGCTGTAATTTAAATTCCAATTTAACTTCACATTCTGCATAAAACATAATTTTAATCAATAAATAAAATAATCATTAACAATGCTTTATTTGTTCTCAGTAACTTTCGTTTTCGTTTTATGTCTTGACTGTAGTCTGCTGAAGACAACGCAGACGGGGCAGAGAATGACTACTTAACTGGGGCATAACCTTGCATATTGTCTAAGGATTCAAGGATAGAACATAACCAATTCAGAGAGTTCCCCCGACTAAGTCTACAATCCCTGGTAACTGTCTGCGAATCACCTCATATAATATTAATCATGTTTTATTATAAATAAGAACAGTTTTCTGCTGGACAAACAGAATCCTACTACTCATATAAAGCTTGCAACCTAGTAAATAGTAATATATAACTACTATTGTCACATCAGAAGAAGAACAGATGCAGTAAATATCATAATGTGCAAGAATAAGAAAAGTGCAACTAGGTAAGGTTAAAGGTCGCTTAGCTATCTAGTAGTTTTTACATTTACTTGTTAGGTTCAGATATATGCTGTCTTAGAATAGCTATTTATAAAGTTAACTAAAGTCACACGAGTCTGTTAAGACAATTCACTGTTCTATTTGTTTGATCAATAACATTTACACCTAACATGGCACTACATTCAATATTCACAATGACATTATATTCTCTTTAAAACAGAATGTTGTAGTTTTCTTCAGATTTAATTTCCTTGCTTTTTAGTTGCTAACAGGAACTTAAAATATTTACAATTTTTAATATGTAAATACAATTTTATTGATATGCTCTTTAGCTTTTATAGTATTTGTAAAGTAATGAGTGGAAGGATACACATCCAGTATTGATTCCAATAAAAATCCCAATGAAATCCTGATTAATAATAAACTGTAATTTTTATTTTTACTAATTGTAACGTTTATTCAAAATCACTTATCTACAAATATGTGGGCAACTAATTCGTGTGCGCGCGTACGCCGGCTGTGTGTATTGGGACAAGAATAGCTACGTGTAATTAATTATAATGAATTAAGTATAACATTAAGGTCATAATGTTACTTTACGTTGCACTGAAACGTTAAGATGATTCTACGGCTTAATTTAATCAAGACGTTTATATATTTCTTTAAAAATATCGGTTAACCTATACGTACCTGTTGATGCTGCATTCGAAGAGAATTTAAGAACCGCTGACTTACACAATCTAATTGAATTTACAGTATGACATGACACACTATTGTTAATTGTATTTGATATCAGACTGGCTGCCGACAATCCGAACGAATAACCTCGAGACACAACTAACCTCAACCACACCATTTTAAACAGATGTTTAATTCCGCCACAGCCACTTAAATGTTTGACCGACCACGCGCTGATCTCTCATCACTTGCGATAACCATCTTGATAAACAAGACCCCAGCGAAGACGCGCGTTTGCCACATTTTATTCAGTTGTGTGATACGTATTTAAAAAATAAAATGCGTTTTACTAAACAAAATCATGGCACAGTATCGTTACGTACGATTAATCACTGAGGACTGTTTACGAACAGATCGCGGTGGAAAATTTATTTAATTCGGAGCTTTTTTGTTGGTTTTTATCAAGTAGGCTAACATCCTGAGTCAACTACCCTCCAGCTTATCTTGAATATTCTTCTGTAGTACCAGGTCTCAAATGGTTGGAGTCTTTTCTTGTCACTTTCTCCAATTGTCCAAGATTCACTCCCATATAGGGCAACACTCCACACGTAGGCCTATGTCTTTACTAGATTCTTCCTTATTTTTAGGCTGATAGTGTTTGAAGTGAAGAGGTTTTTCTGTTTGTTGAAAGGAATTTTAGCCTGGTTAATTCTGCTTATAATTTCCTTACTGCTACGTCCATCACTTGTGATTTTACTTATAGCTGATAGTTATATTCTTTAACTGCCTGGAGAACATTATTTCCAAAAGTTATTCTGACTGGATCTTCTTCCTTCCGACTACAGACTAGGACTTTTGTTCATTTATTTTCATATTGAATTCATTCTTCATTATTTGATCCGTTGTGTCAAGAATCTTTTGTAGATCTTCGTTGCCTCATTTTACAAGATTTATGAGGAGTCGAGTTTATAACGTCCAGTCTGTACATTAAGGGGTTATGGAAAGGTTAATGAAGCAAGTACGAGATTTAAACTCCCGCAGACAAAACTTCACAGACATGAAAATGTGAATCTTAAAGCGTTTTCACCTGATATCGCACTCAGGACGAGTGCATTACGAGCGAGTACATTGACCAATACACATTCGAAATGCCTGTTTAATCTTTTTATATATTTAATTACATCGTTTTTATACATAGTAGATGTCTAGACGACCATTCATCACTGTTTTTGCGTGAAGCGTGTACACAAAAATTATCTTTAAGATAAGAAATGAACAATTTCTAAACTGTATTGACCTTAAATTTCTTGAAAACCTAACCATAGCAGACCCGAAAGCGTGATTTTCCGAAGTCAGAGCTTCTGAATTTGTTTATTAGATTTATGAAGATATCAGAATATGTGTATTGTTGATGCAACTCGTGGTCGAATAGAAAGTTGTAGTTGAAAAAAACTCTGTTCCTTTAGTGCGATTTAACTTAAACAGTAATTAACGTTTTTTGATTGCTCACGGAATGTCAGATACTGATAAAGCAACAAGAACGCAAAAAAGTGACAACGTTCAGTAGATTTCAGCTGAATAAGGAATGATCACATTACACTTTAAACTTGGCAACGCGGCCACGAATGCCTGTGTGGCTGGGGGGTATCAGACTAAAGGTCAAAGTTTAATTACGTGAAAAAACAAATTAAAAACATATTTCATAACATATGTTTTATAACTGATTTCATGTACACGTAATACAGTCATCGTTTAGCCCGCAGACTGACCGTTTTTTTATCAGTTATAAATGTTACAGTATAGATATGTATGTGTATATCATCTGCTTAATGCGTTTATTAATTGGGACAGGATATAGGTCTATAGTGTATCATGTAGATAAACATATTTTATTAAAATGAAAATAATTGAAAATTATGTTGTTTGTACTGAAAAATTATGTTATTCGCACATTCAGTCCAATAAACTTTGTAAATCAATAACTACATAGTAAATAGAGAAAAATAAATTTACAAGAGGGAGAGAAGAGTGTTACAACGATGTAAGGGAGAAGAAGATCTTCTTCTTGAGCACTAGGCCTACAGCCAACGCGAGCCCTCGCTTCCAACGCCAATCTTCTCCAATGTCCATATCCATTTCCATCTCAGCGTAACTCCTCATATCCATTCTTCTTAGATCTTCCAGAACATCATCCAACCATCTTATAGTAGGTCGACCCCTCTTTCTACTTTTATAGAATTGCACCCTCAAGATTTTCTTTGGTCAGCTGATCATCCGCCCGTTCTAGGTGACCTAGCCATTGTATTCGTCAGTCCGGCGAGTCCTTAGGTTGCGGATATTGGAATGGCTGTCTGTCGGAAAGATAGGGCAGAAGTCACTCCTGATGGAATACTGGTATACCGGTCATTTGGTGGCGGGCATGTTTTCATTTTTCCTAGAATGTCAAACGTAGGTCCGTTTTAACACATTTAACGTAGGCCTATTAAGAAATTCTCTTCAGTTAACGATTGAGGAAACATTACCGGAATGCGTACGTGTTGTGCAAGTTTAGGTACGTAGGGATAAAGTTTTCCGTTGTTGTCATTTGCTCCTGAAGTTATACATTTTTTTAAGACAAAAAAAATTATATATTTATAAAACATCAACAAAGTATGTAGGAGAAATAATTCAAGAGAATGGTTTAGAAAAATCTGCTATAGAAGAAAGGATTCATAAGATGGAAAGGGCTTAATGGTATAACTAAAGATATTTACAATAAAAAGTGTATATGTAAAAATGTGAAAATAAGGCATTACAGTGCAATAGTGAAGCCAGAATCCCTATACGCAAGTGAATGTCTAGCATTGAATTATAATTTAGACAAACTAGAAATATTGGAAAGACGAATTATTAGGAAAATATTAGGCCCACGAAAAACTTCAGAAGGTTGGAAATTAAGAAGTAATGATGAAATATATAAAAGTATAGAAAATATAACAGAAACAATGAGAAAAAGAAGACTATTATTTTTTGGAAATTTGTATAGAATGGACGACAATAGGTTAACAAAGCAGATCTTTAAATATCTGTGGGATTAAAGAAGTCCAAAAGGATTTAGAAAAAAAATATACGCGCAGAAGAAGCAATTGCAAGAGCAGTTTTTCGGGCAAAAGTGTTAAAAATTGAAGGAGTCCAGGGTAGGAGAGAGAAACCCCCAGGTTTAAAGTGGACTGAAGACAGGAAGAAGAGACAAAGTGAAAAGATGAAAGAATATTGGAGAAAAGGAAAAGAACAGAGAGTAAAGAATTGAAATTGGCATGTGGTCCTTGAAGGCCGATAAAAAAAACATCACAAAGCATTTGGTTCTACACTAGGTAACCAAGGATATGAATATGAATATTTTTATTTTAAAGAAATTCGGGGAAAACAGATGCTGGCCAGTATTCGTTCGTAGATAAGATAGCGTTGATTATTATCGTTGACCACCAAATTTATGAAAGCGACAATTCCGCCATCGGAGTTACAATTTCTGTATAAATTTTGTTCTCCAAAATCGAAGCCCGTTTTCACAATTGGACTGTATAGTGACAGAAGCCCACAGTTCGTGAAAGATAAAACAATTCAGGACGAATGTACGGCTATTGTTTCTATGTATGGTATTCTGGGAAGAGCTGCTGAAGATCTACAAAGGAGCTGCTGAATGTTTCACGAGAAGAAACCGTTCGACGCTGCACGGAAGAGTATGTGTGAGAGCGTATGTGTTTGTGTATGTGAATGTGTTATTTATATTTAAGTTTAAGTTTGTGTCTATGTAGCTTTGTAAGTATGTATGTGTGTATGTATGAAAAATAAATGTAAATAAATTATGCATATGCATGCACACATACATACATAATTAATAATATTAACATATGTTTATTTTTAATATTTTGTGTTTGTGGGAGTGAGGGGGGGTGTTAAACGAGTATAAAAGGTACCGGATGTCGTTGTTTACCTCCCGTTAAGAACAACGCTCAACTATCAGCGCTCAATGATATTGACGGAGATCGAGTGATGAAGTCAATTCTGCTAACTTCCAGTATCCATGAATATCCATGAATTCTGGCAATATTTTCTGTATGTATTCTGCAACAGAGTCCGACGTGATTTTTTGGTGTGTCCAGTGTGAAGAATCGATTAGCGGGATCATTAACAATTTTTGTATATAAAAACGATATTTTATTGTATTCTATACAGCTTTTTATATATTTGTGCAATATAATGCTTCACTTGTAAATGGTGTTTATTAATTTTTCAGTATAATTTTTAGAACTACATAGCGAATAATTTATTTTGTAGACTATACATTGCGTTAACGGACTTGGGAGAGTTCTTTAGACAATTTTGTTCATACACGACGCCAGCACGCTTTCTCATTTTTGCTGCTCTCTAGATTGGTAGTGTTTTCTGCTTCGTCTTTATTCCTTGGTACAGGCTTATAGCTTGTTCCGTCAACCCTTTCTGCATGTGCCTACCCACCGAATCTCCCAACCAGTTTTATAGTCCGGTGTTCAGGGCCTGACTTAAAGTTTTAGCGGCCTAGGCTGATAAATTTTCTGCGCCCCCCCCCCAAACCTCAACGTCACAAACGGCGAGTGTTACACACGATGTACTTATACATTATAGGCTACTTATTATTCAGAAACATGTGGGTTGTATAAATAAAAATTCGTCTTGTTTTCATTTTAATCACGTAAATTTATTTATTACAATAGCACGAACACACTGAAAAATTATAATAAGTAATGAAAATATTACAGGAGACCTTAAAGTCCTATAGTTAACTGGTTCTTAACCTTTACACAAAGTAAATCAAAACGCTAAGAACGAAAGTTTTTTTTCAAATAATTTTCATGTCCATTATTAATTGGTGCAAAATTGACTCATAATTATTAATGAGAGTGAAAATTGACTTAAAACATTCACGTATTTACGTATTAAGAGCTCTTCTCTCTTGGATGGACGTCGTAGGACTGACTTTAGACTAACATCTAGCCGATCGAAGTTGGAAGAAGGAAAACCTATACTCGTGCTCGTTCCGATTTGTGTCGACGGGAATTTGTTTTCCCGGTCGGCTTGCCTATACGAAATGTGTTACATTTGGGAGGGACTTTGCGCTTGAAATTATATGATTTTGGCAACGGGATGATGAAAAAATATATATAGTGCAACATGAGTTTTAAATTTGTTTGTTCTCTTAAATTTAAACCAGGCCCTGCCGGTGTCGGTTTAACGTTTAACTGGTCTCCGATCTTCCATTTTGCAAACGTGCTTCATACATCGCTTTTATTTCTTGTATTCTATTATTAATGAAATCACATTTAGTTCGGGGACCTGTTATCTTAGATGATAATCTTACATTCGTCTTGAAAACTTCATTTCAGCTTCCTGATGAGTGTTTTTGCTTCCTGATATCGTCACTAGCTGCACGAGAGTAGCTACGATATCAGATCTCGTTTTACAGCACTATTTGTACCGTTCTATTCATCACTTGACATGTTGTGTACATATCTACATACATACGTATATACATACAAATTTATTTAACGTTTTATTTTTAACATCATCTTACTCGTAACTTATATCATATCATCGTCATCATTATGGTGTCACAGTCCTCGGTGGGCCATAGCCTCGTTCAGGACATTCCTCCAGTCGTATCCATCCATTGCTCGCCGCCATCATCGTCTCACTCCAATAGTTCGTAGGGCCTGTTCTGTATTATCTAGGAATCTTGTTTTTGGTCTTGCTACCTTGCGCTGACCACAAGGTTTTGTCGTCTTCGTGCAGTGTCATAACATGGCCAACCAATCTGAGTATACTTTCTGTAATTGTTTTTGCAATATCTGGCCCTTGGAACAGCCTATATTGTTCCAAGTTCTACCTTTACCTCTATTTCATAAATTTTCCTTAAAAGTTTCCTTTCGAAACATCCTAGCACTGATTCGTGTCTTTTCATGAGTGATATCTCACAACCATATGCCAACACTGGGCATATTTGTGTTTGTACAGTTTGCATTTCGTTGCTCAGGAAATATTCTTGATCCAGCTGGGGCAGTAGGCCAGATTAGCATCTATTTCCAAATATGATTCTACGTTTTAATTCTGGTGATGTGTTGTCGCTAGTGACCGGAGATCCGAGATGAGCGAATTTATTAACAGACTCTACCATCTCCTCAAACGATGTTAATAACTTGCTGCCTATTGAGGACTGGTCTTCTGGTTGGACTAGACGGCATGGGGTCGTATGATAGAAAAGGCAAGCAGACCAGGCTTCCACGCAGTGCTTCGTACAAATTTAAAGAATACAATAAATATAAAGAATAATGGTTAAAATTTCAGGTTTTCAGAACGTGGTCGTTTAATGGTAGGTCTGTGATATCTTGAAAGAATTCTATTACTTAATATGATTTGTTGCGTTCAACACAAGTCAATATGACATTCTTAGGAAATCCAGTTAGTCAGTCCCAGACAAGGCGAGTAGGTAGGAAGTAGATAATAGAACTGCTCTCCGACGGAGAGTTATAAAAGAGATCCCCCTCTCCGAACAAATACTGGCACCTCTGCATCGGTTGTTTGGGATGGGAAGCGCCATGTTTACAGTTTGACCAGCCCACAACGGATATTAAACGCGGACCTACATACGACCGATGGAATATCATATCATTCCGTCATGGATATCTTTTATTTTTCCATACAAATAAAGTAAAATTAATTTTGCAAATCTGAACATAATGAAAGGACTTTTGCTGTACTAAAAGGTTCCGTTTTTACATTAGAAATACACGTTTTCTTCCACGCACCGCCAACGTTAGCTGGAATGATTTGAGAGCCGACACACGATATCCGTTCTGTTTGTAGCGTATTTTAGTCCAAATCACTGAGGTTTGTTCGAACAAATACATGTCGCTGTCCTCAGTATACAAAAAATAATTGTTCTAATTGTTAGAAATTATAAAAATTTGTTTCAATTTGCGATGGAATTCCATCATATCTGAAAGTCAATATAGAGTCCTTTAAATTTAACAAAGCTGAGATTTTGGAACTTTCATTTGTACAAGGCTGATTACTTAATAGGTGCACGTTGTAAATTCGAAACCAAACAGAAATGAAGATTCTAGTGTAAAACAGGTAAACACAGTATTATTAGTGATGTTATGGTACTGACGTATGGCATAACGCCTTCGAAGCGCTCCCAATTATCTTTAATAATGTATCTGTTAATCAGATTGTCAGCTCTCTACTAACTCACTTTTCCATGTGTTTCAGGTGTTTTCGTCGGGTTTAAGAAGCCTCTATATTTTACATCACCACAGTCGTCTGTTTATTGGGATCCAACGAACAACAATTTTACAATCACTACTACTTACAGTTTTACTTACATACTAATAATGTGAATGAACCATACGCCTGTGTGTATGTAGATGAAGCAGACTACAATGTGTGAGTGGGAGAAAGAGAACGTCTCTCAGATGTACCTCACGCGCTTACCACATTACCATATAGCAAATAAACCTGACATATGGTAAAAGAAGTCTTCTTACTGGAAAAGTCTCATCACCCCAGAAGAGGACCTTAACAAGCAGTTCCCAAACCAGCAAAATAGGTTATAGAAATATTATCGGATTTCTGATTACTATTACAAGTAAAATAAAAAAGTAGTTTAAAAATAATAATTGTTTAAATGTTACACCAGTGGTTTTGTTGAAATCGCTATCTGCTGGGCTGTTAGGCTGTGGTCTACGGTGTTCGTCAATTCACCCCAGTAGTGAGGCACAGACTATGAATGTCTGTACATAGGTGAGACTTGTAGTCTGTACGTCAGTACTGGGGGGGGGGGGGCGAACACCGTACCAATTTGTTACTCGTTTTTTACAATGGACTCGTTCATTTTTTACATTAAAGATGGCGTCAGATGGTGGGGGCCGAAACGTCTGTTTTCAGTAGAAGCGGTAGACCACGGCCTAACGCACCGGCACCCGGCAGCTAGCAATTTCAACAATGTTGACACCGGCCGCGAGAGCCTTAACAATTCCTTACCAGTGTCTTTGTTTCAATATATGCGATGGCATTCCGTCATATCTGTACGCCAGTGTAGATTCCGTTAAACTTTGCAAAGCTGGAATTTTGAAACTTTCATTTGTACAGGGCCGATTACTGTGTAGGTGCACATTGTAGATTTGAAACCAAACAGAAATGAAGAACCAGAGTAAAACAGGTAAGCACAATATTAGTTACGTGTTAGTAGTGACGTGTACCATTACGCCTTCGAAGGACTGGGAATTATCTTTAAAAATATATTCGTTTACTATATGTTGAGCTCTTTAGTAATTTACTTGTTCTCTTGTTTCAGGGGGTGTTTTTCATCCGTTTCTTGGGATCCATCGAACAACAACTATTTTACAATCTTGATTAACTACTTCTTACTCAGTCCCGATTTTTTAAAACGGGCACACTGGTCACGTGCCCAGGGGCGCAAAAGGCTAGTGGCGCAACGTCCGTGGAAAGAAAAAAAGAGGGAAAATGAAAAAAGGTTTAACCTAAAAAATAACAGTTAAAAAATAACTAAGTTTACAAAAAAAAATATGATAAACACGAAAGACACGAGAGACTCGTATTATGTAAACTGATCGTGTTTTCAGACGAAAAAAGAAGTAGAATCGGAGGAAGTGAATCATGAGATAGATTTCGGACCGGAGTATTCCTTCTTATCATCGAAAATCTGATTGTTCAGCTCAATAAAAGAAGTGATTGCTACGAGTCACTCAACACCAGATCTGAAATTTTTAGAAATCTTCATGAGAAGTAATCACAGGATGTGACGACCCAGGCTAAATGTTGCGTCAAAGCTACCCGGAAGACATTGACGAAGAGAGTTTTCTACAGGAATTTCAGCAATTTAAAATATACATGAAAATGGAAAACATAACACGCAAAAGAGAAATCTATTCTTACATCAAGAAAAATAATTTGGAAAGTACCTTTCCAAATCTAGAAGTCACCGTGACAAATTGCACGGCAGAAAGAAGCTTTTCGCCTCTAAAGAGGATACAATTTCCAAAAAGATCAACAATGGATGAGGAAAACCACAATGTTTGATATTGTTGTGCACGCAAAGCGACATTATATTGAAAATGGATTTTACCGATTTAATCTATGATTTTGATAGACCCAAGAACAGAAAGAAGTCCATTTTATAGATATTAAATCTATATAGGCTATGTAAACCTGATATGGTGATAAAGGTATGTAAAGAATTATATATAATGTGATAAGTTAGAAATAGAATTGCACGTTTTTAGAAAAAAGGCTGGGAAAGGAGGTCCATGACTCCGTAAAAAATTAAGTCTATATTTTCGCAATCATTACGTGAACAATACAGGTTAAGTTTTTCACGGTTGCCGGTTTCCTGAAGCGGAGAAATCCTTTCGAATCAAAACTGACATGCCATTATTCTTATTTGCTGTTGTTATTGTAACGACTGAAAGGTCTTGGTGGGGGAGGCGGAAGGGGCGCTTGTTGATGTCAGACGCGGGCCTTTTATAACTATTGATGTGAATATACCGTACGCCTGTGTGTATATGTAGATGAAGTGGACTGAAATGTGTGAGGGGGAGAAAGAGAACATACTTCAGATGTATCTCACACGCTTACCACATAGCAAATAAGCCCCTTTTATTATTTATTTCCAGTGATGCATCTTAGGAATCTATTTCAGAGAAAATGAAGGAAATATGCCCAAAAATTAAAAAAAAAACATTCTACAACACCGCAAAGAGAATATTATTTTGTTTTCTTTACACGATTTAAATAAATAGCCTTAGAATTTCAGTTATTTCATTTTTAGACTAGCCTTTTGGTACAGTATTAAAACATTTTATACAGCTCCATAATTTTTGTGAGAAATAAAAAAATTGAAAACGACTACAATTAGAATTTTATATTTAGCTGACAGTGTGCCCAGGGCACTGTTGATGTCAAACGCGGGCCTGTTCTTACTATTGATACGAATGTACCGTACGCCTGCGCGCGCGCGCGTTTGTGTGTGGAGATGAAGCGAACCCCAAAGTGTGAGACGGAAAACGAGAACATATTTCAGATGTACCTCACGCACTCACCACATAGCCAATAACCGCCTTTTATTATCTGTTCCTAGTAATTCATCTTCGGAATCTATGTCAGGTCTATTTCAGAGAAAATAAGAGAAATACGCCCTAAAAATTAAAAAAAAAAAACTTTCTACAACACTACAAAGAGAATATTTTATGCTGAGACAGAGTTTCGGGAGGTGGGGCTGAAAAAATTATTTTAAAAAGGAGCGATGTGCCAGAATATTTTGGAACCCTGGGTTCTGGGTTAAAGCATCATGATTTCACGTTTAGTTGTGCCACAGTTCCACGAAGATTCGATTCAATATATACAATACACACATATACAAGTCTATATATACGTTGAATGGACTAATTTTTAATCCAGTTAATTATTCTGTATACATTTTGGTTACATTAGTTCACTACGGCTTTAGTTCTGTTCAGAGGGCGCAAATGTAATTTGGCTCCTAGACGATCGCTTCCCCTCTCTGTGTTAAGACGGTAAACCAAAGATTGTTACTTCTGTAATCAACCATCAGGAAATGGCATTAAACTCTAGGTGCCATATAGGCCTACTTATGAGAGAAGCTATGACCACAATTACCACAGATACGTGAGAGTCGATGTTTCGCTTGGCTACTGGGTGTGTGTTTACCCCGGCTGTGCAAACGTGTATCGCGAGTTGCCTACACAAACAACGTCAAGGCGTACTGCACTTCGTCACCGGATTTCGAGCACTCTAGTAGTGAGTGAACTTACTAATTGTGTCAGGAAAACGAACTGTAGCAATTAACACTAATGAACCGTTAGAAGTGTCGTCCTTGTGTAATTATATATGTATATATAAAAAAATACTGTTCTCTAAGCTTATGTTATGTATATCGTCAAATGCATTATTAAGCGCACAGCAAAGATTCAAGTTTTTTTTTTTAACAAGCGAGTTACAGGATAACTCGATAATGCCATCCAGTGGGATTAATGATATTATAAATAATGAAGTTTATCCAAATAGTTCAAAAACTGGATAGTTTCTACTCAGACTTTTATTAGTTTTCAGCCGTGCAGAAAAGGTGGTACAGGTGATCCGATACGTTAAAAGAAAATTTGTTTCAGTCGAACGTAATAAAGACTAAAATGTAAATTATTGGTCTTAACATGTTGTATGCTCGTATTCATGTATAACAACATTAAGATGAAAACACGATAACATAGCAGCGTTATAACAATATTTACCATTAAACAATATTTGGGAAGAATTATTAGTCAGGAAGGAAGCTGTGAGGAAGATGTAAGACATCGGGCAACTTTGGGTGAAAGTACCGTACGGGAGTTAAATTCCCTTCATGGTCCAGAAAGATGGGACTGAAACTTAATGGGGAGTATCTTCAAGGTCATCGTACAGTCAATTACTAAATCTGAATCGGAATACTGGCGATCATCGAAAGGAACCGAGAAAAATGCTTGACGCCGTAGAAATGAGCTTTCTGAAGCGAGTTCCAGATTTTCGCGCTTTTAATACTTGTCGAAAAGAGAAATGAACAGCAAAGAAATCATAATTCAAGAAATTTCGATAAGTAGATTACTTAGGGTCGGTAAGTAAGTAAGTCGTCAAGGTTGGGGCCGAATCGGACTGACGGACGCCGACAATATTTTCAGAAATTAGTATCCTACATCAACGAGATCTCAATTTTTTTAAACTTTTTCAGAATTAAAATTGTATTTTTAAAAGATATAATTTTCAAATAGTTTAGAACCTTTGTTTTTTCAAGCAAAGGTATCATTTATTACTTTAAGAATTTTGCTGTTTTACACCATCGATCGTAGGCTTACTGGACATAGGCTTAATGTTAATATGTCTTCATCTCGTTGCCGAAGAGAAAAATAAAATTGACTTATCGATTAATTTTTTATTCATCAACATAGGACACACTGCTGCGAGCTGCGCAGAATTCTTCACGTTTTCCTTCTTTTTGCATAGAAATGAATGATAACAAAATTCTATTCGATTGTAGTAGTATTAGAAGTTTGATTACTGTCAGATTCATGGCATAGAAGAAGAATGACACGGTCGGGGTCCTGCAGCAGAATGCATTTTTGCTATCTGTCTTTTTCAAGTACCGAAAGATTTTACTGAAGAGTAAACTACGGCAAGAGTATTGTAAAGCAAGAATTATATAGCATTATGATAGCAGTATGAATACTATGAAAAAACCGCAGCAATACTATATAAATTGTAGGGTACACTTTCGTAAAAATTAATACTAACTACTAGAATATTTGTATGATTATAAGATTTAATTTCATGATTAAAACGTGGACAATGCAATATTTAACTATTGTATATATAAACATTATTCTAATGTATTATAGTGTTAATATATTCTATTTTTTGCTGTTGTCATATTTTTTTATATAATAGAAATGTTACGTTTCTTATTTTCTTACTTAAAACGAAGACGTCTATGTGCTAACTGGATTAAATGTGGAACATAATTGAACAAGCACTCCTTGACTATAAAATAAACTATTATAAAACAATAATTATTATTCGTTATAAACATCTGAAACCAATTTGTTATGTGAAAAATTACGTTTAGAGAATTTATGATGAATATATTTATGATAAAAGATTTCAAATAGTAAACAAATAAAGGCAAGAAGAGATCCAATGAAGAGTATCGTGTAAGCTCCTTGCAGATGTTCCCTGCTGAAAGTTTTAGCTTCGATTTTTGGCCGTTCCCTGAAATGTCCGTCCTTGGTTCTCCAGTGTTTGAACAGACCGGCTTCGTAGATTCTGTGCGTGAACTCGTTGATCGGTTCCATCATGAAAGCGCCCTTTTTCGTGACAAACGGCGACGCGTACGTTTTCCAGACGCACTTGTCGATCAGGTGGACGAGATCGGTTTTGTTGTTGAGCCGAGCGCGGTACCTGGACGAGTACAACACGAACCGTTTGGGAAACAGGACGACCAAGTCGCGGTTCTCGTATATGCTATTGACGATGTTGTCGAGACTGGTCGGCGGCAACACCTCGAACCGGTCGTACAGCGTGCGCAGCATACGGTTTCCGGTCGACGCCGTTTTCAACAGTTTCTGCATCTGCACGCCGCCGGTGATTCGCAGTCCGTTGTCGACGATCTCTTTTGTCGTCTTTATGTTCTGCACCGGCCACTGCACTGTCATGAAACTGCCCAGCAGAGCCTCGTACGACATGTGGAGCACCATCGTCCACCAAGCCCACTGTAGCAACAGCATTTTCAGCGGTCTGGACCGCGGACGTAAGCTCGACGACTGCAGAACGAGCGACGTGAACAAAGCAAAAGCGACCCTGTGTAAGGTCGTGAACTGGTGCTTCTCGTTTATGGAATATTTCGCCATTACGACGACGGTCACGGTCGTTCCCACGAAAAACGCCGCTATTAGCGACCAAACGGTAACGGGAAATTCGTCGACGTAGTTGGCCCAGATCGACGGTCGTTTACCGGCCAGCGGCGGTACGCCCCAGGTAAAACATTCGGGTGTGGCCAAGAACGAATAATCCACTTTGTTTTCGGAAAGGAACGTCAGATGCGAGTAGGAGCCGAAGCCGAATTCCACCGAAAAGTTATCCGCTTGTAAGGCTTTCGATTGTACGGTATCGTTGTAGAAGAACCATCCGTGAGTGTCCTGGAAAACGCCGACGTGTTGCGGCGTGAAGTTGTAGTGTTTGGCCAGAGCGTCCAGAAGCAGTAGCACGTTACCCGAGATGTGCCAGGAACCGTCTTCGTTCTGCCATGTCGTTATCTCTGGCACCTGGTTGTTACCGAACAGTCTTACGTTACAACCGTAAAAGTTCTGCAACCTCGAAGTGGCCGAAAACAGTTTGAATTTTTTCGACAACGTGTTGTTTCTACAAGAGTCGACGATCACCGGATAGTTGGCGGCGTTACAGTGGAAACGACCGTAAGGAAAGTACGTGTAAATGTTTGTGTCGCCGTTGTCGACGGGTATCAAACTGACGACCCTTAGCAACTGGTTGCTCCAGAACTGTTGATGCAACTCTTCCAGACTTGAAATCTTCGTACCCACCGGCCACACCAGCACGAAATAACTGGACTTGTACGCTCCGGACAGAAGCAAAGAATAGTCCGCCTTCGGTTCGTCTTCGGAAGGCTGAAGAATGAAAATACCGTGGCGACGAAATTCGTAGTTATTGTGTTGCGCCGTGGTTATCATCCAGGCGGCGTTCAAGCCGGACTTGATCAGATCTTCGACGACGGAGTCGCCGAGTTCTTCTTGTAACAAAAACAGAGGCCTGCCTTCGTAGTACGTATAGATAACGTCTTTGATACAAGATAAGATTTTCGAAGTATCTTTCTCTTCGTTAATAAAAGTCAGTTTGTGTTCGCAGTTGATCTCCGTCATCAGTACGCACACGGAGATCGCGACACAAATTTCTACCATATTACGACTCATTTCTACCTCGGACAGCGTTAGAATCAGTAAATGGTCTTAAAAAACGTTTCTTTAACACTATTTTACACACTTTTGTTGGCTCAGAGCCAAACGTTATAACGCACTAAACATTTTAAACTGTAAAATATTAAAATTTTAAAAAATCTTCACTACCTGTCGGGTACAACATCAACCGCACGTTCTGACAATAAGAAAATCCTGGTCGAACACTTCGGCAGTTTATATAATATTGCTTCTGTAATAATAGAGATTGATGCTAAAATATTAACGACGAGAGAAGATTAAAAGTCTAGTCAAGTATGTGAAACACATTCGATTTTAATGTCGTACTTACAAGTGGTTTTTAGCGGAAACAATCACATTAAAAAGAACTGTTTTTTTAATGCGTCACTTGGATTGTCTCATTGTGTCACTTCTGGTTAACGTTTAATCTCAATGTGTTTTCGTTTCCATTTTTGCATACGGTATTATTTTTAATTGAAATACAAAAATATGTTGACGTCAACATTGTTTGGAATCGTCTTGAGAACCGTTACTTAAAAACGTTTTATTAATTCATTTTAACGTAACGGGAAGGTTTTCGCAGTATGAGTCACGTAAACTTTAAATGCAGTGTCTCTCTCTCTCTCTCTCTCTCTCTCTCTCTCTCTCTCTGTCTCTCTCTTTCTCCCTCTCTCACTCTCTCTTTCTCTACCGTTTGCTGATCATTATTGTGGTATTCGGTGCCTAACAACCGCTTCCATTATTGCTTTATTCTTCCATCCGTCAGGAGGTAATACCCACTGTTAACGTTTTTACAATTGTGTAATTCCATCAGAATGTGGCATTCCTTTTATCTTCTCTATTGAGGTTCCTGATTCACGGAGTTTTTTGGAGTCGACTGTCTTCCATTCTTAGGATATGCCTAATTGACTAACTATGTCAATTGCATTTTCTTTTTTCCTCAATTTTGTCTGATTCATGCGTTCATAATTCGCTTCTAACCCGCTCGTTTCGCACTCTCTTACGTCTGGACATTTCCTCTGCTCTTCTTAACGGAAATGGTGAATGTCATTTCCATTACGCTTATCATTTTTCTGTCGTTCTGAAATTTTCCAAATTTCAAACCTGTTCAAAATCACGCTTTTCACTGTCGTTTATAAATTCTCAATATTGTATTTTTCGGAGTGCTTTGATCGAAATAACGTTAAGTTTAACGTTAAGTTCACTATACATTTTAATACGACAGAATAATTTGCACCAAAATCAAGTGTTTTAACAACCGATTAAAAAATTTGCAATTTTTAAATTCTTTATATTTATTTTGCTAGTTTTACCTTACTGTGGTTACATTTTATATAAAATAAATGTGTTGTACTTGACATGTGATAGTACATTTACAGTCTCATTTTCTCTTCTCTTACGTCTTTCCAGTAGTCTCTCGCAGATAGTCTCTGGCAGATGGATACACTTTGGTCTTTGCAGAATTCTCTATCCGTATCTAGAATTTGGCCTTTGGGGGGGGGGCAGGCTTCACACAAAAGATAAAACAAGTTAAGACTAATCAACATTACTATCTTTAAAGTGGCTGAAATCAGTCCTATTAAAGTAAACGGTAATAACGCAATAAAAATACGCGTTATTGAAACATTGTTTACAAGAAACGTATTGGCTGAATTGATTTTCCTACATTTCATATTTGAAACATATACGCTAATACTGTGTAATAAAAGCTGTTTGTATATTTAAAAAATAGTTATTACTGTATTAACGTGTATAGCTGAAAAGCAGCATAAAAATTAAGAGATTACAACATCGTCAACTTTTTCTACCATCTGGATCCGGTTCCGTTCTCCACCGTAAATACAGTATTCCTTAAAATAGGGAATATCCTTTAAATATACACCTCCACATTATTGTAGATCTAGTCCTACATTTTGTATCTCCAATTCTATCTTAAAGGCTTACGAAAAGATTTTCCATTTCGACTGCTCTTTTGGTTGTGTGTTCAAAGTAGATTAGGCGTGCTAGTTAATTTACTTTAACGACATGTCTTTGTCTGTAATTCGTAAAAATATGAAACCGTTCGTTATGCATTCTACCCTAGACACTGAATCAAAGGCTTCAATTCCTAGCCATCCTCTTGTCTGACATCCACGTGACGGACATAACGTAAACAAATAAAACGTTTGAAAAATGACTTAGCAACGAATGAAACGTATCATTTGGTTATATTTCTTATTGGATAAAATACTGTCACATTACTACATGTCCAGTCTCGGCACTGAGCTCAAGAGCCATCAGTAAACTACCAGATTAGGTTATATGTATAACAGCAAAGTCACAGAAGAAGAATTATGAGGCACGACTGAGAGGTGCTGGGACATCGTAAGATTCGTAAAGGGTCAAAGAATACAATGACTAGGTCACCTAGAATGGATGGATGATCAGTGTATGCCGAAGAAAGTCCTGAGGGCACAGGTGTATAAAAGCAGGAAGTGGGATCGATCTAGGATAAGATGTTTGCATGCTGTGCTGGAGGATCTGAGAAGAATGGATGTAAGGGGTTACGCTGAGATGGCAACGGATAGGAGACGTTGGAGGAGATTGGTGTTGAAGCCAGGGCTCACGTTGGACTGTAGTGCTGAAGAAGAAGAAGTGTCAGGTTCCGACAACGTAGGACAGAATAGTAATGGATATAGATAGGTACTTTAAAATTGCGACATTTCTGAGAAAAATACAAAAATTTTAAACACGAATAAGAAATTACAAAAAGTAAATAGAAAAGTAGAAGAAATTACAAGAAGAGAATAAAAAATTGCAGGAAGAATGTACAAAGAATACAGCAGGAAGTACAATAAGGTTGAATTGATGGGAACATAAATTTTAACATATATTAACAGAGTACACCAGGCGGGAGATGGAAAATCAAAATGAAAGAAAGAAAATCCCATGGGGAGCTGCGGTGCCGTAATAAGGGGGGCTAGGAGGGCTAAAGCCCCGGGCCCCGCTTGTCGGGGGGCCTCACGCCAAATTCTCGTTTGCGAACGAATAAATAAAATTTTCAAAAAAAACTATTGAAACAGAATTATTAAAAACATTGGATTTGCATGATTTGATAGAGTTTGCCAACTAAAAATAAGAGCAGAAAGAAATATTTCAATTAAATTATTTGCCCCTTTATTTGTGCGATCAGTACGCGTTGTCTATATTATTTTAGTATTTGAATAATTTTTTAAGTGTTGTTTATGTTAACATATGATCATGAAAACCTCTATCTCAGGGTAGACAACGAATCTTTCGATTTATATTATTTAATATGGGGAATGGTTAATTACTTTCTTTAGTCAGTACCAAATAACTTTTGTTAACAAAATTTGAAGAAATTATATTAAGAGAATATACCGTGGACATGCGGATCGTTCAATTCTCAGCTTTTCAAAACTGCCACAGGTTCAAGTCTTGTACTCTTGTAGTTCCTTTACAATTTGGCACCAGCATAGACTATCATTTATTTATTAAAAAAAAATATTTTCTAAACAATAATATCATAAAATTAGTTTTCATCATCATCGTTTAAATTATTTTCTTTATCACATGCACGTGCTAATATTTCTTTTTAAAATGCTTGTAACTTTCTTGCAATAATCATGTAATTTTTCTTTGTAAACATGTCTTTGTAACTTTTCTTACGTATTCCAGGCATAAATTCGTCTTCGTCTTCACTTGACACCATATTTTTAATATCAAACTTTCAATAATTAATAATCTCCAAATACAACAGCTGACAGAAATCAGCTCTTACTGCAGCATTACTGGTGGTGTAAAAGAGAAATAATGTTAGTCCTGGACTTATGTTGTTTCTCTTTTATACCAATAAAACAGTTGTGTATTTCAGTCTTAAGTGAAGGGACTTATTTTGTTTTCTTGTGTACAGTGTATATCTACCTATATAAATTTGAACATGGGAAATACCAGTTTTTACAAAAAAGGGGATGTCGTTTCTCAAATATGTGATCCACATATTATATTTATCAATTACAAAAATTATTTTGGAAACCAATAAATCCTTACTGTTTACACAGTAGTAAAAAAGTGTTAAAAAATTTAATATTAAATTTTCCATTGTTGTAATTGTTAATAACGTTAGATTATTCGTTTCTAGGCGATCGAGCAGAAATGAAAGAACTTATTATTTTATTTTATTCGTCCGGCAATAATCAAGTACGTATCCCGTCGGTGTCTCTGCAGATAAATCAATCCCGTGGGTTATTAACACGGTTTGAAATACTTAAGGTACAAATAACATTTAATTTTATGATTGCCAAGGTTAAAGGACGGGTACGGTATATATCCGCTCATGTATACCCTACCCGGGTAGGAACGGGCTCATATATCCCGTTAGAAGACTCGTGTCGCAATTTGTGTGGTTGTCACCTGCAACCATCGATGTATACTTATAGTATACACCTGCAACATGCTCGCCGCACTGGCACATGCTTGAGCCGACACGTGTCACACGTGCGGTGTGCGGCAAGCACGCGCGCCGTGGTTTGGTCTCACATCGCATTCTCGCACTCACGCGCATTAGCGCTCGCAGCGTACTGTGACACACATGCTTTATTTTAATTATGGCAATCATAATAGTAAAGAAAATTTATTTTCCAACTGGAGTATGTTCACAATTGACAACAAGCACAGCTATTAACAAATCGCGTCTCAGTAGAAACACGGTAAATCACTAAAAACGCAGAAACAAGTCTGCGTTATCTAAAATTATGTAACTGTATCCAATAGCGTAGCGTTCATGTAACCGCTGTTGCCTGCGGCAACAGTACTGGAACTAACAGAAAATATTAATTATATCACAGAATAAATACTTTAGTTATTGAATAATTTGAAATCCGAACAATATTAGTAGGGGAACTTGAAGAAAAGCGTAGCTTGCTTTCGAACTCCTGGGCGCTTGCACCATCTTGTGTTGCCGGCTCAAACATCAGCAATGTTTTACTGCGTACGGTCATTGACCTCGTAGTAGTTGTCACTGTACAAACTGCGGAGGGGGGGACACTCGTCCACCAAATGTGTTGCCGCTATATAAACCGGCAAAACGCTCAGCAGCTATGTTTGTTTTTGGAACTGAGTGGAGCAGATACTACGTACCTATTTGTGTTTTGTTCGTTTAGTCATGTGTTTCTCTGTTTGTCTTTATTATTTTTAATTCGATTTTTTGTGTTCTGATTTATTCTGTGTATGTATAATGAGAGTCAGATCCCGATGAACCGGGACCCTCTTCTTCCCCAGCGATTGATAGAAAATGATCTAAAAAGAACACTTGGTACAAGACAAAAATCGAATTAATTTTTAGGTTAAGTTTTAGGCCTACCACAACAGGCAACAGGTGTACTCACGCCACGCCACTAATTGTATCTAAATTACGGACGCACTTTGTGAGAAATACTTTAACAAAAACTAAAAGCTTAGAGGAAGGTTTTAAAAATGTTTTCTATAGAGTGCAGTCCTTATGGAACGAATTTTGGACGTAACGGAAGAAAGGGCAAAATTTCTAGTCAGGTTTGAGGCGTGGTTCTGGAAGAAATAAGACTGATACATAGAGTTAAAGCGTGGTAAAGGCGAAGAAGGTAAATTAAATAGCACAGAGAGCCAACAGATCAAAGATAAGCTAACACATTCGTACATCCATCTGGCTGTTATTCAGAACACCCAAAAAAGTGCCTGCAGATATTAACTTGAACCCTGACAAGGAACAGGTGATGATGACGATGATCATCGGCGGTACAGCCCCTGCAGAGCCCGGGCCTTCAACACCACTCGCCTCCACTCGTGTCTGTTCTGCGCTAGTCTGCGTCACTGCCTTACTCCCAGTAGTCCAAGTCTTCTTCCACACCTTCCACCCATCTTTTCCGGGATTTTCCTCTTCTTCTTCTCCCACCTGGATTCCCAGGGTGGGAATATAGGTTCTTCGTAGCTCTATTGTTCATCATTCGCTATACATGACCTGCCCACCTAATTCTATTTCTTTTGATCTCGGTAACAACATCCAGCTCCACGAAAAATCTTGCCAGCTCTTCGTTTGTACAAATTCCCCATCTGTCTTCACCCCCCTCCGCACCATAAATCCCTCGCAATATTTTCCTTCCCCATCGCTTAAGACAACTCTCTTTCTTAACTGTCAACGACCATCCCTCACTTCCGTATATAACGATGGGTCTTAAGATGGTCTTATAGATCTTAATTTTTAACGTTCTAAACTTTTGTCTAAAGCTTGCACGACCTGTGTCAAAATATTCAAAATCATATCTAAAAACCGGGCTGTTAGGCCTTAGTCGGTTGCTGTGGAACGACATCTTGTCGGCAGCGTTTCGAAAGTTCGCAGGATACGCGAGTTGCATGAAGACGTTACGGTGCAAATCCGATTTCCCGGCAAGCTTGTTAATTCAAAATTAAAAAGTACTAAATGAAATCAGGTTTTTGTATAAAGACAATGTGGGTTTCTTAATCGTAACGCCTTATTTCTGAAGGTTGTTTAATTTCTCTGTTCATTATATATAATTAAGAAACCTCTGACGATACAAATGATGTAGATTCCAAAAATTATAGAAGCACTTAAAAATCTATTCTCAACGTATCATTATTTGCGACAAGATTAAGGCATTGTCGTGTTATTGGTTAATAATAAAAAGATTCGGTCTCTCTCTCTCTCTCTCACTCCTTTCTCCCTCCCATCGTCTTATTGAGTTGTGTGCTGTGCATTTCAATACATACACTTTTGCACACGTCAGTGAGGCGGCAGAAGTCATATAAAGTCGTGGCCTATGTTGACGATGGTCTTGCCATTTTCCTATACGTGTCTCCACTTCTTACCACGTTATGTTGTACTGTCGACCGACAACAAAAACGTAATAATTATTATTGTTTCCGGCCGTACAATGTTTACAAGTTTTCCGGAACCAAATATCACAGAAGTAATTGAATTCTAATCTTCCACTGCTGCTTGTCCATCCAAAGATCTTCTTCAATTTCTCGTTCCCTCAATATAGCCTGAATTTCTTCTATCCAGGTGATAGGTGGATTTCCTCTTTTCCTTCTTCCTGGTGGGGTCCGTTCCATAACTCTCCTTAGTAATCTTTCCTGTGCCATTCTTTTCGTGTGTCCATACCATTGTAATTTTTTTGTTTGGATAAAATCAACAATTGCATTTTTCACATTCATTGTCTCCTTAATAACTTCATTTATAATTTTCTCACGTTTGGATACTCTTGCCGAACGTCTCCAAAAGCCCATCTGTCATTAATTTTGATCTTTTGCGTTTATTAGTAGTCCGAACTTCTGAGCCGTAAGTCATAATACTTCTAACAATGGTTTTAAACATGTTGGTTTTAGTTTCTGCTGTAATTTGCTTATCCCACAAGATTTCATTTCATATAGATATAGCCATCTTTCCCAAATTAATTTTAGATTGTATCAAAAACGTAATTATTACTTCCATGTTCCTTAAGGAAATGGAAGTATGGTGATGGCAAAAAAAATCGTGTTCGAGATTATTGCAGATTCTGATTGTACTACACTCAAAACATGCAAAAAAGTCATTTTTCGAAATTTGTCTGTGTGTGTGTGTCTATCTATCTGTCTGTCTCTGTGTGTCTGTCTGTGTGTATGTGTCTATAGATTTTTTTTCTATGGCAAACGATAACAGCCGCAAATTCAAACAGAATCAAATAATTTTTTGCATACTGCCCTGAATTATAGAGTTCTCAAAACCTATTGTTTTGGTGAAGATCGGTTAATGGAAAGGGGTAGTTTACCGGCAACGTTTTATGTTTTAAAAGGGTATTTTCTATGGAAAACGATAAGAGTCGCAAATTCAAACAAAATCAAATAATTTTTTGCACACAGCTCTGATTTGTAGAGTACTCAAGAACTGTTGTTTTTGGTGAAGATCGGTTAACGGGAAGGGGTAGTTTGCCTGCAACGTTTTTCTTATCAAGGGTAATTTTTTTCTATGGCAAACGATAGCCGCAAATTCATTCAGAATCAAATAATGTTTTGCATACGCATTGATTTGTAGAGTACACAAGACCTATTGTTTTTGGTGAAGATCGGTTAAGGGAAAGGGGTAGTTTACCGGCAACATTTGTTTTTATCAAGGGTAATTTTTTCCTTTGGCAAACGATAACAGCCGCAAATTCAAACAGAACAAACAGAATCAACTAGTCTTTTTCATACCTTTTTTAATTATACCAAACTCAAGGTGTGTTGATTTTGTTGAAGATCGGTTAAGGGAATGGGGTAGTTTACCTGCAACCTTTTATGTTTTAACAAGGGTAATGTTTTCTATGACGAACGATAACTGCCGTAAATTCAAACCGAATCAACTACTCTTTTGCATACCTTTTTGAGTTATACAGAACTCAAGGTCTGTTGATTTTGTTGAAGATCGGTTAAGGGGAAGGGGTAGTTTACCCGCAACGTTTTATATTTTAACAAGGGTATTTATTATGGCAAACGATAAGAGCCGCAAATTCAAACAGAATCAAATAATGTTTTGCATACAGCCCTGAATTGGAGAGTACTCAAGACCTGTTGGTTTTGGTGAAGATCGGTTAAGGGAAAGAGGTAGTTTACCAGCAACGTTTTGTTATCAAGGGTAACATTTTTTCTATGGCAAACGATAACTGCCGCACATTCAAACAGAATCGATTAATGTTTTTGCATGCATCCCTGCATTGTAGAGGACTGAAGGTCTATTGATTTTGGTGAAGATCGGTTAAGAGATAGGGGTACTTTACCTGCAACGTTTTATGTTTTAAGAAAGGTAATTTTTTTTACAAAAGATAACTGCCGTAAATTCAAAGAGAATCTAATAATTTTTTGCATGCAACTCTAAATTGTAGAGTTCTCAAGACATATTGTTTTTGGTGAAGATCGGTTAAGGGAAAGGGGTAGTTTACCTGCAAAGTTTGATGTTTTAACAAGAGTAAAGTACTTAATTTTGATAAATAAGGTATCCTGATAAGAAGCTCATAATAATCCACTGTAGAAACGTAGATGAAATGAAGCCGTAGTCCAATGTTTTCTGCAAAACCAGACTTTTCGGCAGTGCCATCGACTTCCATCTCAGTGAAAATCGAGTGCGAAAACGTGAGGTGGTATACGTTAGTGACCACAGTACTGTGGTTTAAGGCTGAAGCAATAAGTAGAAAGAAGTAGTTTCTATGGAAATATTTCATTTCGAATATGATTTTAAATATAAATCTTAGAACATGGAAGTCCTGTATGGTTCTCCATACCGATATTTTTGTATAAAAATAGTAACTAAGCGATCTTTATTTCGTAATCTTTATGATTGACGTTACTATTTGTGTGGGCGCCGCGAGCGTGGGTTTGAAATAAGCTTTGGCTATCTCGTAACTTAAGATCAAACAAAAAGTCGACTTACAAACAAACGTTTTACAGATGAGTAAGAGATAATAAGACAATGCCTTATATGATACCGTATATTATAAATACCATACTATAATAAAGTTAACGAATTGTATGCTGTTGTTTATCTGAGTTCACAGTTTAATACGTCTGTCGGGTTCGTTGTCACAGAAAAGAATCAACGCTTTGTTATCAAAACGCCTTTATTTTTTTGTTTTATTTTTTACATGGGAACATAATCAATTTTTTTTGTATCTGTTGTAAAATGTAATTTGACTACCCACGTCGACATTTTGTTTCACACGATCCTTTCGGCGCTCGATGCTACCTAATTGTCGAATCCAGTAAATTTCTTTTTTTCTGATCTTTGTTATTATTTACATCTTCGAGGACGTTACGTGTTCGAGAACGGTAAATGGGATGTGGGCAGTGGCGTACCTAGGCCCGGGGCGGATTTCTTTCTAAAGCCCCCCTCCCATAAGATGGCTGTTTAAAATGCAATTTATGTTTAAAGTAATATATAGCGATAACACTTTACTGTTATCTAGTAAAATCACTATATACCGGGCCCCACGATTTCTGTTACCGCCCCTGATTAAGACAGACAATCAGTACAGTAACTGATCTCTTAGACTCTCACGGTCGCCGTCAACTCTGTTAAAGTTCTGAGACATTGCCGGGCTGGGCTATTAGGACGTGGTCTAATGCTGTCGAATCGAACAGACGTCTCGGCCCCGCCATAGCCACAGTACTGTGGAAACTCGTGAACACCGTGCCAGTTACCTTTTAATCGTTACACTGAAGATGCCGTCAAATTGTGGTGCCGAAACGTCTGTTTTAACGCAATCAGTACAGTACTTCCTTCTCACTGATGCGTGTAGTTGCATTCAATTTGCTGTACTGATCTTGCAGAGATTCCGAAACCACGGAAACTACGTTTTTTTACGTAGGGGGATTTTTCCGGCCTAGTAGAACAGGTATTCATAATCTCTACTGAACATTTTTCATGTCCATCGTAGTATCTCCCCCCCCCCCCTTTAGAACTAATCTTTATTATTCAGATCGTCTATGCTGCCACTGACCTACTTGAGACTTCCCCTCCAGACAATACATCCTGCTGGAGGATGTACACAAGGTTATCCCTAAATTGACCTAGCGTTTTCCCCCTTCGTGGTCTCGTAAATTCACCGACCTACTCCTCTTCAGGTATTGATCACCATCAACTTGGACGTAGCTGTAAGAGAAGCGTGCGCGCCCATACACACATTCACGTCATTTAGTAAATAAAATAACTATTTGCAATACAAGAATACGTATTACTGATAACATGGTATGCGCTAACAAAATTACCGAAAGTCTCAAGCCTAGGACACGTATGTGCACCACGTGATCGCTTCATCGATCGCTGTCATGAAAACGTAACCATGTGTTTATTCTAATTCAAGACCCGTAGGAGTTTATCGTTTAATATTATTTTCTCCCGTACGAGCTGGACGATCAAACGAACCGGGTTTGTAACACATTACAAATATGTGTAAAGTTCCAAAAACCACCATCCTATAACGTGGTTACGTTAGCAGTCTTTAAAAAGTACGTTGTACAGAGTGTTGTTCTGTCACACTCATCGACAGGTACTGCGGTCTCCAAAAAGAAATCGTCAGCGAACAGCTTTAAAATTCAATCTGAGTCAAACATCTACGAGACTTCAATCTGAGTCTCTGACTTCAATTACCTGGGTTGCACTATCACTATTGGGAATGACACAGCCCGAAATATCACTACAAAATATCGAGGTTTCAGATGATGCCGTGGCGTCATACATAGAACGTTGAGGAACAGGACAAAGAAAGAGGCAAGGTTAAATTTTATAAAACAATGGCAGTGCCTCTTTTACCATATGGATGTGAAACGTGGGTTCCTACAAAGAAGATTAAAAATCAGATTCAAACTTCGTAAAATGAAATTTCTGATAAGAACAAAGGGTTACACGAGACATGATCGTTTGCGCAATGAGGATATTAGAGAAGAGCTACAGGTATTCTCCATAAATGATGAAATCCAGACATATCGCAGGGAGTGGTTACAGCATCTGGACAGAATAAAGGATGGACGACTACCTAAGGTTTGCTTTTCGTTATAGAGACGGAACAGGCAAAGTGGCTACTCCGTGAGGTGCAGAAGAAGAAGAGGAAGAATCTACGATAAGAATGTGAAAATAGAGAAAAAATTACCACACCACTTCTGAATGACCTGTAAACATTCTACCGTTCAAGAAACCTGCTATCTCTTATCCCCATGATTCCAGAAGGTTGGCATTCTACAGCAAGTGACCCTCTTCATTTCTTTCATAGGACTTTAGGAAACCGCAAAATTCCCCACGAAACAGATTTTCCTTCACCTTCTTATCCACCTGTTCTTACAAAACATAGCGCATATGTTTCGGGTATTCTAAAGGAAATGATTTGTCGAGAGAACCTACCGGCAAACCTTAGCGGTTTAAGTGAAAAGATTGGGACACACTTAGAGTAATGAAGCAACATCCCTTTACATATATGATCGAAACAGATTTTCCATCTACTTCTTATCCCGGCGCATACAGATTCTTACCTTTCCATCTACAGATTTTCCTCTTCTTACAAAACCTGGCGCATACGTTTCGGGTATGCAACAGGAAACCATTTGTCAAGAGAACCTACCGGCAAACCCTGGCATTTAAGTGAGACACACGTAGAGTAATGAAGCAACATCCCTTTAGATATTTGATCGAAAATCCATGTGACAATTACGAGTGCTGCCCGAAACTCACCTCAAAGCACATTGACCATGTTCTGTCTCATAGAAAACGTGGAACTGAATTTCATGTATTGAATGTATCATTTATGTCACGTAACGTTTTGTTACAAAACATAATTTCAGTACTGTTTATTTCAAGACATACTGTAGAATACGTAATTCATTAGTTCAAATTACCATCATCAAATATTTGTTGCAACGGATATTATTTATAAGTAAATTGTTAAAAAACCAGTTATTAATGAAAAGTACAATATTTTTATTAAAATAATTTATTTAATTATATTTAATATTTACTTAACAAAATTTAGAATTTTTAAAACTTACGATTTTCAATAATAATTTCAATTTGTTTTGGTATTACTTATTTTGCGTTAATCACATAAAGAAATTATATATTTCACTTTCTTTATAGTATCTGAGATGTTCTTTCTGACAATTTAATTTCAGATAATTTTTTCAGACAAGTATCTGATGATGATGGTAGATTGAACTACCGAAACGTAGGCTTACATAACGTTATCAATAAAAATACATAATTGATTCAAACGTGTTATTTCATTTATGAAATAAACGATACACAGATAATGTATTTCATATTATAAAAACAAGTAAATAAAATAAAAATTATCTAACTTGTATTCAATTTGACCATTGTTGACATTGCATTATTATTTTTATTGACTCTGTTTGTTCAAAACACTCAAGTAAAAATAAAAATAAACTGTTTTCCTCATTTATGTCGTAATATTTTTATTTACCAGGAACAAATTCAATAAACACTTTCTTTATAAATACTTATTTTCTTTACAATTATTTAAATTATATAGTTTATGATAAAATTGTTAACAATATTAGAGCGTAAAAAGTGGTCTCGTTGTGTTATTTATTTTTAACACAGAGTTTAATCAATTCTAATAAGTTATTTCTGTCACTGAGATGAATAATTATTAATATTCAGTAACCACCCGTGTTTTACACACAAATAAAACTACAAACACATCCAAGAACATTCCTTGGATGTCTAAATAAACAAACTACATCTTAAAAATGGTTTTAAAGAAATTGCTTTTATAATAACAAAGAAAGTAAACCTACATGTCTTTTATTCTTTAATGTAATTGATCGAAAATAATAAAAAATGTTTAATTAATACTCAGTTTAATATAATAAGTTCCAATTAATCCTTAGTTATTGTTTTCGAAATGAAAAAGTAAAATATCAAGTAGATATATCAAAACTTACTTACTTACTAGCCAACGCCCACCCTTGGCTGTTGGGCCATTAGGCGGCGCGCTGACCAGTAGAGACGTGAGAGCCTTGCCGTACCATTTTCGTCTTGGACTTGCGTGTCTGAGATCAAGGCTGGACATGCAATTAGGTGATCCGCATTCATGGAAGCGTATCCACAGAGAACACATTCAGGAGACGACAACACGCCAATGCGGTGCAGGTGGGAGGCCAGGTAGTCATGACCGGTTGTAGTTCTAAAAAGAGCAACACTAGTTGCTCGGGGTAGAGTTCTGTTGATGAGATATATCAAAACTACCGGTAATAATTACATTATTTTTCCTTATATGATATGAGCGTTTTGTTTGAGCTCGTATAATATTCACTTTTATTAATCCTTTTTTCTTTGCAAAATAAATAATCATTTAAAAAACCTCTAATTACGTTTTACATACTCAACAAAGAATATGTTCATTCAATGTAACTGGAGCACTGTATTGAACTATTGTTGTTGCAGTACTCCATTGGACTGTATTGGTGTTAGTAAGATCTCTAGACCTTACTATATTAAGGATCTTACAGTACTACAGTAGTATAAATATTAACCCTTTCAGTCACAGTTTCCTATATCTAGGACACCATATTTTGAACAACACTGTGTCGTGGACTGCAGATTGAGATGCTTTTCATACTGTACTATTTTTAGGGCCTTTCTCTATTCATTAATAACATGGTGTAGTCTATCCTTGAATTTATGAACTGTTTGGAGGAATGTAAAGTACAGCTGTTCATTGGGTTTCGGTATCACAAAAACACTGGCTCGTATAATGTTTATAATGACATAGCATACTTTTTCAATGCGACTAAACATTTTTTAAATAAAAAATAGCCTTTAATGTATTGGAATGTTACGTGAGATATTGAAATGGATGTAATTTGTTAACAAAGAACGCTTTTAGAATCGTGTCCTATAGCAGACAGAAACAAATATAATAAGAAAAGATATCAGTACAATATATTTGGTTGTTATTTCTCACTTCCATGTAATCCCTAATCTTGTATTGAGGCATATAATTTTATAAACTTGCACGCATAACTGTAAATAGTGCTACTTGTGTAGATCATGTGTGGATTAGAGCTAGAAATATCCATAAATTTACTGCAAATATAGTTAATATTCGTATAACTGATCATCATATGATAAGTTTAGTTGTAGGTTTAAAAAATTATACCAAAAAAAATGTACATCAAAAACAATTCACAGAGAAATTGAATTTTAAAATAATTTCAGATATGGCAGAACAATGACTGGTCTGTTTTAGCCGTAATTCATGCTTATATTGGCTTTCCAATGTTAATAAGCTTTATAAATAGTTTAATACGTACTTGCAGTGAAATTTTATTATAAAATCTCAGCACAACATAACATGGTTGAAAACTTAAAATCTTACAAAAAGCACAAAATAGGCAAACGAGGAGACCCTTTGACATAAACGTTTTATCGGTGTCACAGTGACTAGTGGTGTGTGCAACAAGTGAGTGTAGTATAAATTTATTTAACCACTAATAAAATTTGTAGTTTAATAAACGTTTATTTTATCACACCAGTTTAAAACGGTCTTAAAATACGCGTTATCATTAGCTAGAGGGAAACATGAATGTCTTTTTACAAGTGCAGGGGGAAAAATAGAGAACAATGGAAAAACTTAACTAGTATAGTGGGAGAACAAAAATACAAAGCTGAGATTATGAGTTTGTTTAAGGACGGACAGCTGATAAACGACAAAGCTTAGATAGCAGAGTTGTTCAATCAGTATTATGTTGACGTAGCTGATAACGTTGATTTATCCTAGATTTAGTCTCTTGCCTACTGACATTAAAGAAAATATAAAAAACACAATTCTTCTTAAACATTTGAAAACTTGGCTAATAAATAAAAAGTCAGTTGAATACCTTTATATCTTGCATATCGTTAAAAATAATTTTAACGACACGAGATTCTATCATTAACCTTTCATATCATGATACTTTTCACACTTCACGTCCAAAATTTCCCTGTATTTCTTCACTTCCTCGATCAAAAGTCCAATGATTCGGCCATTGATAAGAAAAATAAAACGAAAGGAAGCACGTCACAGAAAACCAAAATCGTCTGAACGTCGACGTCCGTGTGTAGCCCTTCAATACTGCCAATGTACTAGCACACCGCTCTCAGCAGTCCCAGCGGTGACAAAAACCAACGCCGGGCCAACGATAGTCAACGTCGCGTTAACGCCCGGTCGTGTGTACTGGATAATCTTATTCTGTGTACTGTTGAACCGTCGAGCGGTAACGTCGCGTCGACGCTACGTCCGTGTGTACCTAGCCTAAGGGTACAGGTGAATCCCGATTAACAGCTGTCAGAAGAGGCGATAATCCAACGGCCGAAGGACAGAAGAACAACAGCCAAAGGGAAACCAAATCTCTAAAGTATAACAAAACCATTCTAGAAAAAAGAAAACCTTGACCAGAAATTATTCTTGGCTCTGGGTTGAAAGTCGATGTGTCTGGTTGGTTCGCTGTAGGTTTCAGGAAAATCATTAATCATCAGAAGGCCTTACAGTTAGAGGTACGAATTAATAGTAACAGTAAAAGGAACTAGCTGAAAACATTTTCATTAAAAAAGTACTTAAATATTTATTAAAATATCATATGTGGAATGTTGAAAGTTCAAAGATAAGATATAAGAAATTTCACAGAAATCAACAGTATGCATGTGGAAATCACAGACATCACAATAGAAGAAATGAGACAGAAATTGCGATATAATAGCAGTGGGAGATTGGTTGCATGATAGAAGACGTAAACGGGATTATCATGTTTCAAGAGTAAACGAAAGGGGTGAGGTGATTATCAGAGCAGCGAGAGATTAGAGACAGGCTTCGGCAAAGAGGGCGTAGGCAGACTGGAGAAAGGATAAGTCGTTTAGGTACAGTAAACAGCTTTACAGTTTATATTGGAAAGAGGAAAAATGTTCGTTTCAAAGTGACAAGAAAAACTACTTCGCTACGTTTTATGCCAGCCTGTTTCAATTCGTAAAAATTTTTAATAATTATAATTATTAAAATTATATTGATATATGTTTAAAATTTTCTTGTGTTTATATTATTATTAATAATAAAAAACCTTTAATAAGAATATATTTTTTTATTTTGTAAATTACAAATATTTCAATAGTAATACAACTATCATCATCATATACGAGTATAATTAATAAATTCATAATTTTTATATCAATTGTTCAAAACAGCTGTTTTATATGTAGACTAATGTTTTTATATGTGTTTATAAAATATGTTATATAATTAATTGTAAAATATAATATAAATATTTATTATTTTATTAAATTAGCAATTCTGAAAATATTATCATTTTTGTATTAATCTGAATTTGTTCTGGTATTAATTTATTACTTGTTTTATGTTTAAATATTTTTAAATTTTCGCATAAGGTCATTTTGGGAATTGTTGTTAGTTTTAAATTTAAATTATTAAAATTATTATTAACACATTTACAAATTTAAATAATATCAGTTTATTAAAACACACTTCCAAAGGTCCAAAAATGACCTTATGGGAAAATTTAGAAATATTTAACATAATACAAGTAATAAATTAATACCAGAACAAATTCAGATTAATACAAAATATGAGAATATTTTCAGGAGTAATAATTTAATAAAAAAAAAATATTTATATTATATTTTACAATTAATTATATAACATATTTTATAAACACATATAAAAACATTAAATTTAGTCGACATAAAAACAACTGTGTTGAACAATTGATTTAAAAAGTTTTAATTTATTAATTATATCTGATGATGATAGTTGTATTACTATCAAAACATTTGTAATTTAAAAAAAAAATATATTCTTGTTAAAAGTTTTTTTTATTATTAATAATAATATTATTAAAATTAATATAAAATTAAATATTAATTAATGATAATTAAAATGACAAAAACCGATCTTCCATACCCGACTTTATTTAATTTTAGATTTTTTTTTCATAGAAAAACGTGGGCTTCTATAATGAGTATTGTAATGAGTAATAATGAGTATTATCAGATTCAGATTAACAAGATCGTAGTGTCGGCGCCCAGCAGACGAACTGTCTCGGTCCGTATTGAGGTCAGAACGTAGCCGCCAATGTCAATGAGAAGGAGAAGGTCATACTCGTTTTTACTATCACTCCGCACGATGCCCTTCAGATCAGCTATAAAAAGAGCCTAACATTGCGTTTTGCTCGTGGTAAGCGAAATAGGTTTCTTCACTGCTATGTACGAATTCATATTTCCAAATATCAGCTTCGTTAAGTCTTACATCAGCTTTATTAGTTATCTACAAACAAAAAAGTACAATTCGTCTAGAATATACTAATCAGCAAGAAGTGTGATAAGGAATGAATAGTGCTGATCCAACACCACCTCCAATCCATCAATGGCAATAACGCTAACGGTAATTACACTTTTTCGTGACGTTATCATTTATGACGCGAATTACCTGCCGTAGACTAGCTTTTTGTAATTTGTCATGACGTTGCTGCCGCCATGGATACGTCTCATGAATCAATAATGTTTTTGATTCTTTGGCAAATATTTAATTTTCGAAAAGAGAATAACGATTATTTTGTTTAGACAACAACTGATAATTTAATTGTCGTGTATTTGTCTGGGAATAATGACATTACATCGGATATCGCTTTTTGTATTTTAAAATGATTAAAACGCTTTTATCTTTCTATTTTTGTTGTTGTTGTTGAGGTATTTGAATTGTTCAAGAATGTCAAGTGGAATGAGTGACGTACAATACACGTGGAATCGGTGATGAACCTTATGTAGGCGGTCTGTCCTCTGTCTGCTGGAACAGGCAAGTGGTAGTCGCTTGAAAGCTAAGCAAATATGTAAAACGTGTGTCGGGCATTTCCACAACAGGTCAGGGCAGTCATGAGCACGATAAATGATTTATTAAAAAAAGGTGGTGATGGCAGTAGGTTAACTTCCCTTCTTCAACTTCCTTGTTAGGACTCTGTCCTGTTCTATAATGGTCCCACATATTGTCACTCCACCTCTTCCTTGGACGACCATTGCTCCTCTTGGTGTTTGGTTGGCTATCTCTTGCCTTTTTCACTAGTCTTCTGTCATCCAATCTTGATATATGTTCATTCCACATCCTTCTTCTTTCCGCAGTCCAAGAATTAATATCTGTTACATTACAGGTTCCTCTTATTCTGTTGTTTGGCAACCTATCGTACATCGTATTTCCTAGTACCGTCCGTAATATAATCATTTCTATAGTTTGCCGTTTTATTCGAGTTGTTGCTTGATCTCTGATGCAGAGAATATTACTAGACTTAAAGCTCTTTTTTAAACCCTAGTTTTTGCTTCTTGTGTGAGGTATTTATTATTCCATATAAGGTTATTTACGCATCCAGTAATACTTCGTGCTTTCATCAATTGATGTTCTGTTTCTTCATCTACCCTATTGTTACTTGTGAGCCTTATTCCTAAGTAGTCTATCTGCGTTACTTGTTCTATTATTCTGTCATTTATCACAAGCTTACACCTTAGTGGGCCATGTGAAATTGTAATTGATTTTGTTTTCTCTTCCACTGTCTTCATGTTATACTTTTGGCACGCTTTGTTAAAATTATACACAAGTCTTTGTAAGTCATTTTCATTTTTCGCCGTCGTCTGCACAACATATAATATTAAACACACTTCTGCCCATCCTATATCCTCTCATATGCTTTACCTAGTCATAATAGGCTAACTAATAATCGTAATTAAAGCTGTGAATTCTTTTAGAAGTCGAGGCTGCAGACAAGTAGATAAGAAACAAGAATGTTGCCAAAGGTTCAGTTTGAGCTGTAGTACCGTAAAAAGAAGACAAAACGTTTTTGTAATTTTTGGCAGTAAAGTTCAAGAGAGAATGAAGTAGCATTAACTCCAGTAACTGGAAGACTTACCTACTTACACATATTTATTTGTAGATTTGTTTATAATATATGTGTTTATATATAATATTATTAATAATATTTTTTTATATCATTTATTTTCGCAAAATAAGTTATCTTTCGCAGTCAGTACATACAATGTTTACTGTCGATTGTATAACCTGCAGACTCTATTCGCATCATGTTTCCATCCACCGTGACAGATCCAGGATTCAGTGGCATTCGTAAGCTTCTCTCTGTCGTCGGTTTTCTTGCAGGGGGTTCGAGATAAAACAAATGATCACACGTCACACTTCTGTATCCAGCACAGCGCAGTCAGTGAAGAGTCATTAAGTAATCTTCTGAAGCAACAGAAACTCGATTAGGTTAAGACTGTAAACTTCAAATTTTACAGTTCAACAAGTCAGAAGACGTAGCTGACTCGCAGAAGTTTCAGGGCAAATAGACGGCAAGTTGAACAGCACTACTAACGTTCTCTGTCAGAAGTGTCATCCGTCTGAAGAAAGACTCAATGCAACACTGGAAAAAAGATTTTTCTTGGGTACGATCGGAATTTAAAATGTTTTCCTTCCGTAGAATGTTTTTTTCTAAATCGACAGGTGTACGTGAAGTATGAAATCTATAAGAAAATTGGACTACTTATGTTTAATCCTCACTATAAAGGAAATATATTATAGCCCACATGTAGGAAACACAAAATGCAAAGGCGCTGTTAACATTCATACCTTATCAAGTAATTAGCTAAATTTGTTTGTTAATGACGTACTTCTTGAAACGCCACCTGGACACACGAAACGTTAATGGACAAACGAATTGTCGAGGAAGTGTTTATAGGAACGTAAAAACAACTATAGGAAAGGTCATTATGAATATTATTTCAATGGGATAATTTTGAAAATTTTGAAAATTGTATGCACTTATTGTAATTTGCAATTATTTAAATTTTTGCTCAATTTTGTTTTTCTGTATCAGAACACAGAACACTGGACGCACTTAATAGTAAGAGCTAACTTCCGCCTCCATGTCTAAGCGCACGCGCGCGCGCGCACACACACACGCACACACACTATATATATATAAAACTTTTCTGCAGACGCTTTTGGGTCCTGTCGTATCCTTTCCGTCAGTGACTGCTCTGCCGCTGACGAAATTATTGCCTTCCGCGAAAATAATGGAGTTTCCACTTTAAAAGTGGTGTTCAATTAATATAATACATAATGTATACATAAGTGTGTTTTGTGTGTGTGTGTGTGTGTGTGATAGAGAAGGGTGTACACACACACACACACACACACACACACACACACACACACACACACACACACACACACACACACACACACACACACACACACACACACACACACACACACACACACACACACACACACAGAAGGAGAGAGATAGAAAAAAAAGTTTGAGGAATTTAGGTCACTGATAACTTCCATAGTCCTACTTAACTTTATTGCGGTATTTTCTTTGTGTTCTTTGAAAAGGAATGTCTTTGTGATGAAGATTTCGACACAGCACAGACTGCACGCTGGCTGACACTCGAACGTGTCCCTGACCTTGTAATTTCTGTTTGTTGGTGACTTTATTACTAATTCTATATCGTAGACAGTATTATCAGATTTGTTTTTTTAACGATTTCATTAACTGAATAATGTTCGTGTTATTTTCCGCAAACAAATTTTAAGGGAATTAGTTTTGGCCGTATACTGAAACTAGGCCTAATAATTTTTTAAGGAGTTCCTAATTTAGAATCATATGCTTCTATTAGATATAATAGGTGAAACATATATCAAAATCGAACGATTCTCTTGGAGTCGTAGTCGTACCTCGTTGAACTGATACTGAGGACTGTACCAAATCAGTGGCGTATCTAGAATTTGGCTTTGGGAGGAGAGGGGTCCATACGAGTCGGCTTCATACAAAAGAAAAAGAAAGCAAGTTAAGACGAATCAATATTACTACCTTTAAAGTGGCTGAATAACGTGTGTTAACATCCTGCAATCAGTACCATTAAAGTAAACGGTAATAACACAAACATTCGCGATTTTGAAAAACATTGTGTACAAGATACTTATTGATTGAATTGATTTTCCTATATTTAATATTTCAATCGTATACCCTAATGCTGTGTAATAAACCTGTTTCCATATTGCCTACGTAGAGGTGTTCTGTGTCTCAAGAAAAGAGACGAAAAACGATCAACGCACACCATGCAAACGTGAGTGAGCTGCTTATTATATATGAAAGAGGAATAAATATAACGGACCATTTACAGACACGACTGATAGCCTGTTGTATATTTAAAAAAAGAGTTACTACTATATTAATGTACACAGCTGACACAAATAAAATAAAATAGCCTAAAAATTCGCCTAAAATAAAAGAGGTTAACAAAATTCATTCTATTTACACAGTTAGTTAAAGTAAGTCTTAATTTATACAAAGGATACATTTATCATCACATTTGATGCCTTTGAGTTAGCGCTGGAGATACAAAAAAAAATCAAAAAAAATTCTCTAGTCTTCCAAAAAAATTCAAGTTAGCTGTGGTGTACCTACTTCTTCACCTTGTTGTCGTCCTCGAATACTATAGGTCAGGTGAATTGTTTTTTTTTATTTTACCGTAAAGGTAAAATCGGCGACTGTCAGATCCGGAATGAACGACGAATGAAGACCACAGACCGGCCCAATTTGTCGGTCACCCGATTTGTCGCCAAAACCGTGCGTGGTCGCTCCTCAATGTCACAGTGAACGTGGATCGCTTTCAGATTCCTGTTCGGTCTCTTCCGTCTAATGGCTTCTCTAATTTTCTTGGAGCGTCTGTCTCAGTGTACCCCTCGCTCCCACCATCGTCTTACCTTCTGTTATGCTAGCAACATGTTCAGCGGGGCATAGTTTAGTTACTAAACTGTCGGTAGCAAGATGTAACCGGACGGATCAAACGTTGCTGACCATAGCCGTGGATAAAAGGAAAGAAGGATAATAAGAAACCAATAATGATGAGGAGACATATAGAGCGACGAAGCTAACAAAACGACGTGGATCACCTGTACTGAAGAAAAAGATTCTGAAACTTTTGTGAAGTGGAAGAGTTAACAGCATGTGCAACGGGAACGTCAAGACATTCAGTTCTGTTACAGAAGTTCTGTAGGTACTGTCTAGTGTTTCTGATCACAAAAACTAAACATGTCTAACTAACATAAATCTAACGAAATTCACGTATTACTAAACCCGGCGTTTATTATTATTTAAGACGATAATATTGTTTTTTTTTTTAAGCATTAAGTAGCTATTCTTTAGACACTACAAATTTAGGACATAAATAATAAAACAACGAAAGCTGATTTTCATTTATGAAAATTACTCTTTGCTGATAACAACTAACCATAAACCTGGATAACATTGTTACGACCGTCTCATGGATTGTTGTATTGTACAGTGGAAACAAAATACAGACACCAATGAAGTCACTAATTACCAGATTTAATTAGTCACAAATAACGATTTTAAATCAACGAGATACTCACATTCAGTAATTAAAGTAAAATTTTTCCACACGCAATGATAATGTCACCTATTAGCGTTCCGCACTAATTATAACACAATAATCACTTTCCACTAATCAGCAACAATCACTTGATCCGCACTCCACAATATCGACAGGTGTAACTGACTGACTAAGCCGTCCGCTGTTGCTTATATATATCTCATACAGGTTCCAGAATAATTTTCCATATTCCTGACTGCATGCCAACATAATTTGCGTAGTTACAAGAGCTCGAACAGTCTGGAGGCTACGTGAGTGCCGGCCTTGACACAGACGCCGTACGCTGGGCTAGCCGAGAAACGTGTAGAAGGTCGCTCTCGAATTTTCGAGAGCGGGACGTAATTTTCGTAGCAATATGTTTCCAGAGTATTTTGTGCCTGTTAATATTAATTCTTCCATTTTAATATTATGGAATCAATTAATATTTCCTCCCATGTTAGAACCACTCTTTTTCCTAGCAGTAAATCAGATTCTTGGTGACCTAAAGTAAGAAAGATCTACGTGGTGGATGTTGAAAATTTATTAACACATTCGTTAAGACAAAGGAAGTAGTCGTTCAAGGTTACTTGTTTTGTTACAAGTTTTAAAATACAATGCCCGAAATAGACTTTCGAAAAGATTTTTATTGTAATAGGAAATTGGGAACTGTATATATCGTTTAAAGGAGTTAGGGATTAAAAAAATACCGTAATTACTTGATCTGATTGCTAATAGGCCTACTGTCGGGATTAATTATAGGCTCTGATAAACACTGGTTCTTTAGAAAGCTAGAATTGGTTGTTAACCCCAACTGAACTTGGTCGATTGCTGGAATTGTTGTGGGAGTTGTAAATTCCCTCCCAGCAATTGCCATTTACACTGATGAAATACAAATTACTTACAGTACCTGTGATTTGATGGGAAGCACTCATGTAGGTTATAAGACCGCATGTAGCGGAAGCTGCTTGTTGTGGTAGTTGATGTAGTGGAAACTGCGGTGTTGATGAACAGTTTGCACATACACGATTTTTCGAACTTTTGCGTGAGTTTTATACCGTTTACCGTATTTGCGGAAAACGTTACAAGAAAGAAGCAGGCCTGCGAAGGCGACGCGAACACGTGTGTTACTATGAAGCGAACAACAGAACAGAGTTCAGCGCACGCGCGAGAGATCGATTTGTGGTTGGTCTTGCATAAAACGACACGCACTCGCGCACTATTTGAACTTACCAAATCGTACGTGAAATTAAAGTTACGAGGAAAGACAAACACAGGATACTTACACAATGAAAATTAATTACAACTGAAAATTAGCTAAACGCTACATCTAACACACCGCCCGCCAAAAACCTATGGTTTTTCAAATAGTGACGGGGGTGACCACGTGCATTTACAAAACTGGAAAGGGTGCAACCTTATTGACGGGTCGCACTACGGTACCATTTGCGGTACGTATGGTCAAAACTCGGGTAACGGAATCAGGAGCGGGATGAAGGGAGAGGATTCGTCCGACAGGCCAGTGCAGTGGTGCTGACTCTCCGTCTTGTAATAGTACAAGTTGCCCTTCATGGAGTGACGCCGAGTTCTTGTTCCACTTGGAGCGTTGAAGTTGAGTTTGAAGATAGCTCTGACTCCACCGTTTCCAAAACGATTGAACTATTTGACGTAGATGAGTCCATCGCTGACGTGGATGGGCGACATTATCTTGAGGCTCTTCTGGAGCTGATAACAAGGATCTTCCAACGAGGAAATGTCCAGGGGTAAGAAAATCAAGTTCCTCAGATGGATCTGGTGACATGTCGCATAGAGGACGACTGTTCAATATCGCTTCAATGTGAGTGAATATGGTACAATATTCTTCAAATGTAAATATTACATCACCAAGAGTGCGGTACAAATGACCTTTCGCGGATTTGACGGCGGCTTCCCAAATTCCACCGAAATTCGGCGCATACGGCGGATTGAAGTGCCATTGAATTTTGCGTTTCGCTAATTGAGCGGCTATTTCATCGCTATGAGTTTCCAACATAGAACATAGATCACGAAAGTGGCGGGAGGCGCCGACGAAGTTACGACCATTGTCAAATAAAGATCTGAAGGAAGTCCACGACGAGCGATGAAACATCCAGCGTGGCGAGGAAAGCCTCAGTAGACAAATCTGAGACAACTTCTAGGTGTACTGCTCGGGTAACCATACACACAAATACGCAAAGATAACTTTTATAGGTGCGTGGTTTTCGAAGGCGAGAGTCTTTAGTTGAGAACGGACCAGCATAATCAATGCCGGTGGACAAGAATGCAGGTTGTGGTGTTACTCGAGACATAGGCAACGAAGCCATGATAGGTTGCGAGGGCCTTGCAGACATTTTAAAGCACTTGACACATTTACGCAGCCGAGCTCTCAAGGTGGAACGAAGGCAAGGAATCCAAAAGGTTTGGTTGATCAATCCTTGAGTAGTACGTGGTCCAGAATGCAAACCTAAAGTATGAAAATGATCAATGGCGAGATCAGTTAGATGTGATTTCTTTGGCAGAAGCATAGGAAACTTGGATCTGTCCGGCAACACGGAGTGACATAGTCTACCACCAGCACGAAGGATACCGTCGTTGGAGATAAACGGAGACAGCGAACGTAACGAGTCAGGAATCTTTCCCTTCTTCATACAGGCAATCTCTTGATCAAAGTAGTCTTGTTGCGTTAGACGTACTACGGTGAGTTCAGCGACTTTGAGTTCTTTGACAGACAAAACAGTAGATTTTGACGCCATATGCTTACGAGAGTGATTTACGAACCGATGAATGTAAGCAAATACACGTATGAGTTTTTTAAAACTCGACATTCTTTGGTAGAAGTCAGTGAATCTTTTTGGAGAGGTGACCACAAGAGTTGTAGCCGGAACAGGTTTCAATTCAGGAATCTCCAAGTGGACCTTTCTACTGTAGACAAGCAGAGGCCAAGACTTAGATGACACGTGAAATTGCGGTGGTCCCTTCCACCACAGTCCTGAGTTTTGAAGCGTGGCAGCAGTGCATCCACGGGAACCCACATCAGCTGGATTACTGTGCGTAGGAATGTGAGCCCAACATTTAAGTGCGGTGAGTTCCAGGATGGTCACCACTCGATTAGCAACATATGTTTTGAGTTTGTAAGATGGCGTATTAAGCCAATCCAATACAGTACTAGCATCAGTGTACAGTCGAATTTCCTGTATAGGAAGAGTGGATAGGACCTGTTGAGTTGATGCTATCAATCGTGACAATAGCACTGCGGCATTGAGCTCTAGTCGAGGGATGGAGACAGTTTTTAGTGGGGCGACACGACTTTTGGCAACAAGTAGTTGCATGTTGACTCGGTTGTCATTACTTTCTGAATGCAGATAAACGGCGGCGGCAAAGCCATGCTGTGACGTATCACAAAAACCGATGAGACGATAATGAGCGTTGTCAATAGTGGCGCGACGTGGAAATGATATTTCACTTACAGCTGATAATCCAACAACGAATTTTTCCAATCCTCTTCGGATTCAGAGCATAACGGGTCATCCCAATCCAATGAAGCAGTCCAAAGACGTTGCATGAAACATTTGGCCCAAAAAACGACAGGCGAAAGCCAACCAAGAGGATCGAAAAATTGGGAGATGTAGGACAAGATACTGCGTTTGGTGATTTTCCCTTTGAACGGAATATAGTTATACGAAAAGGTATCAGAAGATGGACACCAACGAATACCAAGAATTTTTACTGTTTGGTTTTCATCAGAAAAAATGAAAGGATTTTCCAGGTGTTCTGGAGGAAATTGGGCTATCAGTGCTGGGTTGTTTGATGTCCACTTTCTTAGCTCAAATCCCGAAAGTGACAACATTGAATTCAGCTCCTTTATGAGATGAACAGCTTCCTCATAGGTGTCAGTCCAGTGACTAGGTCGTCTACAAAGGTATGATGTTCGAGTGCATACGCGGCGCGTGGGAAAGATGAGCCTTCATCTGAAATCAGTAGTTTTAAAGAACGTTGAGCTAAATACGCTGACGGTTTTAGTCCATGTGTTACGGTGGCTAACTCATATTCTTGGAGAGGTTGAGATGAATCGCTACGCCAAAAGATATGTTGGAGATGTCGATCTTCTGGACGAAGTATAATTTGACGATACATCTGACGACAGTCTGCGGTGATGACAAATTTGTGAGTACTGAATGATATCAATATGTGTTGAAGGTCACTTTGAAGCTTGGGACCTGCAAGAAGACGTTCGTTGAGTGACACACCAGTGTGATCTGGAGAACTGGCATTAAACACGACCCGGATTTTTGCGTGGGGATCGTGCCTTTTGAATACACAATGGTTTGGAATTATATACGAAGACGGAGTGTGCGCAACAGACATGTGGCCCAGGTCCAAGTATTCCTGCATGAAATTGTTATACTTGTCCTGCACTTCGGGGTTTTTTGAAAGGCGATGTTCCAAGTTAAGAAAGGAACCAACAGCGGCTGGACGATTCGATCCAATTTCAGTAGCTTCAGGAGCAACTGGCAGTGAAACCATGTACCGCCCGCCCTGTACTCTCGTCGTGGTTTGAACAAACAAGTCTTCACAATATTGGTCTTGAGGAGATATAGATTTGGGTGTTTCGACTTCCTCTATTTCCCAAAACCGTTTAAGTTGGAGATCAACCCTATCGTTCAGAGTTGAGAACAAGGTGGTGGACGTCGCTTGACGTGATGAGAATGATTGGCGATTGACTACAGTGCCGACTAGGACATATCCGAACATGGTAGATATAGCAGAAGGATTGCCTTTGATTACGGAGCGTGGGCCGTCCGACAGGCAATATGGATACACGTCGCTTCCAATGAGTAGGTCGACCTTGGCAGGGCGATAAAAATCAGGGTCAGCAAGTTGCAGGCCTGAGAATTGGGCAGCTACATCCTTGTGGAGATTAATGGAAGGCAGTTCACTAGTGATGCGATCCATGACTACAGACTGTACATGAATTGGACGTTGACGAGCGTCACGAGACCGAAGACTGAGATCTACGGTGAAAGTAGCCTTGTTCACTTGAGAATTTATACCAGTGAGTGTGAAGTCAACAGGGCATTGTTTAAGAGCAAGACGTGCAGCGCAATCTGCGGTGATTATACTGCGTTGACTGCCAGAATCGAGAACAGCTCGAATTTCCTGGCACTGACCATATGCATCCTTTACTAATACTTTTGCTGTGCCGAGTAACACAATTTTCGAAACAGTATCGACGGTTGAGGCGTGACAAGAGAAAGTTGCATTCTGACTGTTTGCACAGCTTGATGGTGATAAAACAGGTCCGAGTGCGCCCGTTTGCACACTATTCGGCGTTGAATTGACAGACGAGCTTTGAACATTTGTCTGACAAAGCATAGTGTTGTGGCTTTTGCTGTTACATGTTCGACAACTTTTGTTTGAAGTACAATTTGCACGAGGATGAGTGGAAAAACAAGCAAAGCATCGTTTGTGCTGACGAAGTACATTGTAACGAGAGTCAACAGGCAGTCGTTGAAACTTTTCACAATTGAATATTTTGTGATTGCCATTGCAATGAAAACAGGTAGTGTTGGGTCGAGCTTCCTGAGAGGTTTGAACTAACAGAGTCTTTGCAGATTTATTTACAAATTTTGCCTGGTTAGGTGTGCCTTTGAAACCACTTGTGCCGGGAAACGATCGCCTATTGACAGGTGGTGTACTGGGAGGCGAACTAGGAGGCGATTCAGCCTGAATGATTTCGTATGACCTTTCTAAGTTGGTGATAAATTTTATCAAATCCTGAAAGGTAGGAATTTTATTATCATCCTCCGTTTGTTTTTGTTCGTACAGCATACGGACGTCAGAAGGCAATTTGTGTAAAGCGAGCTGCAACAGGAGAAAATCTTGCATGTTTATGTCAAGGGTGAGCAAGGCACTGACGGATGACTGAAAGGTTGACAGGTAATGTTTTAAGTTGTCATGGCTATTTTCTTTTATTTGATAATTTTTCATCAAAGCATAATAATGATTTGCAGCAGACCTCTTATTACTGTATCTATTACATAAAATGTCATACGTTGTTTGGTAATTTACATCAGTAATTGGTAATGTTTCAACTAAGGACAATGCATGACCTGACAAGTGCGTACGCAAACATTGAAGTTTTTGACATGGTGTGAAGACAGATGAATTGTGAACAGATGAATCAAACAAATTTTTAAAATTAATCCATTGATTAGGTTCACCAGAGAAAACAGGCAGTGAAATTTTGGGCACCTTAAAGGAAGCATGTGCCTGTATGACAGGCTTTTGTTCAGTTGAATTGTCCAGTGTGAGGAGACTGAACAGTTCATCACATTCTTTTGAAATGTCAAGTACATCAGTTGAATCCTTTTCTTGTAAGGAAATATTATTTATTTCAATTTTTTCGATTGCATCTGAAAAGTCGTTGTATAATTTAAGTGCGATTTCGTACGTTTTCCCATCTAAATTATGCCCCTTTGAAGTTGCAAAGGTCTGTAGCGTATTTAGGGTACGTTTGCATTTTGCAAAATAAACTGCATTTGCGCGTAGTAATGCGTCCTTTTTACCGGTCATGTTGAATGATTGTTGAACAATTTATTGCGGAGAAGACTAGACGAGATGACTTTTTTCAGTATAATGTGCACGATGCATTTGAAGTATCCGATGTATAATGTGTGTATACAGTAGCACAGACGGCTGAATGTATTTTTGCGTGTGGACTGGCTGCGGATACGTGAGTTATGCGTAAACACAGGGGGGGGATTCTGAGTCATAGGTGACGTACTGGGAATGTCGCAATAGTTTTTAGCCAACAAAACAAGAAAAAACAGTTATGAAATGTACCTTATGAAATAACAGCTACTTGACACTAATAACAATTACCGTACACTGTTTACACGGAGACATACGAGAGTAGTTGCACAACATAACCGTTACCGGTAACCGACGAAATGAGCAGTAGTAACAGTTCGCCCGACCACGTTTCACAAGTTTTTATGATTTCACAAAAACGACACTGCGAATTTGAACCATCCACTATCTGAACAATCCGGCCCGGAGGACCATTTGTCGGGATTAATTATAGGCTCTGATAAACACTGGTTCTTTAGAAAGCTAGAATTGGTTGTTAACCCCAACTGAACTTGGTCGATTGCTGGAATTGTTGTGGGAGTTGTAAATTCCCTCCCAGCAATTGCCATTTACACTGATGAAATACAAATTACTTACAGTACCTGTGATTTGATGGGAAGCACTCATGTAGGTTATAAAACCGCATGTAGCGGAAGCTGCTTGTTGTGGTAGTTGATGTAGTGGAAACTGCGGTGTTGATGAACAGTTTGCACATACACGATTTTTCGAACTTTTGCGTGAGTTTTATACCGTTTACCGTATTTGCGGAAAACGTTACATACGAAAAAGAAGCAGGCCTGCGAAGGCGACGCGACACGTGTGTTATTATGAAGCGAACAACAGAACAGAGTTCAGCGCACGCGCTAGAGATCGATTTGTGGTTGGTCTTGCATAAAACGACACGCACTCGCGCACTATTTGAACTTACCAAATGTACGTGAAATTAAAGTTACGAGGAAAGACAAACACAGGATACTTACACAATGAAAATTAATTACAACTGAAAATTAGCTAAACGCTACATCTAACACCTACGTAGTACTAAAAATGCCATTATTCCTCCCTTTTCATGGCACATCATAAGTATTATACAAACCCCACCAGAGGTGTGATAAGGGAATTATCTAATGTTAATGCATACAAAAGAAAGGCAAAAAGTTGGTTACATGAATGTCGACAATATAAAGACTTTATTTAATAAGGTAGAATTATTTTGACTTTTTCTTGTTAGAATTGTGTTATGTCTTAAACAATACAGTATTCAGTTTATTGTATTAAATGAATACATTGATACGGTACTAAACAGATAAAGTAATCCTTTTTTATTGGTCGGTTTCTTTTTCATTTGTATCGGCCATCTGAGGACCACATGCCAATTTCAATTCTTTATTTCTTGTTCATTTCTTTTCCTCCAATATTCTTTCATATTTTCACTGTCTCTTCTTCCTGTCTTCAGTCCACTTTGAACCTGCGTTTTTCTCTCTCTTACCCTGGACTCCTTCCATTTTCAACACTTTTGCCCGAAAAGCTGCTCTTTCAATAAATCCTTTTGGACTTCTTTAATCGCACAGATATTTAAAGATATGCTTTGTTAACCTATTGTCGTCCATTCTTTATAAATGTCCAAAAAATAATAGTCTTCTTTTTCTCATTGTTTCTGTTATATTTTCTATACATTGATATATTTCATCATTACTTCTTAATTTCCAACCTTCTGAAGTTTTCGTGGGCCTAATATTTTCCTAATAATTCGTCTTTCCAATATTTCTAGAATATGATCGATTTCTTTATTAATTTGCGAATTGTTTAATTGAATTTCGTGTCCGTCCTTTATGTATTTAATTGTCATTAAATTATATTGTTATGCAAGATGGGTTCACACGGTGCTTTATCTGTGTACCCTGTGATTCTTCTTTCCATAATTTTATATATTGAAATGTTTATCGATTTTTGTTTACTACAATAAGCTTATTTTATCCATAGGTGTTAGGGTTATGCAGTTACACATTACAACATAAACAACATGAAAACTAAAGATACAAAAAATACTTGGTAATACAAGCTGTAAACAGTACAAAGAAGTATACAAACAATACAAGCAAATACATGATTACGCAACTTTCACTGATATCAGAGTTTGTCCGTTTCTTCTTGTCTTTCACCATTTTGATTCCTTCATTCCAGGAAAGGCCGCGCTCTTTAGTATTCATGGTACCACATCATTTCTTATTTTTCTTTGTTTGCCTTCTATTTTTAATGAAGGCCCCTCGCTTCACAAACCTTTTTCGCTTGTTTTTCCTGCTCCGCCCTCGCCAAACGTACCACATCGTTCTGACCCTATCGCGTCTGGTGGCACCTTTCACGCTGCTTAAGAATTGTATTTCCACTACTTACACTTTTTTGTTTAGTTATTCTGTTAGAATTGAGGATATTTTATTAGAATTGAACAATGATATATGCAAGTTGCGCATTTCACTGGGATAAGATTTTCCTACTCTCAGGCCAAATAATTGTAATAGAATTTACCTTATGATTTCCGTCAAGTGACTTCTAACGTAATTTAAGCTGGGTTACGCGTTTCAGGTCATATGACCCATCTTCAGACCTTCACTCCAAAGGAGCTCGTTATATATTAAAATCCAAGGTAAAACAAACACACAATAAATAAACACGTAAAATACAATGAGTGATCATATTATCAGCGCACTAGTAATGATAGAAGCGCACAAATTACGTTAGAAATCACTTGACGGAAATCATAAGGTAAATTATATTATTATCATACAGTGACTCGGACCGCATTAATTATGTTCAAATAATTGTATTTTTGGGCATATTTAATGCTTCGTATTTGAACTGTTATTTAAAAATGCACTTGTGAGTACCCAGCTGTCACTTCCATGTATTAAAATTGGTCCAAGCAAAGTTTATCCCCAACAAGCGGCTCTTTCTTTATAACTCACTCTTCCTAAATGTATAGGTTATTCAACAAGTAATACAATTTGAAGCACTTCCTAATTCATTATTTAATTCACCCTCATTATTCTCCCATCTTTGTTTATTTTCACTCCGAAATATTTGAATATATCTACTTGCTCTAACTCTCTGTCGTTTAGTTAGATCAAGTTTATGTTTACGGAGCAAGTTGTACTAAAGTACAACTGTTGTTTTTTGATGACATATCCGAGCCGACAATTAGTGTTTGATTTAAATACATGCGATTTTGTTCTACATGTTATAATTTAATTATAGTTGCAAACTTATTAAATGATATACGGTTGTTTTACTATATTTGTATAATATCTGTATGTCGTATAATAACCTGTGTACTTAATTCAACAGCAGGAACAGTGCAACTACGGTACTGTACTGTAGAACGAACTCCCCCCCCCCCCCAAGGACAGATGAGTCACGAAGCAGAACTGGACTGCAATCACAATGGGATTTGAGACCCTTCAGAAGAAGTTTTTTTTTGACAGATTGCTCAAAAACTGAATTGGAGAAGAAGGTTTTGAATTAATGTAAGTCAACAGCCACGTTAATATGATAAAGAGAAAGGTATTAGGTCTAAACGCATATAACAACTGATAATATGCACAAGATTTTAGGAACCTTACAAAATTGCTATTCTGCAGTACTGAATTTATCAGTGACTTAAAAAATCCAGTTTTGAAGCAGTATAATTTTCACCGTTAAAGTTGCAAGTGAATACTACCTACTTCCCTTGAGACGTGGTTAATCGAAGATAATGTTCGATCACTTTACCTTCGTTCTGCAGTAGTGGCGTATCTGGAATTTGACCTTGAGGGGGTCCGGGGTGGGTCGGTTTCATATAAATGAAAAAACAAGAAAAGACTGATTACTATCTTTAAAGCGACTAAATCACTCCCATTAAAGTAAACGGTAATAACACATTAAACGTACGCGTTATTGAAACATTCATTACAAGATACTTATTGACTGGATTGATTTTCCTATATTTCAAACGTGTATACGATATTGCTGTGTAATAAATCTGTTTGTAGGGACTATATTTAAAAAAAGAGTCACTGCTATATTAGCGTACTCAGCTGAAAAATAATAATAAAACAGCCTAAAAATCAAAAAGTTAACAAAATTCGTCAACTTTTTTGACCCTTGTGGGGGGTGGGGTCCGTAAATAGCCCGTGTTCTGGTGCTGCAGTAGGCACTGGCGTCCTCAAGAGAATTCTTAAAATCACATCGATGTTTCGCTAAACATTCGTTGTATTGTTTTTAATAATGATTTTTAAACTTAAGAATGTCAATAATTCTTCAGTCTTTGAGTACAGTCTTGACGAACAGCAAGCACAGCAACTTGATAGAGCAACTCTGCGACTATTTTACAGTATGAAGAATCTTCGACTTGTGCAGTAAGGTAAGCACTTCTAGACGGAAGTTTCATCTGTGGATCGGATTTGTAACAACCAAAAAAAATTAAAAATTTTAGTATGACCAAAAAGACGTTACATACAGCTAGACACCCCTACGCAGGCCACGAGCAATAAATAAAGAAACTGTGTGACGAGGTGTCAACTGAACGTTTGCTTCGGACAATACAAATACGCTTCACATAGCTTTACAATAGGGAACAAGGTTGGCCGTGACAGACTCCACTCAAACACGAGATTTACAGCCTGCAAAATGTAAGATAAAAGAAACTGTGTCAAGTACCAATTAGGGTGAAACTGTGACGGACACACTGCCAGGATAATTTGAAGTGTACCAGTAATAAGAAAAGGGTGTAAGACACACAATAGTATGTACCCTATGTGAGAACGGACATCGATACCTAAAAGAATAGAATCGAACTTGTACACAGCAGGGGAACGTCTTACTGGCGACAACGGATATTTACGACAGGGAGAAGGAGTGCCGTTTTGGAAACGACGACACGCTGCGCCAGGACAGCGTTCGGAAAAGGGGTCGAGCACAGCGAAACAATAACAAAATACGACACATTGTTTGCGTGAGAACTGCAGCGAGATCCGGAGAACGCTTAGACAAAGACTTGATGGACACCCATGAAATCGCTCCTGTTCTAGGAAAAGAGTACGGAGGCTTTAGACGCGAACTCGTGGGGAGCCAGGATACCCAATCACAACCCAGCTTCTACCCAGAGAACAGGTGGAGAGGACCGTCGCCAGCATGGCAACGGGAACGTCGAATGAGAAGTGAAGAATGATGGTCTGGCATAAGGGTAGGAGATCTTCCGTCCTATCATGTTCGACTTGAGGCGTGTTTTCCAGAAGGGTGCATTGTGGTAAACGATGCTTCATAAAAACTGTTTGCAGAGCACGCGGGAGAACAGTCTTTCATAAATTTTCAATCATATACTTTGAGCAGTCTTCACGTACTTTTAAACAGTCTATTTATAACTTTCAACAGTCGGTCGTCAAAGTTCGATTAACATACGGACAGCAGTGGGACTTTGAAACTTTGCTACGCGACATATAACTAAGAGACTTAGACATTTCGATATTGGCGCGTATCCGGTAATAGTGTACCTACAGTGTCTAAAAACATGCGACATACGCCAGTGCTTAACAATTATAGAGTTCTTTATTATACTCAAATTCAGAACTGATCTAACCAATCACACTTACATCAATAACCGACGCGTAGGACTATCGTTGATGTAATACCGGACGACGAAATCATAACGTTATACAGTGCGGCGGAGCGATACAATATCATTTGGAACAATTACACCACGGCATCAAAAACACTAAACATTAATGTACATACCAGAAGTTCAACAATAGACAGACAGACATATACACCATAGCTAACGATGAACTTATCTTCTCGACACATAATTTTTAACAGCCGAATCAACAGAATACACACACAGCGCGAGTGAATCTGTTCCGCGTGTGTTGAGTGTCAGTGACATCACAGCTACGCAGCTTCCCACACATGGACCAGCAGAGAGGAGGAGTTACGCCGATGGAAATATCGGATAATTCATCTAACAAGTAATTTTTATGCTATTCTTATCATAAGAACTCTACTGTCCTGTCTCTTTTTCAAGAAACACCCCTTGAGTATTTAAATTAAACATGATAAACATAATTAACGCCATCCATCTGAGGCAAACGATGAACGCATTAGTATAAGATTTATTGTTTGACTATTTGTGTTTCTATATATCGATTGCATTATATATGTACATGTATGTTTTCCAGCAAACAACGTATTGGATTCACCTTGTAATTTGATGTATATACACGTGTTCTTTTATGTTCTTTTTATGAGTTTATGAATGTATTTACAGGGAATCATCCATATTTTATATATTGAAGTCTCTTTATTTAATGATATGATGTTAAATAAATAAGTGTTTATTTTATCCAGAATATATGCGTTCATTATTGTCAAATTACCTCAGAACAAGAAAGCAATGGCATTTGAGTGATTTGTAGTAGTTTTTATTAATACAACAATTAGAGTCTCCATGCAATAATTGTGCTAACATAAAGAAATTAACGTGTTATTTAGCTTCAATCAGTTCAGTTGATATGAGTAACCTAATTGAGTGATTACACGAGCTCATTATGCAAATTAGTATATTTACATAATTAATTAATCACAGATTAATTAATTCATTATTGTTAGCATAATTGCTTATCGTTGTAATTGGTTGCCCAACGCGTGGCAATCGTTGTAGATTTGTTCTTCAACACCTGAATCCCATACAGTGGCGTGGCGTGACGTGGGTATATAACAGCTGTGCCGGTTGTGATGGGCCTGAAACTTAGCCTAAACATTAATTAGAATTTTTTCTAGTACCAAGTGTTCTTTTTAGAGCCAAAATATTTTTGTTTGAGTATTTTCTTATTCGCTAGCAGAAGAAGAAGGAATAATAACAACAATAAAAAATGGGCCACATTCACGTACATAAATAATAAAATGACAAAGCTAACAAAACTGTTTAAAAACACAGACATTAAAATAGCATACAAAACTAACAAAAATTATCTACAAATACTAAATAACCCACACAACAAAGATAATACAACAAACAACAACCAATGGTATATACAAAATTGAATGAAATGTTACATAGGACAAACAAAAAAACAACTGAAAAAACGTTATTTTGAACACCTAAACGCATACAAAAATATCGGTATGGAAAACCATACATGTCTTCCATGTTCTAAGATTTATATTTAAAATCATATTCGAAATAAAATATTTGCATAGAAACTACTTCTTTCTACTTATTGCTTCAGCCTTAAACCACAGTACTGTGGTCACTAACGTATACCACCTCACGTTTTCGCACTCGATTATCACTGAGATGGAAGTCGATGAGACTGCCGAAAAGTCTGGTTTTGCAGAAAACATTGGACTACGGCTAAACAACCTGGGAAGGAATTTTAACAAAGAACTACTTCCTTGTTGCCGATAACGTAGTACACATAAAAAATTCTCCCCTCCCCCTTCAATTATAATTTTCATTTATAGAAAATTACCCCCACTCCGTTCACCTAACCTCTTCATTTATAGATATTTCATCTACGTTTCTACAGTGGATTATTATGAGCTTCTTATCAAGATACTTTATTTATCAAAATTAAGTACTGTACTCCTGTTAAATCATAAAATGTTTCAGGTAAACTACCCCTTCCTCTTAACCGATCTTCACCAAAATCAATAGACCTTCAGTCCTCTACAATGCAGGGATGCATGCAAAAAAATATTTGATTCTGTTTCAATTTGCGGCAGTTATCGTTCGTCATGAAAACATTTCTCTTGTTACAACATAACATGTTTCAGGTAAACTACCCCTTTCCCTTTACCGATCTTCACCGAAATCAACAGGCCTTGAGATCTCTACAATTTAGGAATGTATGCAAAAAATTATTTGATTTTCTTTGAATTTACGGCAGTTATCGTTCGTCATAAAAAAATTACCCTTGTTAAAACATAAAATGTTGCCGGTAAACTACCCGTTTCTCTAAACCGATCTTCACCAAAATCAATAGACCTTCAGTCCTCTATAATTCAGGGCTGTATGCAAAACATTATTTGATTCTGTTTGAATTTGCGGCTGTTATCGTTTGCCATACTAAATACCCTTGTTAAAATATAAAACGTTGCTGGTAAACTACCCCTTTCCCTTAACCGATCTTCAACAAAATCAACAGACCTTGAGTTCTGTATAACTCAAAAAGGTATGCAAAAGAGTAGTTGATTCGGTTTGAATTTACGGCAGTTATCGTTCGTCATAGAAAAAATTACCCTTGTTAAAACATAAAATGTTACAGGTAAACTACCCTATTCCCTTAACCGATCTACACCAAAACCAGCAGGTCTTGAGAACTCTACAATTGAGGGCTGTATACAAAACATTATTTGATTCTGTTTGAATTTGCGGCTGTTATCGTTGGCCATAGAAAAAAATTACCCTTGAAAGAAAAACGTTGCAGGTAAACTACCCCTTCCCGTTAACCGATCTTCACCAAAAACAATAGTTCTTGAATACTCTACAAATCAGAGCTGTATTTAATTATCGTTTGCCATAGAAAATACCCTTTTAAAACATAAAACGTTGCAGGTAAACTACCCCTTTCCCTTAACCGATCTTCACCAAAAACAATAGGTCTTGAGTACTCTACAAATCAGGGCTGTATGCAAAAACGTATTTGATTCTGTTTTAATTTGCGGCTCTTATCGTTTGCCATATAAAATACCCTTTTAAAACATAAAACGTTGCAGGTAAACTACCCCTTTCCCTTAACCGATCTTCACCAAAAACAATAGATCCTGAGAACTCTACAATTCAGGGCTGTATGCAAACAATTATTTGATTCTGTTTAAATTTGCGGCTTATATCGTTTGCCATAGAAAATACCCTTGTTAAAATATACAATGTTGCAGGTAAACTACCCCTTTCCCTTAACCGATCTTCACCAAAAACAATAGGTCTTGAGAACTCTATAATTCAGGGCTGTATGCAAAAGTGTAGTTGATTCTGTTTGAGTTTGCGGCTGTTATCGTTTGCCATAGAAAAAAATTACCCTTGATTAGAAAAAAACCGTTGCCGGTAAACTACCTCTTTCCCTTAACCGATCTTCACCAAAAACAATAGGTCTTGAGTACTCTACAAATCAGGGCTGTATGCAAAAAATTATTTGATTCTGTTTGAATTTGCGGCTGTTATCGTTTGCCATAGAAAAAAATCTACAGACAGATAGACACCAGACACACAGGCAGACACACAGACACTTATCGAAAAATGACTTTTTTTCATGTTTTGAGTGTCGTACAATCAGAATCTGCAATAATCTCGAACACGATTTTTTTCGCCATCACCATACTTCCATTTCCTTAAGCAACATGGAAGTAAAAACAGAAATATACAAATCTAATTTGGCCACATATGCAATAAACACTGGAGATGAATTCCCAGACATAACCAACATGACACTAATAAAACACATACCACAGAAAGGCACCATAATGAACATTTGGGAAAATTTACAAATATACAAACATAAAACACAAAACATACTAATACCTGAACAAATACAAATGAATACAAAACACGACACAATTTTCAAAGCACTCAACATCGAAAATATACAAAATACTAATACATACACCACAATCACACACAATAATACCAATTTAAAGTACCAGAGGCCAACAGGAAACCACAATAACAACCAGCCAACACACAAGTACTTCACCAAACTCAAAGTCACGAAGGCTGAGGATGGGAACACAATGGTTCCCGAAACATGTTCCTAATAAGGAAAAAATATCTTGAGGTAAATTCATTTATTAAATATAATACACTAAAAACTCGTTTATCCGAATTTGATGGGACCGCGCCCGTTTCGGATAAACCAAATTTCGGATGAACCGAAACTTCTATTTATATAATAATACATAAGTAACTTTATGTAATAATAATAATTTAAAAGTTACTTACAGTGAACATGACACAATAAAGTTTAAAACAATATATGAACATTATACTTTATGTTCGAAAATCTGAACAAATCGATAATTCGGAGTACCCCTTATCCCAATTAGTTCTGATTATTTACTTTCTACTTTTATCAGTGGAATCGCTTGTCTACGCTATTAAATATAGATCAAAGCGACAGGAAAATGCTTTTATGTCTTTTGTGTATTTTTAAAATTTACTAAAATTTGTTTCAGATAAAGCGGATTTTCGGATAAACGCGATTCGGATAAACGAGTTTTTAGTGTATATATATATTATAACAGTACAAATTACCAGTTTAAATGTACTTTAAGTTGTGTAGCCCCACGCTTTTGGGAGACAATTTATATAACACAACAAATTATATAACTTTAAGTACATTAATTTGTAGAGTGCCAAATTCATACAACATTACTGGTAAAGTGTACCAATTAATGGAGTTTGGCTGTAATGGTAATAAGAGTAGTCATTGATTGAATTGTAACGAGTTTATATAATTTTAACATAAACCACAAGCGTGTTTAAAAATTTCATTTACTTCGCCATAAATATTCATTATTATTCGCTTAAAAACGTTCAAATGTGGCAATACATTTATCATTAAATAAATCTTATATTCTACAGTAACAAAGTTATATTCTAAATATTTATTTGTTAATCTTAAAATTCGACTGCTCAGTCTGACTGTGTGCTTTACTGCAGTTTTGTTTTATTTTCTTTATATATCTTTCAACTACGTTAATTTATGTATTGCACACATATTAATCATTGATTACTTTACAAACTTTAAATAAAATTTAAATTGACTAAATTAATCGTTAACCATCAATGAACATATTTATTAAATTTAAATTTGATTCTCTGAACCTCTATATCTACATTTTACATAACTCTTGTTTATTTTTAAATTTCAAAGTGTCTTTTCAATGTCTTTAGTCTCTTATTTAAAATTTATAAATTTATTATCTGTCACCTCGATTCTGTAGCTCATACCCATGTCCTCCGTTGATCCGTAGGTCCTCTTCTGATGGAGTTCCCTGCACGTTCCCCCGGTTCCACTTGTCGTCCTCCAGTTACTCGTCCCTCATGGTCTCATCTGGTTGCTGTAGTGTAGAGTGATATGTTGCTCTGCACCAGCTGCTGTTGTTCTAGCAGACGCCTCTACTGTTCAGCATACAGACGCCTCTACTGTTCAGCATAGCGTTCCTCTGCATGATGTAACTCGTAGCTTGTCTTGAGTGACGGATGTTTGTGTGTGTAGACATCGTCAAGTATGTTCTATAATCGTATTCGTAACCAGACTAAGAGTTACTGTTTGATACTTAAGATGAATATAGCGTCCATCCGCCTTTACTGTTCAATTAACAAAATTTAAAACTCGCGTCGATACTGGACATAGCGTCCCGCCGCTACTGAAGACTGATTGAGAAGAAAACTGGCTTCTTCCGTGCCCTTATTTATATTCGAGCATCGTACCGCACCTGTTGGGACAGAATTCTGCCTGTCTGAAATTGCTTGGTGGCGTCAGTTCCCTCACTATCGTCCAATTTCATATTTTCGCACATTTCTGCCAATGGCAAAGTCTAATGTGAACTACAGGGTACTCTAACAATGGATGATTTAATTACACATGTTCAACGTAATTACCATCGTAATCGAATAATTCGTGTAATTACTACGCACTTAAAATCGCACTGAATTCGCACTGCGCGTCCTTTTCACGCCGTTTTCTCAGTACACATGTGTATTAATTTTATACATATTTAGGAGTCTTTGAATTTTTTCTACCATTTATGGTTTTCTTATAATTAAATAAAAACTATAATTTGATAATTATTTAGGGTGAGATTGCAAACTTTCATGCTCGAACCGGCCTCACTCACACACATTACTTACTACTGTACACACTCTCAGCGACAATCGCGTGAGCGTGCAGGTCGGTTCCTGTATGTCTACATTCCGTATTTTTAACATAAACTCAGCTTTCAATCTCATACCTGCTTATTTATTACATATTTATAAATTTAATTTAAATATTCATTTTATTTAATAAATGCACAGTACAGCGTATGATTGTATTGTCGCATTATATATATGTGTGTGTGTGTACCAAAAACTTTACAGTTTCATGTTTCGGTTGGTTTTGGGATCTTGCATAAGCACACAATTTTTTCCTGGTCCAAATATCCTTGGACACAACAAACGACCCAAAATTGGTTTCCCAGTATCGTTGTCATAACAATCGGCATTATATACCTGAACGTGAATTTGAATCGGTATCAAATAATACTTGAACATATTTGAACCATTCTTGTTAACAGTATGCAACTACCGATTCGTCAATATACATCCATACTATGTTCATTAACGTTGATACAGTTTTACTTCTTCAAGTATGAAAGCAGTGGAGTCAAACAAACTATAAAACTTTTGTAACTACTTTCTGTGGCATTGACTGCAGTTGAGTTTGACCAGTTTCCTTGACCGTCATTGGAGACAAGGTCGCGCCGGTTATCTGTACGCGTCAGACAGTACGTAGTAACACAGGCAAAATATATAAATACGGGCGTATTATTAATCATATCGCTGAAGAAAGTAAATACACTAAAAACGTATAAAAAAATAGAAAAAATAAATAAAATCTTACTCAAAAACAAACACAGTTGATAGTGGCACAAATAATAACATAAAAAAAAGGGCAACATTCGCTTTCATAAACAACAGCACGAAAAAATTAAGAACAGACAGACGTTAAAACAACATTCCAAACAAACAATAGCAGCGTAAAAAAGAACTCAGACAACAACAATGACACCGCAAACAATAGTATTTACAAGACTGAATGCAATGATTGCAACAAATATTATATATGCCCGAAAAGAAAACAATTTAAATTATCGGTATGGAGAACCATACATGACTTCCATGTTCTAAGCTTTATATTTAAAATCATTTACTTGAATTCGGTTCGATAATTTCTTACAAGTTATGTGTGTTCCTTGTAAATGAGTTTTTATGTTTGGAAAATTGTGAATGAAATATTTCCATAGAAACTACTTCTTAGTTGCCGATAACGTAGTACACATATAAAAATTTACAGGCATTGCACAAATGCAATGCACAGAGAAGGGCATTGAAAATGCTTCAATAAATCTAAAAAATATATATATATTTATGTTCATTCACCAATCAATGAATTCATTCTTCATTTACCAATGTACAGATTATAAATTAAATGTAGTCGCATTCATAAGCGAAGTTTTATATGTGTACTACATTATTGACAACAAAGTAGTAGTTTCTATGGAAACTCACCGGCTTTCGATCACGCACCAGCGATCGGCCGCAAATATGCGACACGTCCTTATAAACATTTTCAATGTTAAAATTTCTCCCCTGCTCTTCATTTATCGATATTTCATCTACCTTTCTATAGTGGATTATTATGACCTTTTTTTCAGGATACTATATTTATCAAAATTAAGTACTTTCCTCTTGTTAAAACATAAACGTTGCTGGTAAACTACCCCTTTCCCTTAACCGATCTTCACCAAAATCAATCTATACTTGAGTCCTCTACAACTCGGTCACATATGCAAAAAATTATTCGATTCTGTTTGAATTTGTGGCAGTTATCGTTGCCATAGAAAAAATTCTACACACAGACACTTTTCGGAAAATGACCTTTCTTCATGTTTTGAGGGTAGTACAATCACAATCAGCCCTTATCTTGAACACGATTTTTTCGCGATCACCATACTTCCATTTCCTTACGGAACATGGAAGTAAAAACGCTACTGTCTTTAATTGATTTAATGCATATTAAAACTGAACACTTACACTTCAGTTATGGTTTAGTAACACACGCCATAAATGCACAGGATGAATTTGTAGCCGTTAATAACAGGACGCTAATAAAACACGTACCATAAACACGCGTTATAATGAACCTAAATAAACGTAAGCATGAAAGATGGACGAATTAAAATCAATACAAAAACAATTTAAATTTGCACAACATTTCTAAATTACAAAATATTGGTAACAACCACAAACCAGTTTAATACCAATTAAACTGAATTATCATCATAACATATCGACACTAACAGCATTAGTCACCCAAAACACAACTACTTTACCAGACAGCGCATCAACATCGCTACCGATGAGCATCTCCATGGTGCTTCGATGATGCTAGAAACATATCTAAATAAGAATAAATTTAATTTCAATTATGCCTCTGTGTGTGTGTGTGTGTGTGTGTGTTGTTATAACGGTCGCACAGATCGTCGTGTTGTACAGTGGAAACTGAATAACTGACACCAGATGAAGTCGCTAATTACAAATAAAAAAACGGTATGGAGAACCGTACATGACTTCCATGTTGTAAGATTTATATTTAAAATCATTTACAAGCGGGAAAATTAAAAGTACCCAATTTTTCATGAAACATTTATTATCAGAATTTTTTTTTTACAGATTTGAGATGAGTAAAGTATGCCATTATTTTACTTTTTAAAAATAACGACGCTCATGTGAGAGCCATTTCTGTGTAAACATTCTTCTAATCTTGACCGAAAATTTTACATCACTCGACGAAGCAGGTCAGGTTGAATCCGTGCAATTTATTGTCTGATATTCGTTTTTAATTCCGGTATGGTGTGCGGTCTATCAATGTACACCCTGCACTTCAGAAATCCCCAAAGAAAAAAGTCGCATGCGGACAAATCTGGGGATCTTGCAGGCCACGAGATGTCGCCATATCTGGATATGAGTCCGTCCGGGAAGAGTTCTCTTAAAGCAGTCATGGCCACACGAGCAGTATGACTTGTGGCCCCATCCTGCTGGAAAAAATTAATTTCCGGAAACCTAGGGAGCTGTTGCATCAAAAATGTTCCGACCATGTGTGTGTAGCGGTCTGCATTGACAGTTGTGGTGTTTCCTCTATCGTCTTGGAAAAAGTATGGCCCAATAATGCCAGATGATGAAACTGCACACCACACCGTAACTTTCGGACTATGTAATGACTTTTCATGCAACTCACCTGGGTTTTCATCATTCCAATATCGACTATTTTGTTTGTTTACATATCCATTCAAATGAAAATGTGCTTCATCTGACATAAACATGCGGTGAATAAAGTTTCCATCATCATTTACACGTCGCAATATTTCTTCGCTGAAAATCCTGCGAGCCAGCATATCGCCATCTTTCAACTCCTGGATTACTTGAATTTTTTAGGATGAAAAGATAAGTCTTTATGCAAAATTCGTCGTAACGATGTGTCACTAATGTTTAGTGCGGATGCATGTTTCATTGCAGAACGTTGTGGACTACGCGTCAATGGTACTCGAACTCTTTCAATGTTTTCCTCTGTTCTTACAGACCTTGTTGCTCCTCTATGCTTTAAGTTTAATGTGGAACCAGTTTCTTCATACTTTTTCACCCATGACATAATTGCATGAGCGGACGGCACTCTTCCATGTCATGGAATATTGAAATGATTTTGAAACAATCGTACAGAAGTCACACAGTCACCATTCTTATAAAACGATTTTACGCAGAAAGCACGCTGTGAACCGGACCACTGCTCCATGTACAAATGGCATTAAATGTAAAACAACAATCGAAAACCTCCACGCCCTCTCGTGAGCAGAAAATGAACTATTGGACTTTCAAAACTTCCCGCTTCACTGGCGGACCCTGTATTTCCATAGAAACTACTTCTTTGTTGCCTATAACGTAGTACACATATGTCACCTCCCCATTCAACTATCATTTTTATTTATAAAAAGTATCCCCTCCTCCTTCAATTACGCTTTTCATTTATAGATATTTCGTTTACCTTTCTGTAGCGGATTATTATGACCTTCTTTTCAAGATACTTTATTTGTTAACATTAAGTACTTTACTCTTGTTAAAACGTAAAACATTGCAGGTAAACTACCCCTTCCCCTTAACCGATCTTCACCAGAATCAATAGGCCTTGAGTCCTTTACAACTCAGGCTGGTATGCAAAAATTATTTGATTCTGTTTGAATTTGCGGCAGTTATCGTTTGCCATAGAAAACAAATCTACACACAGACACACAAACACAAACACAGACACTTTTCGAAAAATGACTTTTCTTCATGTTCTGAGTGTAGTACAATCAGAATCAGCCCTTATCTCTAACACGATTTTTTGTCATCACCATTCTTCCGTTTCCTTATGGGACTTGGAAGTAATACAGTTAATTGTCGTTAATTATAATGTTAAAAATAAACAAAGACATCATAACCAAATTGTTCAAGAGCTAAGGGTTGTCCAACACACAGTAATGTTATAAACTATAAACAATAAACAATAAACACCACCTTGCTATCAGTGTCGCACCAAGTAATAACAATAATCGCTTTATACTAAACCGCATGTAACAATAATACATAACGCCCCGATAACACATTAATACCTCTGATCCAAAATGAACTGGCCGGCCGTTGGCTGCTTATATTTATAGCTCGTCAAGTTTGAGAAAAATCTACCGTTTCCGGACGACGCGTCGAGAATAATTGCATAGTCACAGACCCACTGGAAAACACCAGATGCTGGGCAATGCCCTATCTTGTACACATGCCGCCACGTTATGGATCTTGCCTAACTCATGGGCGACAGAACACACACACACACACACACACACACACACACATACACGCCTATTGGCTACAGGTTCCTTTCTTGATGTACTAAATTATGAGTACTACTTACAGTGTAAATAAAGTTCATTTTTGGTTCGGTCTCCAAGTTGCGTATTTTTAATAAATTATATAGATTGGTAGGGCCTAATTACCTTTCTCTAATTCCTTCCTTGCAACTTGATTATTTGCGTAACGACGCGTTTCAGGAACACAGTCATCATCAGGTTACAAAAATTAAATCATGAACTAGTCACTCGTCGTTAAGTTTTAAAAATAAAGTCGAATTTTAACTTTACGACGACGCGCACGTGAGTGAATACACATAGCTATGTGTTTGCGTGAATACGAATGTTGTGCAGTGGTTTTATTTTTAAAACTTAACGACGAGTGACTAGTTCATGATTTAATTTTTATAACCTGATGATGGGACTGTGTTCCTGAAACGCGTAGTTACGCAAATAATCAAGTTGCAAGGAAGGAATTAGATAAAGGTAATTACCAATCTATATAATTTATTGTAAATAAAGTATTCACTTAACTCGAATTTCGGCATTAAATTACGCACATCGTCAGTCATGGTTTAAATTGGATTGTGCATAATGGTTTGTGAGTTTCTTTCTACCTGTGTACAGAGTTTTGGTATATTTTCGTTCGGCTAAAATAATTCGGCTTTATGTTATTTGCATATCCGTGACCTCAGGTAATTCTCTTTGTTAGATAGTGAATGTTAACCGGACTAGACGACCAGAGAAGTTGGGAAGTTTTCGCTACTGCTGAGCCGGTGGTGTGTTGGAAGCTTTAGAAATCCAATAGAAATCATGTCTATGTATTAAGAGCTCATAACCAAAATATGCCAAGTCTATGTTTCATAAACTGTAATTAGAGGCTGGAGCGTGTGCATCAGATCCCATGTTAAGAACTGTCATAGGAAACCAAGCTCACTCGTCGTTCTTATTCACAATATAGACCACTTGATTTTAATGCAGCGAATAAATGATTTGAGAAAATAATATAAACATTTTTCTCGAAATTATATGATGTGACCCCCTTTTCGTTGTGAACCCCTCATATAAAATGTCAAACAAGTGTATATTACAATGAAAGTAATTTTTTGTACGGGATGATCATCACCGTAATTGATCACCATAGCGAAGCTGACGGTAACAAAGATGCACAGCGTAATTAATTCAAGTTTAATATATCAAATAGGTTGAATATATCATTACGTGTACTTACATCACAAGTAACATTTACTGAATGTGAGCTTACACCCACCCACCCACACCGACTCTCGCCCACTGTTTCTCTCACTTACTCACACACACACACACACGAGCTTAATACAATTTTGCAGTTTTTAGTCACGAACGTCAAGTCTTTTAATGAAATTAACTGTAGTAAATGAGAAAACGTAATTAAGATACATTCTCGTCGGCTTTTCTCTCTTCAGTGGAGGAGGAGAGAGGAGGGTGGAGGGATGTCGCTCTTTGCTTTGTCAGATATTATGTTAGAATATCTCGAATGACTCCTCTCTGCCTACACAGTATCATTTCTCACTTCACGGCCAAAACACACGGAGGTGTTTTTGGACGTGGTTAGAGAATTTTTTATTGTAAATTTGAATTACTCCCGTAACAGTTGTCTATAAATTTAACTGTGAATTAGAATCAGAAGTGAAAATTCACTTCGTTTATTTGAGCATTTTTGCACATGATGACTGTGAAATACTCGTACGTAGTACGAAGGTCGCGTCAATAAGTTTCATCTAAAAATTCCTCATTGTTCCCCGAGATGACCGACATTCCAGGCGCCACTTCTCGCAGTAATGAAACGCTGGTATGATGTTTACCGCGTGATCAGAATTCTGTTTCCCCATTATAACGGACGGGGTGACGTGAGAGCATTTCATGCCATACAAACTTCGTTGTCGTAAACACTAAAATAAAAAAATTTGCACTTTTTTGTTTTGGTATTGTAAAACTTTCAGGTTCCAAAATTAGATATTCAGTTATAATAACTTGTTTTTTTTTTTAATAATGCATAATGACAAAAAAATATGTCTTAAGTAAAACTGAGAATTGATATTGTTACGGCGGTCAACCCGATCGTCGTGTTGTTCAGTGGAAACAGAACAACTGACACCAATGAAGTCAAAAAGGCACTCTTATACAAGAATTCAAGTTAATTTTGTCCAACACACACAATAAATGTCATCATATTACAGTTTTGCACTAAAAAACACAATAATCACTTCCCACTGAACCGACACAATAACTCCGAACCGTATTTCTAAAATGTTTACGCTAAAATGTTGTCTAAGAAGCTGTAACTGAACTTCTAAGCCGGCCGCTGACGCTTATATATACCTGCAGAGGTTCCAGAATATTTTTCCGTTTTCCAGACTGCACGGCGAGGATAATTTGCGTAGTTAGAGGCTAGAATTGTATGGCTACTGTATGTTATTAGCTACAAATGGTATGCAAAAATATTAAATGCTCGACTGACGGTCATTACGGAAGCTCTCATATTGGAGAATCAGAACGGTTTTAGAAAAGGTCGTTCTTGCACTGACTGCATTTTTGTATGATGTATAATCAGGTAATAGAAAAGAGGAGAGTCTTGACAATCGCAGTATATCTATGTTATGAGTTTAGTGTTGTATACTTCAAACGTATTTTAGATTCACCAGAGCAGATGATACTTGTGACTTCCCAAACCGCCGGGTATGAACGAACAGTTTCAACGAAATACTACGTTTCTATTATTAAACGATTCACACTAAGGAATGGATTACTGGATATTAAAGAAAGGGCGATTAAAGAATTAAATCACTCTCCACACTTGCAGTTGACCGATGACAGACGACTACACGTTGGTGACAGAGGGAAAGCTATACCGAGCGAAATCCTGCTTGCTTTCCTTTGGAAGCGAATCGATTGGGGTCTCGCAAATCAGCTTCCCACAGCACAGCGTCTAGTGCAGCAGCCTACTGTTTATTTGTGTTGTACAGGGAGCGAATGTTTCGAAACAGCACAGAACAGCGTTCAGTGTAGGGTCGGCGTCAAGGTGAAGTATCGCCTACCACAGGACTGCTTGAAGGCCGACGGACTAGCGGTGCAGGTCAAGTCAGCGATATAAATCTTTTTCGCCAATGAAGAAGAAGAAGCCGAATTGCTTCTAGGAAACGACTCTTAGCATGCCGATAGCGACTTAGGTCGTGGGAATTACAAGACTTAGTGACTTACACCACGTTTAAATTACAAGACTTTGTCCTGGTCCCTGGAGCAGATCTGAAATTCGACACGCGGTGCAATCGCGTGCGACGGGCTTGCCCGTCATGTCGCGCAGCTCCTGGGTCGTCGTCGTCTTGTCTAAGGGGCGACAAGAGCAAAACGATATATTGTCAGGCCGGTGTTGCCACCGAGCGATACCCCAGGGGGAGTGACCCCCTTACGAACGCATATAGCCTTTTTCCATCCACCATGTAGCGCCACCAGGAAAAATCCCCACTCTCCGTCCGCTGGTCATGTCCGCGAGTGGGTCTGGAGCCCTCTCCTCGAGCGAGTAGACCAACGGTTTTAGCCGCTACATTGAGTGAGACCACGAATGACCGCACACAATGCAACGTTGCCCAGCGGGGCCTCGTGGAGGCGCCGTTTCGGTACCCAGTAGCACGGAGCGATGGGGGCCAGCCACCATACTCGTGTCAGGTACAGGCTCACAGCAGCGCAGGTCACGCGCCGACGCAATCGCCGGCGCTCCCCTAGCGATGGATGTACCCTTTCCCCGATTATCAGCACTGATACTGCCGAAAAACGGATAGTCCCGCTTCCCGTAAGGCAGCGTACGCCAGGGTGGGGTTCTCGGAAGGAGTTGAACCACCGGTAATCAGCGGTAAGGCACAACCCACGACCATCCCGAGACTTTGCCCGGGCCCACATGGCGGGGCTCGGTCCGCTACGCGGTGTTTCACTGCACGCCCCTCTCCCACCGTGCAGGGGCGTAAGAGCAAAACATAAGGGGGATTTATGTTCTTACGAATATACAAAATGTCTGTTACATAATCCCATGGTTTTCCAACCAATGGTGCATTTATCTTACACAGTAACGTAATTCAGTGTTTGTCCTTGCTTGTTCCCATTACACAACGCAGTTACTAAATAATTTTATTATACCGGACTTTGAATCAGTATCACGAATTGGCAGTTAAACCTGCTGTTACGCGAAACTAATGATGGCGTGCTTTATGCATTACGTTATGTAAGTTTGGTTATGTATTATTAAGGACAAACTTTATTGAACCCAATTCAGTGGATCTAATGTTTGTTTTTGTGATTATCATTATTTTTTTGTATATTTGATTTTGATTATTTATATAATAATACGGACAATAATGTTAATTATTATTTATTGTCGTTAATACTTATAATATTAACAATATTATTTGACTTATAACCTGACCCCCCATTGATTAGAGAATATACAATATAATAATTTTGATAAACCGTGAGTCAAATCACGTGATTAACGGTCAGCGTTTTTCTTTGCGTGCTTCTTTATTAAGTGGGCTTATCAGTGTAAGAAGATTTGTTTTTATATTGTATAATGTTACACGAGAGTAAAACGTTCGTTCAGCAGAAGATACGAGAAGAAACTTTCAGATCAGGGTAATCATCAAACGCAATGCCGATAACCTACAATCGGATGTCATTGAATACGTATTGGCTTGGGAATATGTATGGCATTTCATCCGTCAGATGTTTACGTTATTTCATCACCAAAACCACCACCACCACCACCACCACCACCACCATTATCATCATCATCATCATCATCTTTACAATACGGCAAGGTGCTGCTTCTTCTGCCTTCAGAAATCCTTCAGACATCTCTTCCTGGGTCTTCCCACATACCTGTGTCCTATAGGTTTGTATTTCCAGATTTATTTGGCCAGTCTGGAATCTGACATTCTTTCTAGTAAGTGTTCTTTCTACTGTTGTTTGTAATCTTTTAATTTTTCATTCAAGTTAAAAACTTGTAACTCTTCTTTTATGGTTTCATTTCTTATGCGACCAAGTTTTTAACTCCTCTTAAGAATGCCATTTCCCCAAGGCCTGTATTTTACTGTCTTGTTTTTTTGTCCATAACTCACACCTATAGGACAATACAGGTTCTGCCATAACTTTGTAGAACTTTAATTTTGTATCTCGACGTACCTTGTTTCTAAAAATACGGTCGATTGTTCCACAGATCGAATTTACTTAACTTAGTATCAATGTCATAATTTCTATCATAGTCAACATCATTTTTCCAAATAATTAAAGCGGCTCACCGTTCTAGATCTAACTCGAACAATAATCATTATTTTTGTTGTTATTGGCTCCTTACCTCGAAATGTGGTTACCTCCTTTGTTTTTTTAGTGGAGATTTTCATATTGTATTGTTTGCAAATCTGATGAAGCTTAAAACAGATTTTTCAAATCAGATTCTGTATGCTGAAATACAAGCACATTTAAATATCTGTCTCGTGATAACTTAATACTAGGGTTCACTAGATGTTTCCATTTCCATACCAGATCGTCAATATAAATGTTAAAAAGAGTAGGTGATATACTGCATCCTTGTCTAACACCTTGATTGACAGATATTTATTTTAATCGAGATATCCTACATTATTTGATTCGTTAATACATGGTTTCCATTTCACTTCTGTGTTTCGTAGGTATGGAATCACTGTGGCGTTAATAAATTTTACATATTAGTAAAATGCAACCTTCAGTCTTGAAAACGTAAAAGATTGTCTGCCAAATCTGTGTGTGTGTGTGTGTGTGTTGGCGCGCGCGTGTGTATGGAAAATTATAATAGCCGCCGATGGCACGGCCGAAACGTTTGCTAGAGGTTTTAAGACTGGGCCACGGCCAAACAGCCCGGGATCACAAGTTAACAACAGTGAAAAGTAAGTAGGCCTAATGACAACTATTGAATACAGGAAGATTGGTTATTTTGAACACTTATTGCATAGTGACAAGTAGAATACCTAACAACTTATTCTGGCGGCCAAAATGTTTGGACAGCAAAGTAGGAGAGGGGGAGACGAACGACCTGACTCGACAACATCAAAGAGAGGACCGGGGTAAGGAGTACTGAACATCTCTATTGTCTGGAAGATAATCGTCACGCTATATTGTAGTGGTCGTCAAAGTCTGAGGGACCGGACAAGACATATAGACGAACAAGAAGCTGACCACCAAGTGTCAGTCTTAAACCACTAAAGGTCTGGTCTAATTGGAACCTAAAACCTCAGACTACAGATTGGGAAGGTAACAGAGTGACGGCGTTGAAATTGAGACTGCTATTAAAGCACGAGTGCTCCACAAACACACACACATACACACATATTCAGCTTTAATATTCTTTTCATGAAATAATGATGTTTGTAAATTTAATATTTCGAAATTATTCATCTCACGAACGTATTTTCAGACTATCATGTGGTTAGTATTTTCTTCACGATAAACATATTTGTAAATGCAACAATTTGTCTTCTTTCCCACAGTGTTTTAAATTCATGTGACTTAAAGGATACGTGACATCGTTGGCGACGCGTACAAGGAAAACTTGTCTGCTGGCTGCTGCGGAATATCGCGTTTGTGCCCATCGAGGTGCTGTATCTCTATAACGCTGCTCTTAATGCACACACTTATTTACTGTCTGTCTGCATGTAGACAAAAAATCTACTGTGTACTGTTAAAACAAAGAAGGATAATAATAACTGACAATAATAAAGTAACGATAATTTCTGCTTGAAAGACATGTTTCAATTGGTATCCAAGTCACTTATTGACAAAATCTGTATAATATTTACCGTATTTCTTCCGTCGTGTGACTTCGTGTTGCGTTCGATTGATTTACGCGTTTCGAAACATATGTTTAGTCTTCAGAAATAAAAATTCACTCTTAGCGAGGTCGATGAATATTAAAATTGCAAATATTGGAAAACATGAGTGCGCACTCATGTAACGCGGATATGTGTGGAATTGTTTTCCAATATTTGCAATTTTAATATTTAACGACCTCGCTAAGAGTGAATTTTTATTTCTGAAGACGTAACATATGTTTCTAAACGCGTAAATCAATCGAACGCAACACGAAGTCACATGACGTAAGTAATACGGCAAATATTGTACAAATTTTGATAATTTCTGGTTGTAAATAAATTAACAATTGTAAACAATACGAGGGTCAGTTGAAAAGTTCGCGAGCGACATCTATAGTATAGTGGTAGAAGTAAAATCTTTCGTGTGCTGCAAGACGTACGAGATATTTCACGTGAACACCTGTTAATTTCCAGATATTTCTGTCAATTTATTCACTTTTTACCAGTTGTTTGAAATTTTCCTGTCACGCGTGTTTTTAAAATGCACAAAATCAAACATTGTGTTGTGATGAATTCTCTGTTAAAAACGTGTTAGCGCCAATGGAAAATCAAAACGAAATGGTAAATGTGTCAGGAGATGCTGCGCCTTCAGAAACAACGGTAAATGGGGCACACTCGAGTTTAAACGTGATCGTACAAGCACTGAAGACGATCCCAGCGGTGGACGTCCAAAGGGTGCAACAAAAAATGGCATTATTGAAACAATTTCGTAAGTTGCTGGAAGACCGCGGATTGAGGAGTGGATGACGTTACTGAAGTCACAGGCATCTCACATGAACGTGTGCATCATACTTTAACTCCAGAACTTGTTGTGAAAAAGCGTTGTGCAAAATGGCTGCCACATCTGGAGTTGTTGCATTTTTTGGGCGTCCAGTGCGGGGGGGGGGGGAACATCTTCAATGCTCGTACGACCACGTTTAAACTAAAGTCCCTGTTTACAAACCGTTGGTTTTGAAGTCGCAGCATCTCCTGACACATTTACAATTTCGTTCTGAATTTCCGTTGGCGCTAAACAATTTTTAATAAAGAATTACACCACGATGTTTGATTTTGTCCGTTTTTCAAAACACGCTTGACACGTCAATTTTAAACAGCTTGTAAACAATGAATAAATTGGTAGATAGATTACATTAGTAGATAGATTAACAGGAGTTTACATAAAATAGAAATCTTGCAGCACACGAAAAAGTTTAGTTTTGCCGTTAAGCTACAGATGTCGCTCCGCGAACTTTTCAACTGACCTAATAACAACAAAGTAAAAAATAATTGATTTCTCCTGGAACCGAACGTATTTACTGAAATGGTATTGGTTATGCTATTTACAAACGATCAAAGCCAGTTCTCAGCTTTAACGCGATCGTTTACATTTGTCTGTCCGTCTATCTTTTTCTCTGTTTGAGGTATGTTTCACTATACGTTTGGAACCCATCAAAGTGTAAAACTTGGCATGGGTGTCGGTACTTTTACCCTACAGAACGCATTGTTTTTTAAATTGATCCTCCAAATATTAGGGGGCGGGAGGCAAAAATGTGAGGGAACCAAATTTTGAAAAGATCGCAAAAATTCCGTGTTCACTATCTCTCAAATCGAAGGGAATTTTAGTCGAAATATGAATTTAGAGTTCATTTTTGAAACTTTCAATATTTTAGGCCGCCGGGGGTGAAAATTTTGATAAAATCGTAAAAATTCATGTGACCTATCAAATTAAAATGAATTTTGAATTAAAATCTGAATATACTATTAATTGATGGGAATTTCAAAATATTGGAATGTCAGGGTCCAAAAAGTGGGGCAAAAGTTAGAGATAAAATTGCAATATCAAAAATTTGATAGCATCACTCTTGTTTCCTAAAGAACATATATAACAACAGAGATAAATTAAAGGAACCCCTTTTTCGTATCGTAAAAGATAACTATACAGGAATATTTCGTATCCTCAATCGTGCAACAGTTAAAATTATTCATTTTATTTGATACCATACATAAAACCGATAACTTCATAAATTCCATGAAGAATCTGTAAGTCACACATATTAGGCACAAGAGAGGTTAATGAATTCCAAGTTGACGGGTGACGGACGTGTTGCAGATTGAAGTACAGATCGATAATAATTAGTCTAACTGGCGTGGGTTCAAGACTCACGCCACCTGACGAAACGCTGCGGAAGGGAATTGGTTTCAGCTGACATCACGCCACCACGGCTGTTACCAAGGCCGCCTTTATATAGTCTATAGTACCCGCCGACCGAACTTAGTTCATGTTTTGTTAACGTACTCGTACGAACAACACGTGAGTAGGCATGTGAACTACTTCGGTTGTACTCCGTGTGAAACACCTGTATACAAAACTGTTGTACAGTGACTTGTTTCCATAGAGTCGTCTAGTAGTAAATGTAGTGGAAAAATATTACTCAAAGTACAGGTAGCAAAGTAAAGAAAATAGAATTAGTACCCAGGGGGACGAAATACTAAATAGAATTAGTACACAGGGGACGAAATACTAAATAGAATTAGTACACAGGGGACGAAATACTAAATAGCATTAGTACCCGGGGGACGAAATACTAAATAGAATTAGTATTACGGTGGGGGACGAACGGAAACGGACCCCCCCCCCCAGAGGGTCGAAAAAGTTCATGTATTTTGTTAATTTCTTAATTTTTAGGCTGTTTTATTTTATTTTTTCAGATGTGTACGTTAATATAGTAGTAACTCTTTTTTTTTAATATACAGCAGGTTTATTACACAGAATTAGGGTATACGTTTAAAATATGAAATATAGGGAAATCAGTTCAGTCAATAAGTATCTTTTAACAATGTTTCAATAACGCGTATTTTTATTGTGTTATTACCGTTTACATTAATGGGACTGATTTCAGGATGTTGCCACACGATTTCAGTTATTTCAAAGATAGTAACGTTGATTAGTCTTGACTTGCTTTTCCTTTTGTTTGAAGCCGACCCGACTCCGGACTCCCCCCCCCCCCCCAAAGTAGATTCTAGATACCTCACTGTTAGTATCAATTAAATGAAAGCGACGCCCAGCAGTCATTGGTTATCGTTTTTGAAAGTCAGTGAAAACTTTTTTCATGTTCACCTCTAAGATCAATTAAGTTAAAAAAGATGGCAGTAACTATATCGCCTTGATTACTGCAAACCAGCAAAAATTAAATTTCATTAAATTGCTGATTTTCAGCGTCATGCTTTGATGGTTGACCACTTTATGATACCAAACGGTAGCTATAGCCTACGTTTTTATATTAAATCAATAAACTTAATTATAATGAATAAATTCACTTAAAATAATCTTTTTTCATTTTTTATTACAGCCACATTGGCTACATATTGTTTCACACATTTTGACTACACCTTTTTATATGTAATATTATATTAATTTAATACAGCTTTTTGAAATACCTATTTTAATTCCGTCAGAGAGCTTTCGGGGACCGATAGTATCTCCTTCATCAATGCTTGAATCAGTGTTGGACCGATAGTATCAATGCTTGGCAATTATGTGTGTGTGTGTGTGTGTGGGGTTGCGCGCTTGTGTGTGTGTGCGCGTGTGAATATAAAATTTAGTTCATTTTCAATGTACACTTTATCAGTTGATCAACATTTATTTCTTTGTTTGATGAAAGTGTGTCTTCTCTTTTATTTCTTTTACCGGTTTTCTTTTTTTACATTTAAAAAGAAACATTTTAATACGAATATCATGCAATTTCTTCTTTTAACGTTCTTACCTTCCCTTTATTTTGTAACACAATATTCTTGGCAGTTTGGAGTGACAAAAACAGTTCGCGTTTCGTGAAAATAGTTTTGGAACGCGCCTCAAAAAATGTATATGGTCTTGTTATATGTCAAGTTTACTGAAGGTTGTCTATTTTACTCTCCTCTCGAGGGAGACTTGGTAAACTACGTTAGCTAGAGAATAAGCTGAGCTGTTGTAGGGCAGGGGTATTACGTGTTTGCTATAAATTCATTGGGGTCACAATGTGGAATAACGTTTTCAACACTGTGGATGGGGGAGACTACAGTATAAATAAGGCAGAGTGAGACACATTAGGTCTCATTTTCTCTATAAACCGACAAATCCGAAACACTCAATGTTTCTCGCCTACGTGATTTGGCCAAGGAAGACGGTTTTCCCCGTTACATCGTGAAAAAATCCTGAACTCTGCTGGACGCTCCCTCCCTCCCCGTAGACTCCTACATAGGGCCCTTATTCTGAGGGAACCTCTACCCACCTAAGTATACAATAACCTAACTTATGAAACGAACTACAAATTGTCTTGAATCGCAGTCCAACCCGTTGGTGGCCCGTGAACTCGGGGGGTGTCTCTTGACAGTTGTTCATAGGTTTCTTTCGTGAGGTGGCGGTTGCCTCCAGATTACATGAACTGATGTGGACTGACCAAACAGTCAGGTGAGTCGCGCTGGAGGCATCAGTGACGAACGCGACAGGGTTCTAAAACGGACCAGAAGACCGTACTGTTACTCCATCTGCGTCCCCGCTGGTTCAGTGTTCGCACATGGGAAATACCCTGTAACTGCTGAGCACCTCACTCATCTCAAGTGATCTAAGTAGTCCATAAGTTCATACGTAGCATTGACATCTATAGCACAAACGCGCTTGCAAACCGTAACACCCTTGAGAGTATCGATGCTTGCACACATGTGAGGAGTAGAGGGCTTGAGCCTCTTCCCCACACCAGCAGCAACATAAACGTCCCACGTTTCTTTTCAACCGTTTGCTGGAGTTAGCTACCCTCCAACATAGTCACACGTGGTTGTCGACACCACACATGCACAATTTAAGCTGTTTCTCTTTCGTAATTTTACTTATCCCCTTGTTCTCCACTAACCTTGCCTTTTCCATCGAATTCCATGATGCTACGATCCGACGCTAAACTCCATCCACAGCGTCTTTACCTACATGACGCGGAGCAGTTACTCGACCACTTACGGTATTTCCGACCTGTAACGCCCACCTCTATAGGCTTCAGTGGCGTATTTAGAATTTGGTCTTGGGGAGGGTGTCCGGTCGAGTCGGCTTTATACAAAAAAAGAAACAAGTTAAGACTAATCAACATTACTATCTTTAAAGTGGTTGAAAAACGTGTCATAACATCCTCAAATCAATCCTATTAAAGAGAACGGCAATAACACAATAAAAATATGCGTTATTGAAACATTGTTTAGAAGATACTTATTGACTGAATTGGTTTTCCCATATAGTATTAGTATTTCAAACGTATACGCAAATGCTGTGTAATAAAACTGTTTGTATATTTAAAAAATAGTCACTACTCTTATAGAGTACACAGCCGAGAAATAATAAAATAGCCGAAAAATTAAGAGAGTAAAAAATTCGTCTACTTTTTTCGACCCTCTGTGGAGGGGGGGGTCCGATCCCGTTCGCCCCCTCGTAAATGCGCCCACACCTGTATAGGCATACGCACTGCACACACTCCACTAATTCACACAAAGCTCATCCCTCTCTGCCTACTAGTACATTTTCTCATCTTTCAGTTCGCACTGGCCTTCTAACTCCAAACATACATTACTCTCCTCCTGAAGGAAATTATTCATGGGACTCGCCTCCTTGTCGAGTCTCAAATACCGAAAAACCTGTTTCAGTCTCAGTCTAGTTACTGAAGAAGTGTCATCATAAAGAGGAGAAACGTTTGGTGTGGCTAAAAAATAAAACATGCGTTAAACATAAAAACATTGTTGGTCTCTAATAATAAAAAACACAAAAGCTTGCGACTGTAATTAGATCAGAGCTGTCATTAAAGACTGTGCCTTCCATGTATTTAATAGTTACGCGAGGGAAAATATAAACCCACCGTATCTCTGCTATAACCATCAACCAACCCAGGTCCACAATTACGAACCACTGTTCAGAATTAAATAAAGAACATATTTTTGGTACAGTTTCTATTATTCTTAATAAATAATATCGTTGAATAATTTAATATTGTTTTACACTTCTGAAGACAATCATTATTGTAAACTAATGTAACTGATTTTCATAGTAAATGTATTTCTCCCACAAACAAAAATTAGTGTTCACGGACTGGTAAACTCAGCGATGAGTTGATAAAATCAATAATATTGGGCGTCAGTGATACGGTTTTAACAAGCAAACGAATCTAATATGCTGGGAAATGGAACTGAAATGAATTGACGCAGTAAGGATACGAAATACGGACAGTTAAAAAGATGGACAACGAGTTAAATTATCTGAAATATGTTATGGATGTGACTGACAGAGTTAAAAATAGACTGATAAAAAGACGTTTAGAGAAAAAACTTAGAAAAGTAGAAGGAATAATTAATATAATTTAACTCAGTTCAAAACGGAAAGAGATGGCTGATAATTATCTTAAACTGAAGGAGCTAATGAAAAAAGTAAGGACATAATGAATGAGAGAGGACAGTAAAAAAAATGCAAGTTATAAACGGCAGTCATAAAGGAAATTGGAACAGTCATAAACGAAAGAATGTACGACAGTAATGAGTGGAGACGCCTACACTATAGGGTGACTGCCGTTAGCATATTCTATATTGATGACAATAATACACAAAACTTCTTTTTATAGACAATATGTGATGAGTCTTCGCATATAGGTGTATTAGGTTATACGGTGTATCCCGGATCGTGTAAGTGGTTTTCTTCAACGTTGACTTATGAGAATCGGATGATTAATTGCAATAAATGTTATCAGAAATCGATAATACGGATATCTCTAATCAAGTGGGAGATTAAAAATTCCAATACAAAAGACTTTTCAAGTGATACTCGAATACCATAATTAACGTAATTAACGTTTACTACAGGATTAAGTATAAAAGCTTTCTACTGTCGTGTAGTAGCTGAATATCTTGATAACGCACTTACAGAGAACAAGTATTCTTAAAACTGGGAGACAAAAAATAATTGATTATTTATATCACAATGGGAAAGTGTAACCGATGTAAGTTAGAGTGATTAACATGTTGTCGTTTTCATACAATGTAATATCATGATGCAGCTGGTCGTATCGACTTTACTCAGAGCTGCAGTGAGGCCAGTAAATGGAAAATTCCCTCTTCGTTTCATGTCGAAATAAGTTTTCGTATGTGTGTGTGTGTCTACTATACATACGACGTTTGATCAAAGAGTTCACGCAGTTCTTGTTTATTTTAAAAATTATGCCTTCATTCATCGACACTTATACTGTCCCCTTCAAAGTAGTCTCAGTCGAATGTAACACGATTAAGCCAGTCGTTTTGCAGTCTTTAAAATATTTCAAGCATGCACTTTTTGGTACAGCCAAATCGCTTAGCGATTCTCGTTTTACGTCTTCAACGATCGCGAAAAGTTGCTCTTTCTTGGAAATTATCACTATTGGGAGGAGGAAAGATCGCGTTGGGACACATCTGATGAATGCGGAGTTGCCGTGTCATCATTATGACATTTTCTTTTGCCTATCCTGGCAAAATTCTTAACAAGCAATGACGTGCGTTCAGGCGCATTACCGGCCTGCAATTTTCATCTAGCAGCCTGCTATCTTCAACTCATTTACGGCAGTCTTTGAAGCTTGTAAACCGCTTGTTCACGCACAGCAGTCTTGCCAGAAGCCTTCTGAACACGTTTACCGGGACAGAGCAGTTTATCTCACAGTTTACACAAAATTTAATCCATGCTCTTCACACGTGCATTGTAAAATGGTAAAAAAAATAGCTTGTCACCAACATATGTACCAGTATCACATCAAAACAGTTTTGTTATCGTACACTTTTAGCGATGGAAATTGCAAAATTGCACGAACTTTTGATCAAACCTCGTACATAGACACTGTGCCTGATGACCACTAGCGTGGCGTCCATGTAACCGCTGTTGCCGTCGGCAACAGTACTGGAAATAGGAGAAAATAATAATAATTATATCACAGAATAAATACTTTAGTTATTGAATAATTTGGAATCCGAACAATATTAGTAGGGAAACTTGAAGAAAAGCGTAGCATTGTTTTCGAACTGCTGGCATTTGCACCGTCTTGCGTTGCCGGCTCAGACATCGGCAATGTTTTACTGCGCACGGTCATTGACCTCGTATTACTTGTCACTGTAAAAACTAGTAAGGGGGGGGACACATTCGTCCACCCAATGTGTTGCCGCTGTATAAACAGGCAAAACGCTCAGTTAGCAGCTATTTTTCGGGACTGACGTGACTCGTGTGTACCTATTTGTGTTTTGTTCGTTTAGTTATGTGTTTCTCTGTTTGCCTTTATTATTTTTAATTCGATTATTTGTGTTCCGATTTATTCTGTGTAAGTATAATGTGAGTCAGATCCCTTTGGAACGGGACCCTCTTCTTCTCCCAGCGATTGATAGAAAATGCTCTAAAAAAAAACACTTGGTACAAGAAAAAAATTCAAATTAATTTTTAGGTTAAGTTTTAGGCCTATCACAACCGGCAACAGGTGATATATACCCACGCCACGCCACTGCTGATGACAGTTTAATTTTTTACCAATAAAGCAGATTCTTTTGTACACCTACATTTCAGGGGTTAACCTTTTGCTGTTAACTCGGGAGTAAGACAGGGATGTCTTCTGTCCCATATCTTGTTTATCATAGCGCTGGACAGCATGTTGCGAGAGCCAACAAATAGAAAACGGGAGATTCAGTGGGGCTTAAATAGCCGTTTGGAGGAACTGGATTATGCGAATGACCTGTTCCTTCTTGCAGAAAGCCTACGAGATATGGAAATTAAATTGAACGATCTGAAAATAGAAGCCAAACAAGTAGGCTTAAAGATAAATAACAAAAAGACTAAGGAAATGCGTATTAACCATAAAAATAATTTTGATTTGATACTAGACTGAACAGTTATAAAAAGTGTTGAGGAATTTTGCTATCTGGGTAGCATGGTTAGTCAGGATGGAGGTGCTCTTAGGGACCTGGTAAGTCGTATAAATAAAGCAAAGGGAGGATTTGTACATTTACGACCAGTACGGAGATCACCCCATTTACGCAGGAAGACAAAACTCAGAATATTTAACTCAATTGTAAAATCGGTGTTGGTGTTTGGATGTGAGACCTGGAATGTGACAAAGGACATCACCACAAAGTTACAGACTTCCATAAACCGTTGCCTGAGTACATAATGAGAATTTGGTGGCCCAAGACCATCACGAACAGAGATCTATGGGAGGCCACAAGTCAGAGTACCATACAACTACAAATAAAGAGAAGAAAATGGAGGTGGATTGGTCACACTCCGAGAAGACGACCAGAAAATATCGCTAGACAGCCACTGAATTGGAATCCGCAAGGTAGCCGCAGACGTGGAAGATTGAGGAACACCTGGAAGAGGACTATGGAAAGAGAGCTGGCTGGTGTCAACAAGACATGGAGGGAGGTGAAGGCCCTGCCAGTGGACAGAACACGGTGGAGAAATTTCGTCGAGGCCCTATGTTCCACCTATAAATTTAAAAACTTAAGTCTAAATCAAATTTCAGGGGTTTACAATTTTGTCTGGCAGCATCATAATTAATACATTATGATGTATGCAGCGGAAGTATGGGTTATTAACAAAAAGAATGAAGGAAGGATTCTTGCAACAGAGATGGAATATTGGAGGAGGTGCTGTGGAATAACGAGAGCAGACCGGAATAACAAACGAGGAGATCAGAAGAAGAATGGAAGCGGAAAGAAGTGTAATTGACTAGATCGAAGAAAAAAGATTGGTGTGGTACGGTCATGTCCGGAGAGCCCAAAATAGGTGGATCAACAAAGTGACGGAATGGAGTCCATTAGGAAGGAGAAAAGGGGAAGACCGAGAAGATCTTGGAGGGACGAAGTGGATGAATCTATGCAACGTATAGGACTTGAGGAAGGACAATGGGAACATCGGGAGAATTGGAAAGCCAGGTTGAAGGAAGGGAGACGGCACTAGCTGTAGTAACACTATTATATAATATATAGTTACAATTAATACAGTTACAATAAGAGAAAAATAAAAATGATTATTCTATTTTAAGCTTCATTATTTAATTGCAAATCTTCATTGGTTTGTTCAGTTACTACAGCTGTATCCGATTTCAACCAATAAATTATCTTTGCTATTATTGTTGTAGTGTAAATAAATAAAGTTGGAGTATGCATCTGTACTGACAGCGTGCTATGATTGACGCGCTAGTTATCCGTACATACGCTGCGCGTTGATTCCAGTTGGCAGCCGGAAACTGACGGCATGTGTCAACTCTGATGTATGTCGGGTTAACTCCTTTCGCTGCAATCAACACACAGACCAATAATTTTGCGTAACAATTCGTTGGGTATCTAAAAACCTATGATTAATCAAAGCCTATGAACAGATGTCGCGTGTACGAACACGTGTCTCGGTATTATCTCACTGAACTGTTCACGTTTTGATGCAGTATTCTCTCTTACTGCCTGCAGTCTTCATTTGCTGTTAAACTTTATTTAATGAGGGGAGGGGGAGGTCACTTCGCTCTATTATTATCAAGTTAACGTACCTGTCTTTTTCTTAAAGACTGTAAAAGACATAGCAGTTCTGTATAGGTGCCGCTGTAGTGCACCTACAACGAATGGAAGTTGCGGTAGTCATAGTTAATCAAGAGTGTGACAAACGCGTTATAGTAATTCGTACTAGGGATGACAGACTACATCGGACTGCAGAAACAAACCGGGCTTACAATGATTTGCAATACCCTTCAATGTTCTGTCGAGGAGAAGATGGGTATCACTTTACATTGAATTTAAGGGATTCTAATATTGGAAGAGAAACAAATATGAAGGTTTCAGTTCCACAATTTTATTCGTACAGGCTCATGGTTAGAGAAGATGAGTATAATCAATTGACTTATTTCAAGCAGCTGGTGAATCAGTGCATGCTAAAACAGAAACAGAAAGACTCGTATTTGTTTGTACCAATCAAACTAAGTTAAGAGCTGAAAATTACATACATTTGCAAGATGTGTTGAGAAATAATGGAGGCAATGAGAACTTACTCCATCGAGCTTTACTGGTGTACCGCGATATACGCACGACGAACTCTAACCTCTTTTTGCTATGTTTGTAATCATTCCCGTCCCGATTTATTTATAACGTTCATTACAAATCCTAAATGGAAAGATTGGAGTTCCATAATAAAAAGTATATTCTTGTTTTAAAAACATAACGTTTTATATATTATTAATAAATAATTCTGTACCACACACACACACACACACACACACACACACACACACACACACACACACACACACACACACACACACACACACACACACACACACACACACACACACACACACACACACACACACACACACACACACACACACACACACACACACACACACACACACACACACGCACGCACACACACACACACACACACACACACACACACACACACACACACACACAGACGCGGATCCAAGGGGGAATGGGGGAATTACTCCCCCAATGGTCACTTCAGACGAAATTTTTTCGTCGTCTTGTGATTGTAGAATGGTTTTGTGAGTATGAGTACGATACAAAAATTCATAACACTTTAAGTAGGTTCATGGTTCTGATCTAAAATTAGGCCTACTTTAAATTGTAACAGTACCTTACTTCCGTGTTAATTTTTGTTGTTTGATACATAACTTAAATGAGTAGTGCGCATTTTAAACTGTAAGTGAATATTATTAAAAGAACAATGAACTTAAAAAGACAGATATGTTTTTATACTTGTGTGTTAGTAAACGTATGTTGATAATAACACACTGTATTTTTATCTTCACTCTTTCCTATTATTTATACTTTACACTATTAAAGAATGGTCCAACATTTCATGTTCCCCACCTCACAAAAATTCAACCCTTCCAAAAAATTACTTGGTGGATCCGCCCCTGCACGCATACATACGCGCGCGCGCTCATTGTATGTTTATTAATTATTTTTGTATTGTCCTATAGAATAAAAAAAAAAAAACAAAAACACAATAACTTCACATAGTGTAAAAGCTGTTCATTTTGAAAATATAATTTTTATGAGAATATGTTACGGAGTTATTAATACAATTTTAAAATTTAAATCGATTGTTTTGTTTCAATTTAATTATGTGATATGTGTCGTTATGATTATGTGAATAAAATAAATGGCCGCTGATGAAGGCAATGAATTTTGTAGAAACGCCGACAGAAATCGTGTCTGCTAAACATGTGAATCACACCTTTGTCGCTTATTAGTTTACGGCGCCTACTAAACTATGGACAACTTTTAGTGTCAAGCCCAGCTATAATATCGGTAAAGTACCGTTATCGGCAAAGAATCCCCACAAATTGTCGCTAGTCGTTATTGTATAGCTCCTGGTTACAGTATACACGTATTTATATCATTATAACTACCTAGTGTTCAGAGTACGGAGTTAAGTTGTCTTTCACCATGGCAACAGTTCAACCAAATTAACCACCAAACGTGTGAAAATGGACTCTGGCAGTTTGGATTTTTTTTCCTGGTTAGCTAATCATTTTCGGGTCCATAACCCCTCCGCGGTCCTTCAACGACCGTCTGGTCGTACCCTAACCTGTACTGCCATGTAACTTCAAGTCAAGTCAAGGGGGTATCGCGTGAGGGACATGTGATACCCGTTAGTCTAGACACACTTTTTGTAACTCACACACTGTTCGTGCGTGCGCGCGTGCGTCCATTGTTTTCAAATTAATCACGAGTTTTCCTTTATTTATTGCAGTTCGAGATAAAACTCGTGTGTACTACACGGCCGATTGTGTATTGATTATATAAAGGAGTTAAGTTCACCTGATGTGTTGTTAATACAAAGTTTAAGTTTTATCTACAGACAAGACAAGAAGCAAAAACCGACAATGATAACTCGGTGTTTGTTTACATAACGTGGTGGAAGGTGCATGTAACAGTTGGCTGTAGAACACGTCCTGGTATAATACTGTCTTATATAACGTGTAAGACATAAACACATGAGCATGAAACAGCAGTACAATTAATTACATTAAAAAATGGTAATAAAAAAAATACATAACACTGGATAAGTAAAACATTTTAACCCTATTTAGTGTTATCATGTAAAAATGCATCATGAAACTATCATACACGTGGATGTGTGTGTGTGTGTGTGTGTGTGTGTGTGTGTGTGTGTGTGTGTGTGTGGATAGTGAGAGAAGGGAGGGAGACAGGGTGGAAGGAGAGAGAGACGACGCATTAGAAGCGCCAGCACTAATAAGGCTTTTAGCAACGCTAACTCGCAGAATGGAAATAAATTGAGACTAATTCACAAAAAATTGTTGAGAGAAATGTTCGAGGTTCTTAAGAAAAAAGATTCTTTAGTTAGGTGACAACAGAGATGTGTTTGAAGAGATACAGAGTTTTTCAGAATATGGAGATCAGTAGGACGCCTTAATGACCATAAAATGACCTTAATGACCCACACACCAATCTCCGAAGATACGTATGCGTGGGCGCGAGCACACACACATACACTCAAACAAAAATATGTTTGTGTGTGTATACACATGCACGTGTTCAAACGTATACATAGTTACGAGGGTCATCTCAGAAGTAAGTTTCCCTATTTTCTTTCTCAAAGGGAAATTGCGCCAGCAGGCTGACAAACGTTGGAGAACTTTTATTTGTGTGTAGTGGCAGTAATGCCAAAACCTCGTCCGTTGGTTACCAACGTAACAACAACACGAAATTTAAAATCGTGGACGTTTTATTTACCAGCGTGTCCGATTGCGAAGTGCGTTGTGTGCGCTGGGGAAGGTTTCTTGGGACGCTAAAGGTGTTTTGCTCGTTTACTATCTGCCTAGCGGGGTAACAATAAACGCAGAGACGTATTGCGAGACTCTGAAAAAACTGCGATCACCGATAAAGCGGAAACGGCCCGGTTTGTTGAGCAACAAAGTTCTGTTCCATGACAAAGCATGTCCTTATTCCTCGCGAGTCACGCAGAATTTGTTGTAGTCCTTTCGATGGGAGATTTTCGGCCATCCCTCATATTCACCCGACTTTGGCTCCGAGTGATTTCTATATGTTCTCCCATCTCAAAGAACACCTGGGAGGACAACGTTTCGAAACGGATACGGAAGTGAGGCAGACGGTTGATACCTGGCTCTGAAATCTGGGCACGCAGTGGGTCAAAGAAATAACTAAAAAACTGTGTTTTCGGTACAGAAAGTGTTTTGACAAGGCTGGAAATTATATTGAAAAATAAATACGTGTTTTTGAATAAAAATATAGTTTTCTTTTTAATTTTTACATGTGTTTTTTATTTTTCCTATAACAGGGAAACTTACTTATGAGATGACCCTCGTACGTATGTAAGGATGAAGTATGAAGTGTAAGTCAAAAGACGTCTGCTTCTCGTAAAGGAAGCTGTGACAAACCTGAACAGTCCCATTAATAGTAGAGATAGTACTTGGACAACTAGGATTCGTGTTGTATTTTTTACAGTATGTTATAGTGTATGGTTTCGAGAGCTGGTCATTAAGGAAGGCTGAATGTCGAAGTACTGACGCCTTTGAACTATGGTGCTGAAGGAGAATTCTGATAGCTCCATGGACTGGGACTGTTCATTGGAGATTCAAATATTACAGCTGAAACTCGGATACTTTGGTCATGTAACGCCCGATGCACACATCAGGTTTTTTAACGTGCAGTGTCGCTACGTGCACGTTGCCGCAATGCAAAACGCAGGTTCGATGCACACACGCGTGACTAGCAGTCACCTAGCCGCAGTCGGCAGCCAGATTTTGCCACATACAGCCATGGATTTATGTAACAGAAAACGTATAATGTTCTCTTATTTAGTGGACATACGTTTTTTTTGGAATCGAAGACGGTTTTGGGTCCTTCCATTTACTGACTCAAGATTTATTAGAGGCAGATTTCATATGACTTTTGGTGATTTAAGAGAAAATTCGGATACATTTTTCAGTTACTTTCGAATGAGTGTTCATTCATATGATGAGCTTGAAGGGAAAATAAGCAACAAGATAAAATACCGAGATACGTGGACGAGACTGTCTGTACCTCCACAGGAAATGTTAGCTATAACTCTTTAGGATAGCTAAGGATATTTTTTTGATTTCACAAATAAACAGCTGTATGTCCAAAAGACCTTCAGAATTTGACACAGCCATAACTACAATTACGTCAGGTCACCGGACGTGTGCACTGCTCAATAGACAACAATATACTGAGAGCCGGAGAAGTGTGTGCGGCGCCGTTGCGGTAAGGAGGGAAACTGCGGCGAAGAATACACGCACAGTGGACGTACGGTGCCGCAACTTCGCCGGAGCGTCGCCGAGGTATCTGAGCAGTGACTCATATGCTTTCCAGTACTCCATGCCGCACTTGCGGGCACGCAGCTGCACCGTACGGTAAAAAACCGGATGTGTGCATCGAGGCTAATGAGAGTTTAGAAAGGGATCTGGTGTTTGGAAAAGTGGAAGGCAAGAGAAGAACAGGTAGGTAGAGAACTAGTGAAGCAACGTCATTAGTGGAACAACAAATAAAAACATTAAAGATATCCGGGAGGTAGTTCAAGATAGAAGAGCTTAGAGCGTGAACTGGTTCATGGGGTCACGAAGATTCGGCCACGATGATTGAACGACTGAAAAAGAAGAAGATGTAGTCTAAATTACACGTGTTTTCAAAACTGTAAAACTAAGCAAAAGACAATCGAGTGTTCTTAACTCGGGTATGTCATTTTCTCCTACAAGGAAGTAGGGCCGCCTCCTAGCTGTTGGCATGCCTCCATACCGTTTTGTTTTTTGTCAGAGGGTTTCCGCCCTGTCGGGGAGTGGGCCAGCACGTTTTTTCTGCAACTGCTTTCTCATCAGATACAAAGTAGACAGGAAGTCTTCTTAGCGTTTGTAGTTTTTGTTGAGTGCAACCGTACAACTAGTTGCCTTTCTCCTCTCTGATAGTCTTGGCGATTCGGTCCAGGACTAATTCGACGCTCTCCTTATTCACAGTTGACCCCGAAATCTTGGAGTCACGCTGTCTCCCACTTGCACGCAGCATTAAGAAATTTATATTTTCCAGCAGTGAGTACCTTATAGTAGGCGGTGAAGGTCAAGACCTAAAACTAGGAGCAAAAGTGATAAAATATATTAAAAACTTCAAGTATTTGGGTGTAAAAATGGCATCGGATGGTGACAGCAACCAAGAAATTAAAGTAAGAATAGGACAAGCTAAGACAACAACAAAACAATTAAACAGTCTGCTTTGGAGTCCATGAATAACAAAAAACAATAAAATCTGAATATATAAAACTATAGTCGAAAGTATAGGCCTATATGGAGCAGAACTGTGGGAAATTAATAGAAGAAATAAATCCATAATAAGAGCTATGGAGATGGATTACTGGCGGAGGGCTGTAGACTGACAAGACAAGATAGAGTGAGAAATGTAGAGATGAGACAAACAATGGGAATCGACCTTGACATTATAGAAACAATAGAAGCAAGAAGACTGAATTGGTTTGGAGACCTAAAAAGAATGTCGGATGAGAGATGGCCAAGGAAGGTATCAGAATGAACTCCACCCTCTAGAAGAAAAAAAGGAAGACCTAAACATTCATGGAAAATGGACGTCGAAGATGTAATGAATGCAAGAGGACTTACAGAACAGGACTGTTTCGACCGGCGCCAGTGGAAGCTAGTATGCGAGTATGCGAGAGACGGCGCCAGCCGTAATTAAATCGCCTAAAAATATATATATATATATATATATATTGTAACGTAACATAGTTGAGGTTCGCCAACGTTACATAAAAAATTGATTGAAATATGGTCAAGGACCATACCCTGATTTAAGGTTGTTCAATAGGTCATGTGCTTGAGAAATACCTCAAGTAAAAAGGAGGCAATGACTAATATTAAATGTAAAAGAGCCAGACCAATGAATGATTGAATACAATGAAATGTTTGTTTTGTACTGTGACATGTTAAGGTCTACAGAGTATTTATGTTGTATGTTGAATATGCTAAAAATGAAATGATGTTGTTTGATAATAATACTTCATCAATAATTATGTTTATATTTATATTAGATTTATCTTTATACAACCCAGTATAGTTACCAATGTTAGGCACTGTACTAAGTTCTCAGTATTGTATAAAGTTGAAAAATACTGTTGTTTTAATTAATGTTTATAGACTGGATCAGGAGTGTGACCAGTGTTTCAAGTCTAACAAGTAGTTCTGACAATTATATCATAAATTAATAAAGGGTTCCAGAACCAGTTAATTAATATAAAAAAAAAATAATCACCAGTAAATTAAATTTCATGTAATTAACTATGTAACCAATAATTAATTGTACAGTAGGTCAGGTAAAAAGAAAATTAAGTTAAAAAAACCAAATAATGTTATAATGGTTGTAAGTGAATCTATAGGCCTAAATTCCATATTAGTGAAAGGAAATTAATACCTTTTTAGTTAACCCAGTCCAACGAAACTCTGGTAAAACATTTACTGTTTAGTAAGGAAGGTTAGGGGAGAATTTAAGGTGATTTAATATTAATACAAGCATGGAGTATTTTATTGGAATGAAGTAGTAATATTCTATAATGCCGGCTCAAGGATATATAGAAAACGTGGTTGTTAAGGCAACTGAATTGCAGAAGTTGTTGAGTTTGGATTAATTCGTTCTGATTGTTACAAGCTATTAGGTTGAGATGGACCGATATATTTAAAAAAGATGAATAAATCTAAATGAAATATGTATCCAAATTGAAAAGCCCTTGTTGTAAAACAATCATACTTTAATGCTAATGAATAATACAAATTAAATAACCTTCTAAATTGTCAATGAATATAGTAAAAAAGAATTGAAAGCCTCTCACCTCATTCACTAAATAATTCCGCTGAATTTGGTATTAAACCAATTCATGCTATAAATCGAAGACCAGTAAAGAATTAAAGCCTGAATTAACGGAATTATCGGAAATATAGAAGACTCGGTTTGACGAAATAACCTTCATTGGCAGCAGAAGCTGAGATCCTAATTCCAGTTCACGGGGACCAAGAATTGTGAAGATCGTAAAAGAAGAATAGAAGCCAGAAGATTTTCTCAGGGTTTACTAGTACACACCACCATCAATTTTATTGAAAATCAGAGCAGTTTCACTGGATGAAGACGAGATAAGCCGTATTTTGGCCACTGTTGACAAACGTTCACCGCCAGACGAAATTTTCGTCGGTTTTGGTAAAAAAACAACTTATTTTCATTTCACTGTATTTTTAAGTAAATAATTTTATTTTGTAAATTGAACAACCTTAATTATGCATTTTACCTGGCCTTACTAATGATTCCAAGAACTATACGAACCCTGGGATAAGAATTATTTGTTATTATTTTCAAGTGTATATGTTTTCTTTTAGAATTTGAGTAATTAATAATCGATATATGTCTGAATGATCGATCGAATCATATTATTGTTTTTTGAGACAAGTAAACTGTTAATTAATAGAGAAAATCAATAAAGTACATTTATTGTATGAGATAACGTTTAAGTTATTGCAGAGTAAATACTATATGTAGTGGGTGGAATAATTTATAAACAGATTGATACTAACACCCCGAATAACTAACCTAAAAGTACGCTTATTTCTAGTAACAGCACTTAAAGTTTGCAGCTGGTGGGACGGGAGATTGCTGAACTAACTGGTGTTTAATACTAAATTTGAATGAAATTTTCTACCATCGAGGGACTAGGGTTGACACAAATACCCCTTATATTCAGTTAATACTCCATACATATTGCTGATATTACACAACCACTGAAAACTAAGTTGAGTCTATAGAATAATACAATTATAAATTCAGGAACATAATTATAATTTTGTTGGCTTAATAATCCATGTTCTGAGGGTTTCACCGGTCACAACCGAAAGATATATTAATTAATAACATATTAATTAAACCAGGTAACAACATTTTAATTGTTACGAATTGCCACCTGCAACGTATTACTTGGCGTTTGTTACACAGGAGTCTCTTATAAATAATTACACCCATAGACAAGATTTCTTTACAATTTGACGTTTCCAGCGTGCAGCATATAATATAACGTACGTCCTCACATAATTAACAAGTAGTTCTTTACTAAATTAGTATACAACAGTGGGGTTTTCGAACGTCCTCATAGGTGATCTTATTAGTTTTATAACAAATTGCCGCCTGCAACGTGGGGCATCATCATCTCCTCTTAACACCTTTTAGTTTATTACAAATTGGCCAGCCCAACAGTGGGGTATAAGGAGAGGTAGGTATTTAATATTATAACAAATTGGCGCTCAACGAGTGGGCTTTAGTTAAGTAAAAAATCATATTAACTGTTACTTAACTTGAGCAGGCAACCATTAGAGGCACAGGAATGCATAATACCAGAGGCAGATCGAAGAAGAGGGCAGAAGAGAAGGAGAAGGAAGAAGGTGGACAGGAACAAGAAATAGAATTAGTCACGGACAGTGAAATGGATCAACAGACAGGTGATACAGAAGAAACCGAAATAGTTATGGATACAGAAACGGAAATAGTGGAAGAAGATGCCCAAGGGGATCAACCAGATAAACCCAACCAAAAAGAAGATATAAGTATACAGGAGATGTTAAGAATTATAATGGAAGGGAATAACAAGATCCAAGAAGATAATAGACAAACTAATAAGAAAATAGACAGTATTAAGGAAAGTACTAGTGAACTTTTAAGGCAAACCATAAATGAAAATAATGAACGATTGAAGGCCGATTTTAGACAAATAAATGAAAAGATAGACAGTATAAATGAAAATTCAGAAAAGCTGGAAAATAAAATAGACAGTATTAATGAAAACTCAAGAAAACAAAACGAAATTTTGAGCGAAAATTTAATCAAGCAAATGAATAAAAGGTTTGACAGGAATGATGAGAGTTTGAGGCAGATTCTGGAGAATACCAAACGAATGGATGAGAAAATTGAAAACCATAATAAGGAGTTGCGGCAAATCATCAATGAACAAGGCCTAGCATTGAGGGAAATCATCAATGGAAGTATTATAATTGTTAATGAAACACGGAGCAAAGGAGTTGATAGCTATGAAGTGGAGGTAAGACAGCAAATACATGAAATTAAGGTGGATCTGGAAAAGACAGATGAACCTATCATGCAACTCAGAGTGGAAGTAGAGACCAAAATTACTCAAATAGGAAAACTACAAGCGAAGCCCCAAGAAAAATTTGACAAGATACCAATTGATAGAACCGGAAGAATAGAACGGGTTCATGACGAAATAAAGATAGTGAGAATAAGACAAATGTGTAAAAGGAAATTAATAAATACACGGGAAGAATTGGAAATGATTAAAAGGGGATTGGTTCAGCTACATAATAGACCAATTACGGAAAACAGAGAAGTAAGGCAAGTGAGAAACTTTAAACGAACCACACTTGAATTCCCAGATGGACTAGAAGGACCAAAAAGGCCAAAACTAACTAAGGAGCATGGAGGACTAATGGAATTTATGTATGAACCATCAGAACCATTAAGAGACAGTACAGAAGAATCAGTTCAAAGGACGATGATGAGCTTGACTATAAATGACAATTTTATAGTGACAAGAGGCAAGAACTGCACAATAATGAGATATGTCACAAGGACAGAAATAACTCTATACACTAGAGAGACCCGAACAACCAGTATAGAGGAAATAATGGACCACGGTTAAACAGATTCCAAACAGAATATAATGAAAAGGGACGGATTTTATGGATACAGGACCAAGCAACCCATTGTAAATAAAAAACCCAAAATTCTAAAGAAACTGTAAGAAAAACTTACTCAATAATTATTCAGAAACAGTATAATTTAAGATAAAGAGGATAAATACCCCAAAATTCAAAAAATGAAGTAAGCTCAACTTACAAACAAGTATCTAAGAAAACAATTTATGAGGTATATAAGAAAGAGAATTTTGAAGATAAAAAAACAACCAAATTCGAAAAATAAGTAAGAACACCTTAATATACAATTTAGAAGAAATTGCTTTAAACTAATATGAAAGAAAAAAAAATAACACTGATTCAAACTAATAAAAATCATCAAAACCAAAAGACGAAATGAGTTTATCTGATGTAATATAATAGTGAGAAATGTAATTTAGAATGTAAAAGGAATAATAATGATTGTGCCAGAAGAATATAACTACATGATGTAATGTATAGTACTAACCAAAATCTCATAACCAGCTGTATTGATCATAAAGGAATATGAGCCAATGAAGATAAGAGAATGAAGAAGCAAAAATGGAACCGTCAAAAGGATCACAAGAAAAGAAAAAAAAAACAAATGGTTAAGAATTATCCGTAAAAAACCAATTAATAAATGTCAATAAAATAGCCAAGTATTGGAGAGGAAAAGTGTATAATAGAAGGAAGAATTAATATGAAGAAATAATATGATCTGAGTTAAAGTACAGTGAATAATCCCTAGAGTATGATTATTATTTATTATTTTATTGAAGGTCACATGATGACTACCTTACGAGGTTTATTAATGAAGATTGACTGTAGAATATTCCAGCAATCATTTAACTGGGCAGAGATGATGTTCCTCTGATCCCAGAAAGTATGTAACGGACGACGGTAATTGGTTAGCCGATAGAGCACCACCGATTCGATTCCAGTTATAATGTTAGGGAGGTTTAGGAAAATTAAATATTAGAGGGAAAACTCACAAATAAATATAGAGAATTAAATAAAACCAGATCCAAAATGTATAATTAATAAAGAATGTCACAAGAATGATTATAGAAATAAGATTTAAACTTGGGAAATAATTGATTTTAAGGAGGAACGAAGAAATGATAATAATATAACGGATAATTCTGAAATATAAAAGTACTATAAGTAGGAAACCAATTGGCCAGATACAAGTTATGCGTTTATTTCTTGCTAAGCTTTGTTTATACCAAAATAAACTTATTTCGAAGGGGGGGTGTTATGTAACGTAACATAGTTGAGGTTCCCCAACGTTACATAAAAAATTGATTGAAATATGGTCAAGGACCATACCCTGATTTAAGGTTGTTCAATAGGTCATGTGCTTGAGAAATACCTCAAGTAAAAAGGAGGCAATGACTAATATTAAATGTAAAAGAGCCAGACCAATGAATGATTGAATACAATGAAATGTTTGTTTTGTACTGTGACATGTTAAGGTCTACAGAGTATTTATGTTGTATGTTGAATATGCTAAAAATGAAATGATGTTGTTTGATAATAATACTTCATCAATAATTATGTTTATATTTATATTAGATTTATCTTTATACAACCCAGTATAGTTACCAATGTTAGGCACTGTACTAAGTTCTCAGTATTGTATAAAGTTGAAAAATACTGTTGTTTTAATTAATGTTTATAGACTGGATCAGGAGTGTGACCAGTGTTTCAAGTCTAACAAGTAGTTCTGACAATTATATCATAAATTAATAAAGGGTTCCAGAACCAGTTAATTAATATAAAAAAAAAAATAATCACCAGTAAATTAAATTTCATGTAATTAACTATGTAACCAATAATTAATTGTACAGTAGGTCAGGTAAAAAGAAAATTAAGTTAAAAAAACCAAATAATGTTATAATGGTTGTAAGTGAATCTATAGGCCTAAATTCCATATTAGTGAAAGGAAATTAATACCTTTTTAGTTAACCCAGTCCAACGAAACTCTGGTAAAACATTTACTGTTTAGTAAGGAAGGTTAGGGGAGAATTTAAGGTGATTTAATATTAACACAAGCATGGAGTATTTTATTGGAATGAAGTAGTAATATTCTATAATGCTGGCTCAAGGATATATAGAAAACGTGGTTGTTAAGGCAACTGAATTGCAGAAGTTGTTGATTTTGGATTAATTCGTTCTGATTGTTACAAGCTATTAGGTTGAGATGGACCGATATATTTAAAAAAGATGAATAAATCTAAATGAAATATGTATCCAAATTGAAAAGCCCTTGTTGTAAAACAATCATACTTTAATGCTAATGAATAATACAAATTAAATAACCTTCTAAATTGTCAATGAATATAGTAAAAAAGAATTGAAAGCCTCTCACCTCATTCACTAAATAATTCCGCTGAATTTGGTATTAAACCAATTCATGCTATAAATCGAAGACCAGTAAAGAATTAAAGCCTGAATTAACGGAATTATCGGAAATATAGAAGACTCGGTTTGACGAAATAACCTTCATTGGCAGCAGAAGCTGAGATCCTAATTCCAGTTCACGGGGACCAAGAATTGTGAAGATCGTAAAAGAAGAATAGAAGCCAGAAGATTTTCTGAGGGTTTACCAGTACACACCACCATCAATTTTATTGAAAATCAGAGCAGTTTCACTGGATGAAGACGAGATAAGCCGTATTTTGGCCACTGTTGACAAACGTTCACCGCCAGACGAAATTTTCGTCGGTTTTGGTAAAAAAACAACTTATTTTCATTTCACTGTATTTTTAAGTAAATAATTTTATTTTGTAAATTGAACAACCTTAATTATGCATTTTACCTGGCCTTACTAATGATTCCAAGAACTATACGAACCCTGGGATAAGAATTATTTGTTATTATTTTCAAGTGTATATGTTTTCTTTTAGAATTTGAGTAATTAATAATCGATATATGTCTGAATGATCGATCGAATCATATTATTGTTTTTTGAGACAACGTAAACTGTTAATTAATAGAGAAAATCAATAAAGTACATTTATTGTATGAGATAACGTTTAAGTTATTGCAGAGTAAATACTATATGTAGTGGGTGGAATAATTTATAAACAGATTGATACTAACACCCCGAATAACTAACCTAAAAGTACGCTTATTTCTAGTAACAGCACTTAAAGTTTGCAGCTGGTGGGACGGGAGATTGCTGAACTAACTGGTGTTTAATACTAAATTTGAATGAAATTTTCTACCATCGAGGGACTAGGGTTGACACAAATACCCCTTATATTCAGTTAATACTCCATACATATTGCTGATATTACACAACCACTGAAAACTAAGTTGAGTCTATAGAATAATACAATTATAAATTCAGGAACATAATTATAATTTTGTTGGCTTAATAATCCATGTTCTGAGGGTTTCACCGGTCACAACCGAAAGATATATTAATTAATAACATATTAATTAAACCAGGTAACAACATTTTAATTGTTACGAATTGCCACCTGCAACGTATTACTTGGCGTTTGTTACACAGGAGTCTCTTATAAATAATTACACCCATAGACAAGATTTCTTTACAATTTGACGTTTCCAGCGTGCAGCATATAATATAACGTACGTCCTCACATAATTAACAAGTAGTTCTTTACTAAATTAGTATACAACAGTGGGGTTTTCGAACGTCCTCATAGGTGATCTTATTAGTTTTATAACAAATTGCCGGCTGCAACGTGGGGCATCATCATCTCCTCTTAACACCTTTTAGTTTATTACAAATTGGCCAGCCCAACAGTGGGGTATAAGGAGAGGTAGGTATTTAATATTATAACAATATATATATATATTTTCCAGCTGTTAAGTAGTTGCCTAGAATAGCTGTCATTAGTTTCTAAATAGTCATTACCACTTCAAGGATATTATTTAGATTTCCATTATCTTCAAAACTTCATTAATAGCGCCTGATCGTCGACCAACGTGGTATATTCTTGAACCCGAACTATAGCACCTGATTCCAAGCTTCAGAGAAAATTGGGTAGGTTCTGCCTGCTGCAGAAGTTCTTGACTTGAAACAGTTTCGATTCGAAGCCATTAAGTGACGAAGTAATGATTCAGAGGACTATCCGAAAGTACTGACTGGGATTTTCGGAGATTGTTCTCAGGGGTGACCACAGCATGGTGCAATGGTGCAAGTCGCACCACTGGAATTTGGGGGGGGGGGATTTTTCAAGGCGAATTTTGTAATCTTTGGGGAGGGGAATCTCCACGGTACTCAAACTTTTTCTTTTACTTTTAAATTCCCCTCGCTTCTTAAAAAAAAAAGAATAAAATTAGTTTCTCGCTTACAATAATTGCTTAAATGTTTGGATAAATGTTTGGAGTTTTTCATAAATTTTTGGGTAAAGCCTCAAGATCCACCTTTAACTGGGGGGTTATTCCATACCCCTCTATTGTGATCCCCCCTTACCCACAAAATCAAATTGGGGGAGATTTTGGAATACTTGGGGGGAATTGCATCATGGCCTTTGGGGGGGATGGGCACCTCTGATTGTTCTTGTCTGCATAAAAAAACGTCGTCAGTCTTAGCCTAGTGTTATGTGTGTCAGTCGAGTATCCTTTCGAATACGAAGCCAACTTCTTTCCGTGCAAATGTCACTGTCAAAACGTGTTCTACAATTCTAGACTTTTCAGAACCAGGAAGGCAGTCCAATGGCGTACCAAGAATTTGGCTTTGGTGAGGCGGGCCGGCTTCATACAAAAGAAGAAATAAGTTAAGTCTAATCAACAATAGCATTTTTAAAGTGGCTTAAAAACGCGTGATACCACCCTGAAATAGCTCATTAAAGTAAACAGTAATAACACACTAAAAATACGCATTATTGAAACATTGTTAAAAGATTCTTATTGACTGAACTGATTTTCCTATATTTCATATTTCCCAACGTATACCTTAATTCTGTGTAATAATCATGTATGTATATTTAAAAAAGAGTTACTACTATATTAGCGTACACAGCTGCCAAAAATACAATAAAAGAGTCTAAAAATGAGGTGATTAACAAAATTTGTCAACTTTTTGATCCTCGGGGGGGGGGGTCCGGTCTCGTTCGTCCCTTCCGTAAAGACGCCCCTGAGGAGGCAGCCAGGTAACTAGATTTTCGTAGGTAACCTGTACGTTACCTTTCCGAAAACTGGCACTAAGTTCTCTCCCCGGGCAATTCTGTCACGGCACGCGGACGTTTAATGCGAGAAGATAACTTATTTGAGTAGGAGCGCTCTGTGAATAAGGAAAATGGCGCCGTGTTCGATTTTTCGAAAGTTGCTGTAAACAATACCAGCAATATCGCAATAGCAGATGAAAGTAGGCATGACTGTGACGGCGAACTTCGGCGCGTGGGTGTGTGTTTTACATGGTATGACGTCCGTACAAACATCTGCATTCTTGTTGCGGCTGTTAAGTAGGAGCAGTGCTGTTAGATTTGACGTAAGATAGCGACGGAAAATACCGAGGAGACAGATCAGCTGGCTATGCTATATGAGGAATACAGCCCACTTCTTTTGGGCTGGCTGGCCAAACACAAAACTACTATACCACGGCCGCTACCTTATCTAACGTAGACAGCTGTACGTTTAAAGACGTAATATTATGTTATTCTCGCACTGTAACGCGTGGAATATGCACATCATTAGTGAAACAACAGTTTTTCACTCGGTCTACCCTTGGTTGATAACCGTACCGGAATTGACTTGTGTTATTGCTTTCTGCGTAACGTGCGAGCTTGATCACCTTCTCAACAGATTACAATCTATTATGCAAATGTTGTTTGCATAATTTAATTAATCTGTGATTGTCGTGAATACAATGTGCAATTACACTAATTTGTGGAATGTAATCATGTAATTACCCAATTAGGCTAGTTATACCAAGTTAATTGAATTTACGTGATACATTAATTATTTGATGGTTAGTATAATTACTGCAATGAGACTCTAATAGTTGTATAAATGATATAAAATTTATTATAATTTATTCTGTGACGATTTAAAAAAATATTTAAATCGCACAAATAAAAAATTGCTTTCAATATAAGTAAGAGTATTATCCACCCCTTACCTATGCCTAGATTCATGCAACAACGTGCAAATTGTCCCGTACCAACACGTTAAGAACGGTGTTATTTAGCTAATAATAATAATTACATTAATTAAATAAAATATGTACAAAATAAATAAAGAAATTCATAATTCGTAACCAAAAGGTAAAATAATGTATTACGACTTAATTAGTAAATAATTAATATAACTTTAAAAAACGAACTATTTTCTCAGTGCGTAAAACCGCGCCAGCTACTGACCCCTTGCCGCTAAACATTGCATTCACTCGCCCGATAGACTCCGAGATGTAAGGATGTAGCTGCTGTGTAGTGAACATACACATAGGTGTATACCGTTAAACAATATTTAATCAAGTTTATAATGAGTTCGATTTGACCTATGTAGTATAATAATAATAATAATAATAAAAACAAAATTATAATGTAGTGCGTGAAGAAACATGCAAAGAATAAAAAAAAAAGAAACTTAGCCGACACATCTCTTAGCAAACTGTAAATGGTGAGAAATGTTACTTACCAGAATTTAGTGCTGATAAAATATGAACTGTAACCAAAAGTAAAATGTAAACTACCGACTCCGAAAGAAGATAACACAAACAGCAACCGGATGAACTTCTAGAACCAAAATCTAATCGTCTAGGAAGAGACTACCAGAAACAATCAACCTCATTTAACATCAAGAGGAAGCGTGGATCACACCCTAGAAGAGGACTGAAGACGACCATCATGGCCCCCACAGCATACACATTGTTATATTCAGGTGATATCAAAACATAATATTTGTAACACAAATTCACTGTAAAACAACAAGACCAGTAAAAAAAAAAAGGAACAGTAAAGAACTTTTGATAATTTAAAGTTTAATATATAGATTTTGTAATCACTGTAATGAAGTAGTAATGACATTACGATGTTTAGATTTAAATTAATTTTAAAATTTACAACCAAAATTATTCTTCTAATAATTTGGTTGAAGTTGTAATAAAAACATAACAAACTTGAAACCCGGATCCGTGGTAATTAAAACAATATCTAGCTGAATGATTTTGATATAAAAAGAATAAAGAGTAAAATATACAAAATATTTAATGCAGAATTTTTTAGAATCTGAGTTTTAAAAGTAAAGTAAAGTATGAGAGGTAAATATGTTAATAAAGAGATGTTTTTGCTAACACCCAACGAGTGAATAAATTTATACAATCCTTGCTTAACTCCTGAATAATAAAGTGTTATAATTTGTTAGTGATTAAGGTTTACTAACAACGGCAGCTAGTTCAATTAACAGGTAACAAATTGGACTGGTTCCCGACATTTGTGATATCTTAACAAGGGAGACGTCACAAAATTGCGCGACTCTGCTACTTTGTAAAAATAAAAATAATTGTGTATATTGTTATAATTCTTTAACAATAACTTTGACAAACATAAATTTATTCACTCTGAAATCGGGAACAAATAAATGAGTAAAGTTTTAATTAAGATATAATAATATTAGTATCGTGAGATTGCCGTAATAAACAAGTCATCGCTGGTAAATATTCCATTCTACACCTGTCGGTATGAACAAGCTGGTTCATGTTAAATACGTGTTGAGGAATGTAAACTCTCCCCTTTTGTATTCATGCATCTCATTCAAAACCTCCCCTCGCTGACCTAACAGACAATCCTAGATACGAGTTTTTCCTGTTCTGAATTGTCCTACCTGTGTTACCACCTTATGCAAACAATACCAACTCCCCAAAACAGCTGACCCTTTGTGCTATTGTTAAAGCAATGAAACATCGTATATGAAATTTCTCTCTACTATACAATGGTATTAGCGTTTTGTTTTGACTGATTATATATGACAGTACAGAAAATTGAATTGTTGTGAGATAAGTTTATTTTGATTAATTAATATAAGATTCTACGTGTAATAAGAGATATAAGTATGTGTTTAAATGAAGTCGAGCTTTACAAGTGTTTAAGCTGATATAAGATTTGTCGTACGTAATACCTCGTTTATTTAAACGACGTTATTAACAAAAATGGCTCAGTTTAACCCCGACTTGTTGTTGAAAGACGAATTAAGCTATGAAGCATTATTGCGTGGTCTTCCATACTCAGATGTAACTGTCGCGGAACTTCGCAAAACGTTACGTGAAAATAAACCGGACAAACCCTCATTATTAAATCGTATAAGTGTTTTAGATTTTGAAAGGGAAAAAGAAACATGCTATCACAAGTATACAGAACTAACTTCGATCGCAAAAACCCTGCGTGATGAAAAATCCCCCTCAGTAATTTTACGCACCACCCAAAGAATCGAACATCTGACCCGCCGTATCACCAATTTGTTGAATTGGCCCGGTGATAAAGTTACCCCACCGGATGTACAAAAATTCGCGGAGGAAGCATTACAACAATTACCCGAGATAATGCGCGAATTACGTCGAAGATCCGAATCGTTTAGATTAGAAGAAATTGAAGAAGCAATGACAAAACTAAATATTTCCCCTACCCAATCTCCTACTCAAGAACAGCGAACCGGTACTGTAAAGTTTCAGTTTCTGCAGGAATCCAATATAGATCCATTTAAAGCACGGTTAACTGATAGTCAAGTAAATATCCAACCAGCAAACGTTACGTTACTCCCTAATGAACTAGAGAATATGTCTCGTACCTACGATTTACCTTCTCACTTGCCGACGAATCAATCTCCTAAAAAACCGAGAATGACGACTCCATTTAATTTAAATACAGAGCTTTATGGAAAGATAACCCACCCTGTAGAACATATTTTGTCGGACATACCAATCACTGATGGGCTGAAAATTACAAAGCTCCTAGATTTTCTCAAGCACCTTTTACAATTAAAGGATCTGCGACAACTAAGAGATGACCAGATTTTACAAGTAATTTTACCTAAGTGTAGATCTCCTTTAAAAGATCGTGTGTTAGAATCCCTAAGGCATAATCACCCAGTAGAAGAACTTCATACCTCCCTAATAAGACATTTCATTCCCACCGGTATCTACGAAGAATTGAAGCGGAATCTAGTACTTCGTGTACAAGGAGCATACGAGAGATTAGCTCATTATATATCTGAAATAAGAGAATCTGCTTTATTGCTGCAAGTCAAATGGAGTGAACAACAGTTAGTAGACAATATCTTAGTCGGACTATCCCCCGATGAGCGATCTCGCCTAGCACTCATGAAGCGACCAACCACTTTCACCGAACTAGAACTATGTTGTATACATTCGTCCAACGTCTGGTATTCTGACCAGAACAGACGCGTTTCTATGTCCCATACTCAACACAGAGATTCATTCTAAACTCTACCAATTGGAACAGATACCCGAACCTACCGCGATAAGCGATTCATAAGTACATATAAAACCCAAAGCTACCCCCATATTTCATACTCTAGATCAAAACCCCGACAACCTACGAGCGAAGTAAATGAGGAAAGAAGATGTTATAACTGTGGAAAGGCCGGACACATTAGCAAGGTATGTAAACAAAAGCGCTACCAACAGAAAACCGACCAATCAAAAACATGTGAAGCTGGAAGAACAAAAATCCTACGTCTTCCGCAGCAACAGAAGGAAAGGTAAAAACAATAATAATCATAGAGTAAAAATCAATAAAAATAAACGCATAGACCCTTACCTAACAAGATTTATTGAGAAGTGCAACTCTATTGGTGCATGTAAAACAAGTATATGCCAACTACCCTACTTACAGATAGGCCTTGGAGCAACTAAAACCCTTGGTTTAATTGATTCCGGATCTACCCGTAGTATAATTAGTCGACAGTTAGCCACCGTATTAGATAATCATAATCTGATTAAACGTAGCCAAAACGTGAACATAAAGTGTGCCACCGCAAATAAACAAAACCTAAAGATATCGCGCGGTATTACGGTGAAATTAAAAATAAAGAATTTTACTTGGTATATTCCCCTGCTAGTAGCTGAAGTGTTAGGACAAAACTTAATACTAGGCGCTGATTTTATAAGTAAAACTGGCTTAATCCTTGATATGTATGCAAAACAATATTTCTTCAGATTTGATCGTACTCGAAAATATCAGTTCGACTCCGAGTCAAGTAACGACGTTAATTGTAAAACCTCAACTATTCAATCAGAGCACCAAGAGTCTAGTCTGAGTCATTTAAAAGGAAATGAGAGACTAAGAATTCAAAAGTTAATAAGGGAATTTTCTACAGTACTCACTCCCAAGTTAGGATTAACCCATTTAATCGAATATAAAATAAAACTTAGTGACAACAAGGTAATACGTCTTCATCCATACAAATTATCACCGCCCAAGATGGAAATAATGAGAAACCACGTTAACAAACTCCTTGATCAGCACGTCATTGAACCGTCAACTTCTCCATACTCATCACCTGCATTCCTAGTACCAAAAGGAACTGACAAACATAGACTAGTCGTGGATTATAGACAGCTAAATAAGAGTATAGAATTTGAATCGATACCACTGCCCGACATTCACAGCGCGTTTCACTATTTTACAAAAGCGAAAATCTTCATCATAATGGATCTCAACCAAGCATTCCATCAAATCCCTCTAGCTGAGGAATCAAAACATTTAACTGCTTTTGCTGTCCCATTTAATCTATATCAATTTACGAGAGTACCATTCGGTATATCACAAGGAAGTTCAGTATGTAGCAGACTGTTAGAAAAAATTTTTCATGATGTTAAATTGAACTTTGTATATCACTATCTTGATGATATAGTAGTATATAGTGAATCTATGCATCAACATATTGATCACCTGCGTGAAGTATTATCCAGGTTAAAGAAAGCTGGACTAACGGTAAACCCGAGTAAAGTGAATTTCGCAGTAAAACAATTCTCCTTCTTAGGTCACATAGTATCAGCCGAAGGTAAGGTTAGCATCGATCCCGAACGTACACGCGCAATCCGAGAATTCTTACCACCGAGAGACGCCAAAGGTATAGCTCGATTTTTAGGTATGATTAATTATTTTCATAAGTACATACCCCACTTAGCGGATATAGCAGCCCCATTGAATGCTTTAAGAAAGAAAGGAGCGAAATTCGAGTGGACTACTCAACACCAAGAAGCGTTTGAAACACTTAAAGGAAGCATTATATCCCCACCGGTATTGCAGTTAGCAGATTTCAGTAAACCATTTGTTGTACAGACCGATAGTTCGAGTGTAGCATTAGGAGCCGTAATATACCAGGAAATCAATAATACTAGACTCCCGATAAGCTATGCATCCCGTACATTGACCGAGCAAGAAAGGAAGTTCTCAGCCTACGAAATTGAATGTTTAGCCATAGTATTCGCCTTTGAAAAATTCAAACCATATTTGGACATAAGGAATTTCTACTAGAAACCGACAATCAAGCTTTGTCATGGTTATTGAACCACCCAAAACAGTTAGGTCGTATCGGAAGATGGGTGTTAAGATTGAATTGCTACAAGTTCAAAGTACAACATATTCGTAGTACTCAAAATGTAGTAGCCGATACTCTATCCCGCATGTTCCACCTACCCAATACTAGATCTGGCGAAGAAAATGTTGAAACCACTACCGTTAATACGCTAATTACTAACTTTCCCCTTTCATTTAAGGATATCGCATACCACCAACAACAAGATCCGAAATTGTGCAAAATAATAGAACAAATAGAAAAAGGAAATTATTCTGACAAATATACCTTGAGTACACGAGTACTTTGTTTTAAAAAGGCAAACGGAAGATTACTGAGAATAATCGCCCCGGAAATAATCACACCTATGCTAATGGAATACTACCATTCATCGACCATTGGAGCTCATATGGGAATTAGGAAAACCATACATCGTATTCGCAAGGAATACCATTGGGAAAACATGAACAGTGAAATAAAAAGTTCGTGAAAGAATGCGAAATTTGTGCCCTGAGCAAGCCAGCAAGAATCAGTCAAGTAGGAAAATTAATCTCAGAAATACCCACCACTCCCTTCTCGAAGATATACATAGACTATTCTGGACCTTATCCCCGTTCTAAATCCGGAAATACGATGCTATTAATTTGTGTAGATTCTTTCACTAAATTCGTGTGGATGTATCCTATGAGACGTGCATTAGCATCTACGACAATAAAAATTCTACAAGAAAGACTATTTAAAGATTATGGTACACCTTTAAACCTAATATCTGACAATGGACCTCAATTTAAATCGAAAGAATTTAACGACATGTGTTTTAAATTAGGGATAAATCATATTACAGTGACCGAGTACAGACCGCAAGGAAACCTAGCAGAAAGATACTTGCGTAACTTAAAATCAGCTCTAATATCTTATCACGCTAAAGACCAGACAACCTGGGATCAAAATGTATCGTGGATACAATTTGCGTTCAACTCAGCGTATCATGAAGGCCATAAATCAACACCATTTGATTTACTGTACAAATATAAACCCAACCATCCTTTAACCACGAAATGGAAAATCCATGAGTTATTGCCTCGTGACATGAATACGAATAACGTAAGAAAAATATGGAACGAAGCTCGTGCAAATTTGAGAGCGAATTTACAAAAATCACGGAAATACCATGAGCGGAATAATAGGCAAATAGAATATAAGGTAGGTGATTTAGTAATGTATAAAACGCATCCAATGAGTAAAGCCGTTGATAGGACCACTGCGAAACTATCATACCGATGGTGTGGCCACTACAGAATTCATAAGTTCATCACCCCCGTTACTGTAGCTCTGTATGAACCCAATACAGAAAATTACGTTCGCAGAAGCCATCTGTCTCAAATAAAAAAATGTTTTTCGTGCCAAAATACAGAAGCACGACTACGAGAAAGATAGCAAACAGAGAATACTATTTAAGTATTGAGAATAAAAAAATGTTGTATATACTTATACAGGAATACGATAAGATTTTGCAACATCATATATCGTAAATGAGTATAAACTCAAAACCCTCGTACGAATAATAGCGAGGCCTGATCAACCTTAGCTAATGTCCTGCGAGAATGATATAATAAATGAGAAGTCAGCTGATGATGAAGATGACGATGACGAGAAAGTAAAGAAATAATTCCTAGCGCAGTAAACTAAAAGTAATTCGATTGTGATTACAATACGGTATTATTATTAGTAGCATACTCATGAGTATAACTCCGTAAAACGAGTGAAGAAATCAAACAAAGAAAAAACCGGTAGTAGATGTAAGAATTAAATATAAGGTAGATTTATGTTTTTGTGTATTTTATATGTGTAATAGATGTATTAGAAGTTAAATAGTTTGTATAAGTTGTAAGATAATCAATTGATAGATAGAAATAATCTGAGAGAGAGAAATTTCAGTATGAAATTCTGTGCCCAAATGTAATTGTGTTTATTAGATTTTAATTATTACCCCACCACCCCAACTTCATCGTTAAGTGCAGGAGGAGGTGACGATTTAAAAAAATATTTAAATCGCACAAATAAAAAATTGCTTTCAATATAAGTAAGAGTATTATCTACCCCTTACCTATGCCTAGATTCATGCAACAACGTGCAAATTGTCCCGTACCAACACGTTAAGAACGGTGTTATTTAGCTAATAATAATAATTACTTTAATTAAATAAAATATGTACAAAATAAATAAAGAAATTCATAATTCGTAACCAAAAGGTAAAATAATGTAATACGACTTAATTAGTAAATAATTAATATAACTTAAAAGAACGAACTATTTTCTCAGTGCGTAAAACCGCGCCAGCTACTGACCCCTTGCCGCTAAACATTGCATTCACTCGCCCGATAGACTCCGAGATGTAAGGATGTAGCTGCTGTGTAGTGAACATACACATAGGTGTATACCGTTAAACACTATTTAATCAAGTTTATAACGAGTTCGATTTGACCTATGTAGTATAATAATAATAATAATAATAAAAACAAAATTATAATGTAGTGCGTGAAGAAACATGCAAAGAATAAAAAAAAAAAGAAACTTAGACGACACATCTCTTAGCAAACTGTAAATGGTGAGAAATGTTACTTACCAGAATTTAGTGCTGATAAAGTATGAACTGTAACCAAAAGTAAAATGTAAACTACCGACTCCGAAAGAAGATAACACAAACAGCAACGGATGAACTTCTAGAACCAAAATCTAATTGTCTAGGACACTCAACCTCATTTAACATCAAGAGGAAGCGTGGATCACACCCTAGAAGAGGACTGAAGACGACCATCATGGCCCCCACAGCATACACATTGTTATATTCAGGTGATATCAAAACATAATATTTGTAACACAAATTCACTGTAAAACAACAAGACCAGTAAAAAAAAAAAGGAACAGTAAAGAACTTTTGATAATTTAAAGTTTAATATATAGATTTTGTAATCACTGTAATGAAGTAGTAATGACATTACGATGTTTAGATTTAAATTAATTTTAAAATTTACAACCAAAATTATTCTTCTAATAATTTGGTTGAAGTTGTAATAAAAACATAACAAACTTGAAACCCGGATCCGTGGTAATTAAAACAATATCTAGCTGAATGATTTTGATATAAAAAGAATAAAGAGTAAAATATACAAAATATTTAATGCAGAATTTTTTAGAATCTGAGTTTTAAAAGTAAAGTAAAGTATGAGAGGTAAATATGTTAATAAAGAGATGTTTTTGCTAACACCCAACGAGTGAATAAATTTATACAATCCTTGCTTAACTCCTGAATAATAAAGTGTTATAATTTGTTAGTGATTAAGGTTTACTAACAACGGCAGCTAGTTCAATTAACAGGTAACAAATTGGACTGGTTCCCGACATTTGTGATATCTTAACAAGGGAGACGTCACAATTCAAGTGACGTTAATGTCTGTTACAAGGTAAAATTGACAATAATGAACGCATAAATACTGAGTAAAATAAACACTTATTTATTAACATCATTTAAGTAAAGAAACTTCAATATATAAATATAAATGATGCCCTGTAAATACATCCATAAAAAAGAACACATATATATATATATATGAATCAAATTACAATATGAATCCAGTACGTCGTTCGCTGAAAACATACACATACATATATAACACAATCAATATATATATAAACATAAATAATCAACATATAAATCTTACACTAATGCGTTCATTTCTTGCCTCAGATGAATGGCGTTATTAAAAATTACTATGATAATCAATCTAAATTCTCAAAGGGTGTTTTCTTTGAAAAGAGACAGGACAGTAGAGTTCTTATGACAATAATAACATAAAGATTTACTTGTAAGATGGATTATCCAATATTTCCATCGGTGAAACTCCTTCCCACTGATGATCCATATGTATAAGGTTGCGTAGCTTCAATGTCACTATCACTCAACACACGCGGATCAGATTCACTCGCGGTGTGTGTGTTCCGTTGATGTCGGCCGTTACTATCAGAGTCTATGAAGTCATGTGTTGTGTGAGTACGTTCATTGTTAACTAGCGTGTATATATGTCTATGACTGTCTATTATCGATCTTCTTCTTGTATACGTTAACGTATCGTGTTTTTGATTACGTGGTGTATTGTTCCAATCGGTATTGTAACACTTCGCACTGTACAACGGTACGTTTTCGTTTTTCGGTAAAGCATTAACGAAAGTTCTGCGAGTCTGTTATTAAATGAAACTGCGAATGATTAGCTTAATTCTTAATAAGCGGTAGCTGAGCAAGATAAAGTACTTGAAAGTTTTTAATCACTGACGTATATTGCATGATTGAGGTACTGTGGATAAACTATTACTGAATAACTTGTCAATATTGAAATGTTAAGTTACTGATTAAAGTACTGCGTAACTGAGTTTCAGAGTCAAACTGCTTTACGTATATTGACTGAAATGTATTAAGACTGAGAACTTTGACTGAGAAAAGAATAAGATTGAAAATTTTTATGAAGACTGTCCTCTCGCGTGCTCTGTAAACAGTTTTTATTAAGCATCATTTATCACAATGCAATTTCCTGGCAAACACGCCTTTGGTCAACCAGATGAACTCCTACCCTTATGCAGAACTATGGTTCTCTACTTCTGATTCGTTGTTCGCGTTGATATCATGACGACGGTCCTCTCCACCTGTGCTCTGGGAAGATACCGGGTTCTGGTTGGTTGTCTGGTCTCCCCTCAAGTACACGTCCGTACCTTTTCCTAGAATGTAGAGCAATTCCGCGCCTGTCGATCAAGCTTTTGTCTAAGTATACTCTGGAGGTCTGCTGCTGTTCTCACGCGAACAATACGTCGCATTTTGTTATTGTCTGACTATCCATGACCCTTTTCCGTCAGTTATCAGGACACTGCGTGTCGTCGTTTCCAAGACGGCACTCCTGTTCCTTGTCTTAAATATTAGTTGTCACCAGTAAGATGTCTTCCCGCTGTGCGCACACTCGGTCCTATTCATTAGATATACGTTGTTTGTTCTCATACAGGGTGAGTACCATTGTGTGACTACTCCTTTTTTTATTGCTGGCACGCTTCAAATCAACCTTACATCGTGTGCTCGTTACAATTTCTCCGTAACTGTGCCACTGTGTTACATTTCTTTGTCTCCCTTGTTGTGGGCTGTAAATCTCAGTTGAGTCGAGTCTGTCACAGGCGAACCTTACTTCCTATTGTAATGTTGTGTCAAGCGTACTTTTATTGTTCCTGGCAAACGTCCAGTTGACACTTCGTTAAGTTGCTTCTTTATTTATTGCTTCTGGCCCGGGTTGGGGTGTCTTGGCTGGTTGTAACGTACTTTTGATCAAAATTTTAAAAAATTAAAATTTTTGATCATTACAAGATGTTAGTTACGCCAGCAATACAGACATCGTGTAATACTAAGAATTATTTTTACACACTGAAATAATAACAATAATAATAATAATAATTAATTATTTATTAAAATGTCAAAATTACAGTTACTTTATGTTTAAACTTCTTCTTCTTCTTCTTCTTCTTCTTCTTCTTCTTCTTCTGCACTTAAGGAATTAGGCAATATGCCTGTTCACATTATCGGATACATTTATTTCGTGGTCTTCTTCCAGAAGGCTTGTACTTGTTTACAATTACTGGTATTCTATCTTCATCCATGCGACTTAAATGCTGTCTCCATTTTCCCCTGTATTCTTCAATTTTCTCATTCAGATTACATACATTTAATTCTTCCCGTGTATCTTATTCCTTATATGATCCCTTCTTGTGCATCCTTTAACCCTTCTTAAACATCTCAACTCTGCTGATTGTACGTTACTTTTGTCTCTTTGTTTTGTAATCTAGGATTCGCTGCCATACAATAGCAGGCATTGTTTTGTAGAATTTTAATTCTGTCTCAGGGCTCGTTTTATTTTTCAGTGTTCTATTTATAGTTCCACATATGTGCTGAAATCTATTGACTTTTTTATGTTGTATAATGTTTAAACATTTATTGATAAAATCAAAATCGGCGTGCTATCGACTCGTCTCTACTGGTAAAAATGATACACGTTTCAACTTCACCTGCGGAAATCATCTTCAGTGACGTGTTCTTCTTTCCTACTCGTCGATCCATCTTCTGGCGATTGACTAGAACACGGCTCCATAGCCCGGCAATTTTTATGCTCGATAGTTTCTTGAATAGTCTTTTGATATATCTGTCGATGTGTGTATTGATACTTCTGGTAGTGAATAATAATTAGTGATAAAATATTATTACAATAATGTAAAAGCGATCATGCATAAATCAATAATAGAAAAATTGCTTTAAGGGGCGGCTTCGTGGACAGTAATCAGAAGATAGTAGTGGAGTTTATGGAAATGGATTTTGGAAAATAGCGGTACGGAAGACAATAAAAAGACACAACTGGGAACATGAGAGATGAAGTGAAACGTAGTGTTTCTTTTAGTTTTTAAAGTTACGTTAAATAACATTATCATTTTTCTATAAAAAACAATATTATCTATAGAAAACCCAGCCAAAATCTTGTTATACAAGTCTGCATACGGAAAGGCAGGATGTTTCACATATTTCGAAGCAACAATATCAGGATATGGGAATGAAAAGGCAGAGGTAAGAAAATAATTCTGGCCAGTAAAGCGTATTTTTTTCACTTATCGCCACTTTTTAAGTCAAGAGATATCCGTAGGCAGACAACATACGCTTATATAAAATTATTATATGATCCATCCAGGGATATGGTAGTGAAACCCGAGTACTGACCCTAGGACCACTGGAAAACTTGAAAACATATCGAGAAGAAGCTCCCGAGGAGGATCCTCAGCCCCGGTTACAGAAATGAGAAGTGGAAGATACACACAACCAGGATGTTCATTATCACATCAGTGGAAATATACGTGAAACTGAGGAGACTATTATGTGACCCTCACAACAAGGATGGACCGCAAAAGACCAAAAGGCCACTAAAAGGAATGCAAGGAGGATACTGTTGCAATATATGCGAGGGAGAGAGAGAGATGTTGGGACTGGGAAGGTGAAAGTTCTCCGCTAATGATAGAGAGAGGTCAGAGGTGCAGAATCTCAATGTAGAGGAGGGCAAGGCCCGACTTTGTTCTGTAATACCATAGGAGGAGGAGGAGGAGGAGGAGAAGGAGGAGGAGGATGACGACGACGAGGATGAGGAAGATTCACGGACCACGTCGAACAACTACAAGAAGAGGAGAATTATTCTATGTGGCTTTTCTTTACAACGAAAGCAGACTGAAAACTCTTAATGTTTTTTTTCTGGAACAGGCAAAAGTAAGATTAAGTAGACAGTCTTATTTTGTTGCAAATAATTGCTAAGAATAGTAAATTTAAAAAATCAGAGTATATAAAACTATAGTCGAAAGTATAGGCCTGTATGGAGTAGCACTGTGGATTAATACAAGAAATAATTCCAAAATAAGAGCTATGGAGATGGATTACTGGCGGAGGTGCTGTAGACTGACAAGACTACATAGAGTGAGAAATGTAGAAATAAGACAAGCGATGAGAATCGACCTTGACTTTATAGAAACAATAGAAGAAAGAAGACTGAATTGGTTCGGACACCTAAAAAGAATGTCGGCTGAGAGATGGCCAAGGAAGGTATGGGAATTGACTCCATCCTCTAGAAGAAAAGAAGGAAGACCTAAACATTCATGGAAAATGGACGTCGAAGATGTAATGAATACAAGAGGACTTACAGAACAGGACTGTTTCGACCGGCGCCAGCCGTAATTAAATCTCAAAAAAATAATAAATTTAAATAGAAAATCTATTTGTATGAACGACAGATGTTTAAACATAACTGAGAATCAAAATTTTTACGTTTTATTCAGACATGCGCAACGCACGCATGTTCTCTCACTCTCTCTCTCTCTCTCTCACACACACACACGCGCGCGCGTCATACGGAAATATTTTATTTTACATTTTGAAGATAGTATATGATGAATGTTCAATTACACGTATTAAGTCAATTGTTCTCACCATCATCGTATCGCACGGATCATGAATGGAGGATCAAGTTGGGTGAAAATAATCACGACATGATTGACGATTGTGACAAACGTTGTGTAGGGGATACTAAAATTTGAATATAACTTCGTTCTCTCAGAACTAACAAATTATTATTATCCGTTAAAACACGTTGTTTTACACGTTTTCGCTTTATCAATAAACAGTGTGACGACAAAACGTGTCACTCACCAGCTGTACGTACCCCGCATCCATTTACAAACACTGCCATATCTGTATTTTGATTATTACAAATTAAATTAGATTCAGTCTGTTATCTCTAACGGCGACCGCATCTGCTCATGACGCTTAATCAGCTAAGTAACATTAATGAGCTTTAGATGTGTTACTGACATCTGTCTTAGTGACTTGTGAATCATCCTATTGTAATAATTGTATAGATTTTATGTCCAAGTATTTCCGCCCCATATAATATGATACATAAGACATACTATCCAATGAACAACACCATACACGAGTTCTCCAGGGATTTTTCATTTCACTTGTTCTTGTCCAGTCCAGTGACCTGTGTACACCTGTTGCGAGGTACACTATTATCTGTATATCTGTACATTGTAAACGTAATGTTATCTTTGTATAATTGTGATAAGTACAGTATTAAAAATTCATTATATTTACAGAATAATATGAGCACAGTTGAACGTAGATAATCCAAACTAATTATGGCCGGGGGTGCTTGGACTGTCAGAGCCGTCGGCTGAATATTGGAAAATCAATATTAAAGGGATGTCACAAATTAAATTAAACCTAAGGAATGAAACTCCAAACTGCAATAACACAAAATACAATTTTATTAAAGAACGTAATTATCCTACTTAAAAGTAATTGATATGTTGTATTTGTATTAATTACTGTATTATGTTTTATAATAAAGACATATATATATTATAACTAGACGTGATTCCTCGTCTTTTTTGTATATAGTATTTTCTTTTTATTTTAAAATAAAGAATTATTTATATTTCTGTTAAGCCCCACGTTTGTGTGCCAATTTGTAATAAAAACGCGAATCATCTCTTTTTTGTTTTAATGTGTAGAGTGGATAACGCCTCACGTTGTAAGCGTCAATTTGTAAAAATAATTAGAATATATAATAAGGAAGTTTATCTCCCTAACTATTTAATTTTATATTTTTTATTGTAATCTTATCCTTTCTCTATAATTTCTTATGTTAAAATAAATACTCCAACTCTTGTTCTCGTTTTGTCTCTGACTCAACTAATTTTTATTTACTCTCTTTTTTATTTTTGACATTGATTTAATTGTAACAATAGCCAATGTTCCTATTTAACATTGGTATCTCATTTCTGTTGTAGAACATGAAAAAATCTCAGTCTCAGGGTTAACGTAAAAGTAATGTCAAATATTGTACAAGTCATAAATATAACATAAAATATAATATTTGTGAATGAGATGTGGTAATTATGTGTTGTGAATGTCTGTTGAATAGTGGTGGGTTCTTTGGATCATACAAGAACAATACAAAAAAACTATGACTACTAATAACTATGGTGTACAAATAAAATTCACTTTTATAGCGTTTATATTGTTTTTATCATATTATTTAGTTGTAACTCGATCACTAATGTAGTAATGTAGGTTCAAATATCTGGCTTAGCCTTGGAGCAATCTCACCAATCTGGTAGTTTTCTTTTAGGACTTATTGCTTAATTATTCACTTCTGGACATCTAATTTTTGGTACTTCGATTAAAACATTATCCTTCTAGTTTTTTTAATAGTTTTTTTCATCTTCTCATCTTTTATCGGTCATTAATTTGTATAAAGGTTCAGCAGTAATATTAATATGTCATGCCTTGTTTTTAGATTTTTCCAACAATATTCCTTCTTTTTACCAAAACACTAATTCCTTCAGTGAAGGTTTTGGCTATGGTATGTTATGGGTCACAGGTTCGGTTTCACAATTTCTAATTAACATGATTCTGTTGACCTTTATTTTTTTTCTTTGTCACTATATTATTAAAAGTTTTTTAACGTAAGATTTTCTATTTTTTAATTATTTACTTTGTTTGATTTCACTTATCAAACTGGGTTATATAACTGGTTCATATAGATTATATATTCCCTTCAATGCTCATTATAATTATGTTTCATCACTTTCATTATACACACTTTTTCCTTTTTACCGTATTTCACTGTTATACTCACTTTCAAGCACTGTCACACAATACAACTTTTATAATTATAGTTTGATCTTATTATATTTGTAAAATTTTATATCATTCACATTCTGTAATGATACAAAAAACTGTCTGAGGTGTGCAGACCTCCTCATAGTTAAATAGGTTCATACCTATAGGTATAGGTATTACCTATAGGTTCATTCACAATGTCTTATTACGTACATACTAGTTTTACACATTTATATATTATATTTCTATTTATAAATAGAAACGTACATTGTGCATTATTTTGTACAATGTACTATGTACATTTTTTTATCATTTGATCTTCACTTCTGGGTATTTTGGTGATCGTCAGTCATTGTTTGTCACTGTCATTAAATTATTTAGTCCATGAGTTTTCATTCTCTATTTCCCAAATATTTATTTATTTTAATATTTCTCTTTTTGTTTTTGATTAATTATTTGTTTTTCCTTTTGAGGTGTATTTTTGTTATGTTATAATATATATATCAAATTCAATTCTTCAAGTTTATACACTTTTAACTAAGCTATTTAGTTAGGTATAAAATTAAAATAAATCTATCAGTTAGATTAAAAATTAAAAAGTTGTTTACAAGTTAAATTAAAAATTAAAAAAAGTCAGTTAAAACAGTACATACATTTTACCAATATTAATCGAATATTATTCCGTAGGCCTACACATTGTTTAAGACATTCAAAAAATATCAGAGTAAATATCTGAAACGAGACAATAAGAAAATCTTAAATTAAGAATAAGAAAATATTAACTTTTTAAGCTATAGTCCAAATATATATTTTTTTGCTTCCCTCCATTTACAGTAATCTTTATTTTAGACATCATATATTTTACTTAATTTATATTAAATGTGTTCTCTGATTGAGGCTATGTATAATTTTTTTTTACATTTTTTTGTAACTCTCGGTAAATTGATTATAAGTTACTTAGCGTACGGTCGCATTATCGGACGTTCGGTTCTGACTTCCAAATTTTCAACATAGTACTACAAAAAAACAACAAATAATTTTCTACTTTAATGGTACAAAAACAAAACATTAATTACGCGGTATTTCCCAACATAAGATAATTTATGGCATGCTTTTTTTTAGCATAAAAAAGTGGAGGAAAAAATAAAAATTGTTGTATAATAGAAAGGAGATTGACATATAATGGAAATTATAATTTTCTAGTGTTGATAATTTTAATGCACTGTTTACAAGCGGAAAAAGATTGCAAAAAATATTAACGATTGATTGATTATTGTTACTCTGTAGGTTATCACAAACATTGAGCGAGCGAGTGGGGAAGAAGTAGGTAAATTTTTTGTTTGCGAAAACCTTGCGTGATAGGTGATAACGACGGTCAATGCAAACCTGCTTGTGGCAGCGCTTTCCGTTCCAATGAAAACACGGCGGCTACAACTGTTCCGTTCAGTCGTCGTGTGAACAGCGCACCGCGCGATCGATCTCTTGACAGTCAGTGTCAGTGTGTCAAACCGAATTGACAGTACAACCAATATTTATTGTAACAGTGACAGTGTCTCGTTCGACGTTTCAAAATGAGTAACAAATCGGTGTACAATCCTCCCGTTCAAGTGAACAGAAAGGCTTACATTAAAACAATGAATCAGTACAAGGATATGTACAAGAAATCCGTTGACAATCCAGAGAAATTCTGGGCGGACATAGCGTCTCAGTTCCACTGGGAAACGCCGTACAGCGTTAACAACTTCTGTTCGTACAATTTCGACGTGAAAAAAGGACCGATCAGTATCAAATGGATGGAAGGCGCCACGACGAACCTCTGCTACAACCTTTTGGACAAAAACGTTCGCAACGGACTTGGAGACAAAATCGCATTTTACTGGTAAGTCACTAGTTGCGTTTTCTTATTTGGGTATAGACTACTTAGTATTATGTACGTTCAAACACTGAAGAGGCTAGGATTATTATTATTAACAATTTTGGAGTTCCTCTGAGACTGTTTCATGTTATTGTTAAGGTATATTGTAAAAACTATACGTCTGTAGATATATACACAGTAATCTGTGGCCCCCCTATACTTCTGTATAACTCTCTGTTAATAGCCTAAAACAGTTACACAGGGTAAAAAAAAAGTACACATTAAGCATTCAACTCGTATGTTCTTCCAAAGCTAGTGTTAACTATCGGGACAGTTTAAGATATGTTGTGTTTGCATCCACACACGCGCACGCACACACAAGATAAGGGACTAATACGTTTATAAATAAGAAGTTATATATAAAGTATTCTTTCGTGTTCCAGAGTATTTTTCGTCTTTAAATAAATATATTTAAATACATATTTTACCACAATTTAAGTACACAATTAACCACACAGTGAGTGCGCACACACACGGACACACACACACACACACACACACACACACACACACACACACACACACACTGTTTACAATGGAATCCATGTCACTTGTATGAATAGGCAAACTAACCTTTTTCAGTCCGTCTTGTGACACACACACACACACACACACACACTTGTTTGTGTACATATATATATATATAATTTGTATTTACGCGCGCGCGCGTGTGTATAATTACATTCATATATGCTCATATTTTTCTATATGATATTATATTCATATACGATAGTTACTAGTTGAATGCTATCGAAACGTGTAAATTTACAAAATAATAAAGTATATATATTATTGTAAAAAATCTAGTTATTATTAAACACACACACACACACACACACACACACACACACACACACACACACACACACACACACACACACACACACACACACACACACACACACACATTCAAACACTTTTTGCTACAGTATATTTCTTGATGTATATAATATATTTAAAATTTATATTTACCTTACCTCAAGATGTTATTTTTCCCTTATTTGGACCATGTTTTGGGACCCTTGGTGTTCACATCATCGGCTTTCCTAATTTTGAATCAGGTACTCCACATTACTCCACATCAGGTATATATTCAATCACTTTCTGCTACAGTCCGTTTCTTGATGTATACTCGTATAATACATTTAATATTTATAATGAATTTACCTCAAGATATTTTTTCCTTATAAGGAAGGAAAAAAATATCTTGAGGTAAATTCATTATAAATATTAAATGTAATATATATACACACACACACACACCCGCGCGAGTGTGTGTGTGTGTGTGTGTGTGTGTGTGTGTGTGTGTGTGTGTGTGTGTGTGTGTGTGTGTGTGTGTGATCTATTAGAGTAGTCATTTACTATGTAGGCAAATCAGTACAAAATATTTTCAGTATGTTTTTAAAAACCATTGTTTTAGAATTGTATTTAAAAGAATGATCCTTTAAAAAAAGTTTCGACTATATACAAAATAATTCTGTGTACACAGCTAATTATGTAAAGTGAATTAATTTTATACTTACGTGTGTGAGTGTGTGTGTGCCCGCGCGCGCACATACGTATTTGCTACTGCAAACAGTTGCTTGTACAGGGTTACGAGGCCTAAATTTACAGCAAATGATTAGCAAAATTAGAACAAACTTTCAAGGATCTGATGTACGATAATATTTTAAATGGATATTTTGAAGGTGCGCGCGCGTGTGTGTGCGTGAATGAGATAGAGAAAGAATGAAGAGGAATTATGCGTATAATTACAGGTGGACGCATGCGAATGGCAGTACACGCAATCGATAACTAATTACATATTAAACGTGTTTACATATGACGCTCAATATTGGTGTTTACCTCGGTTACATTACACAGTGAGTGCTCCCTCCGCTTTGTTGACGAATATATTCCGGGAACACTTGACGTAATACAATAATAACGTTTTGTATAGATTACACTTTACCCTTAAAACTCTTCAGCGGATTTCTGAAAAACCTTAATTATAGTGTGCGATACTCTCGTTCACGTGTACACACACATAAACACACACTACGACCCAGGGGCGAATACAGACTAACATTTTAGGGGGGGTAATAACTAGGTTTACCATAAATTTTCAGAGCCAATCCCGGACACATGTTTGAGGGGGGGGGGTAGAGAGATTTCAGAGCCAACCCTGAACACATGTATGAGCAAAACTGTAGCAGATATTTACACATTTACACATTTGTGTGCGTTAATTTCGTGGAAAATGCAAGAGTAATAATAATAATTGCCTTAGGTTTATTTTAATTTATTATTTATATAAATTAATTGTGCAAAACAATAAAATTGGAGAAAAAATTAACTACAAAGTAAAGCGTTTTACACAAGTTTTCCAGAAAAGGTTATAGATTTTAAAAATATTCCAATTTCCTTAATTAAAAATATTCCTAAACAATAACATAATATGTTTCAAAAGAAATCTATGAACAATAATGTAAGGGTCTTAAATTAAAACAACATGTCAATGTACTTCTCTGTATTTAAGAAAGCAAACAGAAACAAGGAACAAAACAAACAGTATAAACTCGGTAAGGATAAATATTTACAGTACAAAATTTTGGTGGCTCTTTGTCTTAGTGAATCTAAGAATAATGGCTTCTGGGTCCAGTGGAATTTCTCGATGGACCGACATGAGAGCAAGCCCAGTGAGTCTTTCTTCACCGATATTAGCCCGAAGCCAAGTCTTCAGCCGACGCAGGGTAGAAAAACTGCGCTCCGCGGTCGCTGCACTGACTGGAAGTGTAGCCAGAATCCGCAGAAGTTTATGGATGGTGGGATACATATCAGTATCGCAGTTTTCCAATGTTTCCAAAACGGAATCTGGAAGTTTTTCTTCGTTTTTCACGATCCGCTTCCACTTTTGAACCCACAGTGAGAACTCTTGCTTTACAGTTATAAAAGTAACAGACTGTCCAATAAGATCCTGGTAAATATTTACAATTTCCCTTATAGCGGCTTCATCTTCTGGTTTTATTTCAGTTTTGGGCAAAATGGCTCGAAGATTAAATAAATTCATAACTTCCGTTGAAAGTCTGTCTTCTAAGTCTGTGATGACGTTGTCCAAAAGTGGTATATAAACAGATCTTCGGAAGTATTCCTCACACGACTCAGCAGCGTGGTTTTGACGGCTGGTTTGGAGGGAAACAAGTCGTGGTATCTTTAAATCAACATCTAACTTTTCAGCTATTTCCCGTACTTCATAATAGAGGCCACTAAAGATGGATTCAGCCTTTTCTCGCTTTTCTTGAAGTACGCTTTTAATGTCTTCTATTGCATCAGTATGACTCTTCTATTTGAAGGAGGCGATTAAGTGACACTGTTACTCCTAAAATATCATTAAGACACACAACTGAGAGGAGAAATTCTGGGCTTCGGATAGCTTGCATAAGAGAAAACGCATCAGATGACGTCTTTCTGTCCTGCCACGTAGAAATTTCTGCTAGAGCGTTGTGAATATTAATAATCGATTCCCATTGGAACTGAAGGTGCCCCTCGTGCCTCTCGACCCAACGGGTTTCGCAAATACCTTTAACAGAAACGCCCATTTCCTTCTTAAAAACATCGTGTCTCTTGGGAGAGACGTTAGCAAAAGATACTATTTTCTTCATAGTTCCAGAGGCTTTCTATATGAAACTACTTTTGAGGAGTTTGACAACGAATTATTCAAAATGTGGTTGTTGCACGGACAGCGCTGAGCGTGTGTGGTTATTTTCTTTAGCTCTTGAACGGCACCTTTTGTTTCAGATGCCATTACTGAGCAACTGTCGAAACCCCAAAACCTACGCAAAACTTCAAGTCTAAATCAAAGTTCTTGGCGATATCCTCCACGATATGGCCTAAAGCAACTCCAGTCAAGCGACGTTCTCCTCCTTCTGATTTAATATCTTCCTCTCGAATCATATCGTAGGCATTAACAAATGTAATGAAATCTTCCCTCAGGAGACGTTCATGAAGGTATCGCAAAGAAATACTCAATTGAAAAATACTAGAAATGTCTGTTGTCTCGTCGAATATTACAGAGAAAAACTGTGCTTCTTTAACTCTTCTTAAGATAGTACTTTGAATCTCTTCCTTACAACAATAAATAAGTTCATTTTGAGTGTGCTTGCTAATGTATGTAGCATTGGACGGAGCACTCTCCAAGGGTCTGCGCAGATTATTGTCACCGGAAGCAACTATCTGAAATTTCCGTCATTGTTTACTATATTGTGTTTTTCATCTCTATTGAGAAGATTGTCAATGTTCTTATCATCCCTGTGACCTCTTAAAGGAATGTTTTGCCTACCACATAAAATAATTGTTTTTACAGTAGGAATCAAGGGCTGCTTATTTTCCTCTATTTGTGCCATGCGCTGTGCGAATGAATTTGATTTGCTATTTCTAATGCAGGATTGTGGTGTCAAGAGACACATTTTTCCAGCATCAACAGCATTGATATGGTATTGGTTTTCCTCATGTACAACCAAATCGTCCTAAAAGTGCGAATGTGCGAGTTACTTGCAAGTGTGAGTCAAACGTTTTTCCGTGACTAAAAAAAAAAATTTTCTAAGGTTTTGGGGGAGGTCATGGCCTCAATGACCCCCCCCCCTTGTATCCGCCACTGCACGACCGTCATAATCAAAAATTTTATTATAATTTAGGTCTGTATGTATGCAGTTGATGAAATGCCTGTCTTGCTTGTGATTTCCAAATATTTGTTTTCTCTAGAATAAATTTTGTCCGGTTCACTGTACGAGGAAGCATTAGATTAGCATATAGAATGTAACGTACACATTATACACACGCCTATATGTTAACCCGACCGTTTGCGTTCAATCTGACTATGGAATCGTGACTTTTTTTATTCTCAATCTCTGTTTATGTGTGATTATCATAGACTATTCTTATACCATTTGAAAATTATTGGACTACCAGAGACTCGGGAACAAGCCACACAGAGAAATTTTCTCCAGTTCAGTGTACCATTGACACGTACCTGTACGGTTGTAGTTGTTTAAATTATAAATTATTTATAACCCTTCAAGGATTACGTTATATAAACCTGTTTCGGCACCTATCTCATTCTCGAACGGCCCACGTCTCTCCTACCAATGGCTTTATAGCTCAGTGCCACTTTCGGCAATCGATTCTCTGTCATCCTTTGCAGATGATCCCACCATTGTCTTCCATAAATTGAAGTAATTGCATTTATGTCCTTTACTTCGAGTTCTGTTCTGATCTCTTCATTCCTTATTCTATCTTGCAATGTATAATTTAAAGTATTTCGAAGAAACTCTATTTCAGCATTCTGAATCTTGCCGTTTTCCTTTTTGTCATGACCCACGCCTCATCGCATAAATCAACGTGGGTATTGCAATTATCTTATAAAATTTAATCCTTTTGCTGTGTCTTATTTTATTTATAAGATTTCTATGAATCGTACCACAAATATTCCTAAATCTATTTATCTTCTCTCTTATATCATATTCAGATTTATGGCACAGCCGAGATATTCGAAACGGCTCACTTATTCTAAAGTGCTGTTGTTTATAACTATCTTAGTCCTCACTGGATATTTACCTTTAAAGGCCATGGTTTTGGTCTTTCTTACTGAAATTGTCAGTGAGTACTCCCTTGCGACTTCTTGTAATTGAAACATAGCTCTTTGTAAATCATCCTCATTTTCTTGAACAAGAACTATTGGATGTGCTTTTTTAAAATCTAATTTCAAAGTTTCACAGCCGTAGGTAGAACTGTTGTTAAGAATGGCTTTAAAGTTTCCTGTCGTCTGTTTTGTGTGGGCAACAATGGTAGAATAATATTTTGTTAAACGCATAGGGTTTACTTGTCAAACATTGCCAGCGAAGTGTAATGTTAACAATCGCAGTGAAGATACGTTTTCTATAGACCTGCCGTAATTTAGACGTATAGCTGGTTTCGCGTGGGTATGTTTGGAACTTAAACGCTTCCTGATATCATTCGTCAAAGAGTCATATTACACGGTTAATAATTTGCATGTTATAACAGCGTTACGAAACCGGAACCAGCCTTTCAGTCGTTGCCACCTTGAAATTTTACCCGTTTGTCTTGAAATAGGTTTCAAAGTCACCACTGCACTGAGGTCGATATTAGCCGAAAGCAAGACGCGGTGCATAGCGCACACAGGGTCTGTTTTAAATTAAACACACGGTGCGTATACAGTAAAACATTCTGCAGGATGCAATAGGCAAATTGTTTTACACCCGTCGAATGACATTTAAAGTTTTTAATAAAGTTAGATACGTAAGTGGCTGTGAATTTTAAAATTTAAGTTACATTACACCACTTTCGAACGTAACAAGGTTTAAGGTCATTGTTACGTCCGGCTACAGTACTTTAGCTACAAACAGGGTCGGCATGTTTGCCAAGAACGCCTTCGGTTTAATCAACTGATGAGATCAAATATCCATTAGGGATGACTGTTAGTCGTCATGAACTATCCACCTTGAGACGGATTCAAAACCCTATGCTAGGCTTCGGAAGCGAATGCGATGACCATTACTCCACTCTATTTAAATGCCAAACATATATCAAGTTTAACAGTGTATATATGTACACATCCGCACGCGTCTCTTCCAGCCTATTTGACTCTTTGACACACAAAATTGTTTTTTTTTTTTTTATCGATTCAGCGTATATTTTTCCGCCACCTGAATTTTTCATTTAGAACTACTAACTACTCGCTTTTTGTTCAACATCTACTCGGAAGGTATTTTTAGAGAAGCTTTAGATGAATGTGATGTGGGAATCTTTCTGAACGGTGAAAGAATAAATAACATACGTTATGCGGATGATACCGTGATATTCTCAGATAGCTTAGAGGGGCAGCAACAGCTAATGAATAGTGTGACAGAAAGCAGCCGTCTAGACATCAATGTTAATAAAACGAAGCTAATGATTGTATCTAAGAACAAGTTCACAAACTCCAACCTTAATATAAACCAAAGGCCAGTTGAACGTGTAAGCAAATTTAAATGTCATGTTACTATAGTCAATGAACAATGGGACCATTCTCAAGAAACAAAGAGCAGAATTGAAAAGGCAAGAGCAGTATACACTAGAATGAGCAGTTTATTCAAAAGTCACGATTTAACAATAAACACAAAGACGACACTTTTACGCTGCTACGTATTCTCGGTCCTCTTCTACGGTGTAGAATCTTGGACTCTGACTGAAGCCACAACTAAAAAACTGGAATCTTTCAAAATGTGGCTTTATCGTAGAATACTGAGCATTTCATGGTTATAACTAATGTTGAAGTTCTTTGAAAGATGAAGAATGAGAGGGAAGTTATTAACACAGTGAAGACAAGAAAGCTTCAGTATCTATGACATCTCATGAGAAATGAACAGAGATTTTACTTATTTCAGTCCATACTACAGGGAAATGTACTTGGAAAGAGAGGAGTTGGGCGACCGAGAATATCATGGCTGAGAAATTTAAGGACCTGGTTTGGCATGAATACAACTGACTTATTCCGTGCAGCAGTACAGAAAGTTAAATAGCCTGTATGATATCCAACATCCGAAACGGATAGGAACTATTAGAAGAGAAGAAACTAGTCGCTAGTATTCTAATTTGCATACACTCGTATACACGTGAATCGATTACAACGTTCTCTAAACTTTTCGATTTCCAATATCTGTCGTTATACAGATCATACTCAAAAGGTCCCACTACATCTAGTCCTTACTTGTGCCTTCTTTCTAGCTTTCACTTGGATACCAGTTTGGCATCTTTCTGCATTTGGGTTGCCAATATAATATTGGTTTGAGAGCCTGGATTTGACTATTCAGTGTATAGTCACGCTAAACTAACCATTGAACTCATTTAAAAGACTCTTGCCAGCACAGAAAAAATATAAATGCAATGTTTCGACCATCCAAAGAATCGGCACCCGTCTTCAGGTTAATTATATACTAATATATGTAAATAAATAAGTAACACTCTATCAATGAGTGGTAGAGAGTCAACAAAATAATAATAGCAAAAGTTCGCATAACATATAATCAAATGATAAATAATACAAATAAATACTTACTATCGACATACTTCGGCGATGGACAGCTAAAGTTGACTCGGAAATATCACTTCAGCGAAATATTCATGTGAATCCATTGCTTTATGCAGATGACAAGGAAATGATGAAGAAAACAGAAGACCAATTACTGCTGGCGATATTTACGTTCAATAGCATCATACAAGACTATGTGCTACAGATCTCTGCTACAAAATCTAAAACGATGGCATTCAGGGCAGATATCCTATAAGTACTACGACAGTCGTGAATAATCAGATTTTGGATCGGGTTAGTCATTTTAATTACCTGGGTTGTAATATCTCATACGGAACTGATACTGATTGGGATAGTAAGCTAACAAAATTTAGACGCATCTGTGAAACGATTCATACGTACCTGAAAAATAAAACACGGAAGGAATTTTACAAAACTGTGGCTGCCCCCACATTTCTGTATGCTAGTCAGACATGGACTCTTGGTAAAAGGGACGTGCAGAGGATTCAGGCAGCCAAAATGAAATTTCTAAGAGGGACGCAAGGTTGTTGGATCGGAGAAGGAACGAGGATATTAGACGCGATTTAAACATTGTATCATTGTACCAGAAGACTGAAGAAGACCACAGAAGGAGATGGTGTGAAGACTTGAATCGAATGCCTGATATCCGTTTACCTGTGGCTACCTTCGGTTATCGCCCTACTGTTTTAGAATTTTATCGAACGATAATTCAGGAAATCTGAGTTTTGTTATTTGGTTTCATTAACCTGAGAGTAATGTGTTTAATTACGTATATAATGGTAAAAATTAAATATTAATAATTACAAATCGTAAAAACAATAACTGAAATAAAATTAAATTGAGATCATTTTAAATTAGATATAAATTACATGTTGTACGTACTTTGCTTATTAAAGCATTTTCGTACTTAATCATCAACAAATAAAAGTATCATATTTAATTTATCTGTCGTTTCTAAAGGTCGGAATGTTGCTACAATGCTTCACTATGTATTCCACGTGCAGATAACTAGATTTCATTGAACGCGACACATAGATCCTAAAACAAAGAACATTTCGTGACATTGTGCAGGTGTGTGTAGAGCAGAATCGGCACGTGTTGCATTTTACATAAACCTTCTTCTTCTTCTTCTTCTTCTCTTCTTCAAGATTAGGTTATATAAACCTGTTCCGGTATCCATCTCATCCTCGGACGACCCACGTCTCTTCTACCAATGGCTTTATAGTTCAGTGCCGTTTTCGGCAATCGATCCTCTGTCATTCTTTGCAGATGATCCCACCATTGTCTTCTGTAAATTGCAATAATTTCATTTATGTCCTTTACTTCGAATTCTGCTCTGATATCGTCATTCCTCATTCTATCTCGCAATGTGTAATTCAAATTATTTCGAAGAAACTGCATTTCAGCACTCCGAATCTTGCCGCTTTCCTTTTTTGTCATGACCCACGCCTCACTAGCATAATTCAATGTGGGTATTGCAATTGTCTTATAAAATATAATCCTTGTGCTGTGTCTTTTTTAGTTCTAAGATTTCTATGAATCGTACCACAAATATGGTACATATCGTGATATGTAAGTACATAAACCTAAATTACATATTTACATTACATTTGTATATATTTATTTACTTTATTTATGATACTTGCTTTTGTAGTAGGCTATATCAAATTCATAGTATATCAAATCAACAGCAACTAGCTACAGTTCTAATACATCTTACGACATCACCAAAAAATACAAACTTTTCACTTTACCGTGACCCCTAATTGTCCCGTCTACCTGTTTGCACATGTTTCATAAAATGTCTTCGATCGTGATGCAGTCTCGCTTAAAGCCGTTTAAAACAGACATCAGACAGGCTCCGATATTTTGTTGGCTCCAATCCTACTTTGACACCATCTTTTGTGTCTTTAAAATTGTGTTTTGAAAGCAGGGCCCATGTGTTAATTTAAGAAAATTTTGTGCCCAAGACAAAGCCTTTTTTGAAAAATTAGACCATGGTTTCGTTATATATATAAAAATTTTAGGAGACACTGTCATGTATTTTCAAAAAAAAGGAGCATATTAGAAAATAATGAAAGTTTGTTAAAGCAATGTCAAGGAAAATATAACTAAGAACAAAATATTAACTGACAAACAAAATATCAAACGACCTAATGAAAATACAGTTTTTTTATGCTGGTTGAACTGGAAATGACTAGTAGTTTACAACAAAGTAAAAATAATACTATATTATTTTAAAGCAATCTACTTGTTTTTAATAGACCTATAGTTCCAAATTTGTATCAAAGCATCTCATCATCATCATCATTATCCGTGGCTCTACATCCCTTGGTGGGTCTTGGCCTGCTCCAAGAGTCGATTCTGTTCTTCTTATTGCGTGCCCTGGCTTTCCAGTTTCTTATGGTCAGCTTTCTGAGGTCCTCCTCTATCTGGTATTTGAATCTACTTCAGGGTCTTCCCCTTTTTCTACTACCCATTGGTTTCTGGTAGAAAATATGTTTCTTAGGCTGTCCTTCCTTCAGTCTCTCTATGTGTCCAACCCACCTCAGTCTGTATTTTGATTATTCTGACAATTTCCGGCTCTTTGTAAAGATGGTGTAGTTCATAATTATAGCGCCTGCGCCACGTTCCATTTTCTTGTACTCCTCTAAATATTGTTCTTAGAATCCGTCTTTCACAGCAACCTAGAAGTCTCTCGCTATTTTTGTCATTGTCCAGGTTTCTGAAGTATATGTCAGCACTGGCCTGATAAGTGAATGTAAATTTTACATTTCGTGCTTCTTGAGATAAAGCTAGATGCCAGGTGCTTTTTTAATCCATAATATTTTTTTTATTTGCGAGATATATTCTTCTTCTTATTTCAGTGTTGGTGTCGTTAGTGCTGTTTATCTGGGAGCCAAGATATATGAACTCTTTTACTGCCTCTATATTTTTTGTGCCTATTTCAAGGTTTTGAAGGGTTGGGTTTAATGGTAGTTTGTTGGCAGCATACATATATTTTGTTTTCTTCAAGTTTATCTGAAGTCCAATTTTACTTGAGGCTTCCTCTAATGGTGTAACGGCACAAATGAGATCTCGTTTTGTCCTGGCAATTAGATCAATAGTATAAAAGCATCTACGTTGATAAAATCATGTCACCTATTTCGGCGTTTCCCAATTGTGGCGCCTCAAACCACAGCTTCTTCGCTGCCTAAAGAAAAGGCATTTTTCACTAAAGGAAAGGTACCTTAGTTTTCGTATCTAATCATCAACAAATAAAAGTGTTCAGTCTGTCTGTCGATGTCTAAAGGTCGATAAGTTGCTACAATGCTTTACAATGCATTGCACTTGCAGATAACTAGATTTCATCGAACGCGATACATAGGCTACTTATATCCTAAAAGAAATAACATTTCGCGACAGAGTGCCATAGTGTGTAGAGCAGAATGCATCGCCTTTCCTCGTGTGGACACACCACTTGTGAAAGTATTACCCAAGGTTCGGTGAAGGTAAAACATTTCCCAAGGCGACTTAAACTGCAATGGCATTGACTGTTATCGCAAACTAACACCCAAATACCTAAGTAACGAATGACCTTCACCTCCTTTTCTTTTTTTGTTAATGATCAGTTTTGTCTTACGAAAGAACGGGGAAACTGTCATCGCTTTCCTACGCAAAAACGATATTGATTTGTCTCTGCAACTTTATAACGAATGCTAACCTTGCGCCTGGGTGAATGTCCGTCAGCAGTAATGACCTTGCGTGAGTGCGCGCGCGCGTGTCTATTGTATTGAGATTACTACTACCGCTTTATTACCACCGGTCGGGTCCAGTCCCTTCACTATAAATTTTCGTTAGGCTAGGTAGTGCTTCCACAGCATTCGGTTTCAATGTAAACATACACACTACGAAGTGTTAGTTGTGCCAGGCAGGAAATTAGCTTGCGTTTACGGATGTGTGTGATAAATATTTTTTAGAAAATGTGTGTGTGTGTGTGTGTGTGTGTTATGAGTTTTTCAAACGCGTGTATCAATATTCTTTCAATATTATCGTCGTCCTGACTGTCTTGTAAAACTCGTTCGGTTATTGTTTCACATTTATAAATTTGATTCGAATTTTTCTTCAAAAAAATGTTCTTTATAAAAGGATGTTTTTATACCTGGATTACCGGTTTAGTATCTAAAAAATTTAATTAATAAAGTTGTGTTTTCTTCTTCTTCTTCTTCTTCTTCTTCTTCTTCTTCTTCTTCTTCTTCTTCTTCTTCTTCTTCTTCTTCTTCTTCTTCTTATCTTCAAGGATTAGGTTATATAAGCCTGTCCCAGCACCCATCTCATCCTCGGACGACTCACGTCTCTTCTACCTATGGGTTTATAGTTCGGTGCCGTTTTCGGCAATCGATCCTCTGTCATCCTTTGGAGATGATTCCATCATTGTCTTCTGTAAGTTGATATATTTTTATTTATGTCCTTTACTTCGAGTTCTGCTTTGATATCCTCATTCCTTATTTTATCTTGCAATGTATACTTTAAAGTACTTGGAAGAAACTGCATTTCAGCACTCTGAATCTTGCCGCATTCCTTTTTTGTTATGACCCACGCCTCACTGGCATATGTCAATGTGGGTATTGCAATTGTCTTATAAAACTGAATCCTTGTGCTGTGTCTTGTTTTATTTGTAAAATTTCTATAAATCGTACCACAACTATTCCTAAATTTATTTATCTTTTGTTTTATATCGTATTCAGATTCATAGCTTTCTGAACAGCCGAGATATTTAAAAAAGTTCTAAAGTGCTGTTGTTTATACCTATCTTAGTCCTCACTGGATATGTACTTTTAAAGGCCACGGTTTTGGTCTTCCCCACTCTCTTGCTACTTCTTGTAATTGAACCATATCTCTTTGATAAAGTTGTGTTAGTGGTTATAATCACAAACAGAAAGAACACTGTTGCACACCGCACCGCTATAATTAAAAATTCCCGATTATAGCTTTCATCATATAATATCATATAATTTCAGATATATCATCATATATGTGATGATATATCATTCATATCATCATATAAGATATTTCCGATCTGATGATGAGCTGTGAAACTTGAAATAGGTAATTGAGAATTTTTAATTATAGTGGCGTGCAACAGTGTTATTTCTGTTTTTTAAAAATTGATTGATGGCTGTCACCACCTTTAAAAAGTATATTTACACTTTTTAAAAATATGAGTAGTGGTGTTTAACAAAACGTGTATATTACTCTCCCCCGCAAAATATGAGTAGTGGTGTTTAACAAAAAGTGTATGTTACTCTCCCCCGAGTAGTGGTGTTTAACAAAAAGTGTATATTACTCTCTCCCGCAAAATATGAGTAGTGGTGTTTAACAAAAAGTGTATATTACTCTCCCCCGCAAAAAAATAAAAATGAGACAGAGCATATTTAAAAACAGTAAAACCTATATCTGTGCACCAGAGGCGTTAAGACACCATGTCACATACACAATACTTTAGAGGACAGCCAAAAAACATTTTGTTTGCTCCAAGAAGCAATATGAGATAGTGTTATTTTAAACATGCGTATTGGCTGCATAAAATAACTAGGAGATAGTGGCATATGCTACTAGAAAGAGGGCAGTCTGTACATTAACACTATATACAAAGCTCTATTTTATAAAAAAAATGGAGATGGTGTCTTATGGCTTTGGGGCATAGATATTATTCATCCGCATAGTGTTTTGAATTCTTTATTTTAGTACCCAAAATCAAAGAGTTGCTTATACGTATAATTTTTCGACACATTATGAACTAAACTAAGTTGTTTGTAAGTACAGGCCTACTTATGAACAAAACCCAGTTCCCTTCATTCACAGATGTCAGGAAAGTAACAACTGATTTTTAGCTGGTAGACTATAGTCTTCCCTCCTTTTTTCGTCGTTCGCAAGCAAATGATAAAACACGAACACATAAACACAATACGCATAATTTTTTAAATTATTATCCAAGCTGTAAGACCGTGGTCTTCCAAAATCTTCATGCTGTAAGATGGTATTCCGGTGATCAGACGTTTCGGCCTCGCGTTTGGAGGCCATCTTCAGTGGAAAAAAGTACAGTAAATACTTTGCACAGTACTGTGGTTGACTGACGTACAATTTGTCAGCTTTGTTAAAGTCCTTTCACTGAAGATGGACTTCTAGAGGGGAGCCCGAAGCGTCTGATTACGCGAATACCATCTTACAGCATGAAGATTATGGAAGACCACGGCCTTGCGGCCCGGATAATAATTTAAATAATTATGTCGCCGTCCATGAAAGCCTAAGAAACATACTATAATACATATACACTCAACGACCAGGCACGCGCACGCGCACGCTCGTTATATCATTATATCGTCTTTTATAACACTGTAGTTCAAGATTTTCCATTTCGACTGTTCCTCTGGCTGTTATATTCAATGTAGGTTAGGTATGTGTGACCAGTTAGTTTAGCAACTTATTTTTTTTATTTCTAGCCGTTATAATACGGAGCAACATGAAAGCATTTTACAATATTTAGTACCAGTGGCGTATCTAGGATTTGGCTTTGAGATACGCTCCGGGGTCGGGTGTCGGCTGCATACAAAAGAAAAAACAAGTTAAGACTAATCAATGTTACTATGTTTAAAGTGGCAGAAAACGCGTGATAAACATCCTGAAATCAGTCTCTCTATAGTAAACGGCAAAAGTACGCGTTATTGAAACACTGTTGAAAGACAATTATTGACTGAATTGATTTTCCTATATTTCATATTTTAAATGCATCATACCCTAATGGTGTGTAATAAATCTGTTTGTATATTTAAAAAAGAGCTACTATTATATTATCGTACACTGCAGAAAAAGATAAAATAAAACAGCCTAAAACTTAAGAGATTAACAGAATTTGTCAACTTTTTCGACCCTCTGGGAGGAGCGTCCGGTCCCGTACGTCCGGTCCCCCCCCCCGGAAATACGCCCGTGTTTACTACTGTGTAAATACGGTCGCGCAGTGACTATTTTAAGTGCGTTACGTGGTGGTCGACAGGACAGCAGGAACTATAGCGACTAGTATCGCTGAGAACGGCAGCTGAGTGAATGCAAGTTTTAAGAGCGTCCTTCCATCCACTTGATGGTTGACAGGGGTCCAGTGCAGCGTTTAGTAACAAGTGTCACTCGACAGGTAGGTCGTGTGTCATTGAGTTTTAATAAAGCCCAAACGTTTTACTTTAATAATATTGTTAAGTTGGTATTTGAAGTGTTTAAGTGCGATATTTGGATGCGCTCACACACACACACACACAGAACATTGAAAATGTTTGTCTTTCCGGAACTTTAGTGATAATCTTTTATCGAGAGCAAAAGTAATGGAGGCAGAGTGACGCCATCCTGTACAGTACGGGTGTCGCTGTGCTCGGAAATCTGATGATAATTTTTAGCAGCTCTTTTAGCGAACAGTATGAGTAAAAGCGAAAATGTCGAAGCTAGAATAAAGCGACTTATGCGCGTACGATACATAAAAATAACTCAGCGAATATATACTGTTGTCGACAAAGCTATACATTTTTATTTAAATCGACGTTCGCCAGTGATATCGTATTTGAACGTGCAGAGTTTAAAGCCTCATAAACACGATATAATGAGCGACTCAGTTTTACAGAATAGCGATATTATTGCTTTCTCTGAAACTTGGATGCACGATGTTGAGGAACCAGTACACTTGGGCGGTTTCACTTGTGTACCGAAGCTCTTCAATGATTTGGCGTCGATCCGAAGATTGAAGTATAGAATATGCGTTAGAAGTATCTTACTGGGACGAAGCAGGGAAAGAATGGTCTAGTGCCTGGTGTGTTTGGAGCTCGTGTTTATCGACTCAGCATATTCCGGCAAAGATTACACCTCAACTGTTTGAAGCTAAAGATGGCAAAACTTCGACGGCAGCAAAGTGGAAACGACTGATTATTCAGAATTACTTTCATGCTGCCGTCTTTCTGAAAGTGAGCGGCTTCAAGATTACACGCAACGGCATCTCTTTGGACATGACTGTTGAGTATTTGGCCTTTGAAGTCGACGTCCCCGAGTTCAAGAAAACCGTCTCGAAGACTTGATGTTCTCGCTTGCTGCAGCCACATCGAAGAGAAAACGCGACGACAGCGATTCATCATCATCATTCGACGAAGACGACGATCCAATTAATATATCAAAACATAAAATGTATAAAGTCGATGAATATATGTACATATTATAATTTCATGTATTTGTATGAATAAAGAAAAACTGAATAAGATATAATGTGTCTTTATTTTTGGAACGTCAGTTATTCATTTTCAGTGTCTTTAAGTTTACATTAGTTGTGAAATCTGAAAATTTTTGTAAGTCAAAGTAATTGTCTTAAAAAATCGTTTAAAGTCGTTCATTACAAGTGTGAAGCTCTCATGAAAATTTTGGAACGCTAGGGTCCAAAAAAAATGTGTCACACTTTTTAAAAAATTTTAAAAATTCGTGTGGAGTATCAAATGAAAGGGAATTGCAACCAACATCTGACAACAGATTGGTTATTGTGTATATTGGTTGGTTATTGGATACTGGTATGTTGTGTTTAAGAAATTTCAAAATATTAGGATGCCAGGACCCAAAAAAGTTCGTCAAAATTTTGATAAAATTGTAAAAATCCTCTTGGGATATTAAATTAAAAAATTTACAGGCATTGCACAAATGCAATGCACAGAGAAGGGCATTGAAAATGCTTCAATAAATCTAAAAAATATATATATTTATGTTCATTCACCAATCAATGAATTCATTCTTCATTTACCAATGTACAGATTATAAGTTAAATGTAGTGGCATTCATAAGCGAAGTTTTATATGTATACTATGTTATTGACAACAAGGAAGTAGTTTCTATGGAAACTCACCGGTTCCCATTTTCGATCACGCACCAGCGATCGGCCGCAAATGTGCGACACGTCCTTATAAACATTTTCAATGTTAAAAGAACTTTAACAAAAATCTGGATATAGTGTACAGTTTATAAAATTTAAACATTTAGGACACCAGAGCCCTAGAAAAGGGATCAAGATTTGAAAAAATTGTAAAAATACTGCCAGGTGTCAGACTACAGGGAATTTTAACTCAAATATGATTGTAGTGTTTACTAAGATTTTTTTAACTTTATGACACCACGGGAAATGTTCAAAAGTTGCCAAAAAAAATTGCAAAAGACTATGTAGGCGATCAAGTTATCAGGAATTTTATACAAATAAAAACTCGGTAGCTCTAGTAATTTGACATAATTAATATTTCTGAACACTCCTTGGATCGCTTTCAAACATTTTGTAATCTGTGTTTACAAAATCATTTTTTTATTATGTTATAAGTTACGTATATTTGTGAAAAGTATATTAGATATATGCCTATAGCCTACATAGGGTCTATCTATGGAAATATACTTAAACATAAATACTAGGACAAAATTATTTATGCTTTAGGTATTATGTAGGGTTTAAATTTAACTATAAAACCACTGTAATAGTAAGGAATTTTTATTGTGTAATTATCTGCTTTACAGTTGTTACTTTGCTAACAAAAGTAGTAGATTATTCATGCTTTACGCAATTTTTGTGGTAATTAATTAATTTTATAATATGAAATTCACCTAATAATAATAAATAAGCGTGTATCTCATTCAAAATAGTGAGCGAGTTCTGGAGCTCAGGGAGCACGCTAATTTCTAATTAGCTTTAAAAACGAAGCTAGTTTCTAATTAACCTCAAAAACGAGAGGCTAATTAGCTTATCAACGACACGTAATGGACAGCATATTTTTCTTTGTAGCTCTTGTGTTACTTAATGTATATAAAAACGAACTTTTTCTAAGACCTGATAGGAGTACTACTATTTATTGTTTTCTAAGACCTGATAGGAGTACTCCTATTGATTGTTTTCTAAGACCTGATAGGAGTTCTCCTATTTATCGTTTTCTAAGGCCTGATAGGAGTACTCCTATTTATCGTTTTCGGAAGGATTATCATTATCGGTTTATTGTCTCTTTTCAGCAGTGTTTAGCGTGACTTATTTTCTAGGGACAAGTCTTTAGCAACCTCTGTTGTTTCATAAAAAGCTGTTTTTGGCTGTGGTACATTAAACTCACAGTGTTCTGAGGAACTTCCAGTCACTGACAGTCTGCTGCCCAGCTATCTGAAATTCACTTCCCAGTTGTGAATATTCGTTTTACCTATGTAATCTTCGACTACAACCACTTCTACTTTTTTGGAAACGTTATTTACCGGACGGTTAGGCCGTGCTCTACTGTTGGTGTGGACAGGGCATCTTCAGTGTCGGACACAATTGGCACGCTTTCCGTCAATTACCCGCTACAGACATAGCCCCTCTACCACAGTACTGGGGTAATCGGCGGACACCGTGCCAATTACCCGCTACAGACATAGCCCCTCTACCACAGTACTGGGGTAATCGGCGGACACCGTGCCAATTACCCGCTACAGACATATCCCCTCTACCACAGTACTGGGGTAATCGGCGGACACCGTGCCAATTACCCGCTACAGACATAGCCCCTCTACCACAGTACTGGGGTAATCGGCGGACACCGTGCCAATTACCCGCTACAGACATAGCCCCTCTACCTCGGTACTGGGGTAATCGGCGGACACCGTGCCAATTACCCTCTACGGACATAGCCCCTCTACCTCGGTACTGGGGTAATCGGCGGACACCGTGCCAATTACCCGCTACAGACATAGCCCCTCTACCTCGGTATTGGGGTAATCGGCGGACACCGTGCCAATTACCCGCTACAGACATAGCCCCTCTACCTCGGTACTGGGGTAATCGGCGGACACCGTGCCAATTACCCGCTACAGACATAGGCCCTCTACCACAGTACGGGGGTAATTGGCGGACACCGTGCCAATTACCCGCTACAGACATAGCCCATCTACCACAGTACTGGGGTAATTGGCGGACACCGTGCCAATTACCCGCTACAGACATAGCCCCTCTACCACAGTACTGGGGTAATTGGCGGACACCGTGCCAATTACCCGCTACAGACATAGCCCCTTTACCACAGTACTGGGGTAATCGGCGGACACCGTGCCAATTACCCGCTACAGACATAGCCCCTCTACCTCAGTACTGGGGTAATCGGCGGACACCGTGCCAATTACCCGCTACAGACATAGCCCGTCTACCTCAGTACTGGGGTAATCGGCGGACACCGTGCCAATTACCCGCTACAGACATAGCCCCTCTACCTCGGTACTGGGGTAATCGGCGGACACCGTGCCAATTACCCTCTACGGACATAGCCCCTCTACCTCGGTACTGGGGTAATCGGCGGACACCGTGCCAATTACCCGCTACAGACATAGCCCCTCTACCTCGGTATTGGGGTAATCGGCGGACACCGTACCAATTACCCGCTACAGACATAGCCCCTCTACCACAGTACTGGGGTAATCGGCGGACACCGTGCCAATTACCCGCTACAGACATAGGCCCTCTACCACAGTACGGGGGTAATTGGCGGACACCGTGCCAATTACCCGCTACAGACATAGCCCATCTACCACAGTACTGGGGTAATTGGCGGACACCGTGCCAATTACCCGCTACAGACATAGCCCCTCTACCACAGTACTTGGGTAATTGGCGGACACCGTGCCAATTACCCGCTACAGACATAGCCCCTTTACCACAGTACTGGGGTAATCGGCGGACACCGTGCCAATTACCCGCTACAGACATAGCCCCTCTACCTCAGTACTGGGGTAATCGGCGGACACCGTGCCAATTACCCGCTACAGACATAGCCCGTCTACCTCAGTACTGGGGTAATCGGCGGACAACGTGCCAATTACCCGCTACAGACATAGCCCCTCTACCTCAGTACTGGGGTAATCGGTGGACACCGTGCCAATTACCCGCTACAGACATAGCCCCTCTACCTCAGTACTGGGGTAATCGGCAGACACCGTGCCAATTGTTTCCGACACTGAAGGTGACCTCCGATGGTGGGGCCGAAACGTCTGTCCACACCAACAGTAGACCACCGCCTAACAGCCCGGCAAATAACGTTTCCGACTACGTTGACGCACGCCGTGAAAGCTTTAAGAATTCTATACTTCTACTTCATTCCGTCCATCTTCACGTCAAACTTAGGAAGTCTCTTTCCATAAAAGGCAAATTATTGTATATGTCATTTTCAGTTTCAATCAAAAGAAGTATGTCATTTACAAAGCTGATCATGGCGATCGTTTTAGCTCGTACCTTTTCTTTCCTATAATTCTCTTCCTTGTAACAACTGATGGGTCGCTCAAGTTATTACTATTGAACAGTATCAATGACATAGCAATACCTCGCCCCCATAATCCATTCAACTTATAACAACAAGGGAGACGACTGCATTACCAGATTATGGTCGTATATTTCTACGAAACATACGTAAACGACATCACGTGAGACGGTTACGAGCGAGCACTGACTCACCGACCGCCGCATAATAGCAAACATACGTACATAACGTTCATAGTGGAGTGTTTTGCAATCTTTTGTGCGCACGCGATACTGCAGTTTGTCTCGAGTAAGGAATTGCCAGCGATCCCTCGTGCATCGTTTATGTACAAAGCTCTTTTAAGGTAAATAAAAGGGAAAAACCCTTTTGTGCTGCAACAAAGAGAGAATAGAAATGATAGGCGGAACACTCTTGGTTTAGTTACAAAATTTATTACTTCAGGATTAATGTCATGATTGTCAGTTGCATAGAGATCGGCTTAAATGCTTAAAAAGGGGACGACTTCGCGACTTGGTAGCTGCAGCCAAGCTCTGGATTCAAATTATGACTTCACTAGCTGCAGGGACGTATTTAAGGTTGGGGTAACGAATAGGATCCGACCCCCACCCCCAGAGAATCGAAAAAAGTTAACGAATTTCGTTATCTCTTAATTTTTATAATTTTTAGACTATTTTATTATTTTTCCAGGTGTGTACGCTAATATACACACAGGCTAAACACAGAATTTTCGTAAAGTTTGAAGTTATATGAAAATGGAAAAGTCATTTCAGTTATTAAGTAACTTCTAAACAATGTTTCGATAACGCGTATTTTTATTATGTTATTACCGTTTACTTTAATAGGATTTATTTCAGGATGTTATCACGGGTTTTTCAACCACTTTAAAGGCAGTAATGTTCATTTTAAACAATTTAAAAGTTTTCGGACACAAACCAAAAATTTGGATCAAAATTTTGATAAAACCACAAATTTCATGTGAGCCACTAAAACATAAATTTAACCAATGGCTCACCAACCAATGTGTGAGTGTCTAAATTTTTTGTTCGTTAAAGGAATGTTAACCAAAATCTGAATTTAGTGCGCAGTTATGGAGACTTCAACATTTTAGGACACCAGGGTACAACAAAATAATAATAAAAAAATTGCAAATTGCATTTTTCAAAAAAAAAAACGGCTGTCTGACTAAAGGGAATTTAAATCCCAATCTGACTGTATCGTTTACTTTGAAAATGTTGTAACTTTAGTGGGGGGAGGGTTACACGTTATTACTAATTATTAGCCATGATGTAATTAAAGGAAGAAATGATAAGGCCAAACAGAAATGCATGGACAAAGTTTCTGCACGCATACGTATCAACTGATAAAAGGGCTTCTAGAAGAAAGCGATCAGTAGAAATAACTGACGATTTCAGAATGTGATCACTCGACAATCTGTATGTAGAAGTTGCAGAAATACAATTATAATGAAGCTTTTCGTACGACAGCCGATTTCAACCGCTTGCCTAAACACATAAACTTTACTTGCATAACTTCTAAACAAATCGTAGAGAAATTCTCTGTTATATTTTCTGAGCACCGCACGCCACATGAATTAAAATTTTGGCATGAATGCAATCGTAATGCTTAAACCTCGTCAGGCCCTAATGGTTGACAGGTATCCTCAATGCATGTGTTTGACGTTTGTAGCACTGTGGAGTTGCATGACCCGTTTGAACATTTATCTGAAAGCAGGGTGTGTGTGTGTGTGTGTGTGTGTGGAGGGGGGGTGCGCATGGGAGAGAGAGAGATAGAGAGGGAGAGAGAGAGAGAGAGAGAGAGAGACCGGTACAATAGGCATTCCACATTCGTGAATTCAGATCCATGTCTATTGACTAATGCCGTGTTTAACTGTGTATTGAGTAATACCGTTTCGCATCGCACTAGTACTATAATTAAGCTAATGAGGTTCAACGAAGTTTCTAACAGTAATTTTAAAGAAGTTAAATTTAAGTGGGACAGAGTAACTTTTTAAAACTTCGTAATGAACTTAATGACTTCAAAACAGTTTATATTAATGCAGAAAAATTTTAAATTAGAATTAACGTGTGCTTAGTTACAATAACATTTAGCATTAATGTTAACATTTAATGTTAAATGGTCATGATAATTTGTGTTCCTATTCCATGTAAATGAAAAGTGGAATAAACAAAGCTCGTAAACTGTTTAAATAGTGGGAAAAATAAATAGAGTAAAATGAAAGGAAAATTAAAATGAAATACATTAAAATTGAATCGTTTTAAAGTAAAACAAAATAATAGAAATAACATCAGTTGTTTAAAGGCGCCAGTTCTGTGTCTCACAGCCATGGGCGTCACCAGTGTCCAATTATTGGGGGCGACGGAACATTACGGTAATATAGAATATTTGGTGCCTGGTCAAATTTCTGAAAGAGTAGGGACATTCTATTCTATTTTTTTTTAGTTTTAATCTTTTAATATTACTAATATAATTGATGTAATATTGTAGACCTATATAATTTATTTTTACATTGTCAGATAATTTAAGACTGTATTAATTAACTAGATTCAGATTAGGTGTAGGAATTAAGATGACTGAAATAGAGAAATCCAATATTTATTTACAGTAAGTATCGAACATTACTTTGGTAAGTTATGTGTTAACTATAATAAAACTGGTAAACAGTTCGACAGTTCAAAATATTCTTAGCATCGCTTAATAATAAAAGGCTCCAAACACATTTCTCCTAGCATCAACATTAGGAATAAATACTTAAATACTTTAGCTATATTCTTATTGTCGATGTCGTCCAATACCTTTTTGTAGACCATAGGGCCTTGTCTGGATCATAGTCGGACCTAAGGTAAGCGTTTGGTTTTCGAGGAGCACTGATTTAACCTCAGGAAAATACTAGGGGGGGGGGTTCCCCCCGACCGTGATGCCCGTGCTCACAGCTGCTAGAACCACACGTTCAAGCCAAGTTGTTGCTAAAGATTTTCACTTAGATTTCTACATCATGTGATGAACCTCATTTTGTATCATCGGAAGTAAAACTTCAAGAATAGTGGAGAACTTGTTATCACCCTGTTACTGGCCAACGACAGACTAGAGATGAGACCTTATTAGTCTAATATCAGACTAGAAAAACCTTAAGAGGGAGATTCTACCGTGCTCTCTCTCTCTCTCTCTCTCTCTCTCTCTCTCTCTCTTTCTCTCTATATCTCTCTTTCTCTCTCTCTCTCTCTTCATGGACCCCCCCTCTTACTCTCCCTCCAATGGCAGTACAGCATAGATAATCGGGCCCTGGCCCCTCTATCGGTTTTCCGTCCAATACACCCTATCAATCACCACTCTCCTCCAATCGATCGACCTTGTTGCAAATATATAGTACAGAAATCAGCTGTTTAACAATAACCAAGGACGAAAGAGCAAACAGCACTTTTATAAAGAACAGACGATGAGAGTGACCTTAGATTTTTCAATTATGTCTTTACCAAATTTTCCCCTTACAGTGGCCTTGAAACTTAGTAGTGGCCTTGAAAGCGCATAGCATGAGAACAGACAATTTTGTGGAAAACGAGTTATTTCGTGAGTAAACAAAATCTGCTTTCTAGGAAAACCAAATTACTCCGTGTTATACAAAATTAATAGGAGGGTAGGCGGATGTCAAACGTAGAAGCTCCAAAAGTACAATGATTGTAAAAAAGAATAAGCTGTTGAGAGGTGTGAACACTGAGGAGGAAACCGTAACATTTATACCTATGAATTATGACTATGTATTGTGTTCGTCATAGTTAAACATAGGCAAAGGTGGCACATGTTCAAAAATAGAAACTGCGGTGCTAAAATTGTAAAGAAGGAAACCTGAAAGGAAGTAGACAGTAGTGAAGTGCTTACTGAAACTGAGTGAAGGACAGACGTTCGCTGTAGGATGGCTAATGAGATGGAAGAACAAGTCGTGACGTAGGTGAAACCCGAGGGAGATGGGAATCGATTCCATTTCAAGGATCGAGGTATACATTCGTTCAACGTCGTTGCCAGTACGTAGACGATTTACGAACTTAGTAATCTACCCGTTATTTAAAGTTTTAATTGTAAGAAGTTGTCCCAGTTACAGCCGAAAGTGCTTTTTACCTTTCTCATCATCATCATCATCATCATCATCATCATTGTCGTCGTCGTCGTCGTCGTCGTCCACTTCTCACTCATCCCTAACTTTATCTTTTTTAAATACCACACTAACAGTGAATTATCTGTTTACTCGCACGATACAACCCTGTAATTTATCAGAAGCATTCTTCTTCTCATATTTCCTATCCGTTTCGGATGTTGGATATCATACAGACTATTTTAGTAAATACTAAGTAAAATCTCTGTTCATTTCTCATGAGATGTCCCAGATACTGAAGCTTTCTTATCTTCGCTGTGTTAAGTCGGACCATTATTAGAATTTATCACACAACGTTTCGACCAGTAAACAACCTGTGGTCGTCTTCAGGTGTAAGTCACATTAAATACAAACTTAAGCCTAGCGAGATTCGTTCGCTAACAAGCGTGAACAGTTAAAAAAATTGATAAACCACCACCACCTACAAAGTTAAACATCATCATCATCTTCAAGGATTAAACCAAGAATGGTTTGTTCCGGTCTCAAACATGCAAAGATTAGAGCTGGTCACGGACGTCCCACACCTTTCCGTCCCCTCGGCTTATAGTTCCATAGTTGTTCGGGGATGCGGCAGTCATCCATTCGCCAAAGACGTTCCCACCAATTCAGCCGATACTGAGCGATCCTGTCGAGTATAAACATAATATTCAGTTCCTGCCGTATATCTGTGTTTCTTCTATGATCATGGAGAGTATACCTTGCCACGAGGCTGAGAAATCTCTATTCAGCCGCTACAAAGTTAAACATAACTATAGGAAAACTATATAAAAAGAACTCTTACTTACCCTCTAAGTCCTCTGGACAGAGCCGTGAAGCACATACTATCGCAAATTTACGCAGTGTACTTTTTTAACGGTTCACGCTTGTTAGTAGTGAACGAATCTCGGGTATGCTTAAGTTCACCATTAATTCAAATGATAGGCTTCAACAGCCTAACCATTAATTGAAAAGCCAGAGATGAGTCTGAATACTTTCTTCTTCTTCTTCTTCTTCTTCTTCTTCTTCTTCTTCTTCTTCTTCTTCTTCTTCTTCTTCTTCTTCTTCTTCTTCTTCTTCTTCTTCTTCTTCTTCTTTAGTTAGCAATATCCGCAAATTGGTTTGTAGCAGTTCTCCACACCGATCTTCTCTGTGCTTTCCGTTATCCCCTCATAGGGACTACAACTTATATCACCAATAACCTGTTTCACATATTGGAGTCTCGGGCTTCTTCTTTCTCTTTTCCCTTCAATGTAATCTTCTATTATTGTTTTTATCAAATTCTCGTGACACTTAATACGGCCAATAAGTTCAAACATTCGCTTCACAGTATTTGTATTTAAAAAAAAAAAAAAAAAATGTCTATAATTAAGCTAACGGGGTTTAATGAAATTTGTAACAGTAAATTTAAAGAAATTAAATTTAGATGAGAAGAGACTACCTGTGTAAGACTTCGTTACAAACTTAATTACTTCAAAACATTTTACGTTAATTACAAAAAACTACTTTAAATTAGAATTAACGTGTAACATATTTCGTAGCCTTACACGGCCGAAGTCAATGTTATTAAAATTCATTCCCTGGCTGTTTAGCCGTGGTCCATTGTTTCTAACCAAAACAGACGTTTCGACAGTACCATCGACTACCATCGTCAGTGTAAAATTCGAGCTGTACTAACGTAGGGTGGTACAGTACTGTGGTTAAGGCTGTGGTCTCTAACGTGTATCACCCTACGTTAGTACAGCTCGAATTTTACACTGATGGTGGCAGTCGATGGCACTATCGAAACGTCCGTTTTAGTTAGAAACAGTGGGCCACGGCCAAACAGCCCGGGGTGGTATGAATTTTAATAACACTGACTCCGGTCGTGTAAGCCTACGAAGTATGTTACACGTTAATTCTAATTTAAAGTAGTTTTTTTTTTATTAACGTAAACTGTTTTGAAGTCATTAAGTTTGTAATGAAGTCTTATAAAGTTAGTCTCTTCTCACCGAAATTTCATTTCTTTAAATTTACTGTTAAAAGTTTCATTAAACCACCTCATTAGCTCAATTATAGAGACAAAGACAATTTTTTTTAATTTTTTATTATGCGTTCCCGAAGCAAGCTAATGCTATATGCTTTTTAGCTTTTTATTAAGAAAGAGGTTCCCGAAGAATTACACATGGAGCATAACTCTATACGGATGTCAAACGTGGGCAATTGGAACAGAGGAAAGGAGAACACTTGGAGCACTGGAAATAAATTTTAATAAGAATTAACTTGTGTTTAGTTACTATAGCATTTAATGTTAAACGCTTAATGCTTTATGTTTCTCTTTAAAGTAAAATACGTGATTACCTTAAGAATTTTTTACCTGTATAATCCACTATGCGATCTCAGTTTTTTACATACAACATGTTTCAGGGACTAAATCCCCATCTTCAGGTACAGTAAAAAATTTTATTATTCCCCTAATACATAGGGGTCGTCGAAATGATTAAAATGTTTATACATAAAAACACACGCACAAAAATCACTGAATAAATTAACATATAACACAAACACATGAACACGTTAAAAGCGACTCAGTGCACCGGTCGACCTCCGATCGTTAGTGGATTATACAAGGTAAAAAATTCTTAAGTTAATCATAATAGCGATCTGGAGGCTGGAAAAAATGTAAAATACGTGAACAGTGGAAAAAAGAAAGCGCGTAAAATGTTTAAAAATAGTTGAAAAAATAAATACAATAAAGCCGCTTACCAACTTGAGATTGGTTTACTTTGTGAGTATCCAATCGGCGGTTACAAATCTAGCCTGATTCAGTAATTAAATATAATGTTATCAACATTTAGTTATTATCTTCTTGCTAAATTAAAATGAATACAAAAAATTATTTCCGTTTTGTCTACGGTAAAGTACTGAATAACTTGGGGAACTAATTTGTAGGATATGATGGTTCCGATAGTTACGCTCAGAGTTCTTTAACAAGGGAAAAACGAAATCTTTTGCCGAGTCTATTCCCCCCCCCCACGAATACGTCCAGGCTTGTTAACTCTTCAACGGAGTCTGAATAACGTCTGCTGTACAAACACAAAAGCTTAACATTTCTTCAACAGTCCAATTATTTCTTATTATAATCTGATGTATTGTTGAATAGTTCATCCAACTGTTCTATCAATGTTTGATGTAATTTTCAATGTAGTGGGGTAAAAAGAAAATAACGTGTTTTTAACAACGTTTATTGGTTAATTTTAGTTTCTTCCTTATTGGTCAATAATCCTTTTGTCATGTTGTTTTTAAAAGCCTTCGTAGATATTATTACTTCGCTTACTGTGCTCTACGTTCTTGATAAAAATAAAACCCTAAAATACGTAATTTTCGGTTCAGCGGCTTCGTCTCCAGTATAGTAATATAGGAGTACCTTTGTGCATTCAAGTAATTTAGCATGGTTAAATTTTTTTTTGTATCGGCCATCTAAGGACCACATGCCAATTTCAATTCTTTATTCTTTTCTTTTTCTCCAATATTCTTTCATCTTTTCATTGTGTCTCTTCTTCCTGCCTTCAGTCCACTTTGAACCTGCGTTTTTCTCTCTCCTACCCTGGACTCCTTCCATTAAATTTTTTTATTTTTATAAAATTTATTATTTTATACAAAAGATAATTTATGGTACATTTACTTCGTTTGAAACAACAAGGAAAAATTAAAAGTAGACAGCGAAATCTTTTGAGAGTATCTCCAATTCAGAATTTTTTTACCGACGCGCACAAGTATATTGCTGTACGGTGTAAAGAGATGGTGGTTTGGGGATTCAAAATTATTTCGCTTGTCATTTGAGAGGACTTTTTAAATTATTAAATTCATCTAAAACTGACTTAGCTCTAATATACATTTCTTTTACATTGAGAAAGATAATTAGTAAATGTAATTATAAATAAGCAAACATTTTGAAAATAGTTTTGCAATTACGTAACAAAGTTTTAATTAACGTTTTTTATAATATAAATTTCTTATTATATTTTTATTATATTACATTTCTGTATCAGAATAACGAATTCAACACTATCCCAATAAAAATCTTAAACAATTAACAAATGTGTAACATCTGAAGTACTGAGTTTGCTTTTTGCATTTCAGAATGTAATACGGTAATGCTAATACATACAATTTATTTGGGGGGGGGGGGATTTGGCTAGTCTGTTTATATCGTTTATCAAAGTGCACCTGCATTGTTTTTTTGCTTTTTGTGCTTTGGTGTTTCATTCCTGCTTTTTTTATGATACTATAAACTGAACTGACCCTGATACACAAGCATGTGATCCCACTGGATCTTACCTTCAATCATCGATGTATATTATACATCGATGCCTTCAACGTAACGGATACCAACTTTTCTAATACCCTCCTAAACAGCGCCCTCTGTTTTATTCTAAGACGACCTTTACTTCTCTTGCGCTGATTTTCATCAGTTGTCATGCGTGGCCGTTTATATAACTCATAATTTCCATTCCCTTAACCTTAATTTAGTACTGACAAGGATTTTAATATTATTTTTTTTTAAATTACTTATTCAGTTTTGTTATTATTAAATTTAATATTAGTTATTATTTTAATCTGAGAGAATCTTACTTATTCGATCATCCGAACCATCCCCTCGCCCAGTTAATATAGATATCAAGATTTTCTGTAATATCATATAATGTGATATTAAATAAACATTTATTGTAAGAAAACCACCACCACCAAGCACATACAAGTAAAAACATGTACAGCAGGTCGAGTGATGCATGCGATGTGACGTAATAATACGTTTCTGTAAAGGCCGTGTAACGTCAATTGTAATTGTAGTCAACAATGTAAAAAGTGCACCCATGAAATAATTATCTATAGATTAATTAACAGTTGGAAGAGTTGTCATTTAACTAGATAACGTCGTATAACAGAAAAAATTCGGAGCAAAAACGTATCACAGAACTTCCGTGTTCGCTATAAATGTTCACTTCGGATCCGTTATCGTATATCATGTCTTACCAAAATCTACCGTTTCTGTGTTCTATCAATTCAAAACTCAACTCTTTATCAAAATACATAAAGAGTTATATTATAATAAATTATATATCAAACTATTTAAAAAAGTTTTTATGTATTTTTCCTAGAAGTAAAAATAGTTTTTGCCTTGATAACGTATGTTCGTAGTTGCCATAACAATTTATTAACTCAATAATGAAAAGTTGTTTGGTGACTAAATAAATCGGAATATTGGCTTACATGTGGAAATATACTAATAATATATTTTTAAAATACTGGCAAGATATTTTATAATGTAGCTTAAATTACGAGCTATATTGACGTGGACATACCAGAAATAATAGGGCAAAACGTATGAAAGGAGTACCGGACGAAACGTGACTTCAAAGAGTATGGAATTTACGACCGACGGCAAGAAAGAATAGAACACGATAAAATTGTAGTGGAACGGAAACTGTTCTCCATCGAAGAAAGCGTTGGAAACTTACCATCAGGAAGAAGCATGGAGACACAGGCAGAAGTACAAGATGGACACTAGTACGACGAATTCAACACGTGTACTAGAATTCGATCACTAATCATTATTTTTGTTCTTATTGGCTCCTTGTCAATAAGCTATTTCTTATATATATTTCTATTATATTATATTTCTGCAAGCGAGTAGCCCCCTTCTGAAACGTTTAAATAATTAAAATAGTTTTCATTAAACTAAGCTGAGGCATCCATGCTGTTGGCACTCTGCACTGTAACATACGGTTTCTTCTTATTTCATCTTTGAATTGTTTACATAAACTCCCCCTCCATTCTTCTGTAACTTTTATTTATTAACTCCTATCCCTCACTTATCTATCCTTCCTATCCCTTTCTATTACGAACAGTTTACTCGTAATAACTGAAATTATAAATTAACAAGGATGAAGATTATATAAATGATAACGGTAAATTGATGATGGATACATTAAATCTAATAAATTGTGATGGGTAGGTATCTATAATCTAATTAAATGAATTTCAGTTAATTACGTATTAAAACTTTGGTATAGCAGACTTCAATGCGCGATGTCGATTAAGTAAATACGTAACGGTCCTGTAAAGTCCATGTAATGTTAGTTTTATAGGCGCACTGTAAAATGTAGACGCATGAATTTGTGAAATATGAGGACGTTGATTTATAAGAATTATAATCTTGTTCTTTGTTTTTTTCCATTTTTGCGTAAAACTTTTTTTTTATTTATAGCACCACTGTATCTGTAAGACACATTTCTTTTTTCTGAAAACACAAACCTTTCACTCGTTCTACACCTTCACTGGCTACATCGTTGTTCTATATAGGTATACATATGAATACATGTATGGTTAGTGTGTATTAAGGATCGTACATGGTCTGTTAATGACCTAAGTAAAACCGAAGTCATGGGACCGACACCCCACACAAATCTAATTTTTTTAATTTTTTTTTTTTTAGAGAAAGATTTTTAAAATTTACTTCTTTCAAAATGTCAGTTTGTAAGTTTGATTTCAGATTATCTGTGAACTGCAACGGACGATACAAAAACACTATCTCTTTTTCGCGATTAAGCATCAACGGGAGATTGAAGAGTTTGTAATGGATTTCTTTTGCATTAGCTCAACGAGCAAACGGGATATATTCGTTTTTCCAAGACAAACAAACTGCAGAATACAATTGAAAAATTCTATGAACGAGTTCAAACGGTTTTTAAACGATCAAAGTTTCGGTAGTTTGATGACTTTACAAACTGTACACAGCTTTTCAGCGTTCAGTTGGCAGCAGTGTTTCGAATAGTAACAAGGACATATTAAACATAAAGATTTAATTCCTAAACACCAATCGAATTTACTTAATATCTACATATCAGCTACAATTCATTTAATCTACTTATGTTGGATTACGGTGATTAATATAAATTTTTTCTATCAAAACATCGGCACATCTGTGCCACTGTAATATAGGCCTACTTGTTTGTGCAATTCGCTGCACTAGTTGCAATATACAGTTCACAAATGAAATCACAATAATAATAACAATATAAATTTATGTCACCGATTACATTATCAGCGTTGCCTATAGTAAAATATCTGGTTTAAATAGTTTTTAAATTTATCGTAAAAAATGATACTAAAGTAATCGATTTTAGTTGTAAAAATGATTTGAATTCTGAGAAAATTGTTTCAATGGATTGATAAATGGAACAATCGGACCGTTATTTGTTATTTTTCTCCCTGTCATTACGGAATCGCGCTGTGACTGGGAAACTGTCTACTCTAATACATTTCTTTACTACAAGTAATGCCAATTCAGAGCACCAAACTTAACAAAATATGGGGTCTATAAAATTATAATTTAAACAGCCGGTAATCAGCAAGTTAGTTTTATAAATTTACAAGTTTTGAGGTAGTAAGTTGGACTATTCTCGAGACATATAAGGAAGAGGTGGCTAGGCCAACTCAACCGTTCCCCGGCGGCAAGCACCCATACCGGATCCCATTTATCCACTATAAGTTATTTTTATTATGCCCCACTAGTTGCGGTGCCAATATAACTTTTTAACGAGTTGTACCCGTTTACGCCCAGCGGTGGACGCCAATGTAACATTATTTTGTTTATTCTCTTTATCTCAGGGTTAAAAAAAATAATAAATGCTCATTTCTACTGATAGCTCTTAAATTGATTCACACTAGATTGTTATTACTTGTAAATATTAAAAAATAGCACAAAATTCCACGTACTCATTAGTACTTGTAAATATAAAATTAACACATTACCAAAATTTAATACTCATGGCTAAATTGTAAATATCAAACAATAATACATTAATAAAATTGAATACTCATTATTAAATTGTAAATATCAAAAATAATACATTAATAAAATTAGTTCTTCAAACTCTCAATCTAATGGTTGCATATTAATAATCATTCATCAATTGCGTTTAAAGTAAATTATAATGTTTAGCTTCATCTTATAAATTCTTAATATGAATAATCTCTTAAGTTATTACTATACTTTGTAATTACGGATTCATTTAGAACTTGGAAATAAACATTACTCCAAAACTGATAAAGAATGATAATTTTACTTCTAAATAAACTTTAAATCGATTTCTTTAATTCCTTTACGATTACTTTAATGAATTCAAGTGTGTGTGGATTCTTTGAGATGACAGACAGTGGATCTAAATTAAGTAAGACATGTTTTACTATACTTGATATTCGAATATCCAATCACTCGGTGGTTGTGGTGATGAGTCCCTCATGTCGATCGTTCTGGAATCGTGCAGATAACTCCTCCAGATGATAGATGGTGCCGTATGAATCCCACGATGTCACTCACAGACACTTCACTCACCAACTCCAACTCCATTTCGGATTATAATTTATGATTAAAAGTTAGCATTCTCTGTTGTACACAGACATCGTGATTTATTTCAAATCTGAATTGATATTACGCACCTTTGTTTCGGTATGTCTGGTTATCAAGTGTTCATGAATGTAGTTTGTGTTGTTAATCGTTCTTAAAAGTTATTGTTGTAAAGTGTTCGTATACACCGAAATTACATTATTGTCTGGTTATTATCTGTTCAGTTAACGTTCACTGGTATGCTAATAGTGTGACTCTACTTCATAGTTCGTTTGTTTGTAATCACTGTATTAACTTTTGTTATAAGTTCGAAAACTACCTTCTCACACTGTGTATCGAATTATTCTAAGTTCAATAAAATGCTAATTACTCCAGTCACGGACTTCACTCCGATCGCGTCCGAAATTTAGTTAGAACTCCTCGAGAGCGTTCCTGTCTCCTTCCTATATTCTCCTTACCAAATTTCCCACCAGACTTCTGATTCCAACTACGCCGTGTCCTTATTGGTTTCATATTTTTCCCTCCAAGTCCAAATACCACCTATCTTTCCAAAGGCGTCTCCTGGTTCCCCACCAGATTCTTCTCTTGCTTCGTATTTTGAGGTCGTTGTCATTTCCAGACAACGCAGCAATAAATTGTATCTGTCGTTTTTTTCTGAAGTCTACAGCGACAACTCTGAGTTTCTCTTCTATTTGCATTGTTTCTGAACTTCGTCGCTCTGGCGTTATTATCTATTGTTGTTCAAGGGCCTCGCCTACCCTTCTTTGAAAGTTGGTTTTTTCTTTTGGTTGCCAGCCAACACCCCATCCTTGAGTTTGGACGTACTCTCTGCGCTTTCCTTTCCAAGTAAGGTCAAAACCCTGTCGTCGACCGCTGGAGTCTTTCAAATCAATACACCCTTCGTCGCTTGCTCCTGACAGCTGGCGTACACATGTATACTTGACCATTGTTAAGCCTTTTTTCCTTTTCCCCATTCTCCTGTACACATTGTATGTAGTTTCCTATGGAATCAATGTGTTTTCACAAAAAACTGGTGTTCTACGTACCGGGAGCAGTGAACTCTGCTTGTTCACAGGGCATGCGTTGCAGCTGTCTACGAAATTTATGACCTGTCCGTCACTAGAGCGTGTTTGCTAGCTTCTCCTTTTGTCCCTTACAAAATATGCTTTCCACACATACACCCTTCGTTATTGCTTCCGACGACACTTCTTACTGCTAATTATGAAATAAAACTTTTCGAAATTTTTGGTGTTATACCACCACCCGCGAACAACAACCAGGGGAGAGGACTGGGAAAAATCCCCATTCTCCGTCCGGTGGATATGTCAGCCAGCGGGGCTGGAGCCCTCTTCTCTCGAAGAAACTAACGAACTTAGCCGCTGTATTATGTAAAGGCACGCATGTCGGTACAAAACACAACGTTGCCCAGCGGGGGCCTCGAGGAGGCGCCGTTTCGGTACCCAGACAAGCGAACGATAGAGACCAGCCACCGCACTCGAGTCAGATACGAGCTTCGGCAGCACAGGTTCCTCAGACCCGAACTCTCGGATCGCGCTTCCCAACCCTGGACGCACGCTTTATTCCAATTATCAACCCTGATACCACCGAAAATAGGATAACCCCGTGCCCTGCAAGGCAGGGTGGGGGTCTCGGAAGGAGATGAAGTCGGCGGTAGTCAGCAGTATAGGCTAATCCCACAACCCCCTGGGTCGAAGCCTAGGGCCCACCTGGCGGGGTTCAGCCAGCCACGCGTCGTTTCCCTGCATGGGCCTCTCCCACCAGTGCAGAGGCGTCTCGCGTGGAGGCCACTTGATACTAGGGTTCACCGCACATGATCCTGGCTAGAACAACTGGGGCAGGGTTGTTTTCCTAGTGCGGCTACTTACCAGTTACGCGGAACCCTGGTTCCCGTTCGCCAGACACGCACCTTAGCCCGGTGTCAATCCAGCCAGGCAGGCAGACATCGGGAATGGTGGTAGGCCCGTTCTGCGCGCCACTGGGGAGTCGAAACCCACAGGTCCCCACCCTCTAGGGATTATTCTCGAGACAGCTAATTCCACGTAACCTTATCCGTTTGGAACTTCACGTAGCAGCTAGAACAAGAACGAGTTGATAGTAATCGTTCAAAGCTTTGGCAATGTAGCATGTAGCCACATCACTTTCCTTGAGTACCAGGGGGATTGAGTAGCTAATCTTACTTGAATCCAGCTAGCCTTACTTGTGTCTCCGATATGTACACTCGCGAGACACTCCTTTTTCACTTTTTATAGTTTCTGTCAGATCTTTCAAACTGTGAGTAAGCATCCCAACTTTCAGATTTTGGTTTACACGTTTTTTATATGCCATATGCCCATGTCCTGTGGTTCTCTTAAACACCATTCTCTTACGGCTACACTATTTTCCATTCTGACATCCCTGGTATCCACTTCTAATCCGTGTAAAACAAGAACAACAATCACAACAACAATAACAATAATTTTCGTTATACGTATAGCATCGTATTTCACCCCAGCAAAAGAAACGGTGTATTCAGCTAGATTTAATCGTTTCTAATAATGAAGCGTATTTTTTTTTTTATGTGATACTTACGTTACCATAAATTTCAAATGTATACAATGCGGTCTTTGACTTTATGATCCTCGTTAACCAAAACAACTTATAGTTTACAAAAAAACAATATTCCAGCTGTCGTAATTTTCATCCTCTCGTAACAGGCCAACATATAACTTTATTAGTCTCCATAAAACCAGAAATTGTACGGTCTAATAAAACCTTTATGGTTTAATAAAACCAGAAATCATATTCTCGCAATTGCTGTGAGCAGATTGTCATTAATATTAATTTTGTTTAGAAAGTGTTTGTTACGAATTTTTTCAACATGCAAGGATATTATTTGTCTAGTCATACAATTGTATAAAGTCAGGATGGGAGGGAGATACATACCTATACACATATGCTTTCACGGGAGTCTGGCATATAATCGATATTTGAACGCTTATTGTTCGTTTATTTGGTGTAATGGGTCTTCATACCGTCCAACGCAGAAATTTAGTAACACATTCGATTTCCCGGTGAGTTCTCCTATTTTGTTTCTGTTTCAACTACTTCTGTTTTTAGACAAATTTTTTCTAAAGTTATGTACTTTGCAAGATCAAGGCTTAGTAGTGAAAAAGTCGATGGCGGAAAGAACTGAACGATTAGTTTGACAGGTAACGTCCCCTGAAAGGACGTGTATGGAACACGTAGGCAACGAACGATAGGCCTTCTACAGAGTGTTCACAAATAGTAGTCCAATATTTTGGTAACGTGTTCCTTACATAATTACAAGAAAAAAAGTTCCTGTAAACATAGGTTAAAAAACGAATAGTTTTCCATCTATCCTCCATTTTGTATTTTTTAAGGAAAATGTTATTTCTCAAGAATGGAGAGAGATATTCTAATGAAATATGGTAAGTGTTACCCAGTAACATAATCTACAAAATGAAATATTTTGATAATTTTACATTCTCAAATTTCAAAATGGCGGCTGTTTTAATTTTTAAGTCATTCATATCTCACAAACTATTAGTTTCATGGAATAATGTTTCATTAGATAAAATCTTAAGCATTATTTCGTGAACAAAATGATACCTTATTTGTTACAATGCAATCTCAAACAACCGAGTTATGATAGAAAATGTCAGTGTGAGTCACTCAATGCTCAATACCATGAAATCAGTGATGTTATCTCGTTCAGGTAATATTCAAAAATACTAGGCCGACTGAATATAAGTCAACAATACTTCAATCAGCTGTTTTATAAATTAATAAGCAAATTTGTAAAATTTAAACTGCAGTTGATCTTAATGTTTTGAACAGAGTAGTGAATTGTGCGTTATTTTGATAATTTTTTCGCAATACTGTTGTTTTGTTTTTTGTTTTTATTATTTATTGTGCGTAATTTTCATAATTGTCATTAGTTATGGAAAATTTGTATAGTAATCATGAAATGGCTGACATGCATTTCATCTACGGGAAATCCAATGGATTTGGTACAAAAGCAGCCCGCCTTTATCGTGAAGCTTATCCAGGTCGTAGGCAGCCTTCCAGTAAAATGTTTGTCAAAATCCATCAGCGATTGTGTGAGATTGGTACATTTCAACCATCTACTCTGGATTATGGTAGACCGAGATCTGTTTCAACTGCTGAATTAGAGGAACGAGTTTTGGTCAGAATTGAAGAGGAACCAGAATTGTCATACAGAAGAATCGCTCATCAGGAAGGTATTCAAAGCCATACCACCATATGGAAAATTCTTCGCAATCAATTGCTGTATCCGTATCAAATAAATTGTAATGTTTTTTACTATTTTTTTTCTTGTATTTACAAATAAAACTATTTGCCAATAATTATTTTTGCAGTTTGAAGGTAGACTCACACTGACATTTTCCACCATAACTCGGTTCTTTGAGATCGTATTGTAACAAAGAAGGTATCATTTTGTTCATAAAATAATGCTTAAGACTTTATCTAATGAAACATTATTCCATGAAACTAATAGTTTGTGAGATATTAATGATTTAAAAATTAAAACAGCAGCCATTTGAAATTTGTAAATGCAAAATTTTCCAAAAATTTCATTTTGTAGATTTTGTTACTGGTGTAGCACGTACCAGATTTAATTAGAATATCTCAATTCATTCTTGACAAATAAAATTTTTCTTAAAAAATACAAAATGGCGGATAGTTGGAAAACTACGTTTTTGGACCTATGTTTACAGGAACTTTTTTTCTTGTAAATATTGTACTGCGTTTATTTTTTTGCTAGTATAATATTTATTATATTTGCACCACGTTGGATGCGTCATTAATTGTACTGTAATTATTTTAACAGGTATTGTAATTATGTAATTATGATATGTAACTACCTTTATTATGTTTTTTGTTTATCAGTACATGAAAAGAAACTCTCTCTCTCTCAGGGTTAATGATTATTAAGCTGTTTGATCGTATTTACGATTGTATATAATATTTTCTTTTCTTTAAACCAAACCAAATACAGTTAGTATGTAGTATTTTGAGAAATAACCGTGTAAAAAAATAGATACCAAACAAATGTAACTTGACTGATTCTGAATTCTTCCAGCTGCCACGGGTTCACTTCTGGTTGATGTTTATTATTTTCAAAAGCAATATCAGGCTTGGCGATCCATTCCTTCACACAAATTTCTTATTGGTTTCACCGCTGAATGTTGTTTTCTAGGACGACTGCAACACAGATTTCTCCTCGGAATATTTAATTATATTTTATGGCCACTTAAACTATTCTTCAGTCCAGGATTTCCCTCTTCTATCAGCGTTCTATTAAGGATATGTTTAGATTTCTTGTAATATTATTTATTTATTGAATATTAGTTTATTTTACTAAACTCAATAGGAATGTTGAATCTCTCCTCCTGATTGTTTACTTTATTAAATTTATAATCAAAAGTCTGGTATAACAAGTTAAATTCCTTTACTGTTTTTTCTTGTACATATGACATTAAACTTGATGATGTACAAATTTGATTTATTTAAATGTTACCAATTATTAATTTACATATAACTCTTTTATACTCTTCATGCTGTTACTATTACATATAAAATTAGACTAATGATGTTACTTTTCTTAGATATGAATTTAGACTCTTCATGCTATTCTTATGAGATATAATTTTAGACTACCGATGTTACTCGTATTAAATATAATTTTAGACTAAAAACATTTCCTTTCATCTCTATACAATACAATCTTTAACAATTTACAAATTTGCCACTTTGATAATTCCCTACTTTCATTACATCTGTTTATCATATATCTATTAAAAACATATATCACTTTTCTATTTCTTATTAAACATCTTTATTTTATCTCTAATATTCGTAATTCTAGTTGGTATTTATTAAATTATAATTTTATTACTAATTACTCTTATTATAACATTCCTTCCAATTTCATATATTCTTTTCAGAACATATAACTTAATATTGTTTTATATCATATAGGAATCGACCTCTATGTTGACTGGGTGAGTCGATAGTCCCAATGTTTTTGTTTACATTTTAAAACATATGTTCCATTTAATATTAAATTTGTATCTTTTCTCTTTTAAAATTTATTATTTCCCTATTATGTACTGTGTTGCATTTTAACAGCAGTACATAATACCTTCCCTTATTTCATAATTTCAGATACAATTTTATATGAAATTTTGAAATAACCAACATAGTCTAATCTTAATATTTAAACATCTGATTAATTAGTTATTTGTACCTCACAAAATTCTTTTAACAAATTGGGTTTTTTCTTTTATTAATATTACAAATATGGTCCATCATTATCATGAATCACGATATCTTAAACACTTATTATGACTTAAAACAACGTTAATTAAACCAACTGGTTTTACATCACAATAATAAATAACAAATAACAATTGTGCCTAATGTCATGGCTAAAAAACTCAAAAACATGACTAAAACATTATCTTTCTTTTAAACCTCACCTTCCCAATCCTGGTCATTAATTTCATTTGTTCTTCATTTCAGAATTATCTTTTTTTTCTTAATTATTTTTATTATAATATGTGTATCAGCTTTAATAATGTGATATGCTTTGTAAACCTAATAACTATCCATGATAATCAGTATATTTTTAATATGTTTCCTACCACTAGTTGAGAATGGTCCACAAATGTCAACAAAACTTGCTCTAACGCTCTCACTAATTGATGATTTATCCACCTTCCCTCATATCTGACATGGGCTAACTTGATGTTTTTACAAATATTATAGTAACTTAGCACCTAAAACTTGATGTTGATTCTTCATACTTTTCACACTTCGAGTCATATTGTCATATTTATTTTTTTATTTCTTTACCTCGTCGTTTGTATCATCCCTAAAATACCATTATTCCCTAACATTAAATACTACACATGGGTTCGGATTCGGAGGGGCACTATTGGCTTCCATTACTCCGCCGTTTTCCCTAAATATATCATCTGAAATCAGAGGAACTTCATCTCTGTCCAGGAAAAAATAAAGTTGCACTATCACAACACAATACATATAATAATTACCTACAAGGTAGCTCCTTCGCTACAAACTTATATTCCAGGGATTGTTACATTATTTCTTTGAGGTCTATTCACATTTTTATTCTATGACTATTTCACTTCTAGTGTTTTATCACTTCAATTAATGTTCTATCTTTCACATGTAACTGGTTAACCTTACTCAACCTACATGTTGTATTATTTCCATCTTGGTGCTGTCAATCAATAATATTTTAGATTCTATCTTCATCTAACTCATTCTAACCCTTCTTAAATAGTAACTAGTATTACTTGTTTTTTTTATCATTGTTATTATACTGATTAATCTGGTTATTCAAATAATTGTTATAGTTATTAACCGTCTTTCTCTTCTTTTATGATTATTGGTTAAAAATAATTTCTTTTGAAATATTTATAGTAAGATTATCTTACTTATTTTAGAATTTTGGGGTTTATTTTCCTTTATTTTAATTCATAAAATACAATTTTTTTATTTGTAATAACTTCCATATTATGTTGTTTGTATTAATAATTAATCCAATCTTTGTTCCATTAGTTTGCTTTAGTCCATACCCAGAAAATCAGTCCCTTCTTTCCATATTTTCATCTTTAGTTCATCCATTGTCAAATACATAAGTTATCCTTTTTGCCTGGACTATTATTGTTTTCAGAATGATTTCTATCCTTGTCAACTTTATCACTATTACCTTGTATTTTGATTTTTCTGCTGCGAGGTTTTCACTCATTTCAAGACCTACTATTGAATTTCCAATCCATTCTGTCCTAATGACATATCTTTCGATCACTCTGTACTGCAATTTTTCGAACACCAAATTTTCAATGGTATCTTCGCCTGCTTTTAACACTTTATTATCTAGTTCATTAACCAAATATGTCACTGGTATATCAACTATTGATGATATAGCTGATATTTCATTATCCCTTTCTTTTTCTGATGTATTCATTTTAAATATAAATTTCCTTAAGTTTTTCCTATAATTTGTTAATTCTGTTCTATCTATGTAATTAGCGATTGGGAGATTACGTACATTAACCAGCCCACTCCTAATCATATCTAATTCTTCCTGTGTATTTTTCTGTTTCTTGGGACGTCTTTTACCAATTTTCTTCGTCTTCTTTTCCACATACTTATTATTCTCTTTGTTTCTGCTATGTTTCTTTTCAGATAACAATACACTTTGTCTTTTTTATTTTCTATTTCTTTACTACCTTTTATTTTCTGATTTACTGGTTCCCTGATTTGATCGTTTGGTATTACTTCTATCTCCGTTATCTTATTCAACGTTTCTACATTTCGCTTGTCATCTTCTATCGTTGTTTTTATTGACTGGTTTTCATTACTCATTATTTCTTTCTTATACTCTTCTAACTGTTGTTTCAATTCTTCTTTATTTTTCTTACTCTCTTCCTTCAATTGTCCTTTTAACTCTTCTTTACTTTGTCTAATCTCCTCCTTCAGCTGTTGTAGTAATGTTTCATTATTGCTTTCTATTTTATCATTCAATGTTTCGTTATTTTCTTTCATTTGTTTCTTTAATTCCTCATTATTTTGTTTTAATAAAGTTTCATTATCTTTTTTCATTTTCTCATTGTTTTTGTCTACCTTCTCATTTATTTTTTCTTCCTGTTTCTTAAAATTGTCATTAGTTTCTTCCTTATTTTGTTTCAATGTTTCATTAATTTGGTTATACCCTTCCATTATAATTCTCATAATTTCCTGTAAATTTGCATCCATTGGTTGGTTTAGTTTCTTTGGTTGGTCCCCTTGGGCATCCCTTATTATTATTTCCATTTCAGTTTCTTCCTCTTCAGCACTATTACTCCTTAATTCATATTGTTGCTCTGGTTTGTTAGCCATTTTACAATCTTTAACTTAATTTAATTACAAGGAAAAAATTTTTTATGCTAATTAGATTTAACAAAATTGTGTTATTTGGTGCTGGTTTAAAGAAAATCTTTGCTTTCACGTATGGGCGCCATTATGTACTGCGTTTATTTTTTTGCTAGTATAATATTTATTATATTTGCACCACGTTGGATGCGTCATTAATTGTACTGTAATTATTTTAACAGGTATTGTAATTATGTAATTATGATATGTAACTACCTTTATTATGTTTTTTGTTTATCAGTACATGAAAAGAAACTCTCTCTCTCAGGGTTAATGATTATTAAGCTGTTTGATCGTATTTACGAATGTATATAATATTTTCTTTTCTTTAAACCAAACCAAATACAGTTAGTATGTAGTATTTTGAGAAATAACCATGTAAAAAAATAGATACCAAACAAATGTAACTTGACTGATTCTGAATTCTTCCAGCTGCCACGGGTTCATTTCTGGTTGATGTTTATTATTTTCAAAAGCAATATCAGGCTTGGCGATCCATTCCTTCACACAAATTTCTTATTGGTTTCACCGCTGAATGTTGTTTTCTAGGACGACTGCAACACAGATTTCTCCTCGGAATACTTAATTATATTTTATGGCCACTTAAACTATTCTTCAGTCCAGGATGTCCCTCTTCTATCAGCGTTCTATTAAGGATATGTTTAGATTTCTTGTAATATTATTTATTTATTGAATATTAGTTTATTTTACTAAACTCAATAGGAATGTTGAATCTCTCCTCCTGATTGTTTACTTTATTAAATTTATAATCAAAACTCTGGTATAACAAATTAAATTCCTTTACTGTTTTTTCTTGTACATATGACATTAGACTTGATGATGTACAAATTTGATTTATTTAAATGTTACCAATTATTAATTTACATATAACTCTTTTATACTCCTCATGCTGTTACTATTAGATATAAAATTAGACTAATGATGTTACTTTTCTTAGATATGAATTTAGACTCTTCATGCTATTCTTATGAGATATAATTTTAGACTACCGATGTTACTCGTATTAAATATAATTTTAGACTAAAAACATTTCCTTTCATCTCTATACAATACAATCTTTAACAATTTACAAATTTGCCACTTTGATAATTCCCTACTTTCATTACATCTGTTTATCATATATCTATTAAAAACATATATCACTTTTCTATTTCTTATTAAACATCTTTATTTTATCTCTAATATTCGTAATTCTAGTTGGTATTTATTAAATTATAATTTTATTACTATTTACTCTTATTATAACATTCCTTCCAATTTCATATATTCTTTTCAGAACATATAACTTAATATTGTTTTATATCATATAGGAATCGACCTCTATGTTGACTGGGTGAGTCGATAGGCCCAATGTTTTTGTTTACATTTTAAAACATATGTTCCATTTAATATTAAATTTGTATCTTTTCTCTTTTAAAATTTATTATTTCCCTATTATGTACTTGTTGCATTTTAACAGCAGTACAATATGTAAGAAACACGTTATCAAAATATTGGACTACCATTTGTGAACACCTGTATATAGGCTTTTGTAATCAGGTTCCTCTGTGTACGCTAGATGTTATCTGACTTAGTATTTTGATGTTTTCCACATTTATAGATAGTCCTACTCTTTCGAACTTATTGCTACGAACAGAACTAACTTTGTACAATTGCTATAATGTGAGACATATCAAAATAGGCTTCGAGGCGATTGCGGTATTGCCATGTCACTTCACTCCCCGCCCTCCCCGCCTTTGCCTACGCATAACAAAGTGTAACGTGTGACAACGCTGTTGGGCGAGGGGAGGGGAAGAGCTGTTACTATTGCGTAACCTTGAAGCTTATTATGTTAAGTCCCGTACTATAGTAGAATAAACACTGTTTTAGAAAACGGGTTTGCGAAATACGTACTTTCTGAGGTGTTGTCATTAGCATGGTTCAGAAACGTGAACACAGAAGAATTAAAAGGAATGACATTTCGATGTTTGTTTAATGTAGCTGTGAAAAAGGAACGAGGTAAGAGAGGAAATGGATGGAATGCAAAATGACAAATGGTTGACAAATGTGGGGATATTTATAAAATAAGAAATACGAACAAGAAGTCTCCTAAAATATAGAAGGGAAAGGAATCCTAATTGATTTGGTCCCATTTTAAGAAGGAACAGTAATTATTTATAGTGTAAAAATAGGAAAAGATATTTATAACTTAAAAGAGAATTAAAAAATATTGCAATACAATTTTTAAACAATTAATTAATGTCTAAAATATCAAGTATTTACGATGTTAATCTTTATGCAAATTTATTGCATAAATTAATTAATTATTAATTATATAAAATTTGATTGATTACTTTTAGAGGTACGTATATCTTTACTTAATATTGCCCCGTGATGTTGGAGCACCATATACAACAATATTTATCTGTGTTAACTATATGCATAGATTATTTAATTATCTCTTTAATAACTTTGTGATCAAAATGTATCTAACTCTGAGCTTGGGTTAGCAGATACGATATAGTTAATGTCTTGTGTTGAACTCCCATATGCAATGTTAACAAATTCATTTCTTAAAATAATAAATAATTGTATGAATTGAGTGAGAGTTAATTAATTATTCGCACCCAAACTTGCTACATATGAAATTACTTCTGACTTTAACTGTCTTCGAAACTTCTATTCTGTGCATCTTTCTGAGTAATTTAATTGGTAATCGTTAACTTGAATTATAAATATAGATACTGTTTAATGAAAGGTTAAGTTGTGAGTCGGGTTTGTTACATAAATCAATAGAATACTAACGAATCCATTCTAACTTACGTTTATTAAAATCATATTCATTCTTATTCATGTCATAACATTAATTCAAGAGCACTTACAAATCTTCAACAAAACAACAAAATTCTATGCCACATTTAAATAATGAAATGAACAAATTTAAATAATTAAGTGAGCGATCAAATGTAGACGCTTCTTCGTCTGCAATGACGTTACTAACTAAAATGTGGTGTGCTCATAATTCGTATTTAGTATTTTTACGTTAAAACACATTAAACATTTATATGCATGAAATAATCATAATTAACAATACACATATCAATCATATACATAACTAAAATCCTGTTCCTGCAACAGACACATCAAAATACATACATAGTATAAAATATATTAACAAGAAGACATGTATAATATTCTAGAACATAATATTCCCTACTTATGGATTCGTATCTATCTGACTCATATTTATATAACTTTCTCAGGTGGTTTGGTTCTAAGTGTCAGGTCAGTGGTGTTTGATAAATTACTAATTATAAGAAGAGATTAGTTTTGTACTTTACTCGTCCTGCGGTGGTGTGTCTCTCCCATGATGTATCCCTGCGTTGATGAGTGTGGTTAATCCATATAACACTCGATCGCAAACACTTCCGCACAACGCGACAGTCACTTCGAGCTTTTGAGTTTGTTATAATACAAGACGTGGCATTGTACTCGTAAACGGTCGGCTAAGTTTTACGCGCGTATGTGTCTATTCCGCGGTTCACAGTTCGATACCGTATGCTTCTAATAGTTGTCCATACCGCACGACCACTCTTTTCGGCGCCTAGATCGTGTTCGAGTTCATTAGGCACTTGTTCACGATTCTATTTACTTGAATTAATTACTAAACATTGTAGTATCACTACTTTTCTGTTATTGTTCAAGAATGTCACTTCACAATGTCAGTATCTTTATGACGGTGAATTACATAGAATTTATATAGATTGTTACTCGCGCTTCATCACGAAAACTTCTGTTCCGTTTTACGCTCTGAGTCTTATTCGCGCACTTCCATTTATTCGTAATAATGTCTTAATCGTCTCTACCGAAATACATTTTAACTTACGCACTGCATTAAGTTCTTATAATTGAACTATTATGACAATGAAATACAAGTTCAATAGACTGTTCGAAACTCTGAGTAAACCGAGTTAAGAATTATAATAAACTGAGGCAAAGATCTTAATGAACTGAGCCAATGTACACTGAGATACAATTTGAATTAACTGAGCGAAAAATTAGAATGAACTGAGATAAATGAAGTAAAACTGAGCAAAATTTGTAGTAAAACTGAGAGCGCGTCTCCCTGTGTAAACGGTTTTTATTTCTTCTGATGTTCCCACTCTTGGGTTTTTGATGAACGCTCAAACTTCCCACCAAATCATCTTTGATAGGTTCATTCCATGGACCTCCCTGTGTCCCTTCGTCTCCAGTCAGTATTTCCAACGAATTCTCCACCCAGCGCCGTTTGGAGAGGGACGTTCATACGCGAGATTCGCTCTCTGGTCTCAAGCTTCTCTCTGAACCATCCCCTACAGAAGTTCCCTCCGGAATTCTCGTTCCTCATTGGCTGGTTGGCTTTCTCGACTCGAATTTGACGTAGTCCACGTGGACTAGACGAGTCGCTGTCTTACGTACGTTGCCCCGTTCCTGGAATCAGTGTTAAGGCTTCGTTTCAAAATCACATCTGCTACTTTTGGTGTAGCGTGTCGAATTCTATCATTGTTGGTACGCTGACGACTTCCTTCGTCGATTTGCGGGTGGCGTAACATCTGTGCTCTACCCTAGCGTCACTTAGTCGCCTGTCCTATTGTCCTTGCATAAACCATTGTCTTTGAGAAGTCGCACACATGGTTATGAACAATACTCTTGCCGTTGGTTCTGTGTTTTTCTCGCTACTGGACAGATGTAAGGGTAGTCTCCTTTTGTCCTAATTGTGGAGCCGGGCATTCCCACGCATGGTCCAGTTGGCTGCAACATGTGCCGTACAGCTCATTGTTCGTGAATAGTTTTTACGACCTCTTAATGGAAAGGAAAGGTTTGTTCCTTTTCGTCGCCCACCCTCGAACAACGCTAACATGTGTCACTTTTGACGGGCTTTAATTGCTGGTGTACTTCCCTCGCAATAACCCAAAAATTTTAAAAAAATATATGAAATATTAATTATAGAGTATTACATATTGAATTTGCTTTTTTATATTTTCTATATTCACGTTAACCGTCTAAAGGAAAATGAAAGGTCCAAGAGTTTTGTTGAACGTGACGGTTCTAAGGGGGGGGGGAGGATGTGGTACCTACATTTGAAAAGAACTGTGCAAGGAGGAAAGCAGCTGAAAACTGTTCGTGACTTGACTGTCTGAAATGTAATTGGAAAGAGAGACGGCGAAGTATCACAGGAAAAGGTATTTACATTCTAAAATGAAAGGTGTACGTGAAACGAAACCGAAACGAATCCTCTTGCCATAAGGAAAACACTAAACAGGGTGTAACAAACATGTTTGCTAGCGAATATATGATTACTGATGAGGAAAAAGTACAGAAATTTATTTAGCCTACATAATACCGTGGCAGGTGTGTTAACTCTGCCAGGAGCGCACAAGGCGACCGAGCCTGTGGCATTATTGTGTCCGTAAGAATTGTGTCGACATTATCAAGTAAGCTCTGTTTCATACAGTTTGAAGAAACTATCGGCTGCTGAAACTACGTTCAAGAATCATCGTTGTAAGTTACTAGTATTTCAAGTGACTCGAATATAGGCTGTCGCTAACCATAGAACAAGTTTACAATGCCTTTCTACAGCTACGTGTATTCTGAACTTAAATCATCATGATCACCACTCCAAGGATTAGGCCTTAGACCTGTTCCGGATTCCATCTCCTCCTCGGTCTACCGACATCTCTCTTCCCGGTAGGGTGATAACCCAAGGCAGCCACGGGTAGACGGATATCAGGCATGCGGTTCAAATATTCACACCATTTCCTGTGGTCTTCAATCTTCTGGTTCAACGATACAATGTTTAATTCGCGTCTAATATCCTCGTTTCCAGTCTAGGAGAGAACAACCTTGCGCCCCTCTTAGAAATTTCATTTCAGCTGGCTGAATCCTCTGTATGTCCCTTTTACCATATGTCTCATTAGCATACAGGAATGTGGGAACTGCCAAAGTTTTGTAAAATTTCATTCGTGCATCCTTCCGTGTTTTATTTTTCAGGTACCTACGAATCGTTCCAAAATGGCTCTAAATTTCGTTAGCTTACTATCCCAATCAATATCGGTCCCTATGAGATATCACAACCCATGTAATTAAAATGACTGACCTGATCCAAAATCTGATTATTCACGACTATCTTAGTTCTTACAGGATACCTGCCCTTAAATGCCATCGTTTTAGATTTTGTAGTAGACCCGTAGCATATAGTCTTGTATGATGTAATTGAACGTAAATATCGCACTTTGTAACTGGTCTTCCGTTTTCTATATCATTACCTTGTCATCTGCATTTAAAATGATTTGTTATTTGTTTATGAGACAGCCATCTATGATGAGCAGACAATTGGAGCTACTTCACACTGCGATGGCACGGAGTATTTTTTAGTAATTATGGAGTACTTATGAGGAAGTGTGTTAGGTAGAAATATTTTATGTTTAAGAGAGAACGAGAAATATTTTATTTTACTATTTTGTGCTCATACTAGGAGAGAGATTTCGACTGTGTGCCCACCATAGGCCTCTGTCTCCTGTTCATGGTTCAGAAATGTTTGCGGGGGTGTGAAGATCGATGTGTCCTGCGTAAAATAATCTTCATAAGTGTTTTTAATATTATTTTAATCTGACATTTTTGAATGGGCCAGCACTTCAATGTGTTTTGCGGGTTCTAAATTTTGTAACAGAGTAGCGAGTATTGCAATTAACCTAGTACTCGCGGTTTATTTGAAGAAAAAAAATAAGATAAGATTCACACGTGCATTTGGGTGTAGCGTAAATTCACTTGTGTGAACCATGTGTCAACGCGTATCACCTTGAGTAAGAAGTCGATAAACAACCGCGATACGGAGTCATAAACAAAAGCGTTTGTTTGCTCTACACAGATAATAAATTTAATATTACCGTAAGTGTGATAACAAAAATAAAAAAATATAACCGAATGATGATGCGAGGATTATAAACACAACCACGGACCGACTGCGTTGTCGTGGGCGGGATAGACCTGACCTTTTCCAGTATTGATCCCGAGTTCCTTGTACGCGCTCTCTCTCGTGTCCTATTTTCTCTCTCATTCTCACTCTCGTCCTTCGCCCAAATCATGCGGCCTCAAACTCGTATCATCAATGGGCGTCCGCAAAAATCGTTTGTTTGTCCCTGAATTGCTGATTTCGGTTCCTTTTATAGGGAAAACATCTTAATTCTAATACATGATATCAGTGAATACAAAAGCGATTTGAACAATCGGCTACTAAATATTAATAGTATAGAGGTTTTACTTAATACAATAAAGTAATATATTTCTTATTTTTTATATTAGGATTGATTTTTTTTTACGTGATAGTACAGACATCACAGTATTCGGTTCCTATAGGGATACATCTACATCTACGTCTATATACATATTGACGAGGTACTAAATAGCTGTTTTCTTTTCAATTGTAGTTTTTTGTTCCTTGTAATTTATTAAGCACATTTTTGTATAGTTGTCTGTGTTTGTTTCACTTCATAATTTTAGCAGTTCCTTTATTTGCCTTAAGGTCTTTCCTATTTTCCTAGCCTCTTCTATGATATCATCTTCCACAAACTTCCCCAGTTCACATCGGAGTCGCTTCCGTCACATCACATGTCAAACACTCTCTTTGGATATTTTGTTTCGCTTAGGCGTAGTGAAGTTGTATTATTTCTACGTTTTCCATCATTGGTTTTAGTTGTTCCCGTACAAAGTTTCCTTCTTTATATCGCTCTGCATTCCTCTGTGGGATTTGGCCTCCTCAAGAATTCTTCTGTTTTCAGTAGCACTCCTCCATCTCCTCATTTCCATCGCTTTCTGGTGTTCCTCCACACGTTCCATCCACCGTTTTCTCAGACTTCCTCTGGACTGAATTTCCTAGACTCTACGGATTTCCACTTTGAGATTTCTGCGACTTACAAAAATCTATACGATGTCTGCATTATTTATTAACGTAGATGAATTCGTCTGTTTCCATTTTCTTCTTACACAGGCCGAAAAAATGTCCTCAATATCCTTTCCTCAAAACGTCTTAGGTCCTTTTCTTCCTTCTTTCACATGGTCCACATCTCAAAGACGTAAGTCACTAAAGATCTTCTTAAGCTTTTGTAGATTCTCAATTTGCAGTTAGCATCTTGGAACATACAAGATGTTTGTTTGCAAAGTACGCTCTGTTTCTCTTTGCTATCCTTGACTTGATTTCATCTGTCTTCCCATACATTTCGATTTCTTATTTTATCCCTTTTTATTGATCGCTTCCCCTCCATTAGGCCTATTCTAGCTAGTTTTTAGTATTGTTTGTTTTAAATATTTCGTCAGTTATTTTAGATTTGTGCCTGGGAAGACCCAATAAGAGATGGTCCGGCCAGTTTGGAGCCGGAACAGTCCAAGTCGTGATGTAGATTTTGTCTTTCTCTTTGAATATTTTTCCCTGTTAAGGTGTTTATTTTTATTTTACTGGGCTCTAGTGGCTTAAATGATTCTATTGTTCCCTATGCATTCTCCCGTCTCAGTTTATTGCAACTCCTAAATATTACAGTTTATTTTCGTTTGTAATTAATTTTACTTGTATGTAATTTTACTCAAGTATGTGTAGGGATTCCACACACGGTTTTCCCGGAGTATCTACATTATTCTTTCCTTAAGTCTATAAGTTTTTCTACTTTATTTTTCCTAAAAATTTGTAAATTATATAACAGTTTAGCTGTTGAAATTTATATGATTATATGAAATGTTGCCGATCTTGTAGTTAAGAAAATTACTTTTATTATTAAGCATGCTTTGAAACACCAACATGGTAGTTTATATAACATTGTATAAGCTTATCACGGGACAATGATGCTTTATTATCTGTCATCACGTTATAGATACTGTCATCATTTACGTAACTAGGCTATACAAATTACTCTGTAACAACGGAAAATCCGCGTCCTTGGTGTCGGCGTGTACATACACATTCTTTTGCTCTTCATCCTACCATAATTAACCTAATTGTATCCGGACGCAAATATACAATACGTCGTAACATTTTGTAACTGATTATTTTTAAATTACGAACGATATAGAATCCGATTATGGAAATCCCTGGAGTTGGAAATTGCATTGAATTTCAACTCCCAATTGTCATGCCGCAACAACGTTCTCTCTTGTGTGTTTCGTGTTCCTGTACGCAATAAACATCACTTACGAACACTCGTGCAGTAAATTAAGAAAGAAGTCTGAAATTCTCGTCGTACGGTACACTGAAACGTTCTTTTGCAAAACCCATTAGTAATTCAAAAATTTTTAAAGCTTAATCGTTATTTTTTTTACTCATTCGGTTAGCCAGTGTTGGAAAAATGTGTATGTGTGTACGAGATTCCTAATGACTTCGCCAAACCAAAACTCCCTGTATAATACCGTTTTCCGACCTCTTATATCGTGGACAAGGGACAAAGTTTTATGGTGGAAAAGATGTGGTCTACTACTATCTGCAGACCAAGAATCACAATACATTATTATTAATTAAATCAATCCCAAGCCTACTGTTGGCAAAATTTAGGGTCAACGTAGGTCAGGATTGACTTGCCGTACACAAATAGGGCAATCTATCGTTTTAAACTGCCTAGCAACGCTCGCTACTCTTGAACTGACTTAAATTTTCATAACTGATGAAGTGGTATACGTTATGGTTTAGAGGATCCCGAGTCCAATTGCAAATAGTGATAAATGATTACCCTGACATTCCTATGGGTGTGAATTATGTGCAACAACCAAGAAACAAGACAGTAAAATACAGGCCTCGGAAATGATGTTCTTAAGAGGAGTTAAAAGATGTTCTAAACTTGCCCGTATAAAGAATGAGGTCGTAAGAGAAGAATTACAAGTTTTTAACTTGAATAAAACATTAAAACATTACAAACAACGGTGGGGAAACCACTTAGAAAGAATGCCAACTTCCAGACTGGCTAAACAAGTCACAGGTGTCCTGGCTAAACTATAGGACACAGGTGTGTGGGTAGACCCATGAAGAGATGGGTGGAGGATCTTTGAAGATGAAACAGGCAGTGCCTTGCCTATACTTTGTTGTGTAGATGATGCTTATGATGATTACCCTGACATTGATTCGAATCTACGCCGGTTTGGGAGCCATTGCATTGACAACTGTGCCATCGGCACTTCTTTATGTCTCGAGCCCTCTTCTTATGTCTGTAGCCCTCGCTACATTTGTACTATCGATTAACTGACACGAACTACCAAACTGTTAAGTCACGTATTATCGAATGGTTTATTGGTGTTGTGGTAATCACAGTTATTTAATTTAAAGTATTATTAACCAGTTTAGCATTATTGAACATAATGACAATCAGAAACATCCAGACGAGAGAGCTTATTTACACACATTTACGTTAAGCGCTTGCAGATTGTACCGTGTAAAGCACAAAACGCCAAGTACAGGTGAGGTCACACATCCTGTCTTAAAGCGCAGACGTCGCGTCGGCTACATTACCGTAAACTGTCGGTCTGAGTAGATGCACACGTTAGCCGCCCTTAAGGAACACTCCACACACACGCGCGCGCGTATACATCGAACCTTCACTCACCGTCTACCGGTAAACGTGTGTAGAATTTCTGCCCACCGAAAACTGCTGTAAAACTATAAGTTATATAAACTATGGTACAGTATTAATGTGTATAATTTATGTCGAAAATTTTATTGTTCTACATATACGATTATTTTTATTTTATTGTAAATATATAATATATATTTAAAATAAAACAATCTTATAAATTAATAAATTACCATAGACCCGTCGTGTGACTTAGTTTTTTATTTAAAATAACGCGTTTCGGAACATATGTTCCATATTCAGATTAAGTCACTCAGTTGAGGTCGTTATTAAATGTGATTTTAACATTTAACGGTATTAATGTGAAGATGCAACATATGTTCCTAAACGCGTTATTTTAAATAAAAAACGAAGTCACACGACGAATCTAAGGTAATTTATTAATTGATAAATAACAAAGTGACTTGAATACCAATAACAATATGTATTGTCAAAAAACAATCTTGCATAATATTACATTATAATTTATAATAGTTCATAATATTACATATAGAGGTGTTCTGTCCTAAGGCAGGTCTTCAAATGGTAAAAGCTCTCCAATCTGTCCTAGCGCATGCCAGTCTTTTCGTTTCTTCATAACACCCTCTAATTTTAATGCTATCAATTAGCTTCATTCTTCTACGCCCTCTTCTTTTTTCTCCTTCTATGACACCCTCCCTGGCAGTTGTAAGCAAGCAGTCTCTTCTTAAACAATGACCTAACCAATTCCTTTTCCTATTTTCTATTACCTTCAGAATTCTTCTCTCTTCCCCTGTTTTTCTTAAAACTTCATCGTTCCTTACTTTATCAATCCACCTTACTTTTTCCATTGCTCGCCAAACCCACATCTCAAATGCTTCTACACTTTTCTCATCCTCCTTCCGCAGTGTCCACGTCTCTGCACCATATAAAGCAACGCTCCACACATAACATTTGGCCAACCTTTTTCTTAAATTCTTATTAATTTTGCCACACAGCATTCTTTTCTTCCCATTAAATGCCTCTTTCGCTATAGCAATTTTTTCTCTAATTTCACGAGTTCAGGACATATCTTCACTCATCAAGCTTCCAAGATATTTAAACAACTCCACATGTTGTATATCGTCTTGCCCTATCTTTATGTGTGACCTCTTTTCTCCTCTGCTAATCACCATAGACTTAGTTTTTTCTTATTAATCCTCATTCCACATTCTTCGCATACTAAAATCTCTTATTGTAAATTAATAATCACTTCTCCAAGTATATTTTTCGTATTTTTATTGCTGTGTTTATTTAAAGTAACCCTTGTTACAAGAGCATTCAGTGGAAACATTCTGTGCGCCCTTCCTGTCCGTTCATTCAGTTACACAACTCCCTCTATTCAATTGACAGACAGCTTAGTGTACTACGCATATCTGCTACTGTGCATTTGTTTATGGTGATGGGGTGCTCCTACATGCACAGGTGCGCTGCGCAGTAGGGGCGTTTCGGCGCAGGTCTTGTCGTCCCTTTATACCTACTTACCTCGTCTAGGCTATAATAGGTAACTAATACCTGTAGAATATAAGCAATAACTAATATTGCTGAAGTGTTTATTAATTGATAACGTATGTATAATACATACAAATCCTGCAAGAAACATCAAGACTTATATACAAAAAAACACACACGCACACAACAGAGCAAAAATCAATAGTATAATTAGGCATGTTTGTGTGTGTGTGTTAGAGATGTGTTTTCCTTCGAAAGTATCAGCAAATAACATGAAGCCTAGACTCCATGTAGCTGTTCGGAGCCGGCGATAAATTAAAGTTCTACATAAACGTAATTTGAAATTATCTGTAAACTCAGGCATCAGCAATGCGTGCAGAAACGATTGCTCACCGTCAGAAACACGCGCAACTCACAGTCAGAAACGATTATAATTTGCTTAATTCGAAAAAAGTATTTATGTCAGAGCAGAATACTTTCATGTCGGTTCAAAGTAAAGTAATACAGTGCATACAGAAGTAAAAGGACACACGGCGAAGCAAAACAAAATGTTCTTCCACCAAATGTTTGTTTGATATATCTAGCAAAAACATTTTTGACTCGCTGCGTATAAAACAAAATTATAAAGATGTTCTGTCCAGATAACCGCCGTAAAGTCCTGTTATCGCCGCCAGGTGATAAACGATATCATCTTTGTGAGCGTGATAACATTCCATACGTTTACTGGGCAATTTCATTATTATCTCGTGTAGAAAACAAGAGACTCGAAGAACCCGGTAATTTTGCAACACATTTCTGATACGTATGAGATTAAAGATTGAACTACCGGGGACAGAACTGAATAGTTACATTAGAATGACTATTTGGACAACTGTTGATGAGATTGCAATTTGAAAACAAATCGATGTACGACCAAGGTCATGATAGTCAGCCAGTAGTTTTAACATCCAATTCAACCGATATCAACGAGGTAAATTACAAAGTATTAAACAAATTTATCTATTTAGGTTCAGTGATATCTAACAACGAAGACTTTCTTTTTATCAGATTTATACCCCAAAACGACGTAATATATGACATAAATATGGGGGGGGGGCGAATGGGACAATGGACACAGAAGTCACAAAGTGGGGCCATCGAAACCGAGACCCCTAATTTTATCGAAATGTTGTTCAGGATGATCTAAATTTAGGTATTGCCCCTGGGTGCAAAATTTACCATAGGCGTTGGATCCACGTTCCATTGGTTAAATCTGTTCCCACTTCTGCCACCAGTTCTCCTGTGGCCCAGGCGCGGAGCCATTGGGGGGGGGGGGGGTAGTCTTTTTCATCGTTTCGTAATTGTAAAATTTTAGTTTTGTTATTGTGAGTATGATATAAAATTCATACCACGTTATGTAAGTTCATGATTTTATTCTAAAATCACTTTAAATTCTAATCGTACCTTACGAGTATGTTAATTTTTGTTTGATACATACCACAAATGAGCAGTTTTGTATTTTAAACTATAAGTGAATATTATTAGAAGAACAATGAACTGACACAAACACAAATATAATTTTATGCTTGTACATTAATAAACTTATTGTGATGATAAATAACACACTGTATTTTTATCTTCACTCATTCCTATCATTTATAATTTAGACCTTTAAAGAATGAGCCAACTTTTCATAATATTTCCCCTTTCCTAAATGCAACCCCCCCCCCAAGTTCCTTGCAGGATCCGCCCCTGCTGTGACCTTTCTCCTTTTCTCAGCAGTCTCTTCTTACTTATGTTCTCCTTTTAAATAACTTTCTACGGTATGTTGTTGGATTCACGCTTACCAGATGAACGTACCGTTATAATTAGGCCTATTTATTTTCTATTTCTAATAGGCCTATAAACGATTTATTTCGAGTTTTCTGTTATGTTTATTAATTATTATTGTTTCTTATTCTGTCCCTCGTGATCTTTCTTTCCACCTCAGATTTTTCATTTCTACGACGACAGTTCTAGATTTGAGACTATAAGTCATCACCAAGACCCGTCCCAACGTTAGAGTGAGTACGAATATGGCTTTGGTTTTAGTGACCACAACTTGGATTTCGTCGAGGAAATTACAAAATTAGCTGCAGTCAGAACAGTAACAACATAACCGAAATAAACATCAAACCATTCTAAAGCCTGAAAACTTAAGACCAAAAGTTTGATATTCCCAACAGCCGCCTATGTCTTTGAAACCTGGACGTTCAAACAACCAGACTGAAAACAAAATTGAAGTTTTGTGGAATATTTGTGTCCGGGTTGGAGGTCGCTAAGGCTCCTGTTGGTTACTGGTAGTTTAAATTGGCGTCTCTGTGTGTGGGTGTGGTATATATTTTTGTTTTTAGAGTGTTTCCAATGTAAAGTATTTTGAAAATTGTGTCGCGTTTTGCGTTGAACAAATACAAATCAACACAATACACAACACAATTTTCAAAATACTTAACATTGGAAACACTCTAAAAACAAAAGTATATACCACACCCACATACGATATCACCAATTTAAACTACCAAAAGCCAACAGGAAACATAGCAACAACCAACCTGAATACAAATATTCCACAAGGTTAAAAACTAAGACGGTTGAGGATGGGAAAAATATCTAATTCCCGAAACATGTTTCAAATACGGAACCAATATGCATCTTAAATTGAAAACTAGTAGTAAATATTAAATAATTTACGTATCAAGAAAATGACTGTAGCAAGAAGCGTTTGTGCACACACACACACACACACGCGCGCGCGCGCGCGTACAATTGTATGTGAACAATTTTATTATTTTTAGTGTATGTTTATTTCGATTTCAAGGAAATGGTTGTAGCAAGAAGCGTTTCTGCACACACACACACACACACACACACACACACACACACACACACACACACACACACACACACACACACACACACACACACACACACACATATGTACAATTGTATGTGAACAATTTTATTGTTTTCCGTGTATGTTTATTTTTATTTTATTTATATAACAGATATTTAAATAAAATAAAAATAATATAATGTATACTACTATATATATTATAGTCTATAATATTACATACTATTGTATATAAATATGATAAATAACAATGTAAATTGTGGGTCTGCACACGAATTCTCAGAGTATCACGGGTACAATATAGAATGGATGTTACCATGTTACAAGAACTGCAACAAAAATACGTTACTGAAGTTGGTCTATAGTAATACTTAAGATGCTTAGAACATATAGGGTAGGTCTCTAGTAAGAGAAGAGAGTAAATTTAAAGAAACATTAGGGATATTCACCACAAGGAGCAAAGCAAGTAGCCCAGACTAGAGAGTTCTAGAAAGACTAGAGTTCTGAAGAGTTAGCCCAGACTAGAGAGTTGTAGTAAAACGCTTTGGTTGCCACGCAACAGGATAGAGAGGAGAATAAACATCTAGCTTCGGCGGTTGAAGAAGTATAGGTATGTAACATGTTATATTAGGGAATAATATGATATGCATGTTATTCGTAAACTTTCACGATTTCCGTTAATAACGACACCATTTTCTGTTTAACACACGTCGTTTTTAAGGAAAATAAAATGATTTATGTTAAACGCAAAAAACAGTGTTGTTGCTAAATTTGTTGATACAACGCTTTAGAATAAAAACCTCCTGATGTGCGCTGAAGAGGAAATCGCGTAAAAACACGCACAAAAAGTTATTCTTGACAGAAAATTAAACTCGAGTATTTTGACAGAGCCATAGCTGTGAAAAATTATCCCCATCAAAGCTGATACAAAAACGACAACAGAAGATTTCGATGTGTTTATTTCTGCCGAATCGTAATTTGGGAAGTAAATCGTTTTTCTTAGAAATGTTTTATACAGAATTTTTTTATTGTACAACGAACGAGTTCTACGAATTTTGTTATAAAATTTAAAATTTCTTCCATATTAAATTTTTAGATTACCGAAACTCTAGTACTGAAATTCAGACTACAGAAACTGAGATAAGAACTCAAGTAACATGTTACGATGTTTTCATAATGGCTTGAGTACGATTATTGTTCATTTTAATTCTGTATTGAAGCTTGACTAGAACTCTTCTGAAATAAGACAGAAATTCATATCTTTGTCTCATAAGCCGAGGAGATATGGGCGATTGCGTCTTTGCCGCTCTCTGGATTACGCGAATTATTTTTAGGACAAGGACGTTTCTGCCATTCCTGCTGTCATTCCTTTCTACCCCCACTCGCTACCCTTATTGTTTCTCTTCCAGGAAAATTTTTATCTCTGTTATTGAGTTTTATTTTATCACAGAGTACATAACCCCTCAAAACATCTGCATTGTTGTTTACACATCTTACGTTCTCGTTTCATCAGAAGTGTGTTAGTACTTTTTAAGACATACTTATTGATACGTTTTTCACTAATGAGGTGACTATATTTACACTGTTTTATTATTATTATTTCTTTGGATCTACGAATTAATGTTTATTAATAACATAAAACGGTATTCGAGTTGGAACATACTGAAGATATATTTTACCAATACTCTCTGATGGAATATCACTTATAACTAAAGTGTTTTGTGTTCGTAACTGTCTCTTTCCACGAGAAAAGATTGAGATCTACAAAAGAAATCGCTTCTGCCGCAGTGTGGACAACAGATTGAAACTGGTATCACGATTCAGTTGTTTGGCTTCAACAGTATGAGTAGACCCTCAGTTCCTTGTTAGATACATTAATGTCTCTTTATATGAGTACAAGGATTTAACCGGGTTAAAGAGGGAGAGTAGGGATCCATAATCGGTGATCAAAGAAGACTGACGACCCACTGCAGCACTTTTTGTTAAAGTCATAATTAAACTTGAGGAAATCTTTGACGGAGCATAGCTGTGAAAAATTATCCACATCAAAGCTGACACAAAAACGACAACACAAGATTTCGATGTGTTTTATTTCTGCCAAATCGTAATTGGCCTGAATACGGTCGTCCTTGTCTTTCTGCTAAAATCCGCCTACCGATGTACGTTAGTAACCCGTTTGTTAACGTTAATAACCATCAAATTAATTTTTTGCCGATAACGTTTTGCAATATTAGTAATAATCGGTCACAGACAGACGCCATTACGAATGCGCGTGATATTACGCATGCGACAGACGGCGTGTCTGTTTCGTGTACCGATTTCAACACGTATTGTGACTTAACCGTCAGAGTTAAAGTTGATCTATGATTGTAGGCCAATATCGTTTGTATCCTGCAGTACACGAAACTGAGGTGGGGCGTACTCGTATCTTAATCTCTACGCCGCTATGTCTGTCTGCGACTTTCGCGATCTCGCGTTTCGCTGATGTTCGCCTTCGTACGTGTTGAGATGGCCCATACTAGATACACGAAATAGATTTACCGATAAATGTTTAACGAGCTACGCTAGACACTCGTAGCGATTTCAGTGTGAAACTCCAGTAAAGACAAATATCAACCCACTTAAATTAAATTAGTAACTTTTAAAATATTATCATTTTTCGTATTAATCTGAATTTGTTCTGGTATTAATTTATTATTTGTTTTATGTTTAAATATTTCTAAATTTTCCCATAAGGTCATTTTTGGACCTTTGGAAATGTGTTTTAATACATTAATAAAATGATAAATATTTATATATTATATTATTTACATTTAATTATGTAACATATTTGTAAATACATGTAAAACATTAAACATGTAATCTTCATATAAACAGCCGTTTGAACAAAAGATTTAAAAATTTTAATTTATTAATTAAATTTGATGATGATAGCTGAATGCTATTGAAACACTGTAACTTACAAAATAAAATATGTTATTGTAAAAAGTTTTATAATTAATAATAATATAAAATATTCATATATATATATATTATATTTAATATTTATAAACAAATTACCTCAAGATATTTTTTTCCTTATTAGGAACATGTTTCGAGAACCATTGTGTTCTCATCTTCAGCCTTCGTGATTTTGCGTCTGGTGAAGTACTTGTGTGTTGGCTTGTCGTTATTGTGCTTTCTTGTTGGTCTCTGGTACTTTAAAGTAGTATTATTGTGTGTGATTGTGGTGTATGTATTAGTATTTTGTGTATTTTCGATGTTGAGTGCTTTGAAAATTGTGTTGTTTTGTATTGATTTGTTCTGGTATTAGTTTGTTTTGTGTTTTATGTTTGTATATTTGTAAATTTTCCCAAATGTTCATTATGGTTTCTTTGTGTGCTATGTGTTTTATTAGTGTCATGTTGGTTATGTCTGGGAATTCATGTGCAGTGTTTATTGCATGTGTGACCAAATTAGATTTGTATATTTCTGGTTTTTTGTATGCGTTTAGGTGTTTTATATTATATATGTGTGTACATATATTTATATACAGGTACATATATTTGTGTGTGTGTGGCCAAACATGTTCATACAATAAATTTAAATTACCGAGAAGAAATTGTTGAGTGCAATACAAGTTATTGAAGCCAAAGATAAACGTTTTGAAATATGCCGTTTCCTCTAGCGTATGTTCAGACCTCGGAGAGAACCATGTGCGCGTATTCATTCATATTAACTGCAGCCGGAAACGCATAAATAACGCCTTTACAATGAATGCAACCAACTTCCGAACAGACGCTGATAACGGCGAGATTCTGTCGTGTCTGCGGGGTTACGGCACCGCATGGTCACGGCTAAGGCCGCGTACAATTTGTAACACAATACTTCCCGTGTACAACGATATTTTGGCATGGCACGTGATCCTATGGTTCTGGTGCCAAGGGGGGGAGGGTTCCAAGAATAAGGTTGACGTGCTACGGATATTTCGTAACACCGGAAATGTGTACGTACCGATAGTAACAAATCTCACAAAAACAAGAAGAAGAAGAAGAAGAAGAAGAAGAAGAAGAAGAAATGCCAATTTCAATTCTTTAGTCTCTGTTCTTTTCTTTTTCTCCAATATTCTTTCATCTTTTCAGTGTGTCTCTTCTTCCTGTCTTCAGTCCACTTTGAACCTGCGTTTCTTCTCTCCAACCCTGGACTCCTTCCATTTTTAACACTTTTGGCCGAAAAATTTCTCTTTCAATTGCTTCTTCTGCGTGTAGCCTATATTATTTTTTTCTAAATCCTTTTGGACTTCTTTAATCCAACTTGATCTTGACTTCTTCCCCCTCAGATATTTGAAGATTTGCTTTGTCAACCTATTGTCGTTCATTCTATATGAAATTTGCGATCTTTAATATTGCAATTTTTGTTTACAATCTTCTATTTTCATTGAAATATTCACGTGTAACCTGTTACTTACTCTAAAGGCGCGAAAGGCATTACGATGACACAGCACTTTAGTCTGTAGTAAAAAAAATGATCGTTTTAATAATTAATTATAGTTACTTTGCGCATTTATATTCAGTGTGTTTGCATTGTGAAATATGACCTAGCGGTGAGAAACAAGGCTTACGTAACACAAGGCTTACCGTTTTATTTTATTGCCCCATGACTTCGCACTTTTGTACGTTCTTTTAAAAACATGTCTTCACTTAAGACGATAAAATTAGGTGCATGCAATATTTTACCGTCAGTGGTACCGGAAATAATCTGTCACTAAAGATATTTCGTTTCCAACATAGTGAGAATACAGCGCCACAATGCAGACACTTCGGATTCTCTGTTTCCAATACCCTATTGCCCAACTGATCTCGCATGAAAGCCTGTACTATATACCAGTATACCAATATTTGATATTAACATTATGGTCTTTTGAAAGAATGTTGTTTCAGCCAGCACCGTTCTAGTCTTTCTATGTGCACATTTCTTGCACCGTCCAATCCTGAATCGCCTTAGTGTACTATAACAAAATTAGATTGCTTCCTCAGCGTCATCTTCTCCTAAACTGATGTCTCTCTTTTTGGACTGTATTACGTATGATTGTTAACGTTCAGTCCAAATTGCCCTCCTAATAAAGTATCAATTCCATTCAACATATTTAACAACTCCTTTTCTTTGTCATACAAAAAACATTATACTTGAAAATCTTAACTTTCTTACTTTTTTCCTTGAGTGTTTATTGAACTTATGTCTTATTACATTGTGTTACCTCTTTCATGCTTTTTCAAGAAATTTTTTAACTCTTATAATTGTGACAGGTTACATTTATTTCTTGCTCCGACTTTCTGATCTTCCATTCAAATCTAAGTGAGTTTTATAAACATTCTAAATAATTTTTCTGTTCCTATTTCAAGTAATAACAAATAAATTCAAATTTTGTTCCTCTCTTGCATGAATTTTAACACTAGCGTTCGTACCAGCACTACTGATTGCCTACTGGTGTTTTGACATGACGAAATGAAGTTTGTATCGTCCAGTATGTTAGAGATTTATATTTTTCTGTTCTCAAGTGGCATATGGTGACAGTTCCCCTTTAGATCATTAATTCTGCTTTCTCTATTATTTCTTATTTCACTAATTACATTTTTTCTATTTAATCAAGTCAAGTTTCAGGACAAGCCTGTTTGCTTACCTCACTGATTATCTACATTAATTTTTTTTTGTTATAAAATGTCTCCTTCCAGACAACATAAAGTGATACATATTTACTGATAATTTTTTCTCAACCTCAAACACGACGAAATCTTCCAAGTACACAACTTTATCGTATTAAGCAAAGAATTTCTTTTAAACAAACATAAAAAGTGCAAAGTCATAAGGCAATAAAATAAAAAGGTATCGTGTATTATATAAGTCTTGTTTGTCCCTTGTTTGACACCTTTTAGGTCTAGGACACATTTTAATTTGAGAATTCACGGCACGCGCAGTTTACATTCACTGAACCAGTTAAAAGTTTGATTATTGTGAACTCTGACGTTTCATAATCTTTATGGAGGCGCCATCATCGTAATGCCTTCCGAGTCTTTAGGAGAAGAATACGATAAACAAGCGATCGTATAAAAGTGCATAGTCACAGAACAATAAAGATAAAACTATATAGTGTACTTATGTGCTTAATAATTCAACTTTTCGAAAATTTATTAAAGAACAAATTCAAATTCGTGGTAAACATTGTAATATTTTCCACTTTAAATACTATCAAATAAATCAAAATTATAATTTAATTTAATTTGTATAAACTTGAATACAAAAACGTGTACTGTGTGTGTGTGTGTGTGTGTGTGTGTGTGTGTGTGTGTGTGTGTGTGTGTGTGTGTGTGCGCGCGCGCGCAAAATTAACACTACTTTTTAATTGATCATCTATATTTTGTATATAAAATCCGTATGTAAACAATTTCTGTTTAAAACAAATAGCTGATGATCATAATATGTGCTATTGAAATATGAATACGGATTCATACGGATTCTTGTTCGCTTTACACGCGCGCGCGCCTTTTCTTTTCAAGTAACCCTTGTTATTTTAGTTTCTTGCAATATCTTAATTTTTGATAAATTATATATACGCGTTTAAAATATACAGATACAAATTAAAATATACTTGCGCAAGTAATCTGTTCTTAATAATATATAGACTATATATAAAGAATCCATATCTCGACTGTGCAGTAAGCTATGAATCTGAATGTGATATAAGAGAGAAGATAAATAAATTTAGGAATATTTGTGGTACGATTCATAGAAATCTTAGAAATAAAACAATACACAGCACAACGGTTAAATTGTATAAGAAAATTGTTATACCCACGTTGATTTATGCACGTGAGGCGTGGGTCATGACAAAAAAAGAAAGCTGCAAGATTCAGAGTAATGAAATGCAGTTTCTTCGAAGTACTTTAAATTATTCATTGCAAGATAGTATAAGGAATGAAGATATCAGAGCAGAACTCGAAGTAAAGGGCACAAATAATGTCAACTTACAGAAGACAATGGTGGGATTATCTGCAAAGGATGACAGAGGATCGATTGCCGAAAGCGGCACTGAATTATAAAGCCAAAGGTAGAAGAGACGTGGGTCAACCGAGGATTAGATGGGTGCCGGAACAGGTTTATATAACCTAATCCTTGAAGAGAAGAAGAAGAACAAGAATTTAAAGAATCCAGCCGACTTACTAGCGCTACTTCCTCTTAACAACTGTTTCACCTGTCTTCCCGATTTCTATCCTGAAGACTGAGATGTACTTTTTCAATGGTCTACTTCACGCTTACATGACCAATGTCTATATAAACTACTATTTTTTTATTAGATCCCCCCGGTATTTATCTACTTCCACTCGATCTTTTCAAAGTCCGTACCGACGTCAACCATTCGTTTCGGTATGATTTATTGTGTCTTTTCTATCCCACTTTCTCTCAGTTTCTTCGTTGCTGATGTGGCCCGTTCTGGAAAGTAAACTGTTCTTTTCCATGAAGTCCAGCTCGGTCGCAGAAATTTTGCTTTTACTCGTTTTGTTTATTATCAACGTTTTGATTCCAAACGCCGTTGAACTGCACACCAATACTACATTTGTCTTTTAGTATTTTTAGTAATAGCTTCTGCGACACAACTGAATTCAGTCTAATAAAATTTTTTATTCCACCTAGTCTGCTTTTAATTTCTGTTTCTCTCATTTCTTTATTTATAATATTAATACTTGATATAGATCATCTACGAAACGACGACGTAAGGAAAGATCTGAAGTTACAGTCGGTTCTGAAGAGAATAAAGGAATACAGGCAGAATAGGAAGGCCCATGTGGAACGCATAGTAGACACCCGTATTCCTAAACAAGCGTTTGAATATAGCCCAAAGGAGACGAGAGATCGTGGAAGACCCTGAAAAAAGATGGTCAGAGACTCTGTGAAGTCGGAACGGGCTACAGCCCAAGCCATGTAGTGAAGAAGAAGAAGAAGAAGAAGGAGGAGGAGGAGGAGGAGGAGGAGGAGGAGGAGGAGGAGGAGAAGACGTAGATATTTAAATTTCATGATAATGATTCTGAAGGTATAGGCCTAATCTACAGGTATCGCAATTTAGTTAGGCTCTGACAGGCTTTAATTAAACTTGTGAGAGTTGAATTTTTCTTTAAAGAGAGTGCGTTAAGAGTAAATACTCGGAGCATTCAGGCGTTTAGTACATTTGTTCTGTACACAGGTTTGTAGTTATAGACGAACAAACTTTATCCACTGGCAGGCCTCTAGTAATAGTCTCAATCAGACGCATTCAAAAGTTTAATTGGTGTACGCCGTATTACGCTTGATTTAGGCTTGGTTTTAGTTTAAATTAGTTTAAGGTTGACACCGCGTCGTAGGGTAGCGGTTGTTTCTGAAATAACCGTATACCGAGCAGAGGTTTAACCCGTGAAAACATTTAAACTTTCGCTGGCTGAATCGATTGAATTTAAATTTAAGATTGTCAGGCTGTGAAGCAGTTACACTACCCACAGCGCTACCGTAGAAGTCGAAACGATTGTCCACGGATTTACTCCCGGATGAAAGTTTTTAATTTAACTGAGAAAAGGCGATTAATGATCGCTTTACGGTTAGGGTAATAGATGGCATTGCAGAGTAATGGTTATATCTAAAGTGAGGCGTAAATAGTAATTTAATTTACAAACCTTTTAATTACTAAGAGATAGATACTTTGCAACGAAAACAATGTGTATTCTTTCGGATCAGGCCACCATTTATTCCCGTAATTCTTAGGTTTTCACCAGTATTGTTTTTTAACATTATCGTTTTTTATTTGTTACGAGGAAAAAGAGATATCTCTTATAGGCACCACAGTAGCAGGCTGCACGTAACTCTTATATGTCTATAAGTAGTAGGCCTACCCACACTCATTGAACTGTCACTTTTTTTTTATCTTTGTAAGCTCTCTTGTGCGGAACCGCCGTTAGGTATCACTTCGCGAGAAATGGGTCTACAGCCGGGGCTAAGTTGTGATTTCTTACTGAAGTCTTGACTTATCAACTTGTCTGCACTCTGAACTCTTTGAGAGCGAGTCCGTTTTACTCTGCTTCACTAATTTTATTATAAGGCTTTCTACGACGTCCCACTTCTCCTAGAACCCTATCGTAATGAAGATTATGTTCTGTAGAGATACATCACTTTGTCGTCTCGAATTGATGGCTTCCTTATCCATTCCATTTGTCACAGCTGAAGTGTGAACAGTTTTATAGTACATTTTTATGGCCTTCATTAGATTTTAAATTCGAACTGCGTATAACAAACGTTGGGTCCGATGACTGGTTTAGTGAAAACCTACTTTTTGGAAGTAGCGAAGATCTTTGGTAGGCTAAAATGAAAAATCACAAGTATTTTAATCTCGGGCTAACAGATTAACCGCTTGCTATTTTCGATACAGATGGAAAATTTTCTATCTCTCTTACTATCTGTGCGTAAAATACTCAAGGTGGCCTTCCAACATATACTGAGCATACTAACTGAGCCGTCGCTGTTTCTGTGGCTTACAAGATAGTTGATATATTGTGTCGATAGTATAACGAAACCGTACTTAGTTCACACGTTAGGTACAAAGATTAATGTAGCGTTCTCGATAGACACGATTATTTATGACAAGTAAATCGTACTAAAGGCACGTTACTGTTATAGATACAAGCAAATTCATCTGCAAATTGTGTACACAAATTCGTGGGAAAAACGGCAATAGGTGCCTTTCACTACGGTTCTTTCTTCCCCGTGTTTAAATTCGAACCACTGCGATCAGGTCGGCAGGTTGGTTACCTTTCAATGCTGGTTTACGAATAAAAAATATATAATTTTCCTACAGTAAGGGATCTCAGGCGTACATTTGCACGCGAGGGAATATTGTATCATATAGATGAAAAACTTTTATAGAAAGCAGGGTTGAAAATGTTTCACGTTTATCCTCTTCCACGTAAAATGTATGCAAGAGATAACTTCTCTCACTCTCTCTCTCTCTCTCTCTCTCTCTCTCTCTCTCTCTCTCTCTCTCTCTCTCTCTTCTCTTAGAACGTTAGATACATGCTAGAACATAAAACGTAAACATGTCATGATACGCTCCTGAAAAGAGATCCGATATTTACAAATGACACTTGACAGTTGCGATTCCCATATCACATTCCAATAACAACTCAGAAGTGAGGAGATGAAGGCGTGTTACGGTAACAGTGAACGGCATGATCATATAAAATATTGGTGTGAATAAGCGATTATGAAAGAGCCTTGAATACAGACATCGTTCAATAAGGAAAAGAGAAAGTTCGCGCGCATAGATTGGCAGAAGACAAGTTACGCCAAACAGTCATAAAAGATTACTGTCGAACACCTCAACGTGACTTGTGGTTTAAAGACGAATTGACGATAATTCTTTTCTCCTTCTTTTTTCCATTTTACATGTTAGGCAGAACGCCTGTTAAGATCGCCAAACTTCTATCAACTTTTACAAGAAGATTTTCCAAGACAAATCTATTACTGCTCTTCCGGAACAAAAGTAACTGATTGGTCATTTCGCGGCCCTAAGCACTTTATTCCCGAAACTCCCCTTTGTCAACAAGAAAATTATTATTCCATTTTAACACATTTTCAACAGCTCTCAATCATTCTCCTTGAGACTTCGTTTCATCTTTTATTTCGGTAAAAAGTATTTAACAACGATTTATTTAAAAATGCGCATTTAAAATTTTGTATCGGCCATCTAAGGACCACATGCCAATTTCAACTCATTACTCTTTGTTCTTTTCTTTTTCTCCAATATTCTTTCATCTTTTCACTGTGTCTTTTCTTCCTGTCTTCAGTCCACTTTGAACCTGCGTTTCAATCTCTCCTACCCTGGACTCCTTCCATTTTTAACACTTTTGCCCGAAAAACTTCTCTTTCAATTGTTTCTTCTGCGTGTATATTATTTTTTTCTAAATCCTGTTTGACTTCTTTAATCCAACTTGATGTTGACTTATTCCGCCACAGATATTTGAAGATTTCCTTTGTCAACCTGTTGTCGTCCATTCTATATAATTGTCCAAAAAATAATAGTCTTCTTTTTCAAAAATGCGCTTTGTATCCCTTATATAATAAAATACTTTTACAAAACGTTATGTATGATCGTTCAAAATAAATTAAGGATAACATAATAAAATGTATATGTGTAAGCCTGGTGATTTCCTGAGTTAAATAATTTTCTTTCTTAAAAAAAAAATCCCATGCGTCCTCCCTCCAGTGTTGCGGCCCTGGCCAGCTGCCTAGTCAGAAATCTGCCGCGGGGAACAGATTCTAAACCCAATATACTATAATGCATGGGTGTTTATGTATGTACTCATTTCATTTTACTGCAAGCGCTAAGGATTTCAACTCCTCCCGAATACTTTGGATGTCTTCAATCTATTCGTGCGTTGAACCCAACTCTTAACTCTTTATCGTCCAACGAACTTATCTACACAGCCTGTATACCAACGTGTCACTCAACTTCTAAGGTTCACTGCCCTACGATAGTGTTGCTGTACAATAAAACTTTCTTACGCTTTTGCTTTCTTATATAGTAATTTATAACACTGCATACAGGGCCGTATTTACCCCAACTATTAATCACATCTTTATCATAATCGTAGAAAATTCTCGTTCAATATAATTACAACGAACCCTTGTTCAATTATATTATTATTATTATTACTACTGTAATTTTCTTCTAATAAATTTAATGGACTGGATACTATTCTTTATTAATTGACGAACGATATATAAGATAATGATAATTAAAATATAAATTAAGGTAGTAAATATGATAATGATGACACTAATAACGAATCGTGATTTTTTCGCAGGGAAGGCAATGACCCCGAGGACTACAGCCGGCTGACGTACAAGAAGCTGCTGGAAGAAGTTTGTCGTTTCGCCAACGTACTCAAGTCGAAGGGCGTGACGAAAGGGGACCGCGTCGCCATCTACATGCCTATGATCCTCGAGATCGTCATAGCCATGCTGGCCTGCGTCCGCATCGGAGCCGTACATTCCATTGTGGTCAGTTGCATCAACGTTTTTTCCTCTATTTTCGTTTAACCGTTGAACGAATATATTGTTACAGTGGTGTGACAATGTGGTATTGCTTATATTGTTATAACATCAAACTTTTTAAAAGCATTAATTTTTTGTCAGTATTCAAGTCATGTACATGTTACATCTTCCAAGACATATATGTCTCATCTTGACAATTTTATCGCTCCTTCGGAGACCTTTAATACATTCTTCTTCTTCTTCTTCTTCTTCTTCTTCTTCTTCTTCTTCTTCTTCTTCTTCTTCTTCTTCTTCTTCTTCTTCTTCTTCTTCCTCCTCCTCCTCCTCCTCCTCCTCCTCCTCCTCCTCCTCCTCCTCCTCCTCCTCCTCCTCCTCCTCCTCCTCCTCCTCCTCCTCCTCCTCCTCCTCCTCCTCCTCCTCCTCCTCCTCCTCCTCCTCCTCCTCTTAATTTTCTTCCCCCCTTTTCTCATCTTTATATGTCCTGTAGGGCGTCGGATTCCTGTCTAAATGACGCCTTTAAACGTTTCCTCTACCCTCCTATCTCTTATCACTTCTCTTAATCCTTCCAGTGTTTCCCTCGTTTTCCACAATTTTCTCCTCTCCTCTGCAGCCATTGCTTCTTTGGTTTCATTCTTTTACGTGTTCTTTGCCTTCCCATTTCCAAGAGCGTGGTCCTGGGCATACTACTCCTGGACCAGTTTCCAGATCGCAAATACTTTGTGGACATACCTGTCGTCTTCATAATTTTATCGCTCTTCGGAGAGATTTAAAACTTTAAGATTCAGTAGATATTTAAGTATAAATATAACAACATTTACGAACATATAGCACACAAATTTCCTGATCGTGCCTGAGGTATTGGACGTTCACCACAGAACATTACCCGCTTCCTGATCGCATGGGGGAAATTATATATTCAGTTAATGAGATTACCGCCAATTTTTCGTAGAATTCTATCCTCATTTGCATGAAGAATTAAAATACTTGTGTATCCCACCCCAAGCAATTGCATATTTACTGTAAAATCACACAATTCACATAAAACTATAACAGCATAATGCACTGTCAATTCTGCATTTAGTTTACCTTAAACGGAATAAAAGCATATACAATTTAAAATAATATTAAACAATAAACAATATGTTTTTGAATGTTTCTAGGCCTATATTTATTTAGTACATATGTGTGACGTTCATCTCGCCGTCTCCTTCCTGCCCCACTTCTACTCCGGCCGATAATTATCCAGCTCACACGTACACGGGTTATAAATATGTTCTATTCAGTTTATTATTTTATCGCTAAGTTTCGTTCGTATCTCTGAGTAACAAAAGGTCTATTCCAAAAAAGTTAACACAAACATTTCAAATAATTTTTGTTTGTATCTGCCATCTACGGCCATGTATACAATTTTTTTTTTGTATGACACGCCAATTTCATTTCTTTATTCTTTGTTCTTTTATTTTCTCCAATATTCTTTCATCTTTTCACTGTGTCTCTTCTTCCTGTCTTCAGTCCACTTTGAACCTGCGTTTTTCTTTTTCCTACCCTGGACTCATTCCATTTTTAACACTTTTGCCCGAAAAACGTCTCTTTCAATTGCTTCTTCTGCGTTTATATTATTTTTATTTTCTAAATCCTTTTGGACTTCTTTAATCCAATTTGATGTTGACTTCTTTTCCCACAGATATTTGAAGATCTGCTTTGTTAACCTATTGTCGTCCATTCTATATAAATGTCCAAAAAATAATAGTCTTCTTTTTCTCATTGTTTCTGTTATATTTTCTATACTTTGATATACTTCATCATTACTTCTTAATTTCCAACTTTCTGAAGTTTTTCGTGGGCCTAATATTTTCCTAATAATTCATCTTTCCAATATTTCTAGTTTGTCTAAATTATAATTCAATGCTAGACATTCACTTGCATATTCCTCTGACCACACTCCAATTATTGCCACTATTAGCAATACTATAATTGAGTCTGAAAGTCTACCAACACTCACAAATCGTCTTACTGACTGGGATTACTTTAGAGAGCTTGTAAATTATAATATCTCGCTAGAACTTCCACTCCACACGCCTGCTGAATTGGATGCGGCTGTAAATTCTCTCACTAGTACTTTTCAAAAATCAGCCTGGGAAGCTACACCTTGCAATACAGCGAAGAATAAGCACTTAAACCTTCCTCTAGTTGTCCGGAAGAAATTAGCTGAGAAGCGTAAATTGCGACGAATTTGGCAGCATACTCATCATCCGGATGATAAAAGAAAGTGGAATTCCGCGGCCAGACAACTTAAACGATTGTTGGAAAATCTAAAGAATGAAGGGATTCAGGATTATCTAGAAAATCTTTACCAAATGAAAGTACTGATTATTCTCTGTGGAAGGCTACTAAACGATTAAAAAGGCCACTATTACAAATACCACCAATACATAAACCAGATGGTAGCTGGGCGCGCAGCAATACAGAGAAATCCCAGACTTTTGCCGAACATTTGGTCAACGTTTTTCAACCTGAAGCCAGCAAGAACGTCTCTTTCGATGAAGAGGTACAAAGATACTTACACTCCCCGCTCCAAATGACTCTACCTATTAAGCCTTTTAAAGTTAAGGAAATCAAGGAAATAATCCTGTATAATTTGAAAAGTAAAAAGGCTCCCGGCATTGATTTGCTATCGGGGAAAGTTTTAAAGGAGCTGCCTAACAAAGGCGTTGTACTAATAACATACATTTTCAATGCCATACTCAGACTTGAATACTTTCCTCTTCTCTGGAAATCGGCTCAAGTTATCATGGTCTTAAAACCTGGTAAAAACCCTCAAGAGCCCTCTTCTTATCGACCCATAAGCCTTCTACCGATACTTGGTAAGATCTTTGAAAAGCTGTTTGTAAAACGACTTATGCCAACAATTTTTGGAAAACAACCTAATTCCGGATCACCAATTTGGTTTTCGAGAAAAGCACTCTACGGTAGATCAAATACACAGACTAACAAATGTTATCAATAAATCGTTGGAAGCGAAGATGTTCTGCTCAGGTGTATTTCTCGACGTTTCCCAGGCATTTGACAAAGTCTGGCATCTTGGACTCTTATATAAAATAAAGAAAAATCTGCCACATAATTGTTACCGTATCTTACACTCCTACTTAGTGGGCAGAGTGTTTCAAGTCAAGTACTCGGATGCTACTTCTCCTCTATTACCAGTGGGGTCGGGTGTTCCGCAGGGTAGTGTCCTGGGTCCTCTGCTTTACCTCCTGTTCACCTCGGACTTACCGTCAACAAGTGAAACCACTGTTGCTACCTACGCCGATGACACAGCGATCCTAGCGACACACTACGACCCCTCAATAGCATCTCTTATACTACAAGAATCATTAAACAGCGTTCAGTTATGGCTTGATAATTGGCGCATAAAAATCAACTCATCCAAGTCAGTCCACGTTACCTTCACCACACGTAAGGCAAACTGCCCTCCAGTCACAATTAACGGTCAACCAGTACCGCAAGCTGAAAGTGCTAAGTACCTTGGGATGCATCTGGACAGGAGACTAACATGGAAAAAACATATAACATCTAAGAAGCTTGAACTTAGTCACAAGGTCAGAAACATCTATTGGCTTATAGGCAGACAATCACGGTTAAGTCTCGTCAACAAACTCTTGATCTATAAAGCCGTGCTTAAACCGGTATGGACTTATGGTATTCAACTTTGGGTACTGCAAGTACAAGTAATATTGAGATCGTCCAGCGCTTTCAGTCCAAAACACTTAGATCAATAGTCGACGCTCCTTGGTTTGTCTCAAATAACTCTATACACCGCGACCTCAAAGTTTCAACCGTGAGAGAAGAAATCATGCGCCTCTGCAGGACTCACATCTCCAAACTAGAACAGCATCCCAACCACCTGGCAATTAACTTGTTAGACAACAATGAAGATATTTATAGACTAAAAAGACACAAACTATTAGACTTACCATTCAGGTTTAACTCATAATGTATTCTCTGTATTTTCTGTATTGTACTGTCTGTGATATCTGTTCTGTATGTTTTTGTATTCGTGTCATTCATACGTGTTAATGTCAGCCTGTATATGTGCCTTATGGGCCCAGTGTTTAATATTTGAACTTATTGTATCATGCCAGCAGGAAGTGATAGTGACTTTTGTTCATTTGTTTACATGTTTTTATCATTTAGTTTTGTATTTTGTTACCTCTTAATCTATTATCAAAAACAAGAAGAGCTGTCAATGGTCAGCTCTTCATAATCCTGTGTGTGTTGTCAGCCAATTTGTTAAATGTTCGCTCAGTCGAACAGCTTACAGATCTCCATCACTTGCATATAGGCATTCTGGCTTCACTACTGTACTGTAATGCCTTATTTTCATATTTTTAGATATGCACTTTTTATTGTAAATATTTTTAGTTAACCATATGCCCTTTCTATCTTATGAATCCTTTCTTCTGTACCAGATTTAATTTTTATTTGTTAATATTTTTATCTAAACGTGTCAATCTAAACACACCCATGCATACTGTATAAGATTGAACAGTCTCAAACCATAGAACCATGAACGATAAAAAACGTGTACATTATTGTAAACCATGAACCTGTATATATTTTTATTGCAACAAATTTTAACTGCATATTCTGTTGACAGTTTGCTGGGTTCTCGGCCAACTCACTGGCGGAAAGAATGCACGACTGCAAAGCCAAAGTGTTGGTGACCGCAGACTGCGTCTGGAGAGGACCCAAACTTCTCCAACTTAAGGAACTCTGTGACTCAGGTTAGTGTCTCCATCGATTCATTCTCTTATACAGTCAGTCTAGTACAAGACCATAAACACAATCTGCTCACTTCTTAACCTAAACCAGATATCTTGTTGAATAATAATTACCCAATGATTAGGGTAATTTATTCTCAAATTGTTATTACCTTTACGTCTATGTGTAAAATGTTTTATATGCATATTATGTAGCATTTACTGCAGGTCGGATGACTTTGTTTTGATATAACTCAACTTAATGTTTTAATTAATCGCTGAGTTCCAAAGAAGTAAAAAATACAAAATAAAGTCAATAGATTTCTACACATAGCCTATGTGGTACTATAAATAGAACATTGAAAAATAAAACGAGACGTGAGACAAAATTAAAATTCTACAAAACAATGGCTGTTTCAGTGTTATTATTTGACAGTGAATCCTGAATTACAAAACAAAGAGATAAAAGCAATTTACAATCAACAGAGTTGAGATTTTTAAGAAGGGTTAAAGGATGCACAAGAAGGGATCATATAAGAAATGAAGGTATACGGGAAGAATTAAATATATACAATCTAAATGAGAAAATTGAAGAATGCAAAGGAAATGGAGACAGCATTTAAGTTGCATGGATGAAGATAGAATATCAGTAATTGTAAACAAGTACAAGCCTTCTGGAAGAAGGGATGTAGGTAGACCAAGAAAGAAATGTATCTGATAATGTGCAGTCGGAACAGGCGCATTGGCTAATCCCTGAAATGTAGAAGAAGAAGAAGAAGAAGAAGAAGAAGAAGAAGAAGAAGAAGAAGAAGAAGAAGAAGAAGAAGAAGAAGAAGAAGAATTTCTATACAAAATTGTATAGAAAAATAGATCATTTATTTTTGTGTATGTTTGTTATAATTTATTATATGTATTGAACTTGGAAAAGGTTTTATTTTAATTTTAAAAAAGAAACAAACAAAATTTTTATTTTTCAGTGAAAATGACAAATTTTTCTATTTAACCTGGAGGCTTATGGAATGAGACAAACATTACACTATGTGTGAATATATGGGGGTGTATTTACAATACGCCTTAGTTGGTTGTCCTGTGCAAAGGGGTGTGAATGTGATAAGGCAATATTGTTTTCCTGTTAGGAGATCGATTATGGATATGATAATAACTCCAATCCAGACTGGCTATCTTACATCAACCAGCTGGAACAAAATATTGGAAATGAGATGTACAGAGAGCCAGGAGGTGGATTGTGAAATAACCTATTTCGAGAAGTGAACATAACGACAATTATCGTTAAATTCACGATAATTTTTCATTAATCAAACATAATGAGAAGGTCGTTTAAAATCTTGCAGTTATTTTTTTATCTTCTTCAATGTAGTTACAATGAAACTTTAAATTGTGAAATTTATTATTTTTCAAAATAAACGTACATATCATTCATTCGTTTTATAAAATTTTACATGGCAGCGGTACCAGATTACCAAATGTCAGTTGCTAATAACATACCGCGTTCCTTAAAACAAACAGTATAAATCTCCACTGAAGAGATGGAAATATGAAGTCGGGGCAGACAGCGGGAGACGTCTCGATGATTATAATGATAATTACTATTTTATCCTAGATATACATTTTGTATATACACTTCTGAAGTTATTTTATCACGAATAATACCTTTTCGAGAGGTCATAACTTGTTTTGAATAAATATGTTCAGTTATTCTGAATTAAAAGAAGAACGTTAAGTATCTCAAAGGCGTTTAGGAATTTATCTCAGAACCAATGTTTATCTGTCCTTCTGCGTGCTTAATTGAAAACCAAATATAAACGTAGAAAATATATAACGTTTTAAAGAGTGCAAACATCAAAGGTTGACCGTTATCATAAATAAAGAAGTGGCGAATATAAGAACAGGCTTAATTATTTCTTTACATTGAAACGTCATAGTTGCCCTTCGTACAAACATACAAAGGTGTATTATACACACATGTGTAATTGTGGTCTTTATAAATTCATTATACGTGAACTGTCGCGTGTATCCGAAACCGTGCAAACATTGGCAAAAGATAAAAGCGGACGGGTTTCTTTCATTCCGTTTTATCCGGGTTCGTATTGAATTCTGTTTGTTCTTCAAGGTTAAAGTGCCTCCCCACTTTTGCAAGGACTTAGGGTGGAATGTAGGACAGGTTGCCTCCACCAACCAACAGTTCGATAAATACTTAAGGTGATGTCGATACCACCACGCATTTAATTTCCCAACTGATAATGAGAAAAGCAATTAGGCTTAAGGACATTAACTGAGAATTTTCTGCAATACTATGCCTGGCCGTACCACGGCCATCGAACAGTAAGGCGCAAGGAGGAACTGCATCAAGCACCAGTTTATTGAATCCACTAAAATTGGACTCATTGTCTAATTTTTAGAACGTTTAAGTTAATGAATTAATATGTGGTCGAGATTGTTATTACTGTTTTTATTTATTATATATATGTATTATTATTTAACTTGTTGTTACATTTATTGTTATATATTGTTTGTCGTTGCATATATGTTATTACATATATATTTATTATTACATATACGTTTAATATGTTATTAATTAATATTTATATATCTGCATGATGTGTATTTATAATGTTTGTGTTGTGTGGGGCAATATTTCTCATTTTATTTTGCATTATTTAAACAAATATTTTTATTTGTAAATATTTTTATTTATCTCATTTATTTGCATTATTAGTTATTTAAACAAATATTTAATGTAGTTTATAAATCGTACCAGTTCCTGTGTATTTTGTTCCAATGTTTATCTTCACTAAGCACCTTCTAGTTTAGTATATGTTACTGCATCTGTATGAGAATTTCTGTATGATTTGCAAATTCATTTTTATAATTTTTTTGGTCGCTAATGACCGATGTTGTTACAGCGACCTTATAAATAAATAAATATAAAAAAAATTGGACTCGCTTAGACGCACTTATGACCGGATTAAAGAGACAAGCTGCGCCTATTAGATCAATAGATCATCATGTTGTCCGTCACCTTTAGGGTTGGGGAGGAAAGAAAGGGGTGCACTAAATCATTTTGATCATTACACGATGTGATAACACAGTGATAGATGAAGTCAGGTGTAAACAGTAAATTCGATGTGAATCAATCCAACGAGTTTAATCCAATAAAAAATATCGCAAATCAAGTATTGTATTGGGAGACTAAGAAAGGTTAGGGAGAAAGTATTGACATTAACACGAGGGAAAAGGGTCTTGAAGATGTCTTACGGAATGTCCAAATGATAACATCTGGAAATAGGGAAATACTGAATAATGATGTAAATCGATCTGTTACGATGATGATGATAACTCACGAAGTTTCTGCTTACGGATTGCTACATTCATTTAATTGGTAGCTTTCTTCGGAACAGAACCTTTTGCGTGAGAGTAGATAACACCCATTCTTCGGCAAGGGCTATTACTGCTGGTGTACCTCAGGGAAGCGTCTTGGGCCCCATGCTTTTCTCTGTGTACGTCAATGACGTGCCCAAGTTGCCTGGCACCAGGTTGGTCATGTTCGCTGACGACACGGCGGTGTATGCCGTCGATCGTCGAGCTGAAACGGTTCCAGGAACAATTGGACGAGTACGTTGAGTGGGCAGAGAAATGGAGTGTTGCCATCAACGCGGCCAAGAGCACAGCAGTAGTTTTCTCCAGACACTTAAGGCTCCCAGACAGAATCTACGTAGGCGATACTCTGTTGCCCTGGCCTCGAGAGGTCAAGTACCTTGGGGTTCACCTCGACCGACGTCTCACCTGGCGGACACATTCTGCACAAGTAGCTCGAAAGACCGCCAATCGTCTCTATCAACTCCGTCCCGTGTTATGCAACAACGCCATGACCCGCCGCCTAGGGAAGCTTATCGTCTCCACCTATGTGGTGCCGATAGTTACCTACGCGATCCCCGTTTGGGGCTACTTGGCCAAGACCCATAAGCGAAAGCTTCAGTCTCTCCTTGACCGAGGATTGCGCTGGGCGTGTAAAGCCCTCTACCTGACATCAAACAAAACGATCCGTGACTCCCTGCGTGTCCGTTCCCTGGACGCCATTATACGGACACTGTCCCGAAAATTGTATCGCCACACCAATTTTATCGCCCTCGGTCGCTACCAATCTGTGCCAGGAGAATTTTGGACCCGGCCTCGGCGTACACTCACCCTCAATTAATTAATTAATTGAAAACCCACGACCGGTAGCAGGCCACACCCTAAATCCAGACCCTATCAGTCGACCCTGCGACAGGAGCTCTATTTGAAGCTCGGGACGTAGTATACGAGCGGGCGACGGGCAAGCCCTTCGTCCCGCACAGCCATTGAACTTGTAATGATGATGATGATTACAATAGGTTTTGTACTTATACGAGTTTTTTTTAAATTTTGTACAAACTTTGTTGTAATTAGTAACAACACTTATTAAACTTGATTTAAAATAGTGAAACTTACTAAATTAATGTTTTTTGAGTCCAATGGAATCTAAAATAAGCAATTCTAGCTCTCACACAAACACGCACGCTCACGCACAAAACAAAACAAACAGAACTGAACTACGATTAACGGAGCCTATTCAGAAGTATCAAATTTTTATTCCACTTTAAAACGCTTGGAAAAGGAGAGAGGCATTTGAGGACTAGCTTTATTCTCGGTTTGTTTTCCACAAAGTGTTTCGGATAAAAGTAGTATTTTCTGTCTATTGTCTGCGTGCTCGTATTTAAAGACACTTTAAATAAACAACGGTACGTACGAAGGAACACGCACACACACACACACACACACACACACACACACACACATCGCTCTTTACGAACTTGTCAACCGTTGAGTAACGCAATTCGAATATAGAAAAATATTTTTTAAATATTTAGTAAATTTGTTAGCCAAGAGATATTTATAAATTCCATATAAAAATATATTGTTTCCAAATAAAAATAAAGGAAAACCGTTGTTCAACACATCGTCATCAGCTGTGCTCTACAATCCTTGGTGGGTCTTGGCCTGCTCCATTCTCCCCTATTGTGTGCCCTGGCTTTCCAGTTTCTTATGTTCAGCTTTCTGAGGTCCCCCTCTAAAACCGTCGTTACTACCGTCAAATATATTAATTTATTCATTTAGTTGAATAAATAATAAATATATGAGGGAATTTGCAGCAGTATTGAATAAGTTGTAGTAGTTAATTTGCATATAAAGTAAATTTAAATTTGTTAGTTAATAAAAGACAAATTTTATTTTTGGTTTGAAATAAATGCTTATTTCCGCGATGGTAAAAATATTCCAATAATTTTTAAACATATATAGATATACACTACTTAATATTTATATAATATTTGTAAAATTTAAAACAACTACAAATTTCAGTTTTGTGTTTATGCCAGTAGCGTATCTAGAATTTGGTCTTGGGGTGGGGGAAAGAAGGGTTACTACTGTATTAGCGTACACAGCTGATAAATTTTTTTTTAATTTTTTTTATTTTTTTTTTTGTTGGATGAGGAAGAATAAAATGACCAGACTCCCTAACAAAGTATGCCTGTGGGGAAATTAAAAAAAAACAGAAGAAAAAATTAATAGATCTGTGCTTTACCGGTAATTTTCTGGCTTGCAATTAATTAAATTTAGTTGTTCAACCATAAAATCTATAATACATTTTTTTTTGCTGTTCAGACACATTGTTTATGCATGAGTTTAAAAGTGTGCCTATCACCTGGGTTAATAATTAATAAAACAGATTAAAAATTAAGAGATTAACAAAATTTCTCGTCAACTTTCGACCCTCTGGGATGAAGTCCGGTCATGTTCGTCCCTCCTCCATAATACGCCCCTGGTAGCATGTCTCGTGAGTTGGAATTACGATAAGCGTAATCACGTTTTCATTCTAGTAAAATGTTTTTTTTTAAGCGTCACTCAAGAACGAAACAAGCGATGAGTTGGTTTAATAAACATTTTAATTCCAAGGAGAATGCTGTAATCACGGTTATGTTGGAGGGAGCAAACGGTAATTTTCCCGTGAAACTATAAAACACCATAAAAAAAACGTTCAATATTAAAGTAATATAAAATTGTACTTATTTGGTACTAGATAAAAAATGTGGAAAGAGATAAATTTATAAAAATGAATAAATAAATATAAATTATTTAATTAATAAATTTGTGTTAGTAGTTATAATAACAAACAGAAATAACACTGTTGCATACCACTATAGAACATTTTATTCCGATTTGCGGCTTCAAGCTTCTCAGCTCAATTAATAATACTTCTGAAGTTATGTAATTTCAGAAGTATTATTAATTTGTACCAAGTGCGTTTTTATCAACCCCATATCAGAACTATATGATGAGGGTATGCAAATTACCCGTAATCAAACGATACAAACGATGGGAGTTATAAAAATATTGTCAGTGTAATTATAGATAAGATATTTGACTTATAAGAAAAATTAATAAATTACAAGCCCTTGCGCGTGGCTGTGTAACCAGTAAACCATAGCCTAGAACCCAGCCCACTGACGCTAGTTTGAGCTTCTATTTTGACGAACCTCGCCGAGAGTACACGACATAAAGACAATTAGCCAATCACAGCTCATTAAAAAGTACGAAGTGCAAAATCCCGACGCAGGTAACAAAACAGTTCATTACCAGCAATCGAGACAGACTCCACGTTAGCAGAGCAACCATCATAACATTGAATTGACAGCCGACAGCTGATAATGCACAACTAACCTCGAAACTTTGAGTTGAGGTTAGGTCGGACCAAACGGACAGTGAAGTCTATTTTCAAAGTGTTCTATAACGGAGTTCATGCGTATAGGCAGTGTGTGATGTGAATTAATAAAAATTAATTAAAATATTAATTAATTATTGAACATTAAAAAAGTGTTGTGTTAGTGGTACTTCGACTCAACAGTATACGCAAGTATCAGTGCAAATGATCATTATATTATATAAAAAATCATTAATCAATTAAAGAACGCTAATAGCGGATTTAATTTATTTAAATTAAATAAAAAATAACCCGATTTCCACAAGGAAAGGGACATTGAAAAATAACATAAACAATAATCAATGAAAGATTTTGCTAATGACAATTTTAACTTTCTAGATTAAAATTAATTGTAATAGTTTAAGAAGAGACGTTGAATAATCAATGAGGGAACAATGAACCCTAACAATTAATAATTTTAAGATATTATTGTATTCAATTGTAGTACATTAACTCAAGGTCACATATGAGTGAACCCTAGTGGTCAATTAATTTAAATTACCTGTTTTTGTTTATATCCAATCTGGGAGATCATTCAGAAAAAACCACTGAATTTAATTCTTAATAATGTTGTACAAAATAAGTAATGCCGTCAAGGAAGCATCAATTAATTAATCTCAAATAAATAAGGTTACCATGAACCGTAGTTAACCTCAGTTTAAACAATGAACAATCGTTCATATTTTGTGTTATGTTAAAGCAACTACTATTATTTTTATTCTCCGCCTACTTATTATCACAGTAGTGCATTTTTTTTGTTGAAGTGTATCTTGCAGACTCAAAGAACCTGCTAATTTTATAAAGCATAATAACCAAATTATTTACACTTAGACATAGTCGATTTTTCAGACTCAGTCTGACCACCCTGGGAGTTTAATAATTTTAAGAGTCCATACTCAACTTTAATTGTTTAAAAAAAAAAAGGGAAGTGAATAACATAATTGTAATAACAATCATCTCAATGGAGTTGAATAAATAACTATTATTTCACGAATAAATTAAAGTGTTGACCATTATTGAAAAGAATAGAATTACAGCTTAGGTGAGCAACAACGACGGTTGGTACCAGAAGTCCGAGCGAGAATTTGAATCTAATGATATTATCTCATATTATTAGCATACTACAACTGCTAGTAAGTATTGTACAAATGTTGTGTTTATGTTAATTTCAGTATAGGAATACACCGATCGAATCACCTCAACGCAAACTATTCAAATACGAACTCAAGACATTGAACTAAATTATAAAAATCTAAATATATTTAATAACCAACTTCAAGAGTAAGTGAACAGATTTATTTATATTGGATTCAACAAAACAAAAATTGAATTGGATTGAATAAATCACTAAACCATAACTTAATAATAAATAATAATAAAAATAATATTTATAACAAAATTCTACGAGACGACAATCCCCTCTACTTACAACATGAATATTTTTCACGTCGAGATACAAAACTAAAGTTCTATAAAGTTACGGCAGTCTCTGTACTGTCCTATAGGTGTGAAGTATGGACGACAACCAAGAAACAAGACAGTAAAATATAGGCCTCGGAAATGACGTTCTTAAGAGGAGTTGAAAGGTGTTCTAAACTTGACCGTATAAAGAGTGAGGTCATAAGAGAAGAGTTACAAGTTTTTAACTTGAATAAAACATTAAAAGATTACAAACAACGGTGGGGAGAACACTTAGAAAGAATGCCAACTTCCAGACTGGCCAAACAAGTCTGGAAATACAAACGTGTAGGACACAGGTGCGTGGGTAGACCATGAAGAGATGGGTGGAGGATCTTTGAAGACGAAACAGGCAGTGCCTTGCCTATACCGTGTTGTGTAGATGATGATTACCCTGACATTGATTCGAATCTGCGCCGGTTTGGGAGCCATTGCATTCACAACTGTGCCATCCGCACTTCTTTATGTCTCGAGCCCTCTTCTTATGTCTGTAGCCCTCGCTACATTTGTACTATCGATTAACTGACACGCACTACCAAACTTAAGTCACGTATTATCGAATGGTTTATTGGTGTTGTGGTAATCACAGTTATTTAATTTAAAGTATTATTAACCAGTTTAGCATTATTGAACATAATGCCAGTCAGAAACATCCAAACGAGAGAGCTTATTTGCACACGTTTACGTTAAGCGCTTGCAGATTGCACCGTGTAAAGCACAAAACGCCAAGTACAGGTGAGGTCACACATCCTGTCTTACAGCGCAGACGTCGCGTCGGCTACATTACCGTAAACTGTCGGTCTGAGTATACGCGTACGTTAGCCGCGCGCGTATAAATCGAACCTTCACTCACCGTCTACTGGTAAACGTGTGTAGAATTTCTGAAAATTAAAAGGTTACAAACGACGGTGGAAAGAACACTTATAAAGTATGTGAGATTCAAGACCGGTCGAACAAGTCTGGAAATGTAACTCTATAGGACACAGGTGTGTGGGTCCACAGGAAGAGATGGTTGGAGGATCTTGGAGGTGGAACAGGCAGCACCTTGCCTATGCCGTGTTGTGAAGATGATGACTAAAGTAAATTTGCGTAATGAATAAATAAAGCATTAAACAAGTCAAAGAATACGCAGAGCGCTTCGAAGTTGTTTCGAAAGACAACGCATCTGATGATAAACTCTTAACGGCAAATATAGTTAACGTCTCACTTTATACAATAATAAATCTGCGTGAATAACGGAAATCATACATTTAAAGCTTTCAAAGTACGTTATGCGACGGGTCATGGTCGATCAACCATTTCTCAATTATGCAACTCACGAAACAGAAATAGAAACTACGAAACAACGGAACAGTTGTTTGTTTTCTTTTCTCGCCTACGTGTTTCTCTTTAGCCGAAAACATTTCTTTATCATACCACTTGCTGAATAATGGTAGGTCATACTGTGTATAGTTAGGTTAAATGTTTGCGTTAAGTGATTGCGAATATACATGTTTAAACTAAAACTTGAACTCATCGTTTCATTGAGATTAATTGATATTTAATTAACAAAAATCACTGAACAATTTTTAATACTGATAGCTAAAAATATGTAAAAATATTAAGAGTATCGTATATGATATTTATAGAGACGCGACTTTGTGCTTACCATCGAGAGGTAAACAAGGTATTTGGATTTGTATATTCGTTACGACAGGAATGTTTGCATTCTGACTTACTGAATATTCTTTAACTTCACTCGTTCTCTCTTCGTCTATTCCATCCTTATCTCACTGTCTATTATATGTGTGTTTTTGTCTTATCTGTGTATCTGTTTATCTCTCTCTCTCTGTCTCTCCCCCTCCCTCTCTGAACCTCAGGGAAGCGTCTTAGGCCCTTGCTTTTCTCTGTGTACGTCAACGATGTGCCCAAGTTCTCGGGAACCAGGTTGGCCATGTTTTCCGACGACACGGTGGTCTATGCCGTCGATCGTGGACCGAACAGCCGTTGTCTGGGTCCGGGAACAGCTTGACTCCTACGTTGAGTGAGCACAGAAATGTAGAGTCGCTATTAACACAGCTGTAGTCTTATCTAGACGCAGAAGGCTCCCCGACAGACTCTACATAGGCGATACTCCCCTGTCCTGGTTTCCCGCTGTTAAGTACCTCGGGCTCCACCTGGATCATCGTCTCGCCTGGCAGTTACACTCCGAGAAAGTAGCCCTCAAAACTGCCCAGCGTCTATCCAAGCTCCGACCCTTACTATGCATGCAGCCTTACTCCGCCATCTAGGGAAGCTCATCGTCACCATCTATGTGGCGCTGATGGTTACCCACGCGATCCCTGTATGGGGCTACTTAGCCAAAACCCAAAACCCATAAGCGTAAGCGTCAGTCTCTCCTGGACCCAGGACTCCGCTGGGCGTGCAAAGCCCATTACCTAAATTCTAATAAGACCATCCGAGTCTCCGTGCGTGTCCGTTCCTTGAACGCCACAATATGAAATACTTTCCCGAAAGTTCTATCGCGGCTGTGCCCGCTTTGAGGGCAATCACCTAATTAGCGCCCTCGGTCGCAACCCATCTGTGCCAGGTGAATCTTGGACCCAATTGGACTCACGCTCAATTAGATACTAATTGAACCCTGATGGCCTGTAGCAGGCCACACCCTATAATCCAGTGGATTACAGTCCTGGCGGCAGGACCTCTGTAAGAAGCTACAAATCGGAACACAATATATAAGCGGGTGACGGGCAAGCCCTTCGTCCCGCACAACGCCCACAGCTGCTCTCTCCTCTGTCTGTCTGTCTGTCTCTCTATCTCTCTCTCTCGCTCTATAAGCATTACTTAAAGCATATATAAATTCTAACCCAAATCTCAGAAAAAACCAGACGAAAACAGAACTATGAAAAATAGACAAAATGAATTTAATGAAACCCAAACACATTGGTTTTTTGTTTTTGTTGTTATTATTTATGATATTAATGATAATCTTAGATCAAGTAAAAACATTTATGACACTACATTTTGCAAAGCCTGGCTGGCCACTAAAAAGTTTACTTTGTCCTCCGAATCTAGAGATATTTCTTGACGTTTACATCCGTGTTTTACCGATTTCCAGAGTTAATCATATATATATATATATATATATATATATATATATATATAGGGGTACGACGTTGTTTACCAAGAGTACTAATACTTATCCTAGATAAGGTGTTTGGTAGCAGATCCGTACAAAAGTAATGCAATTGTTTTCTCAGTTCTTTCTTAGTTAACATTCGATTCTGGCATTCTCTCGCTGGAGCTCTTGCCCCTAAGTGGAGACGTGGCTGAAAATCGCTGATTACAAGCTACACGATCAAATACCGTCTAGTCTTATTTTTTATATATTTTTTTAACACTAACGCTATCGATGGTCGTATTATAGTTGTATTACATATGATGGCTCAACGTTGCAGAAACAGTCTAAACAAATCTAAATCTAAATAATTAAATCTAAATTACTTAAGCCTATTATTTCCAAACTACCCTGCGTATACAGTTTTGGCGGTAACTTTTGTTTGTTTTTCACACGCGTTGAAATCTCACGATTTGTAGGACGCTCAGAATAAGTATGTTTCTAAAGCTGTAGTTGATACGTGTATTCGTGTAAATACCAAGTCTATATAAATTCATCAATGTAAATATCCCTATATGAATGTAAATGGAATGTGACAAAAACTTATAGAATCTCAGTTTTTTATATATGAAAACGACGATATGGAAATGCACATTTTCACACATACACAATTTGTGTGTGTGTGTGTGTGTGTGTGCGTGTGTGCAATTTGCAAGTTTTTTAGCTACTTGACGTATATTTCACCAGTAGAGAACCAGTATCGTCGGAGGTTCTGTCTGTCATACTGATAGAGGTTGTGTTTTACTGAGACTGCGTCAGATACTGAAACTGTTTTTTGCAGTTCATTGAAATAGTTATTTTATAATTAGTACTTGTGATATGCATGTTTTTCTACCACTCTCATGTAACAATAATTCAAAAATAAAAGTAGCAGAGGATTGTCTTATAACTGGACCAAGAACTGTGCCATAATTCGGCTAAACGATAATACCAAAACGAAATTAAAACAGTAAAATTAAAAGACACGTCCATACAGCAGAGTGTTTGATTTCCGAAAAAAATAATGGGATTTAAGTACATATATAACTTGCATAAATAAGAAAGCAGCGAAACCACACAATCTACCCTTTCCACAACATGTTGCATTATGGGATTTCGAACACACACAAACACCGACAAATCGAAAGAGTACAAAAACCCTAATAATGAGTTTCACTTAAATAACATTAAAATACTATAACAACACAAATTACCAATTTAAATGTAATTTAAATTGTGTAGCCCCACGCTTTTGGGAGACAATTTATACAACAAATACAAATTTCTTTGTGTTTGCGGAGCCCCACTTTCTTGGGACGTCAAAATTTTATAACACTACAAATTGATATTTACTTAATGTAATTTAAATGTGTGTGTTATATAACATAACAAATTCAATTTAATTTATTGAATTGATTTCATGGGTGTAATCGTAATAAGAAGATGATACGTTATTTAAGTTTCAAAATTGTTCCATAATTTATTTATTAAACAAAACCTTTCATATCGCATATTAAACATTGACTCATTATTATATCGTTTGTACGAAGTTTGCGTACATAACTTATTGCTAACAAATTACATACACAAGTTATACAAAAATCTTATTATCTAATTTTAATTACTTTAAAATATTTATTTTGCTCTCGGCTTACTCATTGTGTGCTCATCTTTTTGCAATTGCTGATTCATTAGCTTCAAAAATGAATTTACTTCTACTCAAATTTCTTTTATATTACTTTGTTTTAACTTTCTACTGCATATGCATTCTCCTTTATGATCAGAGACTTTACTAATTACATTAATTCAAAATTTAAATATTTCTCTTATCATTTACGTTACTAATTACTAAATTTGATACAAGAAATATTATTCTAATTTTTATTCTGCTTTTACATTTATGTATAATTTATTTATTTTAATATTGGTTGACTGTCTTTAATTCCAACTTTAATTAGTGTCTTTCAAATGTCTATAATTACAATGGTTTTTTATCACCTCGTTTGACGTGGTTATTCATCTGTACGTCCTCCTTATGGTCCACTGGTCGTGTCCTTCTGGTCCTCTGGTCGTGTCCTCTGCATGTGCTGATTAATAGTCGTCTCGTCTCACGTCATATGCTGCCGGTGTGTCCATAGACCTCATCGTATGTATTCTACGGCTCTGGTTGGACATCTAGTTTGTCCTGTGACTCTTACTATAGATGTGAATTGGCGTCGTCGACTGACATAGCCTCCTGCGGCAATGGTTGAATCGAGAAGAAGAAACTTTATTAGCGCGACCTGATATTTATAGTCAGGTCGTGCAAAAATTCCTGTCTGAACAATATTTGACCTGTCAGATTCTGTCGGGCGTCACTTTCCCCACTCTGGTTCAAGTCACAATTTTCGCTTATCTTCGCAAATTACGAAGTTTGTTTCATATCATTCGATGCTCAGTCGATCACTAATTTTTATGTGATTACTATACGTAAATTGCATTTCTTTATGGTACTCACAAAAAGAGTTATTCATTTTTTACGTATAGCAATTGCACTTTTCGTCACATCGATACGGTTTTTTAACACTTTATTTACCTATAATTTCTATACACTTTGGTGTCTTTTGTTTTATCCTATCGTACATAGTTTTCTTATAATTAAAATAAACATACAACTATTTTACTTGTAAAGGGTTGGTTACATTTCAGGAACGGACAGGTTTCACACACACCAACAAAATACGCGCGTACACAACGCTAGCGACAGGTGTGTCGAAAATGCATGTCGATGCATGAATTCTGCGCTCCCTATTTTTACTACGATCCAGCTTATGCAATCTGAATCATGTTTATTAATTTATATTTATTATTTATTTCATTTATTTTGGCAATGCACAGTACCGTTAATGTTTGTATTGTTGCAATACATACCTGGGCGTAACTTGGGGCCTAGCTTTGGGGGGGGGGGCAGGGTAAAGCTTCACAAATTCAAGTGTGTACTGAGGCCATCTATATAATAAAATAAATAAAATATATACAAAATTAGAAAGTTTAGTGATAATTCTTAGTTTAGTAAACGAGGGACAATTCTTTTTTTAATGATCAACAAACCTTTCTTCATAAGTTGTACTTCCAGTTATGTTTACCTAGAACAGATATACTGTAGGCCTATAAACATAAACAATTTCAGTTCTTCCAATTCACACATTCACACAATTCAGCTCTTCCACACTGTCACAAAATGTTCGGCAGTAGTAGCAGTAAGCCGAATCAGTCACAACAAAGAAATTTTCAAATTGCCAGTGAGGCAATTTTCAAAGAAATTAAGCAGTGTTACTCCTTCGTGTTTCTTATCTCCCATTTCTCAGAACTTAAGAACACAAAAAAGTAAAACAATCACAACAATAACGAATTAAGAAATAGACAAGGGGTGTGTACTTTAACGGATTACGTACACGATCGAGTAACCGACTGCACTTGTATCAGTAATCATCAACAAATAACAGTTCCAAACGACCGTCTTTTAAGATTCGTGAACAAAGCCATCGACGTCTTGCACAGTAAGCCAGCTTTGTTCATGCTGCCGAGTCTGTTACCCCTACCATACCGCTCTCTTTTACACTGGCCTGTAGTGTTTGCGAAATTCTGCTGAACTGAAAACAGCGATAATCTCGAATCAAACAGTAAACAATCCGACCACTGAGATGATGACTCAGAAGAATATGTGTGATAAAGAGAGCAAACGCTTAGAAGTACAGCTGCGCTTATTATTTCATTACGGTGTTCCAAAACAAGTCTTTGTGTAAAAGGTACGCATTGTAATCCAGTTAATTAGGTCTCTAGCGTTTGTTTTTTTCCGAACAGAAATATTATTTTGACGTTTATCATTCAAATCTGTCAAACATTCCCCTTATAAGTTTCTTCGAAACAAATAAGAATAATAAATTTAAGGCAACTAGTCGTCTGATAACAGTACAGACGTTGATAAATGCTTACTGTGCTCGCAAGCATAAAAACTGTCTCTTGTTTGACTATGTGTTAGTTTTTATTTATAACAACTGGAAACAAAATTTTATAATGCTCGGAACATTGGGGGGGGGCGAGTGCCCCCCTTTCCCCTCCCAAGTTACGCCTATGCACAGTAACGTATCATCGAAATCGTTATCATCATCGTCGACGTCGTTTTCATCATCAATCGCCTTTCTGTCAGCCGCACGTTATTTGTTATTCATCATGCAGTTACATTAACAACAACTGTAAAACATTACACTTAGATCATACGTCACAGGTTTCTGTATGCCATTCTCACATGTGTCATTCCCTGCATTCAACAAGTCAATACGACTATCGGTTTTGCTGTTTCAAGCTACCATAAAATATCGGCTTAAAGCATTTAAAGGCTGCCAATACCTGAATGGGCACTTCTCCAGTCTTTCTACGGTGGCTGTCTAGAATAAATCTCGTTCAGTTCGCTATGGTACGACCAGCGTATTTCTTTTTGTTTCAAAGAGTTATCACTCTGATAACTTTACATCTTCTGGAGCAATCGCAGCGCCCATCTGCCGTCTCACGCCTAGCCGTAAGTACTTTTCCTCCTCAAGCTAGAGGTTCGTGCACTTGCAATTTCTTCCTTTCTGCACACAGTCTCTTGACCACAACATACCTTCTTCCTTCTTTAACCTCATCATGTACTCCCAGTATGACTCTTGGTCAGGGCGATGAATCTATTTGAATGACGTTGCAGGTGACCAACCATATTTACTTCGCCTTTCCACGGTGAGTCCAATCAACATCTTTTTTTCACCCGTTCCCCTCACAACCTCTTCATTAAGTACTCTTTCCGTCCGTTGGTAGACTTAAGGCCCTTCTCAATCATCACGTCTCAAAAGCTTCACGGTAGCTCCTTTCCACTTCCTCAAAACCCAGCTTTCAGAACCATATGTGCACGTGCCCCAAATGTAACTCTTTATAAATTTCTTCCTGGTTTCCAGGAACACGTTTCTGAACGCCAGAAGACACCTTTCTTGAAAAAGAAACTTCAACAAAAAGAAACTGGCAGCACGTACATGACTGGTTTAAATTATCGCTGGATTAAAAATTTCTCTTTTTGTACAAAAGACTGTAGGTTATTCTTCATAATTTTACTAATACTTCAAAAAGGAATTGATCCACTCAAGACGAGTGATAATCGAGTCGATTATTAGTCGAGTGATAATTTTTGTCCATACATTTTTATTGTTCATCATCATCATCACCACTCCAAGAACTAGGCCTTAGACCCGTTCCGGAACCCATCTCCTCCTCGGTCTACCGACATATCTCTTCCCAGTAGGGTGATAACCCAAGGCAGCCACAGGTAGACGGATCTCAGACATGCCATTCAAGTGTTCACACCATCTCCTTCTGTACCTTTTTTATTGTTTTACGCAAATATTTCATTCCATCCCTTACCCTCATCTCAGCACAGTTTTGCTCCCTCGATAATCCAGTCTTATTACGAGTAAATACGCTCTTTCTATGACCGACATTTACACATTTCTGGTTGAGCACATTAACTATCTTCTCCGTCTCGATTGGGTTTTTATTGAACAACAGTGTTTCATCTGTAGATGTACCTGGATTTGAAGACATATTTCATCTCAGTATAATTCCATCAACTACAGTTCCCATTAATGATACTCCCATAAGGTGATACTCTCTTACGTTTTCCCTTTCTATCGTTATTTTATTTGATAACGTATGTAGTTTGATTGGGGTCGGCCCCGAAAACGATGGCTGAATGATCTCGAGGACGACCTGCGCAGGCTAAGTATAAGAAGATGGAGACTGAGAGCAGAGGATCGAGACGACTGGAGGCGGATTGTCCAGGAGGCCAAGGCTCTCCAAAATCTGTAGCGCCAATTAAGAAGATGATGTAGTTTGATTTGAGTTGTTTGCGAGCAGGCAAGTCGTATCGTCTCGTAACGCCATATACACAACACGCTTACACCAAGCGAGCGGATGACTGCCCGCCCCGCCGTGCGTTACAATAGCCGAGGTTACACAATTTGCAAACGCACAATAGGCCTATAGTTAACTTATTTTTAAACGGTCTACGTTTTTTGTTTTGTTTTGTCGCCGTTTGTTGTTGAACAGATTTGAATAACACTCCAGTGGTCCTTTCTACTTGCGATTTTCGTAATTTCACTTAAGTCCAGTCTGTGTCCGTCTTAGGCTTAGTTAGCAGTTTTCCACTTCGGCCAAATACGCAAAAAATATAATCGTAGTATATCAACCCAGAAAAGAAATGTTATGCCCTCTAGAGGAAAGAATCCGATATGTTCCAAGGTAAATTATAAACGATCAGTCTATAGAACAGGTATCTCATTTCAGTTATCTAGGGTGCAATGTAACTTATGAGTATGACAACGCCATCTATATAAAAATAAATATATTTCAAATGATATGTGTTACTAATACACAGAACACTTGGAAGTAAGACAAGTAAAGACACAAGATAAAATTCTATAAAGTAATAGCAACATCTATTTTAACTTATGGAATTGAAACTTGGACGACGACGAGAAAGGATGAGCGAAGAATACAAACAAATCAAATGAAGTTCCTGAGAAAAACCAAAGATTGCACCCTTAGAGATCAAATACGAAATGATGATATAAGAACCGAGTTAAATATATATTCTATGGTCAGCAGAATAATGGAAGGACAAACAAAATGGAGATAGCATATCGAGAGAATGGAAGATATGAGACTATTTAATCAAGCAAAAAGATACAGACCTTAAGGAAGACGAGACATAGGTAGACCAAGAAAGAGATGGCTTCAGTGAAGGCGGATCAGGCTGTAACTGGACGTGGAGGAGGAGAAGAAGAAGAAGACTAATCTGTGTATAATATGGTGAGAAAAACAGAGATGTATCCCCGGAAGCGCATAAAACGAATTACACTTATTTTCTATTCGTGACATAAATAAATATTGACGTTAATTATAGCAGTCGAATCGAAGGTTACAGATCGATTTCGATAGTCGCGATTTTTTTGACAATTTATAGATTAACATGTATATTTGCGTCCTAAGTTGAGTAGACACTTCTTTGTAACGTGTCGGCTTGAAAGTATTACGAAGGATGAGCTTCAAGGGGGATCTAAAAATTGTATTTCTTATTTATTTGTTTAGAATTCTCTGCATTCTCGACATTCTTGCAGTTCTACCTAAGTAGTCCATTTCTACTGCCGATAATTTTTGGTCTTCTTCTTCTTCCCTCATCGTCCACACCTTCACGAGAACCGTATGTTAGGACCTCCTCCAACATTACTTCAAATTGTACCACTGTGTGGAGTCGCATCGTCGTCGTATTTTTACTTCCATGTTCCTTAAGGAAATGGAAGTATGATGATGGCAAAAAAAATCGTGTTCGAGATTATTGCAGATACTGATTGTACAACACTCAAAACATGAAAAAAAGTCATTTTTTGAAAAGTGTCTGTGTGTGTGTGTCTGTCTGTAGATTTTTTTTTCTATGGCAAACGATAGCCGAAAATTCAAACAGAATCAAATAATTTTTTGCATACAGCCCTGATTTGTAGAGTACTCAAGACCTATTGTTTTTGGTGAAGATCGGTTAAGGGAAAGGGGTAGTTTACCGGCAACGTTTTTTTTTTAATCAAGGGTAATTTGTTTCTATGGCAAACAATAACAGCCGCAAATTCAAACACAATCAAATAATATTTTGTATACAGCCCTGAATTGTAGAGTTCTCAAGACCTATTGATTTTGATAAAGATCAGTTAAGGGAAAGGGGTAGTTTACCTGCAACGTTTTATGTTTTAACATGGGTAATCTTTACTATGACGAATGATAACTGCCGTAAATTCAATCAGAATCAAATAATGTTTTGCACAGCTTCCTGAGCTATAGAGACCTCAATGTCTATTGATTTTGGTGAAGATCGGTTAAGGGAAAGGGGTAGTTTACCAGCAACATTGTATGTTTTAACAATGGTAATTTTTTCTATGACGAACGATAACTGCCGTACATTCAAACAAAATCAAAGATTGATTTGCATACGTTCCTCAATTGTAAAAGACTGAAGGCTTGTTGATTGTGGTGAAGATCGGTTAAGGGAAAGGGGTAGTTTACCGGCCACATTTTATGTTTTAACAAGAGTAATTGTTTCTATGATGAACGATAACTGCCGCACATTTAAACAGAATAAAATAATTTTGTGCATACCTTCCTCAATTGTAGATATCTCAAGGTCTGTTGATTTTTTTGAAGATCGGTTAAGGGAAAGGGGTAGTTTACCAGCAACATTGTATGTTTTAACAATGGTAATTTTTCTATGACGAACGATAACTGCCGCACATTCAAACAAAATCAAAAATTGATTTGCATACGTTCCTCAATTGTAACAGACTGAAGGCTTGTTGATTGTGGTGAAGATCGGTTAAGGGAAAGGGGTAGTTTACCGGCCACATTTTATATTTTAACAAGAGTAATTGCTTCTATGATGAACGATAACTGCCGCACATTTAAACAGAATAAAATAATTTTGTGCATACTGCATACCTTCCTCAATTGTAGATAACTCAAGGTCTGTTGATTTTTTTGAAGATCGGTTAAGGGAAAGGGGTAGTTTACCTGCAACATTTTATGTTGTAACAAGAGAACGTTTCCATGAAGAACGATAACTGCCGTAAATTCAAACAGAATCAAATAATTTTTTACATATGCCCCTGAGTTGCAGAGGACTCAAGGCCTATTTATTTTGGTGAAGATCAGTTAAGGGAAAGGGGTAGTTTACCGGCCACTTTTAATTTTTTAACAAGAGTAATTGTTTATATGACGAACGATAACTGCCGCACATTCAAACAGAATCAAATAATGTTTTGCATGCATCTCTGAATTGTAGAGGACTCAAGACCTATTGATTTTGGTGAAGATCAGTTAAGAGAAGGGGTAGTTTACCTGCAACGTTTTATGTGATACCAAGGTTAATTTTTTCTATGACGAACGATAACTGCCGCACATTCAAACAGAATCAAATAACTTTTGCATACATCCCTATATTGTAGAGAACTCAAGGCCTGTTGATTTTGGTGAAGATCAGTTAAGGGGCAGTTTACCTGAAACATTTTTTGTTGTAACAAGAGTAAAGTACTTAATTTTGATAAATAAAGTATCCTGATAAGAAGATGTTAATAATCCAGTGTAGAAACGTTGATGAAATATCTATATGAAGAGGCTAGTTGAACGGGGTGGGGGTAATTTTCTATAAATGAAAATTATAGTTGAAGGGGAAGGGTATAATTTTTATATGTACTACGTTATCGGCAACAAAGTAGTAGTTTGTTGTTAAAATTCCTTCCCGGGCTGTTTGGTCGTAGTCTAATGTTTTCTGCAAAACCAGACGTTTCGGCAGTATCGTCGACTGCCATCATCAGTGAAAATCGAGTGCGATAAGGTGTGGTGGTATACGTTAGTGACCACAGTACTGTGGTTAAGGCTGAAGCAATAAGTGGAAAGAAGTAGTTTCTATGAAACATTTCATTTCGTAAATGATTTTAAATATAAATCTTAGAACATGGAAGTCATGTATGGTTCTCCATACCGATATTTTAATAAAAAATGAAGTGGGTGATCGGATTAAATTAATTGTATATTTGTTTGTATGTCTGGCATTCCAAATAGTACTTACGACAGTCTAGCGCGTTAACTACCTACGCGATAATTACCGATCACTTTGTGGTGACGACAAGGTTTGTATGAACGCCAGTTAAGGCGTCCGGAGATGATGATGGATATTTGACGTCACGCGGGACATATGTGCCCATGAAACGTGGTTAATTAGAGGCAACAATGACTTCCGCCTCAAGTATTCACTAATTACTAGTCAGTAAATTAACTGGTAACGACAGCGCTATTCCATAAATTCATGTAACAATTTTCTTAGCAATCGAAACGCATTAATGAATCGATAGCTTGTCTTCATTGATACAATCGGTGATATCAAAGTCTATTTTATTAGGAGTGAACGCATTCCTTTATATGTGGTAGTTAGATATTATTTGGGCCACAGTTTGAGAGAATTAAATCGTCTTATGAGGTTTTTTAACGATTAACGATTAGACTGTTGCTCGCTTTACCTGCGCCAAACGATCAGACTGTCGTTTCATTCCGTCAAATAAATTTCGCCCTTAGCTTTAAGACGTCTCCATCGAAAGGTTTCTATCGAGGATTCAAAACATGGAATTCTATTTCCGGAATCAGTGAGGTTACCTTTGCTCGGCCATAATTATTTCATGTTCGTATTGTAAAACCGATTATCACTTAAGCTTTAGAAGTACTTTAAGATTTTATGTTTGTGTTGTAGCTATGGATCTGTGTAAGAAGATGGGTCACGAAATCCAGTCTTGTATCGTAGTACAGCACTTACCGAGATTGAACGTCAGCTTTGCCACCAACGGGGCGCAGACAAATGGAACAAATGGTACCACGACTAACGGAACCACCCACAACAAACAATATAACGTAAGTACTTTCACGATTCTCTGTACCTTAATGTAATTACATTTTGTTCTAAACGACTTTGCTTTACTTCGGTCTACGTAACAGATTATTTTTTTGTATTCAAGTTGTATTACAATCTATCCAGCAAACGTAATCAGTAATATCAGTGGCGGAGACCTCTATCCCCCTCCCAGAGGGCTAAAGGAAAAATCGGTATGGAGAACCATACATGACTTCCATGTTCTAAGATTTATATTTAAAATAATTTACTTGAATTCGGTTCGATAATTTCTAAAAAAAGTATATGAACCGTTCCTCTGTAAACACGTGCAGTTACACTGGCCAGCGATCCACAGGAAGCAAATCGCTGTCCACGCTGGACACCTTTTCGGCTTGCACGCGTTTTGTTGGTGTGGGTTTCGGCAAATAACGCGAATTGTGTGTGTGTGTGTGTGTGTGTGTGTGTGTGTTCTGCCTGCCTTTTTATTGCGGTAATCAAAATAATAAAACTTTGGAAACGCAAACATTACATAATTGGGATACGCTTCCCTACCAGGAACGATATGTTTTCACTCATACATGATTTAAATTAAAATGAAAAAATTATAATTTCATTGCCTGGCAACAAAATTATTTTATTTTTAACAATTACCATTGTTTGAAAAAGTTTAAACAAATTTTCCAAGTACTTTACTCTTGTTGAAACATAAAACGTTGCAGGTAAACTACCCCTTCCCCTTAACCGATCTTCACGAAACTCCTCTACAATTCAGGGACGTATACAAAAAATTATTTGATGCTGTTAGAATATGCTGCAGTTATCGTTCGTCATAGAAAAAATTACCCTTGTTAAAACATAAAACGCTGCTGGTAAACTACCCCTTTCCCTTAACCGATCTTCACAAAAAACAATAGGCCTTGAGTCCTCTACAATTCAGGGCTGTATGCAAAAATTTATTTGATTCTGTTTGAATTTGCGGCTGTTATCGTTTGCCATAGAAAAAATTCTACACAGATAAACAGACAGACACACACACACACACAGATACTTTTCGAAAAATGACTTTTCTTCATGTTTTGAGGGTAGTACAATCAGAATCAGCCGTTATCTCGAACAAGATTTTTTTCGCCGTAACCATACTTCCATTTCCTTATGGAACATGGAAGTAAAAAGACATGTCAGAAATTAATAAATTAAAAGAATTGTGTCGGATAAAGTAATCCGGATAAGTTGTGTAGTCAAATAATTCGAGTTCAATAATTAGTTCGCTTAAATAATCTGACAAATTAGTTATGTGAGTATAAATGTTTTTAAGTGCCTTGCGCTATGGCCATCTTCCGTGTAGGCCTACACATTGCTAGTTACAGCAAAAATAATTAGACGTGAAACGGCTGCCGGGTTGCGCTGTGTCACGAGATCTCATTGCGTATGCGTTACTCTGACGCGTTGTTTTCGGACCAATTATTTTGTGTTCAGAACAGCGACATGGATGGTGTATCACATGGTTGTGTGTCATGGTTGGTTACCTCACACCTCATATCCCCCTGCTGCCATCTGTGTGAACCGTTTTATGTCTAACCATTTCATTTCTAACTAGTGACTGATGAATGGTTCTAATTTTTATCGTAGTTTTTGAGGTTATGTTCTCTTAGCGTGCATGAAAGAGATAGCCTTCAAATATTTATTCAGTCCCTACTGTATCCAACTCGGTTAACGATATGCATAGCGCAATACACTCAAAATTTAGTAACTTTATTCCACAGTAATTTAAAAAAAAATGTTTACATTAAACAGTCTTTACTTGCCATTCAAATCTCGTCCGGATTCGCCTGTGGTTGTCCACGGTTTTTCGATTCGTATTTAACACATTCGTTCGTGTTTTTTTAATTCAGTGCTTCATTACCATTTAGAAAACAAATCAACAATTAAATCTTAAATCGTATCTATTATTCCGTACGCGTTAAGACCGAATGCGGTTTACAAACTATTCATAGCTTCGTACCGTCTATCTGATTTGTACGCCTAGCTTCAACAAAATTTGCTGCCAACCATATAGCCTACTTATGCACCCCGCAGCGCCATTTTGAAATCTTTGTTTCTGTTTTCTGAAAATCTGTGATTCACTTTTGTGACAAAACGAACAGACCGATGTAATTCCATTTACGGCAAATATTTTCAGATACGTACTCACTAAGGCGAAGTTTCAAAAATTCGTACAAAACATTTAAGACTGTCAGTGGCTACACAAGGTGGGAGAAAATTTGACAGAAGACGCCAGTTTCCTGGTATCGTTTATTTTATTTATACTGTAATATAAGACGTCTTCTTTACTGTTTTGTGACTTAAAAATTCTTTTAGATATCATTAATATAGCTCTTAGGTTTCCACGCTTAATTTCTAGAGTACAACAATATAAGTAACAAGTAACGAATTCTCGAATTCTTTTCTTTAATTTTTGTAGCTTTATTTTAAAAAAATCAACAACCACAGAACCTGCCAGAACGTCCCCCTCCCCCTCAGAAGGAAATTATGGAAATATTTATATAATATGGCTATCCACCTGAAAATATTAACGACTGATTGAAAACTGACAGGACATGCAAAATATGCTTGCAGTGAAGCACCTCCAGTACAAAAACTACGACGCAACAGATAAAAAGTTCATATTTTTTAATATAACATATTATAATTATATTTTAAAATTTACTAATAATAATTTATTTAATACTATTGAAGTTTATCATGCCCCATAAGAAATGTGTGGCGGTGACGTTAAAAATTCGCACTCGGAGAATACAATAATCGACTTCCATGAAATTTAAGTCAGTGTAGTCCGTAGATAATTGGTTAAAATATTATTTTTAAAAAATTCTTAAATACATCTTTAGAAAATAAACGTTTTTTCTAGATCTTTTATGAAATGTCTTGGTAAATTTCCAGATGCTATTGTTACATAAATTAACTCGGTTGCTAAGCAACAGCGATCTATACCAGAATTGCAGTGCGGCATTTCTTTCTGCAGTAAACATAAGAAGTCACGCTTTATGGCGGGTATTGGTCTTATGTATTGAGTTTTATAGTTAGTTCAGATCTACAGAACTGGATATTTTCAATTTATAGCTATTTAAAATTTTTAAACTGAACATTATATGTATTTATAAATTAACAAATTTATAAAACAAGTGTGCTTTACAATAGAACGTATAATAGAACGTTAGCGCAAATATGTTAATATTCGTTAAGTTAATACGTTAAATATAATTTGTTAAGTAATATGTTTTATTGAATTACTGTATATCTATTGTTATGAAAATTAATTTCCAAACTAAGCAACAAGAATAAATTTGCAGTTAATTGTTAAGTGAAATAAATTATTATGTTATATACATATATATATATATATAGACTATATATATATTTATTTATTTAATATCAACGGAACCAATTTCTCCATAAGTATTTCTATTGGATATGTTTAATTATGTTTGTTATATCACAAGAAAGTTGTATATTATTTTAGTTTTTCCCCGAGTGGATAGTAATGGACACTACCATGGCCGGCTCTACTAGAACGCCGGAATATTAAACGTGGCAACACTGGAAGCAGCTGATATTTGAGGCCGACTAGACGATCTCTTAATTTATATGCATTTCAATCATCAAATCGTGTCATTTTAATTGCCGGTTAACAGCAGTTTTATAATTCTACATTTTTTGAAAATTAAAAGTTTATTATATAAAAGGCCATTATATTATTTAAAAAATATAATAATTAACTCATTCGTATGATACGAGTTCAATAATTCGAACAAAATTAATTCATTAGGCCTAACACTAACTCACTAATTTCTTCAACTTAAACGTATAGTACTAAGTGCACACATACCTATAATTTATATTTAGCTATAAATAGGCCTACTCATTATTTTAGTAATGCTATGAAATTAAATCAAAACATAACCTGTTCTCTTTAGTTATTTTATTACACTATGCTTATAGGGTAGACCTCAGACGCAACGTTGCCACGTTTAATATTCCGGTCTTCTACTACCCATCACAATAATTCATGGCGTTTGTAATACCTTAGGTGCTGTTTAACGTATATTTTATTTATATAAATAAAATACTCTCTATTTTAAATCTCCTATTAGTATGTTATATCAAATTAAATTTCAGAAATATAATTGTTATAAAAATTAATTTTGTTACTAAGTAACACAGGTCAATTATTCATTATTGAATTTATATGTTATTAAATTAACAATATAGATGTGTGTGCGTGCGTGTGTGTGTGTGTGTGTAAAAGTAGATAATATATAAAACTGTTTTCTACGTACAAAATTGAAGTGATAACAAAGCCCCTTTCAGCTAGTACAAATAAATCGTATGTACCACTGCAACATTTATTTTTGTAAATACAACTTTTTTCTTGCATTGTTGCAATGACCGGAACTTTGACGTTTGGAACTGCAGAGAACTTCGTTCATCACACAAAAACTTATTTCACGTACTCAGTTCATGTTATGGTTGTACTTGAGATAGCACTTACGTATTATTCGATTACTTTTGCTTCACTCTATAAACGACTCGGAGACGAGGGAATCTTTTTGTCCCTCTTTTTACTGGTTTACTGTATTCGTGTCACATCTGCATAGGCACGTATGTATCGATTATTGTTACAATGAACACACACAATTGAAACTGTGAATGGAAGCAGTATATATTTATATTGGCCGCGTTAGTCACACTGGAGTAATTTATGCCGCCACATTAACAAGTTATTTATAACTGTCGCTTTTGTACAGAGGGGCCGGCTGATACTGTAATCCGTGTTTGATGCTTGTCCTACCTCCGACAATCCGACAAACTGCTGTTAACGTGTCATCTGATACGTTGCAGTGTTTTCTTAATCGAACGATTAAAAGAAAAAAAACGAGAAAGGAGTGTAAAGGCCCACTGGAGGCCTGGGGCGGATTTCTTTCTGAGGCCCCCTTCTCCCATAAGACGGTTTTTATAATCCGGTTTATCTTTAAGTCCTACGTAGCAACAACTCTCTACTGTTATATATTTATTGACTAATTACTGTATTGATAGACATCTAGTTAGGAAATATTATAAGAACCTGTAGTAATGTTTGAAATAAAAGTCATAAATATAAAACAAAAATAAAGTATGAATATATTTCTAATAATAAACTTACTTTTATAAATTTTTTAATATCCGTAAACACTTTATGAGGTAGGGTTGTAAAAATCTTTTGAATCGATCGATTAAATCTTGGACCTCTCCTACTGTTGGGTATCAGGACGTGATAATAGAACATTTAGAAATGCATTTAAAAATTTACCAAAAAAACTTAATTTTCCAAATCTGGAGGCTCCTTACTAAGTGGGGTCCGGGGCGGTCCGCCTCCTCGCCCCCCTTTAGTCCGCTTCTGTAAAGGGTGTAACAAAATGTAAAAGTTGGATTTTCGGAGTTACAAAAAATTGTAATAAAAAAAATTTTGTTTGAAAAAATTGTATTTATTTAGTTATTTAATTATTTATTTGTATGCTTAATTATTTAATTATTTATTTTTAATTCTTTTATTTATTAATTTAATTAAATTAATAGCTTAGAATAACCAGAATTGTTTTTCCGCGTTAACTAGATTATCTCCGGTAATAATCGATTAGCGGTCTTTCGTTATTCTATGAGGGTACTCCTTCAGTGATGTTATTTCCTTCTTTTCTTGGAGTCCAGGTGTCAAATATTATCTAAAATTCTTCTATCTATATTTTTACCAATAAATGAAACTCAAAATTATAATATTCAAGGAATTTATTAACATTATTGAGACTAATCGGTTTTGAATCGATTAATCACAAACTCGTATCTCAGGGCGGTTAATTTCAGTATATAAATTATTAATGTTAAATTACAGGTTCTTTGAGCTGTTATTATAATAGTCAGAGAAAGAGCAAAGCTGAAAAGTACAACACTTACAGAAAAAACTTCTTAATTATAAAAAAATAGAAATATTATTTTAAATATAAATGTTAATAAATTAGATTTCTCGAACCAGACTCATGATGCTGTTCTGCCGTCACCGCAAAGGATTCTGGGAGTAGTCCAAAATGGCCGCCCCCGTGCTGAATGTATACGAGGCGTCTTCACTGCAGAATTCTTTCAAGTAAATGTTGGTTATTGGTGTATTCCTCTTCCAAGCAGTAGTGGTTAATTCCTCTTCATCACAGTGTAATTATTCGGGAGTAGTGGTCAGTTGTTCGGCACGGCAATCAGTGTTCAATGTGTTCTTGTTCCAATGGTTGTGAGATTTTACAATGTCCAATTTTGTGTCGATAAAATTTTGAATTCACGTTTATATAGTTCTGTTATCTGGATGACGACTTCAAATCTTCATAAATAGATTAATTTGGTTGATTCCAGGTTAACTCAGTGTTGATTAATCGTATTTTTCAATTTCTCGGGGTTATTTTTTATAGGTTTAGTTATTTATTTTCATCTTTTTTGGGGATTTCTAATTTTATTACATGTGGTTGTTTATCTAACAGTTGTTCTTTTATTATGGATCTTTGTCTATCCTGGGCATTTCCTGACCTGCTCCTATACTACCTGGGTATAATTACTTTATACATTGGCCTATCATTATTTTTCTATAATTTCTTATATATTGCATGGTTGGTTTTAATTTATTTTATCTCTTCGAACTATTATTTCACTACACTGTGGTCCTTGACTAATTTTTATAGTAGTTTTCATTGATGTCATTTTATTTTTATTTTATATATGATTATTTATTAAATTAGAGCAATGTGGATAATCTGTCATGCTACAAGGGTTTTCCGAAAAGGGATCTGTTTCATCTGCTTACGGTAGTGTGAATAAATTAATATAAATGAATGTAACAGTTTTTGCTGCGGTTTAGTTCAAATTCATAATTTTTTTGTATGGAACGTGATTCTGAGTGGTCAGGAACTATATATCATTAGAAGGACAGACAGGAACAAATAAAGTTTTTTAAACTTGGGCTAATGAAAAACTTAAAGAAATGAATGGATTATGGGCTGAGCAGTGATAAAGTCTTTAAGACTAGTAGCGTAATGCGGAGATTCGGTTAAAAGGAGGGCCACGTAAAATTCTTTCATTCATTACAAAGGTAATTTGTTTAGAATTTTCTTGTCTTTTTAATGAACCAAAGTCACCTTTTAGAGATGAACAATTTAAGTGCAAAAGTATTTTATAAATATAGATGACGGTCATTTATAGTTTTCTCTCGAAATCTATAGTAGGGTTATCTTCATGACTCGTAGGTAGATAGATATTTATATCGAGAGAGAGAGAGAGAGAGAGAGAGAAGGGAGCATGTTTGAAGTTTTCGTAGGGGGAGCATACACTATTGGTACTTAGTTACAATACTCGTTACATAAGACAAACGTTTGTTCAAAAGTGTCATCAAAAGGAGAAAATACGGATGACTAAGGCATTTATTAACCACATAAATATCGCCATGCACGAGAGACCACTTGAGGCTCGAGACACGAAGCAATCGAGGACATCGAGCCCACTGTATCTCGCAGCCCCTCGATGTTGCTGAGTTATCTTCTCACTGTGAACTGTTCATAACTATGAGGAAATACAGTGTTCCCTTTACACACGTTGTGAGCGATTGCTATCCTATCGGAACTTTTGTAATCAAGACTGTTGCAAAACAAATTGTGCAATTCTGGCGGCCTGAAGCCTTTCAAAAAAATGCAAGACTGTTCCGACTAACAGAGCAGCTCTGACAAAATGGGTACGCCCGGGACCCTTGGTAGTGTCTTTACACACAGGTGATCCATACCGCTTCCAAGGGGTTGCCTACCAGTGTGTGTGTCTGAGAGAGAGAGAGAGAGGGGAGAGAGAGACGTTTTGCGGTTAAGTCCCGCTTTATGTTTTGCTGTTTTTCCCCGAAGAGTTTTCCTCAACGTCGCTGTATATCTATCTTTGCCAGCTTCATTCAGATTCCTTCACCTTCTCGATGACTTGGGAGGCATTATCATTCCATGTCAGTCATAGAGGAAAAACCTGTCAGAAAAAGGCAGAAAAGGATCTTCCTAAACGTTGCGGAAAATACTTAGGGAAAAAAGCAAAATTCAAACCTGATAGCAAAATTCGGATATAAAACCCAAACCGAGACTTCGTATCAGACCCACAAATTCTAAGAGTTGTGTGTGTGTGTGTGTGTGTGTGTGTGTGTGTGTTATATGAAGGTGCCAGAAAATATAATTAACACTGGATTAAACCAATCAGTTAAATTAAATATCGTATTTCTACTCGTATCTTCGTACAAATCTCAGTTGAACAATGCAGGGGTCAAGGAACACTTATTCCCAAGTACACAAAAAACAATATTCTATTCGTTCAACGCGCAGTTTAAAATCGTTTGATACACTGGAGGCGACTTACAAAGTTAAATAGAACATCTTTAACGCGAGCCTTTTCTTTATTGCTAATGGAATATGATGACTCGCCAGATAACTTAATTATGCATTATGAGCTAACAATAGCAAAGAACGTTCCAGAATGACACAAAATAAACAATTGTATTGAAGATTCCTGGGTTACAGATAATCTATATGGGCGAAGCCCAGATCAGTCAGTTGCGATTTGTTTTATAGCGGTGTGGTTGTGAGCTGTAGCCAGTACGAAGTTTTGTTAGATGTTAATTTGATTTTAACTGGGGTTTAGTAAATTTAATAACTGCAGTGACTATTATTGTCTATTTTGTGAAGTGAGTGGGAGTTATTGCAATCGTGAAGAAAGGCTGTTGACTTCAGTTAGGTTTGGTAAAAGTATTTAATAAAACTTGGATTATTTGTACGTCTCTGGTATCAGATTAATTCCACCATTAAAGATCATCAACCACGTCACAATAATTTTTCAACCAGCACTTTCCTTGTTTTGTAATCTCTTCTTTTGGTCCGGTTAAACAAACTTATAATTCGTTTTAAAGTTATAGCCGAATTCCCTGTGACGTATTGAACTGCTGTTGCGTTAGTGGTCCATTGTGTGCTATTAAACAGTCCCGATTGTAAACGCCTGATCCACATTATTTGCATAATGAGTTGACAGTGAGTAGTTACGAGAATCGGCACAGTACCCGGAAACGTAAACGTTACGTATTTCCTTCTGCTTCATTGTTGAAAGGAACGTTCCATTTATTGTTACACCATGCTGTAACACAGTCCTCTGTGTTGTGTGATGCACTTATGGATCTGTTGTTCGCTCTTTTCTTGATTTTACTGGCGTCCAGTGGTATAACTGATGGTCATACTAATGTGAAATACACAGGCATGACGTTTGTTAATTTAGAAACAAATTACTTTCTGTTAAGGAAGAATAAGTTATTTTTTTAATTTTCATCTAACTGTTTTAAAGAATAGTACTTATAATTTTTTGACAATAAGTCTATTATTTATACATATCATACAGAGTATTTTTTTTTTAATTTTGAAGGAACAATTTAAAATTGTTTCCGTAGTTTTCTCTACTTTCATGCTGTTGAAGCGGAGTGGAGTTTCCTCAACAGTTTATGATGGAGGGCCCATTTATTAAGCTATTGCTGGTATCCAAGGCTTCTTCTTTCAGATTGTCACTATTACCAATTAAAATAATGATAAGAAACTGACAAAACAACAAACAATAACAACAGCAACAATGATGATGGCATTTTTTTTACAAAGAAAAATTTGCTGTACAAATGTCCGGATAGCTGCACACTTTCGGGGTTTGTGAGTTTGGGTACTATACCCGACCCACTAAAAGACCACCTCTCTTTCATCTTCTAGGACACAAGCCTGGAATTATTTGACACATTACTTTGTGCTAGGCCTGTTGTTCTTCAGCCCTAGAGCTCACGTCTGGCTTGTTATTCTTCTTCTACGTTATGTTGCCCCAGTCTATAGTCTTCGTCTGAAGAATCTCTTATGTGAAGCATGCCACACAGTTCCTCTTGTCCTCCCCTCAAACTATCACTTCGACGATGTTATCCGGGGAGATCTCCTGCCTTGCAACGATCTCCTCTGTTGGTCCCATCTGTCGCTGAGGAAGAAGCTATCATTGATATCGTCTGCAGCTCCCGGGCAGTACTGGCAGTCTGATGACTCAGCCTTTCCAACTTTCTTCAGTTAAGATCGAAAATGATGGGTGATAACAACAATATAATAGTAATAATAATAACAACAACAACAGCAACTCCCTGCCACGGCATTTATCCCTTTGAGTTCATACATACATACATAGAGCCCAGATCGAGCCTTGCCCTCCAAAAGAAATTGTCTCCACTTATTCCTGTCCTCAGCCATCCGCCACCAATTCACTGCGCCCAGCGTCCTCACATCACTGCCGACCTGGTCCAACCATCTGTTCCTCGGTCTTCCAATCTTCCTTTTCCTATTGGTTTGTGTGTCATAGTTCTTTTTGCTGTACATTTGTCATCCATTCTCTGAACTTGTCCTCCCCATCTTAATCTATTAATTTTGCAAATCGGATAACTGTAATGTCATTGTACTTAGCATGTAATTCATTATTATTTCTCTTTCTCCAGACTCAGTCCTGTTGAATTGGCCCATAAGTCCTTCTTAGTATCTTCCTTTCAAACACAGCCAGCCTCTGTTCATAAATTTTCTTACGTACCCAGGCCCCTTTGACCTCAGGCTTATATTGTCTGACCGTCTCTTCCTTGATGTCTCTGTCTGTTTTGGTTTTTTCATTTACTGAGAGTATGCCTAACTTTGCTCCTTTGCTCTAATCAAGTCATTGTTAATGTAATCTGCTCTTGGACAGCCATTAATTGATCTCAAAAATTTCATCTCAGCTGCCAGAATTCATGATTAATTACTTGAACTTGTTAGGAACTTCAACTTGTCCTGCTATGGTGTAAGAGTACACATGTCATGCTCGTTTGCTTGTAAAATTTTACTCGAGTGCATTTTGTAATTTTTGTGTTTAAAGCTAATAATAACAATAATTGTTAATAAAATTGAAGAAATAAATCAAATTCGTTAGCCAAAATGTGATAAACAAATTATATATGCAACACACAGACACTCACTCACTAATGGTAACATTGTCCTAGTAATCCACAAGTTGGATTCTGTTAAGGATTCAATTGCCGATCGTTACCCATGTCTTCATAATAAATGCCCCCTTTATTTAAAAGCTGTTATTTAGTTTAGTTAATTTTTTATTTATTTTGCATTCAGATTATATTTAGTTTTTACAGACACTTGACCTTCCCTTAGCTCCTACAACCCCCCCCCCCCATCTTCACACCCAACACATGTCCAGATCTTCACGCCCTAAACAGGTGTTCACCACCGTATTATAACATCCTCTGTTTAGTTGTTCACTGATGTCTTTGACAAGAGCCTGAGAAGTTGAAACAGGTGTCTGATTTAATAAAAACTGTGAAATATACCAAGTGTTTATATATTTTTAAAAACCTTTATAATAAGAAGTCTGAGCATAGAGTATAATATATTTTGTATCTAAATCTAAGGTTCCTATGAAAGAAGGCAGAGATGTCTGGTGGCATGAAGAAATGGAAGACACCTCAACGTCATGTTATCCTGTCTGGGTTGCAGCTGAAGATCCGCTGTTTATGTTGTACACTAGGTAAAAATATATCTCTTTGCCAACATATTTAAAAATATCCTGTGAGACTACTTACATCATTTTTAAGTCTCGGTGTCAAAGCAGGTTGATAAAGCTTCATGCATTATACATTATTTAATACGAATAAGTAGTAGTTTAAATGGGGTCAGCAACATACTGAATAAAACACACGCACGCATGTGCACACACACACACACACACACACACACACACACACACGCATTCACATGCACATATAATTTGTAGCTCTCTCACTTTTGTTATTCACAATAAAGTCAACACGGTGTAATATTATAATTGTATTTTATTTGATAGTGTCATAGATCTTACAGAAATTAAATCTTAATGTCTTTTAATTTAAAATATATAAAACATAACAGCAGATGTACAAAATTTAATCATTAATAATAAAAAAAACGTTTGACGAGAATATATTTTATTTTGTATATTACATATGTTTCGATAGTAATCTATCATCATCAGATGTAAATTAAAATTTTTATCTGAAATTAATAATAATATAACTTTTAATTTATATCTGATGATGATAGCTGGATTACTAACAAAACGTATGTAATTTACAAAATAAAATATAAAAGTTTTTTTTAATATAAAATAACAAGAAAAATTTGAGCAATTATGAATAAAATTTAATTAATACTTTTATTTTTAGATGCTGTCATTTAAATTCACAAAATCTTAAAACACAGTGTACAATAAGCTCTTGAAGAAGTATGTAATAATATATTCATTTGAAGAAATAATAATGATGTTATTTTCTACACTTTACTTGGTAATACATTGGTTTTTAATAATGTTGCTAAGAGGTATTTTTCGTTAAATGTAAAGTTGAAAACTAAAATGGTCAAATATATTAATGATCAAATGATGAAATATTAAATACTAATGATCAAATATCCCTCTAAAATAACTTTCTACATTGAACACACGAGTAAAATTAGTTCAATTTTCAAATAGACTTAGCATTGTTTACGGCCAAGATGAACAGCAGGCTGGATTAACAGTTTGATTTTGTGTACAACAGAGGTGGCTTTCAGTTATAAGGCATAATTAATTTTGAGACCCAAGCAGATTAACAGTAGTTTATTATAGGTGGACCAATCCACTAGTTACATGAGTAATTAATTCTGTCAATAGAATAGAGTGTGCAAATTGCACAAACTATAGTATGAACAATCACACATAGATATGCACGTATTTTTTTTTATAATCATAAGTCCCAATCATTTTACCTGGCTCATCTGTTATTCAGTTTATCTCTTAAAACATTATGCCTCACATTCCCTACAATGGAGTTTTTCCAAATGTTGTTTAGCATTCAAGCACAGGCAAAAAACGTTAGTAATGACATGTGAGTATTAATGTACTGAAAGTATGAAAAATAACTTTCCGAAAACAATAAAATAATTCACTACAAATGATAAATGAGACACTTGAACTTATACGATAAATAGGCAAATTATGAATCTAGTTCATAATGTAAAGTAAGTGATATGTAATCTTACATGTACATAAGATTTTTTATTGTTTCCACTTCCTATATTTTGTGTTGTTTTTTTCAACACTATGAATGTGTAAGTGTAAATGTACCAATTGAGAACATTTTTAAAAGAGGAGTACCATTTGAAGGCTGTCAAACAATAAACAAGTAAGAAGAAATTGTAAACTGTTTCCAGAGTTCAATAGAAATTATTTATATTCATTTTCTATGAACAGTAGTTTGTATTTATGTTATTTATATATGTTTCCATGTCTAGTGATTAGAATCCATCTGGCAAAGGGTTTTCTCAGCTCGTTTTGTAGCAAACCTATAAGCCATTGGTAGACAACTTAATTTTTAACTGGAGAGTTACTAAACTTCACAAAAGCTTATAATGAAGTTGTTGGTACAATCCAAACTGAGGACTCGTATTTGGCAACAAATGCCAAAAATCTGTCATTGTTTGAGTGGATGGATATCCCCACAAATGTAGAGATTTTAATCTTAACACATACTACCTTATAGTATTTTTGTGACCTTATGGTGTAAGTTGTTTAAATAATGGACTATGAATTGACCTGAAGAAACTCTTTGCAAGATGGATGACATGCTGTTAAACTTTGGAAGGCCCATGCCAAATTCAAATCAGATAAAGCTAATATTTTTCACTTAAAAAAGCTGTGTAAAGAAAATCTCTCAATATTAGTAGGAAACCTCTAAAAAATTAAAAAAAAACTTCAACAATTATAATATAATACTAAACTTTGATACTTCAAAATACTAAATACTTTGAATATGATATAAATACTCTCAGCTGTTACAAATAATAATTATTATTACTACTTTAAATAATTAATTTTAATTATAATATTAAAATACAATAACACTTGTGTTATAATTATCTTATATTTTATTTTAATGTGCAATTTTTATAACTATGAAATTTTTTTATTTTGAATGATGCATGTAACAAAATTATGTTTGTTTTATAGCGGATCAACTGGCAAACCCAAGGGCGTACTGCATACAAATGCGGGGTACCTTATATATGCAGCAACCACATTCAAGTATGTGTTTGACTACCATGTAGGAGATATATACTGGTGTACAGCAGATGTTGGATGGATCACTGGACACACTTATGTTGTCTACGGTCCATTAGCAAATGGTGCCACATCAGTAATAGTAAGTAGAAACTATGTATTTTGCCTCTTCAATTAAAATAAACCATAAAATAATCTGTTCTATGGAAGCCTCTCAATATTACTTATGCTCAAAAGCATAACTAAGGTCTCATGGACTCCTACAGTGAATAGACCCCTCTCTCTGCACATATAAACAGTTATGAAGGTACCAAACCTTCTTCTTCTTCTTCTTCTTCTTCTTCTTCTTCTTCTTCTTCTTCTTCTTCTTCTTCTTCTTCTTCTTCTTCTTCTTCTTCTTACATGGTAGTCAAACACCATGGATTCTCATCCATTTTATTGTATTGTATCCAGTTTTATTTATTTTTATTAATTTTATCATTTATCGAGTATATATATTCAGCTCTTGCCTTATGTCTGCATTTCTTATGCGATCTCTTAGGATGCATTCTTTGACTCTCCTTAAGAATTTCATTTCAGCAGCTTCAATTAATTTTCTCTGACTTTGAGTGAGTGTCCACGATTCACTCCTCTACATCAATACTGGTGCCGCCATTACTTTGTTAAATTTCTATGGTAAAATATAGACCTTTATAGATAAAAATATAGGTTCCAAAGGTGCCAAATATAGGTATAAAGATACCAAACCTTTATAGACAAAAATATAGTAAAACACAATCAGTGTTTACAAATATTTTCTGACTTTAGATCAAAACAGTTACTTCAGTAGTTTCATTTGTTACTATGGAAAAATAGCACAGCTGAATAAAGATTACTGCCATACTTTGTTATTCAATCTATCAAAATGTAATTATTTAAGTATTCATGATAAGTAACTGTTGATGTGAAATAAGTTGATGCAAATTATTTAAATTCATGATACAACAGAACATCATATGCCTGCTTGTGGCCTGCTAATTTACCACTAGTTATGTTTGTGTACAAATCTGTTTTAAAACTAAACTATAAAGAAAGTTTGATTTGCTAAATGTTTTATTTAATTTTCTTTTGAGCAGATATTTATAGAAACAAAAAATCTTGAATGTTTCCTCTTTGTTGTACGGTTCAGATAAATATATGTATATATTTATAGTAGAGTATTTGTTTGTGAAAACACGAGTGTAAGTTAAACCTTTGAATATTCTGTGTAAATGGTAATTGTAATTTTAGCCATACACGTGTAGACATTCAGACATAAGTCAGTTTTAAAACTATACAAAGACAGTTTCATTTTCTTCAGTATATTTCTCTTACTTTCTGAAGACTGCTGGATGTTAGATTCTTCATATTAATAATATGAATCATCCTTAATTGATTACATTATTAAAATTAACTGTTTGTAATAAACTTACACTGATTTTTGTAAATTCGTTTCCATAAATTTTTAGTTATTTTTATATCTGTCAATAAATGAAAAAACTGTTTGATTTGAATAAATAATTAAATTATTACATAATTTCACTTTGATTAATTTATGTCACTTTATGATTTGAACAAATTTTTGTCTCGTAACAGAATATATTCCATTAAATGTAAAATAAATATGAATATACAATAAAATTATATTCTATCTTGAACACGTGCAAACTTAATACATGTTTCAATTTCAATTCTTTCAGTTTGAGGGAACACCGTTCCACCCAGACAACGACAGATTTTGGTCAATTGTTGCCAAGTACAAGGTCACACAGTTTTACACCGCGCCAACAGCTATCCGAGCTTTAATGAAATTTGGTGAATCTCCAGTCAAAAAGTAAGTTTATAATGAGCAAGTATTAGATTTGTATGTGAATGTGCGTGTGTTTCATTAACTGCTTCCCTGATTACCCCAAGTTGGGTAGACATTTGTGGTTCATATTGTACTATCCTGAGTCATATTTGTACTTAATTTTCTATTTTATATCGTTCCACATAAATCTGGGCAAAAGTTGTGTTCGTGGCAGCACCTTCTGTACATTATAGATCTCTAGTGTGATTGTCAGTTTGCTCCAGTAAGCCACAAATTGGGGGGGGGGGGTATGTGTTAGAGCATGATAAATTAATACATATTAAAATTACAATATGGTGTTTAAACTAAAAGGTTCTAACAATTTTTTTTTCAATCACAGTTGGTCTTTGTTCTTTTGTTGTCACATTTGTATTTGTTTGTACAATAAACTTCTAAGACAAACATGTTTTTTTTTAGTTTTTGTTGTCTTTATTCATAACAACTCTCTCTCTCCTCATCAATCACCTGACTCATTTGATGAGTACCTCCTGCTCCGTCTACCCTATTTTTACATAACTCCATAATTGTGTATTGACTTTCATCTTATATAAATTAAAAATTAATTTTTCACACTTTTTATCTGTACTTGCAATAACAGGAGGTTATAATTATAATATAATATCTTTATTCCCAATATTAAAGTTTACAATATTCATTACATTCACAGCATTACCTAATCACCACAAACCGTGAGCAGTGACAAGTTAAGGTTTATTAAAGATCTTGTTATATTTTTAATACAACATGTAGCAATCTATCGTAAGTCCAGTGGTTGATTTCTAAAATTGTACCGGAATGCATCAATTCAAAAATTGTACAGGCACAAATATACTTATATTTTATATTAGCCTATAAGTTTACATCAAGTCATTATAAAGGAGGTCTACATTTTTAAAGTCTTATAAAATATGTAACATACATATAAACTTGTATATAAAAATATAATAAAGTTTACAGACATTTCTAAAGAGCTTCATCGTCAGGTTAGGCTCACGATAATCGAAAACATGTCACTCATGATGGCATCATCCCAGAGCCTCAATCAAACTCTAAGTGATGGTTTCAGTAGTTCGGACATTTTAAAAAAGTTTCCATAGTTTCATCATTGTGTCATCATATTGTTTGTTTCTTGACCTTTTCTTTGTATCCAGTGTTGTATGATGGCTTGAAATTAGCCTTGAATCCACATACTGTACTTTGATGGATCAAATAAACGGAGAGGAAGTCCCTTAATTTTTACAAATAAGAGGCTGGATATTTTTGTATCCAAGAGGTTCTGGAATGCTGTTCCGGCACGTTCCCCCTGAAATCAAGCCCTGCATAAGTCTGATTAGCTTGTATCGCTAACAATTTTTGTCACATATTCATTGTGCAGTCACTGAAACCGTATACAAATACTTGAGCATATTAAAACATAGGTCCTAAACATTTCAAAATTAATCCCAACTGAAATAATCCTGTTTTTAACCTTAATTTATGTCATTGATTACAACTAAATTATATTATTAACAACTATTATTTATAATATGAAATAATTAACCTAATATTTGACAGTTATGGCAATTTTCAGTAGTAAACAAATCACAAATGAAAACACAAATTAAATTCACTTCTGTTAATGACACCTTCTCGTGTGGTTGAAATTATTTTTAACGGTATGTAGGGTGATAATGATATTCTTCTCACTTTTTATTTATTAGCCAAGATTTTAAATGTTCAAGAATTTTTTATTTTTTGTGTCAGTAAGTAAACATTTATAGAATTTAGTACAGAAAACATAAATAAACTTGTTATATATTTCCTTTTTAACTAAGAGTATCAAAAGAGTTATAAAGAATTCTTCTACGCCTGAGAATATAAAGAATATACATTATATGGATTTAATATATAATTTTATATAAATCAAATGTGCTCAGGATATTTTACTGGTTTCTAACTTGCAAGTTTTGTTACGATAAACTTTACATAAAGTTCAAAAAACGATAATAAAAATTATGATGTTTTCAGTAACACATTGTGGAATGCAATGTTTAAGGGGAATTGCTGAGAAATAAAGCTAGTAAATAAAAGACTTTAGAAAAAATATAAACATTCCTACCTCAAATTACTCAACAGAATTCAGATATCTGAGTCTCTTAAATCAGAAAGAATCATCATCATCATCGTAATCATCTTCATGGATTAAACCAAAATGGTTTGTTCTGGTCTCAAATAGGAAACGATTAGAGCTGGTCACTCCAGCACTTCCTCGGACATCCCACACCTCTCTGCCCCCTCGGCTTTTAGTTCCACAGTTGTTTGGAGATGCGGCAGTCATCCATTCTGCAAAGATGTTCCCACCAATTCAGCCGATACTGGGCAATCCTGTCAAGTAGACTCATAATATTCAGTTCCTGCCGTATATCTGTGTTTCTTCTATGATCATGGAGAGTATACCCTGCCACGTGCCTGAGAAATCTCATTTCAGCCACTTGGATGCCACTGGCCTGGGCTTTCGTTAAATCCAATTCTCAGACCCATAAAGAAGTGTGGGAAGAGCCACCACCTTGTAGAATTTTAGGCATGTTACTTTACTTGCTGACTTAAGGGTTCATCAGAAAGAATGATATACTAAAAATACAATAATTCTTTCTGATTATTAAAAATGTGTATATTTTCAGACACAATCTGAGCTCACTGCGAGTACTGGGAACAGTAGGAGAGCCCATTAACCCTGAGGCATGGCTGTGGTATAACAAAGTCGTTGGAGGTGAGAAATGTTCTATTGTTGACACATTCTGGCAGACAGAAACTGGAGGCCACGTGCTGACACCATTACCAGGTTGCACTCCTATGAAACCGGGATCAGCAGTACGTCTACGTTTTTGCATTATTTCATTATGATTTTTTAAATTGTATATTTTATATTGTATAATGAACTTATAATTGTTTTATAATTTATAAATGCTAGTGAAGCATGCCATTATAAGTGGAATTCTAGACTATTTGCCAAGTGATAAACATGATGGTTCTAAACCCAGATAGTCTAAATCTACATTTTTTATTCTATTGTTATGACGGTCTAACTGATCATCATATGGTACAGTGGAAAACAAAATACAAGACACCAATGAAGTCACTAAACACCACCTTTAATTATCACAATTAACAGTTTTTAATCAACTAGTTATTCAACAAGATTATACTCGCACAATAATTCAAGTTAATCTGTCCACACAAATAATAATGTCAATTATAAAGAAATCCGCACTATAATCACTTTTTACTAATACACCACTTGAAACGCACTGTGTAAATCACCAACAATAACTCGAACCTCACTTTAATAAATCGCCACTTAAACTGAAACTAAGCGTCGCTGAATGCTTATATTTATACCCCACTGAGATTCCAGAATAATCCATAATACGTGTCAGCACTACTAGAAAAACACTAGAGCGTAAGTGCTTGCAACCTTGAACACAGTGCACGTGGACCGGTGAGTCTGGAATAGCTTAGTTAACGCATGTTAAGAATCATGTACACACACAACATTACAGCCGGACTCCTCTGGGATAGCCGAGAAACACATAGAATATTCTGTAATGCTGTAATGGCGTAACACTATTTTTGATTGAATTTTTGATTAAAATAAAAACTAACTTGTAAGTATAAACTGGATTTGCCTGTAAAAGTCCATTATTACTGTAACCTGATGCAACTTAATGGATCTCACCATTGAATCGAATGGGGCTGTGTGACTCATTTAGTTTAGTCCATTGCAGTCCTACAAGATTAAGTGCAAGTCTTTTGTGCCTTTTGATTCAATCTCAGAATATTCTGATTCAGTACTTGAACTTTAACAAACAGGTAACATGGTATCAGTAACAGATAATTGCTGAAGTAACCTTCTATGTGAGCAAATAAAAAAATATAGTGAGCAATATACAGTAACGAATGTACAGTAATTGGAGTTTATTTGATGAACTATTTCAGAGTGAATGAGTCAAATATTTTTAAATCATATTTACAATAGACAATTATTCATTATTCCAACAAGTTAATTAGAAATAACTGCTTATCTGACAGCTAGAGGTGAAAGTCATAGTTGAAAGGGACTTAGGTCATGATCAGTTAGCATCCACAGCAGTTAGGGAGTAGTACAGCACCTGAGTTGACTCAGGTGCCAAGCAAGATTGAAGTTAGGTCCAATCGATATGCAGTTACCCTCTGTGCTTACTGAACCTGATCCGCTTACAGTTCAAGTCACATCAAGCTGTAATAGCATTAACACCTTAACATACTAATATCATAGATTATATTAGCCACAACTTCAGGCATTTCCCATCTAATGTTGTAAGATAGAGTTAACTTACTATAAATTAGCTGCAGAACCATTCATTTCTATAAATGTTCAATTTGTTGATGTTAGAAAATAACACATTTACAAGTACAAGTTAAATTGTTACAGTTCTGAAAAATGTGTAAATAGTCATTCAGTTCATGTGTTCTTGCAATTATAATATGTTGATTACAAAAATAATTTTAGACATTTTTTTAAATTTTTGAACGATTTGATTACATGTTTCAAGGTAGGCCTGCCTGGTGTTTTGAATAGTTCAGATATTTTAATAGTATCTTATGTATTTTGTAATTAGTTATTTAATAGGTTATTAGATTTTTTAATGTACCATTTCCAAAAATTGTAGAGTTTGTTTTTAAAAATATACAAGTCACTGAGAATAATTTTTATAGACAACTTAAGAATTTTTTATCACTTGTCAACTCCGATATGAATTTGACACACGTTTTAGACATTTATTCGTCTTGTTTCAGACATTTCCATTCTTTGGTGTTGTTCCTGCTTTGCTGGATGAAAATGGAAAAGAAATTACAGGTCCTGGAGAAGGGTATCTTGTTTTTAAACGTCCTTGGCCAGGCATGATGAGAACTTTGTTTGGTAATCATGAACGTTTTGAGCAGACATATTTCAGCAAATTTAATGGATTCTATTGCACAGGCGATGGTATGTACTTTTAAATATTTAGAAACACTACTTAAAATGTTAAAAATTTATTATTCAAAAGACGCAATATGAAATATGTGTGTGTACATAAATACAATTATTTATTGTCTGTATTTTAGAGTTTTGTTTATTAATTTTTTTAAAAAATCTGTTGAGTTGTAAATAAACTTCTAATGTAGTATTACTGACATAGATTTATTATAGGATATGCTAATTCCAAGAGTTACCTCGTCACACTTCACATATTCTGAATGTTAAGAAAAGGTCCTAAGAAAATTATTTAGTCATTACTCTCCTATTGGGAATTACTAAGTGATAGGTTTACCACCTGATTAAAACACTCGTTAATATTTTATGTAGCTTATAAAATATTAATTACTAATCATAATGGAAACTGTTTTAACTATGACAATGTTTCAGGTGCTAGACGTGATGAGGATGGATACCTATGGGTAACAGGTCGTGTAGATGACATGCTTAATGTTTCTGGCCATCTGATGTCCACTGCTGAAGTCGAATCTTGTCTGGCAAAACATCCTTCAGTTGCTGAAGCTGCTGTTGTGTCCCGTCCACACCCTGTTAAGGGCGAGTGTTTATACTGTTTTGTTACACTCAATGAGGGAGTTAAATTTAATGACAAACTTTCAAATGACCTCAAAACACTAGGTAAGTAGTCACTGTTTTATCATTTTACCTGTTTATAATTTGGGAAAACAAAAACGGCAAATTTTGTTTTCAATAATAACTGAGCTATAGATTACAATGAACTTAGTTTTACTCACTGTACTCCAGTATCAGTTACTGTTCAGTGTTTCACTGTGCGCATTTGTCTGTATGTTAATATTCTTATTGAATATAATAATATTATAACATATCAGTGGCATAATGTTTAGCAAAATAATTCTTGTTGAACTTTAAGCTCATGCTAGAGAATCTTGTTCTAAAATTGTATGTTTTGCTGAGACTGCTAAAAATAATGTGTTGAGTGTAATTTTTAATTAAATCCTATTTGATTTGCTTTAAACATTTTGTGTGTATGCACGTGCACGTACACGCGTGCGCGCGCGCACACACACACACACACACACACACACACACACACACAATTTTTTGTTGCTCTTAATTGAAATCAACTTAATTATATTGTATACTCATTATAATACTAATTGTATTGAAAATATCTGTATGAAGCTTCAGATATTCAATAGAGATAATTAACACTTGTTTTTTGTTTCTCAAACAGTACGAGAAAAAATAGGACCATTTGCGATGCCCGATGTAATACAGTATGCACCTGGCTTACCTAAAACTAGATCTGGCAAAATAATGCGTCGGATATTACGGAAAATCGCTGTAAATGACAGAAACGTAGGAGATGTCTCAACACTAGCTGACGAAAAAGTAGCCGAAGCACTGTTCAACAGTCGACCAGAAGGCAACAGTACAAAAACATAATTGTATTATCCACAGAAATTCACCTTTCCAAATCTATCTCCATGTTCATGTATAAATTGTGTTTACATTCCTGACGTAAGAAACAGTTCACAGCTGCTTCTTGTACATTTTTGTTTTTTTTGTGTGTGTATATGTATAAATGTGTATATAAATTATATTTATGGATGGATGCCATGTAGACTTAAATAAAATTTTATTTATTATTTTATTTGCCTACTCAAAATAAATAATAAATAATTACCACTGAAACTGAACAGATACTTTTTATTGTTCCATGTGATTGTGAGTCATCTGTTTGATACTAATAGTTGACTAAGTTCAACCATACTGTAAAAAATATTTCAGTATTTATTTTGCATTAGTCATATAAGAAGGGTAACTGCCAGTGTAACTTGTTTTTGTATCGTATTTTTTGAACAATCAATGCCTGATGGAATCCATTATTGAACAGAAAAACAGTGAAATAATATGTAAAAAAAGCATAATAAAGTTAATGAATAACATATAATTTCATTATTACTATTATTTTAATAAAATCATCGAACTCAATACAAGTGAGAAAACAATAATGATTCAGTCTCTTGAGCTACAGATCTCAAGTTTACTCAGAAGTTAATCTCTGCAGATATTAACAAACAACGGAATAAAAAAACAATTTTGTTTGCCTTGCTCTCAACTAAAACATGAGAAATCAAAATTTCACGCTTTTAATTGCAACCAATATTTTTAAGATATGTATGGAACTTTTTTGTAACAGATGGAACGTTATTTCTATTAAAATAAAACTGGAGGGGAAAGCAATAATTATTTCTGCATTACTTACAAAAAAAAAAAACAGTACTGGTGTACTGGTATTTAAATTACGTACTTCTACAGAGCAGAAGAATGTAACTAACAGCTAACAGTTCTGATAGACATGCGGAGAAAAATTATCACATTATGTGTCTGCTGCTGGCTGCTTTGGTGGACAGTTTTTATAAAGTAAACCCCTCGATATAACACCCCTGTGATATAACACGATCCTTGATATAAAGCTCATTTTTTACGGTCCCAGCAAATTAAATAGTTAAACTTGGGACCTTTATATAAAGCAACCCTCGATATAAAGCGCTTTTTGGCTGGTCCGCAGAAGAGCGTTATATCAAGGTTTCACTGTATTTCTATTCCATTTTATTACATTTTGCAGAGTTTCTTGCATTTTTATGGATTCACATTGTGACAATAAAGATTTAGGCTGAATGATAAAAATAAAGTAAAAATCTATGCTGAGAGATATTTCTGCAATATAATTTTTTGCATATGCTCTTTCTAAATTAAAATGTTTATTTTATGATCTTTGAACATCTTTCATCATCATGCTTGACTTAACGTATCAGTTACCTTTCACTTCAGTTTAAATTTAAGGAATACGAATTCAGTGAATAATGTAACACAGTAACAATTTTGTAGTAAGAGTATGTCTGCAATGAATAAGTACACAGTTAAGGTAGTATTTTTTTTTTAAATTATATTAAGCTGTTTTCCAATTATTATATAACCAAAAGCATTTTAGTCCAGAACAGTTTAGTTCTATTATCTTAAGCAGTTTATAGTGAGTTTATAAAATTAGTATTATGGTTTGTCTGTGGGTGACAGAAAAATTCATTGTAACAATGCAACCGATTTTTTTTAGTAAAAAAAAAAGCTAAACATAAACATTACTTATATTTGGGACATACAAGATCTAAATATCTACAGAAGACTTTTATAAGCTTCAGTGAGTTTTTTTATTCCCTTTATGCTCTGTTGTACTGTTCTGGAATCACACACAAAGCATCTAATCTCACCATCAATAATATTTTGTTAAAAATTATAAATGACTGTATTTATTTAAAGTAAGTCATTAAAAAGTGTAGACACTATGTAGCCTATCTGATAACATGAGAAAATCAAAAATATTCTTGTAACTTCTTGAAAAATATTTTTAAACTAAAATGTCTAGGATCGATTCTTACATTATGACTATATTATAATCACAATAAAAACTAATTTAATCTTTCACGCAAAAGATTGTGTGGGTTAAAATATAATTGAAGTCATGTGAATAACAATGCTGATTTAATCATATTGAAATAATATTTATTACTTATTATTTACTACTTTTAATTCTGATAATGATGATTAAAATCATCATTTCACCTGTTCAATTTTTACTAGTAATTTCAGTTTGACAGATCATTTTGAATACTGTTTACATAACATTTTTAATTATAAGAATAACACTACTGACTCGGAACACAAGTTTTTTATTGGTAAAAATGTGAACTTTTTACCTTACAGCCTGAACCAGTTTTTGCTTACTATAAGCTTTGTCAGAGGCTGTCACTGGGAGCGCTATCCACCTTGTTCTTGGTGATGGGTCCGTCTTTTGAAGGATTGATGTTGTGTGTGGGGGTGTGATATATTCGAATAATATGTGTGATTTGAATTGTGTCTGTTCGTTTAGGATGTTGGTTTTTTCAAATTTGAATCACACACATTATTCGAACATATCACACCCCAAACACACAACATCGATCTTTCAAAAGACGGTGCCATCGACAAGAACAAGACAGACAGTGCTCCCAGTCCCTCTGATGAAGCTTATAATAAAGCAAAAACTGGTTCAGGCCATAAGGTAAAAAGTTTACATTTTTACCAATAAAAAACTTGTGTTCCGAGTAGGTAGTGTTATACATATAATTAGTTAATCAATGGACACGTCATGGACAACAAAATCCAAGAATTACATTTTTCTAAATACTACATTTTCATTTTGTGTACTTAATTTCAAATAAACCTAAGATCAAACTATTTAGTATTAATTACTTTAAGAACTAAAACATTAAAATTCTATACGTTCCACAATTGTGTCACTGCACATACATTGTTTGGGCTGTGATTGTTAACAACTTGTTCGTACTGTGTTATTCGAAGTATAACAAAGCTGTAATATCTGATTTAGTTTTATACATATATTTTAGTACATTTATGTACTATGTATATTTTATGTATTTACATATACTGTGATTATTATAAAAACGTTTAAAAGTGTTGTTTAATAAAACTGTAATAATGATTCTACAATTCCTTGTGTTATAGCTTTCTGAAATTGTGTAATTGCAGTTACACTGACCTATTTCAAGTCTTATTACTGTGTATATATTCGTTAATATTCATATTATTATTATTATTACGTGTTTCCGGATTGTTCTCCGGTGACATGATGTCTCCTGTAGATGTTCTCCACCACTGTCCAATGTGAGTTGTTGTTCAGTATTGTGTCCATATTTGTTTTCAGTCTTGGGACTCCTGGGATGTCTGTCTGGCAATCCACTAATACGTGCTGTAAGGTCTCCTCATGGTGATGACATAGTAGACAGGTAGCAGTTTGGGTCAAGTTGAATTTGTACAAGTATGACTGGGTTACGATATGGCCAAGTCTTCCTCTGGAGCCGAAAGTTTGAACACTTCTAGAGCTGTTTCTATATATGGAGATATCTTGAGTACTGACATGCTGTTCATACGTTGAACCTTTGGTGGAATTCAAAAATGTTCCATGTCTCTGTGAGTCTTCTGTTGAAATCTGAAGTGGCAGCCAATAGTGATGATACACTTTCCTCTATTGGGGACAGCATAGTTGCGTCTTTAGCTATGAATATTCATAATATTCATCATCAATATTTGTAACCAACTGATCAAATAGATCAACCAAATTAAAAGAATTTGTATGGAATTGTAACAGAAACAGCTAATGTGCAGTATGTATGTTATATATGCACATTACAGGGCCTGAAACAGAAACTGTGAGGCCTGGTACACTTTGAATTTTGGGGCTGAACCTACACTTAAAGTGGCATTCACAATGGGTGTATTTTATTACTATAAAATTATATTTAAACCTAATCTAAAGAACCTGATCTAGTGAACAAAAACATTGTTTTCTTGCAAATGTGTAGATATGAAAACAGAATAAATATTTTTATAGACTGTATTGTAACCATATTCCCAGTACAGAGTCTGAAAAAATTAAAAATGTAGTATGGGATCGGGGAAAAACGATAACCACAAAATAGATCTAGGCAACAGAAAATTTACTATTCAAAGTGAAAAGCGAGTTCAGTCACAAAAGGGGAGACATGTATAATAACCTGCCTTACTTCGAATTTTTAGGGTGGGGGTGATTTACTCAAAATACAGTGGAATTTTAATATAACACCCCTGTGATAAAACGCAACCCTTGATGTAATGCTCATTTTTCATGGCCCTGGCAAATGAAATAGTTAAACTTGGGACCTTTATATAAAGCAACCTTTTTGGCTCGATATAAAGTGCTTTTTGGCTGGTCCGCAGAAGAGCATTATATCAAGGTTTCACTGTAGTGAATATTTAAAAGGTGTATATTTCAAAAGTGTATTGGTTTTCCTGAGTTCATTTAGTTTGCTTGTTTGCCTGTTAACCTAACGACATCAATTGTTGTTGCCACAGGTGCACGTTTAATCTAGAAACGCTTGCACAAAAAATATATATGGCAACAAAAAACGATTATACTGAATAATTTAAACCAATAAATTAACAAGCTTTCCATTATTTTACTAATAATTATTTGCTATATTCACTACACATACTCAATGCACATGATCGCATAATTGAAAGTATTGAAATTTAGTGCAGGCACAGTTATTGGGAAAGTACCAGTAATTCTCAAAGCTAGATATTATACATACTTTGTCAGGAGAGGTGCAATTGGACTCGGGGAAAACATGGATGGTTGGATAGATGCCAGTTAGCACTCTTACACTACCAGTATGCACTTATGCATTAAAATTGAAGTTGAATATGTGTTTACACACTCCTTCACATCCACATATAAATGAAAATATGTAGGTTACGCATGTATCAATATGTAGGGCAATGCACTACTGTATTGAGTAGTGCAGACTTGGAGACTCATGAAGTAATCAGACTATAGTTACAGCCAAAAATAATGTGCAACTTGCTTTACTGTGAGAACTAGATAAAAACATCAGGTAAAGTTATATCTTGATTATCACATATCATTTATTATTACTAAAGCTTCTTCTTATCTGGTGTTACAGTCTTAGGTGAGCTTTAGCCTCCTCAACAATACTCCTCTATGCTTCCCTGATCTCCGCCCTTCCTCTCCACCATCTGATACCCATGCTAGCAAGATTTTCTATTACGCCCAACCAACTCATTCTTGGCCTGCCTCTATGTCTAGTAGTATATAATCTTCCCTTCAGCATTTTTTTAGGCATATTCTTTCCACATGTCTCAACTTACTAATGTTAGTCTACTTTAAATGAAGTTAAACAAATGAGTTTAAAACACAATCCATTTGTATCAAACAGTACTGTGCATCTTTCAAATTGGTTATGTTGCTTACTAACTATATTGTTATTATTATGTTTTAAGTGTAATATAGTGGTAATTATTAATAACATTTATAAAGTAATTAACTGTTGATATCAACCTGTATAGTTTCAAAATTGCAATTAGTGTGTAAAATGTTACTACACAAAGCATCTACAATCAGTTTGTTGGTGCATTGTAACTTCAAGGCTACTGAGTTGAATATGTGTTCAGCAGTCGGGTAAAAGGATTGAAATTATTATTGTAAACATATAACTATTTAGGATTAATAAATAAATAAAGTTTTCAACATGTTTTGTACACAGGAAGAAAATCATTTCAGACAACCATAGTCATTAAATGCAACAAATCTTCAGTTCTATTCAATGTTTTATTTAAAATTTTAAAAATGCTGAAAAATTATTAATTGTGAAATTAATAAATACATTTGTAAACTCAATTTTGTCTGAGGCATTCACAGCCAGCGTCGATGTTATTAAAATTACTGCTTGCCGGGCTGTAAGGCCATGGTCTAAAGTTGCCTTAAGGCAACCACAGTACTGTGGTCACTGACTGTGACATCTGTGTCAATGTGTGTAGCCTTTGATTTAGTACTGAAGATGGCCGTCGAAGGCATGGCTGAAACTTCTGCAATGAACAACTTTGGACCACGGCCTTACAGCCCGGCAAGCAGTAATTTTAATGACATTTGTAAACTGACCAAACAAAAACATGTCATTGTTGTAAATATGCCTTTCTTACACGTGGTTATGAAGGAAAGGAATCTAAAGATTGTTGAGATAGTGAAGAGGTTTTATAACATGAGAGAAATATTTTGTCAGCTGTTTTATTATGAGCAGATGTCTGGTGAATTAATGCCTCTCATTATTAAACCACTCTATCATTTGATCATTTTGTGAAGAATATATACCAGTATTGCTAATTGTATGTTTTTACAGAAACCTAATATCAAATCCTTTGTATACTGACAGTATTTTTACTCAAATATTGTATCTGTGATCTTTAAATGGCGAAGTGAGTTCACAGTTTTAACTCAATTATTTGACATTTATGTGTCTCTCTGTTTGTGGCATATCTATTGATAACTTTTAGACACATCAACTGATTTTTATAAAACTTGGCAAGCATGTCCATACTGTTACCCTACAGAACCCTATTATTTTTTAGACTGAACTCCAAAAAATGGGGGGCGGGAGTCAAAATTATGAGGGGATCAAAATTTTGAAAAAATCGCTAGTCGTATTTCGTGGAGTATCACATTATAAGAGATTTTATCAAAAATATGAATTTAGTGTTCATTTTTGAAAATTTCAAAATTTGGGTTTTTGGGGCCAAAATTTTGAGAAAATTGCAGATTACATGTTGGATGTCAAATTACAAAGAATTACAACCAGAATCTGAATATGGTGTAAAGTTTTGAAAGTTTCAAAATTTTTTGACACCACAGGGCCGAAAAATGGGCTCAAAAATTTGAAAAATCGAGCTGGGTGTCAGACTAAAGGGAATTTTACCACAATTCAGGCTGTTCAGAATGTTTTATTGTATGATTGCTCAACGATTTTACTTTACTAAACAAAAAATAGTTGGGTAATTGGGTTTTTCTTAATTTTTCTGATAATTGAAAAATTGTCTAATAACAAAATTTACCCAATAACAAATGAACTTTGTTCAAAATAGTGAGCACATTCTGCAGCTCAAGGAGGCATGCCAGTTGTTCTAAATGTAAATAATACTATTAATTTTGTTATTTTTTTGTACTTTTCAAATTATTATTCCCTCATTGCTACTGACTTCAATTTTTGCGTTTCCTGTTTCCGGTAAAAAAAAACTTAAAACTTCTTGGTCATTAATTGTTTAAGTTGCTCAACTCTCTTAAAGAAACCTTTCATCCTACTGGTTATATTTTTCCAAAAAAGCATAACTTTTTTTCAGTCTCCTAAATAAAGTTATAAATCCTCAAACAGATTTTATAATAAAATTGGTACCACTGTGATTTTATAAGTATAGTTGTTATAAGTGGTTGTGTCATTAAACTGTTAGTGTTGAAGTCAAATGACTTAACACTTCAACAATGTAAAATTCAAGTTTAATACTACAACTAAGCCCTTTATTACACTACGCAACTGATTTCAAGCCTATGTGAAACTAGTTGCAGATTAGTAAAGCAGGCTGCAACTGCTCTGCAATCAGTTGCAGAGTAAGCATGTCGTCTATAGTACTATTATAAAGAGGTAAAATATGTTTTTGTATCATCTGGGCTAACCTCAGATAAAAAATTCTTTCAACGCCGTGTTCCTTGTAGTTTGAAGATGGTTTTACACATAAATTTGAGCCAATAACTTTAATAATTTTCAAGAACAGAGATTTAAAACGGTCCCATGTCATGAAATTTTTGTTAATTTCCATATAGTGAAATTTTTGGCATCCGATACACTTTCGTTCTATAAGAGATAGCTAAATGGTGTCACTGAGTGGAATTTAGAAAAAATTACAAATTTTATTTTGGTTTTAATAAATCCTCCTGGTTTTAATTAATAAAATCCTCCATTTCGTTTCTGAGATATTGGGGGTTTTGTAAAAAATTGTATATGTTGTGTTGGTCCCATGTCATGAAATTCCTTCATTGTCCGCAGAGTGCGCACACAGCCAAGTTGCACGCAATCAGTTGGATAGTGTAATAGGCTACATTTGAATCAATGCCCCACAATGAGTGCGTAAAACTAAAAGTTGCATGAGCAGTTGCAAGGCTTGCAACTGTCTTGCAATCGATTGCAAACCGTGCAGTCAATTACAGTAAGTCTAATACGCTACATTTAAACCAATGCCCCACAACTTTTTTGCAATCAGTTGCCTAGTGTAATAAAGGCCTAAACCATCTAAGTATAGTAATTCTGATTAGACATGGTGACTGACAAATGGGTAAACAGTTGTCAACACCATCCAGGCATCTGAGGCAACACGTCTGACCAAAATTCCTGTACTCTGTCACAAAATATGGAATATGGACTTTGTTTCTCAGTCACAAAGAGTATGACTCGCATCTGTAAAAAAAGTCAATAATCTTATTATAGTTAAGATGGCACAGTATTTATATTTATTTTAGTTCAAGATGTATAAAACTCATTACAATTTGTGTAAATTATTTGGAAAAATTTATTTGTCTATTGTGATTTAACTTTTATTATATTATGGTAATTAAACAGTTAAATCAGGTAAAGAGAAATGTGTAGACAAAAAAACATGTTTTAGCAATGTGTATGCTATCACATGTCAACATGCTGAACTTATTATTGACACAACTGAACAGTTTATGTCATTACTGTTGACCCCAGACCCTTAAATAGGAAAATGTTAAATAGTTATATGTTATGAGTAACTGGGATCTCATTACAGCACTGGAGACATACATTAAGAGTAAAAAAAACATACACATTCATATTTTTAACTGTATTAACATATGTGAATTACTGCAAAGTACAGTGAAGGAATGCTGTTTATGCTTTAGCATAATAGTCAAATTTGGACTGAATAATGGTGCTTTTATTGATTTTTTTGTTGATACTGAATGTTAAACAGCACTGTTGAGTATGTAACCACAGTAGAATTATGTATTTTGGTACTATTTAAAAAACGTTTATATTGTACACAAAAAGAATTAAAAAGTATTAGCATATTGCTAAATTATATAACATATAGGTTGTGATAATTTGTATTTTATTACAATTAGGAAAACTTATTTATTTTTTTAATGTCATCCTATTAACATTAATGTCATCCTATCCTATTTGTATAATGTTGGCAATTTAACTATAGAATTAAGTGCATTAATTTAGGGTTTACAAAGAACAGTAGTGATGTGAGGATAGTTTAAATGATATACTTATTTTACAAATTTTTAATGTTTTTTGTTGCCAAAGCGATTACTAGATGCAACAGAAGTGCACATACGTTATGTCATAAGTTACCTGAATTTTGTAGTAGAGTTAACTATGATAAATAGGTAGAGTAGGCCAAATGTATGTATATAAAAATATCCTTAAAAATAAAATTAATGAAATGGTTTATATTATTTTAATTATAAAAATAAAGATGTCACAGAACAAACACACACTTTAAAGCTTATTTAAATGTGTAAAATAAAGTTTTAAATGTGTGTGTGTGTGTGTGTGTGTGTGTGTGTGTGTGTGTGTGTGTGTGTGTGTGAAGGGGAAGGAAGTGATATTAATCAAAGTTGTAAGTGTGTAAGTACATAAGTATATGTTTCAAACTTAATAAAGTAATTTATTTATTGAGTGTCATATTAAATTGTTAAAATTACCTTGTGTATCCAGTTCCCTTCCTTGCAACTTCTTTTTTCATATTTTATACACAACACGTTATGAGACTTATAGTCCCATCATCAGGCGATAAAATATCTTCACTCACATGGAGTCAATTAATTGACAAACTCCATGTGAGTTAACATATTTTATCACCTGATGATGGGACTGTAATTCTCGAAACGCGTTGTGTATGAAATAGAAAAAAAGAAGTTGCAAGGAAGGGAACCTGGATACAGAAGGTAATTTTAACAATTTAATTGTACATGCAACTTGGAGACCACAACAACTATGTATGTATTAAGTGTTATAATATTTATTATCACTGTGAATGGTTTTTTAAAGAGTCATTGATGATTATTGTTAATTATATATTATAAAGTGATTGTTCAAGATCATCATAACACAAACCAAAAAAAAGTGTATTTGTATCAGTAACAAAAATCATATAAATCATGTGTGTGTGTGTGTGTGTGTGTGTGTATGTGTGTGTGTCCTGTTTTCAGATTAAGTACTGTGTTAAGCTTTGCTGTTTTCACCTGAAGGTTTTACATAATGTTTCAGTAGATCCAACTCTGCCATCTTCAGGCTGACTCCTCCTCGATGTTTATGACGGAAAATTATGTACGTTCTTCCAAGAATATCGAGGATGAATCAGTCTAAAGCCGGCAGAGATGGATCTGCTGAAGCCCTCCGCTGTTGTGGAAAACCACTTTGGGAGTGACAACTGTCAAAACTCAATGTAGAATTAACTACAAAACAGGACACATATCAGACCAATAAAGAACTATGAATTATCCCATACACACAATAAATTTATATTGTAAATAATTATAATACATAACTATAAAGCATATAATAAATAATATATATATATATATACAAACATAATAAATATACAAATACATATTTTGTATTGTATGTGACAATTTTGTAAACTGTGTTAAATGTTGTATGTTATGATGCTACTTTCATTCTTTCCTATTTTCAAAATTTTTAGAACTGATTTGAAACATTTAGCCACTTCCATTGGAAGTTTGATTTACCTGTAAATCTTACAGGTGTTCACCTGTAAGGTCTTTAATATCTTGATTTTGAACTGGCCACTGAAAATCTATATAACTGAATAAAAGTATACACCCAATGGACAACAGCTCTTAGGCTCAGTAAGAATTATACTGAATTACTATAAGATATGCTATGTACTCTAAAAAAATCTAAAGAATTAAAAATATAATTTATTTAAAATTTATTTTTCAGTAAATTTACAGCCTCCTATCCTAAATTTCAGTTTACACATTTTTAATGTTTTTTAAGTGGATTAGTAACTAAAAACTACTTATTAGTATTAGTTATTAGTAACTAATTGATGGTGATCCAATGCATTCAGAAGAAATTTAAAAATATTAACAATTGGATGACAAATAAACCAAAATATAATAAAAATGACAAACCAGAATCCTCATGGGTTTGTGAGGTATGTAATTTACAGATATATCTAATTAAGAAATAATAACATTGAGAGTGCATATAATAATCTATTGTAGCTATTCTGACAGTTAAACAAAGGGTATGTTGTAACCAAAATCAGAAATTAGAATTGACGGATTGTGATATAACTAGGCTATGAAACGCACTTGTATTATTAACTGAATTACTTGTTCAAGTATTAATTCATACCTGTAGTATGAATCCAATAATTATAGTATGAAGTACAAATAAAATATTTCTTAGTACATAACATTACAGGGGCGAAACTAGGATTTCATTTTGGGGGGGATTTTTTTTTCAACCACATATCGTTTACTTAGAGTATTGTTTTTCTCATGTTATAATGAAAATCATACCAAAAATTAAAACTTATAGGCAAATAATAGCTATAATTCACTAATTTCATTAAAATAAATTAAAAACATACATCATATAGGCTTCCAGTTTGTCTTGCAAGCCTAATAATACCTTTCTATGGAATATAAATACTATAAAGAGAACGTTAAAATTAAGAAAGTTAGGGTTACCAGCCAAGTATACAATTGCTGTGGATATAAATGTATGCAACAGGGTTTTGGATATAAATTTTACAGCATGTAAAATAATGTTAAATAATTTTGTTAAAAAATATAATGGTTTTCAGTTTTTTTTCATTTAACTACATTAAAAAGTTTAAAATGTAACCAGTTTAAAATTTTTACTCCAATATTTTCGGATTTTGGAGGGGATATATCCCCCAAACCAACCCCCCTAGGTTCGCCCCTGTAACATTAGTAAGGAAGGGGGAACAGTGGACTTATATTAATTTTTTTAAACATTTTCATCTATAGGGCTGGGAATTGATTTGTTGACTTTAGTTGAGTACAAAGTTATCATGTTAGAAGGATTAAGCAATTTTTAACAAACTTTCTTGTCAAATGCTTACAAAATTGCTTTTGTACAGCTTAAAGTACCAAGGTACAATCAAGGTCATTTGTGTGGAAGTAGGGGGTGGTGTACCAAAATTAGAAAGAGGTACCAAAATTTAAACCAAACTCATAATTGTTGTAATGTTGCTCTGGAGGTGAGAAATTTATGATTTACCCTGGGCACAACATTTTTATCACACTGCCTTGGATATACCATTGTTTGATATATGCCTCCTCTCAGTTCTCCTTATTTCAAATCATTTGATGCGAAACACACACATGTAATTGCATGTGTGTGTTCAAATGAGAGACTGTGCTTATTTGATCTGTTCATGATTATGCAGGCAGGGGCGGATCCAGCAAACAGTTTTGGGGGAGGAAATTGTTGACTTTGGGGAGTATTTTGAAAAGTTAGACTATTCTTTAAAAGTCAATAGTATAAATGATAGTACTGAGTGTAGATAAAATACAGTTTGTTATTAGCAACGTAATAGATTTATTACTATATAAGAATTAATTCACATTTGTGTTAGTACAGTGTTGTTTTAATAATATTTACATACAATTTAAAATAAACACTACTCATTTAAGTTATGTATTAAACAAAAATTAAGCATGCTGGGAAGGTACAGTTACAATTTAAAGTAATTTTAGGGTAAAACCATGAACTTACATAATGTGATATGATTTTAAAATCATATTTACAATCATAAAATGACAAAAACTTTCCTGTGAAATGACCATTTGGAGAGGGAAATTTCCTCCATTTCCCCCTCCATGGATCAGGGCCTGATGCAGGTCACAATCTCATGCTTAATGTTTTTCACATGAATTTTTATTGTATTCAAAGGCAAAATCAGGCAGTTTTTCTGATAATGAAAAGGTTGTGTAATTATGTTTCTTTTCCTTACCTCAGCTGCAGTCAACACTTACTGAAAATTGCTGGTAATGGACATTATATCTTACTTAACACATTCAACACCTAGACAACCTGAACATTGTCATGTCATGTATCAGTGGCGGCTCATGTTATGGTTGCAGCATTGCACAACCACCGATATAGAATAACCAAACTATAAAATAATATTCGAAAACATTAAGCAGCTAAAAGTGTCATAAATTTCAATGGAGAGCGTATCAGATTCTATGAGGCAATGTTCACGTACAATTCAAAAGTGGTGCGCAGGCTGGTGGTTGTAAGCCACTTGCAACTTCAATATTAGCTTATTATGGCGTATTACTTCAATATGGCAGAGCTTACTATACAAACATATGAGAGGACGTGCGCTACTCTTCACAATTGTCCTATGTTCTCAATGTAAGCTTGGTGGTTGCAAAGTTTCTGCAACTGTCCAATAGTAGCGCTGTAGCACAACTTTGTGTCATGAAATCAGCACAGCCTTCTTGATTTATAAGCTGTGTCAGGTTTAGTGTTTACGTTGGTTCAAGGTAAACATTATCCATTGTTTGAGGTTATAAAATTGTAGTAATAATTTTGTATAACTGTGATTATGATAGTTTAATGTCTTTTAACCCCTTTCCCAACCACTCAACCACCAAAATTTGAAACCACCAGTTGTCACTGTCATGTGTTATAACCACCATGAATATTGTCTTCATTACTTCACTGTCACCACCATTACCTTGAACAAACCCATCCAAACCAACTATGAATCTAAGTTTGTCTATACCATAACAATACTGGTTCTCATTCATATTTATGTCAAAACACTTATGAAAGGCATGCAACATTGCCTTTTCTAAATATCCAATGGATTATTAAATGCATTGGAACTATATATTTTTTCACCTTAAATTGTGCTTTCAAAAATTCTAAAACTCGGCATTACTTTTTAATACACCAGTCTTTAATGCCTGTACTTGTTCTGACCACCATGACTTATTTATTAAGATGCTGATGGTCTCTATCTTCAGCACGCGTCTTGACTTCAGATTTTGGTGGATTTGTCACTTGGTTGAAAAATCTGCTGATTGATCTACACCTGTTTTTTCATTCACCTTCTTTTGGATGGTTAGTTTCTTTTGATACCGTCCCATGTACTTTAATATTGTATGCAGAATGGTTGCCAGTAGAGAGCTCCAGAATTTCTAAACACTGCCAGACTGTTTTGAACGCCACAAGAATATTGTGTCATCTAGCCAACTGGTGGTAAACATCACACGTGCTATCTGTGATATGTTGACATAACACTATCATTAACGGTAGCATTCTGTTAGTATGTGGTTAGCAACCTGCAGCTTTCATGCCAAGTATTGCAAGTAGAATGATTTCCAATGGATGATTTAAAACATTAAAAACATACTTAAAAAATGTGAATTTTTAAAAACTTAAGAGGAGAGTGACTGTACATATCATAGTACCTGTAGTACATACAGTTGCACATTTAGAAGCTCATGTAAACTGAACAATTATTCTGACACTGAATCATTAACCAGGGAGAATAAAGAACAAGGATCCTATTCATATGAAGCTAAGTACAAATTTTAATGGAAAGAGTTAACTCTTGAAAAAAAAGTAGGCTAAAAGTTCATAAAATGACTTGGACAATTTAAATTTAAAACACATTCATTAACGTAAAGTAAAACTTGTACATTTATTCATTTAAATAATATAAAATTAGATATTTCAGAAACACAGTATATTTTTTTGGATTGAATTCTAATTAAATTAAGTATTAGGAGATAAGAATATTTAAAGATCAACTTAATTGTTTCTGTAGTTACCTCTTTGTCTTACTATTGAGAGATACGTTCTGTGGTTAGTCATACATCATTCTGTAGTGGCAGCTTATTCAAAACTTGCAATCTTTTAATAGCAAATTACAGTGAGGATCAGAGTTTCAAATCCACAACATCAGCCTGTATGATTATGATTGTATTAATGTTTGTGTCATGTATTTGATTGTACACTGATATGTTAACTATCTTGTAATTTTGGCTAAAGATGTTGCCATTCCAATTATCTTCTTGATTCCACTTGTAATTCTGACTGTTTGAAATTGTACCTCAAGATAAATAATTTACATTTTAACCTGAATACTTGATATTAAATTTCCACGATGTGGTAGAGCTTTGACTCTGTAAAAATTAATTACCTCAGTGCTGATTCCTTAGTTTTCTGTTTCAAGTCTGTTACGTCTTCTTGTGATGAACAATTTGCAAAGATGAAATTTCTCTTCTTTCAACTGTAAATACACACCTCTGTTCCATTTATGATTGTGTATTTCCCATATATCTTCCACAAAGATAAATGTATATAAATAAAATTTAATATAATAAATAACTTCATGAAAATATACAGTTTTACAAAACAAAAAATTATGTGTAGGCTACAGTTTTTGCTTTAAGTCACTAAACTCATGTAAAATAAATTATATATTAAATTACATTTAAAAGACGTTACCATTTATGTATTGTGCTATACATTGTGAATACAAATATTGTCACTCATCAGCTGATCAAGTTACTGCTGCTTCCTTTACACAATAGCATGTATTGTGAACATATAAACTGCCATACAAATTTATGCCAGTTCAGTATAATAATTGAAATCAAACTTATCTTATTTAAATCAATTCATGTTAATATAAGTTACAATAACCTTTATTAATTTAGCTTCATCAAAATATTGTATTTTTGTATCAAACAATGTAAAACATTCTGTATGCATTAAAAAAAGTAATAACTAAAAAAAATAAATAACTGTTCTTTCACATTAAGTCATTTATTGTGTAATGAATTTAAACTGATTGCAAGATGTGTCGTTTCTCATAAACTGTACAGATTCACATGCAGACAAAATGATGAAATGTATACACACATAAACTTACACACACACACACACACACACAAAATAAATTTATTTGTTATGGTCAGTCACATGTCATCAAAGCCAAGAACATGCTTATGTATTCTGTGTCTGTCACCGCAGTATCTACACGATTCATAGATCACTTCTTCCCGCTGTTGCTTGTTACTGTTAAATAAACATATCTATGTTATGTGTTAGACTATAAAATATACAACCTAAAAATTTATAAATTGTAAGTATAATAGTGTTATTGAAATATTAAATATGTGCAATAACTAAACATATCATTGTCATCAGGGTTACTTCATACTGTGTAATTAAAAAAGTAAATAAATTGCATATTTGTTAACTAAATTATAGTTTTCTTTTCTTTTCTTAACAAATCCTGTGTACAACCACCAGAATGCACTAATGATATACAAATAATGTTACGCGTGTATTATTTGATAAGAAATCATAAATAAGACTAACTTGTTATTTAAAGTTATCCTTGTGTTATCATTAATCCTGTATGCTTTTCCTTGTATTACACTGACTTTATAGTGTGAGGTCAATACAAGTTTTGTTACATGAAAATAGCTACACAGAACAGAAATATAGTAATCTGACTAGGATTATGACTATGTTAGTCCATGCACTCATTAGGATTTGGTGGATCCAGAACGAGGCTGCATGTCTCAAAGAATGATGAAACCCAAAAGGATTCAGACCATGACAACCCATTTTCGAAGTAAGCGCATAACCCTTCTCCAAACTTTATTTACAGGCTGAACTTCTAGTAGCTGACTGAGTACATGAACTTATGAACAAGCTAGTACTGTCAACTAATATGTAGGACTTTATTGTTTAAAATAATCTAATGTAATCAGTTATTTGTGTTATAAAGTTGATGGCAATAGCTGTTTTCGAACAGTCCTTGAAGTATAAAACAACACCACCTTGTTTTGGCTTGTGGATGTTTAATAATGGTCATTGTTGATCCTTTTTCAGTGCTGACTTTATTAACTCCAATGGTGTTCTCACTAACTTTTGCTGCCACTGTATAAACCAGATTGTTGTTTATTATTATTTTTTTTTACCTTTTTCTTTTTTTTTTTTGATTGCTTGACCAATTACATGGCATATCCACTGTCACCAGCAAAATGGTTTTGTCAGGTGTCGTAGCAGATATATAACTTCTGTCTTCTCCTTAGTGTCTGACTAGGCATTGGTCGCCTGTACAATTTTGCCCATTCTCTTTCTTCCCTCCCGTCATGTAATATGAATAACATGAGATAATCATATTATTATAGACTGTGGCTGTAAAAAAACTAAGAATAATATACAAATCTCAGTTTACTAGTTTTTTAAGAACCATGAATTTTAGGAAAAATATATTTTTTCATCGGTAAGAGTTAAATTTTAAGTTTTAAGAAATGAAATTTCAGCACACACTACTTGCAATATAATTTGTAGTGGAAGCGTTTCATTATAAAATCACAGTGTAGGCCTACTAAAATTGAAGCAGTACGAGGGACATTCAATAATTAAAGAGACAAATTGATCTAGAGAAAAAATGGTGTATTTTTACAAAATGACAATTTTCCTATTTTTCAACATAATCCCCCCCCAACACTAATACACTTGTCCCAACGATGAATCAGATTTTTTATGCCTGCAGCAAAGAATTCTTTATCTTGATGTTTGAACCAGTCTCCCATAAATTTTTTGACTTCTTCGTTGTTGTTGAATTTCTTACCACGTAGCGATTCCTTGAGTGCAGTGGCGGTTTCTTAATTGGTGCACATGAGCACGTGAACCCCCTACATAAATAAATATAAATTAATTAATTTTAACAAACACTAAATAAACTGGAAATAATTTGGTTTAGTTTTATGATGCAATAACAAAATGCTCGTTCTGGTAAAACAGTCGTGCAGTCGACGCGGCGTAAGGTGTGCGCACAGCTCTGTACGTGCGCTGCTGGATCAAATGAGAGCGGTGACGTGATGCGGCATTGTGGCGGTGGTGGGGGCAAACCTCTCCCATGTAAAGATTGTGCACACATTTGGTTTGTGAACCAGTGCTGTTCTAGCCATTGTAGGCGTCACGTTACTCGCTCCCCAGTGTCGCTCGCGCCCAGTGCAGTTGTGTTTGTGTTGTGTTAATGTTGGTGATCGATTAGCAATGGCTGCTACCCCTGTGTCTGTGTTAAAAGAAACAATTTTTTCAAGTATTTCATTAGAAAAGAAACTCGAAATAAAACAACGTGGTCATCCGACCCCAAACCTTAATATCGTACAAGTGACCAAAGGTAAAGATAGAGATTTCAAAAGGGAATTTAAAGAAACTTTATATGAAAAGACTTCTTGGCTCTGCGGTTGTGAAGCTACAAATAAACTATATTGTTTCCCTTGTCTGTTATTTGCAAAACAAAGCTCTGAAAACTTAAACTGGATTAAGTATGGTGTGAACGATTTAGGTCATTTACTCTCGAAAATTAAAAAACATGAATGTTCTCAAATTTATTTGAACTCTTTGCTAGAGTTTAACTTGCTTGGTAAAGTCGACATACATCAGCAGTTGAACAGCGCTTATCGGAGGAATGTAAAAGAACATAATGAAAAAGTAGAGAAAAATCGTTATGCATTGTCAACAGTAATTGACTGCATTAAATTTTGCGGCGCTTTTGAACTGGCACTTCGGGGACACAGGGAAGGAGATGATTCTTCAAATCCTGGGATTTTTCGAGGCTTAGTGGATTTTGCTGCTCAGATTGATGCCTCACTAAGAGAACACTTACGTGATGCAACCGTTTTTAAAGAAACATCAAAAGAAATTCAAAACGACCTGCTCGATTGTATGCTTCTTGTTTGCCAGGAAAAGATTAAGGCGGAAATAAAATTTGCAGATTTCTTCTCTGTAATCGCTGACGAGACCACAGATGTTAGTTTGACATTTCAATTAGCTATTGTTTTTCGCTACGTATTACCTTATGGAGAACCAGTAGAAAGATTTTGGGGGTTTATACATCCCCCCGGACACGACTCAGACTCGATCGCTGGATGCATTCTTGGGGCCCTAAAAAATGTTGTTGATAAGCCGGAAAAGTTAATCTCTCAGAGTTATGATGGAGCAAACATGATGAGTGGACACCTAACCGGTGTACAAACAATTATTCAACGACATTATGAATATGCTTTTTATATCCATTGCTATGCTCATCAATTAAATCTAGTGATTGCTTGAGCTGCTAGCCAAAATCAGCAAGTGCGGATATTTTTTGCGAATTAGTGATGTAACAAACTTTTTCAGCAATTCACCTCAAAGAGCAGAAATTTTGGATAATATTGTCGGGAAAAGAATCCCTCGAGCTTCAAGCACTAGATGGAATTTTAAAAGCATAACTGCAAATACAGTATTCGAACATCGGGAAGACCTTATTACCTGTATGGAGGAAATAGAATCAACCTCTAAACAAGAATCTTCTATTACCACAGCTGGAGCAATCCGGCGAATGCTGGAAGACCCAACTTTTGTGTTTTGGCTTACAGTTTTCCATAATATAATGCCACACGTCGACATTTTATTCAGACAAATTCAGCTTACCTATACAGATCCTGTGCGAACAAAAAAGGACGTGGGAAATAAATAAAGAAAGAGAAAAAATGAACTCCGTGAAAAGTGCTGTAGACCAGATGCCTCTACAACGCAAAAGAGCAAGACACAAAGAAGGCGGATCGCGGCTAAAGAAGTATGTGATGTAATTTCGACGCAAATAAAAGAGCAGTTTTCATTTACATCGCACCATTCAGCCGTATCCCTTATTGTTCCTCAAAAATTTAGTGAGTACAGTAAATCATTTCCTCAATCTGCATTAGATGAAACAATAGAAAAATACCCCTTTTTGGACAAAGCAAAGCTAAAAACCGAACTTGGAGTGTTTTACCGACGTGAAGACATAAGATGTATGAATGGTGCTGTGAGCTTACTGCAATTTCTTATACAAAATGATCTGAAAGATTCGTTTTCAGAGTCATATACGCTTTTAAGGATGATATCGACAATCCCAGTGACTTCAGCTGAAGCTGAACGATGCTTCTCAACTCTGAAGAGGATAAAAACCTTTTTGAGAAGTACGATGTCTCAAGAAAGACTTAATGCCTTACTATAAAACAGGTTAATTACCTACCGTCATGCTTTTTGAAATCCGAAAACAGGATTACTCGAGTTTCGACACATTAAGTGTCATCTTCAGATTCTCGATGAATATAAGTTAAAAATACATTTGTTGATGTATGCACATCCTGTCAGATAATAAAAACAACACAAACATAACAACAAAAATACTTAAATAATTTAACACATATTAAAACCGAGACAAAACAGAACGAAAACACGATACACGCGGCCGACGCGGACCTGCGCAGGAACGCGTCATTGCATAACGTGTTCCTGCGCAGGTCCGCGTCGGCCGCGTGTATCGTGTTTTCGTTCTGTTTTGTCTCGGTTTTAATATGTGTTAAATTATTTAAGTATTTTTGTTGTTATGTTTGTGTTGTTTTTATTATCTGACGGGATGTGCATACATCAACAAATGTATTTTTAACTTATATTCATCGAGGATCTGAAGATGACACTTAATGTGTCGAAACTCAAGTAATCCTGTTTTCGGATTTCAAAAAGCGTGACGGTAGGTAATTAACCTGTTTTATAGTCTTAAAACGCTTTTGGAGGCAAATACAATGTTTAAATTTAATGCCTTAGCCATGTTATCAATAGAGAAAGAACTGGTGAAGACCATCCCTAAGTTTAATGAAATAGTGATTGATAGATTTGTTTCAAAGAAAGACTGAAGGATGGACTTTGTTTACAAGAAGTTCACACTTAGTTTTTGTTAAAGATCCGATTAACCTACTGATACTTGTAAGTAGTATGTATATAATTTACTATTGTTTCACAACATGATTGCTATCATTATTACTAAATTTAATTTTTCTAAGATTAATTAAATAAAGAATCCAGTTGAAGCTTAGTAAACTACAATGTTAGATTCATTTTGTTAATATTACTTACTAAAATTATTTAAAATTTCTTAGTAATGTCATTTACTTTAATGTTGAAAAATTATTGGAAATGCTACTTTCAGTGCAAATATTAGCAGGCACATGGATTAATAACGTACAATATTATCTGTGTGAACCACTGGTGAGTTTACTTACGAGCCGCCACTGCTTGAGTGGGCCAAACAGGTGGAAATCTGATGGTGCCAAGTCTGGGCTATACGGGGGGAGTGGTAGTGTCTCCCAGCCAATAGCGTTGCTTCAGCTCTGTGCACACTTTGAGTCTGTTGTCCATGTGTTGTTGCGTTAACTCTTTTGGAACCCATCTTGCACTTGTTTTGCGGTACCTAAGCCTGTCACTGATAATGCTATAAACTGTACCAACACTTACTTGCAAATTTTCAGCCATTTGTTCAACTGTAACACGACGGTCTTCACGAATCATATTGTCTATTCGAGATTCAAGAGGAGGAGTTGAAACTTCCTTTGGACGTCCAGATCGCTGTTCATCTGTCACTGAGGTTCGACCGGTTTTTAACTGATCCACCCACTTATAAAAATTTCTGCGACTCATGCAACTTTCACCATACTGTTTAGTCATTCTAGGATAGATATTAGAGGGGTTTTCACCTTCAGAAAGTAAAAATCGAATCACCGAACGCTGTTCAACTAATGTGGAAACTTCTAGCGGACTTGCCATTGTTAAATGAGATTTTGAGGTTATAAGCAAAACAATTTTCATGAAACAGCTGCTCAGAGATCATCCCAGGGATGCCAACATGAAGTCCTAAAAGTACCTAATTTTTCCTGCCAACCGTTTTTTCTCTAGATCAATTTGTCTCTTTAATTATTGAATGTCCCTCGTACAAAAGTATTGATATTTGTTTTTTTTTTTAGTTGAATTTTACAGGAACTACGATTAGTTTCACTAGAAAAATGTGAATGTTATCATTTAACATACAATTACTAATTCAGGGAAGGATAGAAGGTACGAGAGAGAGTCAGGAAGAAGATATGATGTCTTGGCAGACTGGATGATGGGGAGAAATTATGATGGATAACTGAAGTGAACAGCACAGGATAGAAGAATGTGGACAGTACAGTTAAGCCGAAGCCTGCCTTAGGGCAGATTCATTATTGATTATGACTGTGCTATCATAATTAACACCTTTGTATTTAATAAATCTGTAAAATCTTTCTCATTATTTTCATTTAAAAAATCAGGTTATTTGATGGTGTACGGTGTTTGTGACAATATGCTACTATGTTTCATCCCCTTATAATATTATTACTAACTCAAAGGTTTTTAAAAGTATATTATTACTAACCTTATAAAAATAGCCTACTCAAAAATATCTTTTACTAACTAAATATATAAGATTTATATTAGATCACACATATATATTGTTCAAATTAAAATAAATTAATTAATGACACTTCAAATAAATAAGAATCTTTATTTTTATACAGTGAACTGTTAAATTTAATATTTAATGTATCTAACACAGTTAATTTAACAATTACTGTGATTGTTAAATTTAATATTTTTCTGGATCATAAATTCACTAATTGTATCATGCGTTGTACAGTGTTCTATATTTTCAGTAATACATAAAGATAATATTATTTTCATGTAATTGGAGTAAAATTCAACGATGTTCTGAAATTTCATCATGTGAGACAGTATATTTATAAAATCATTTATTTTTCACTGTTTTGAAACTAATGTATTTCCGTTTTTCAGGTGTACCTGAGAAGTAAATTCTTGAAACATCATTAAATGATGAAACCAGTTGCACTAAAAAGCAGACAAAGTGACTCAGAAATTTTGCATCCTCAGAACACTGCAATCAACATTAATTTGACTACCAGTGAATATTTTGGGAGAACAATTTGAGGCGGGTAGAACAGTAGTTGGGTAAAACGGTATGGAGTAAAACTAAGGACAGGAAATAAATAACTCACGCTCTGAGAAGAAACGTTTTTTATTAAAGAAAGTACCAGTATATATAGAGGCAGGAGAATGTAAATTGAACACTCAGGTCTCGATGCGCAGTAGACAAAAACCTAGGCTAACAAAATTTGCATTCACTTCACACATGCGCAGAACAGTTTTGTGCAGTGTTTCATGTTTCATAGTGTGCACATCGGCTGCAACAAGACTGGCGAGAACAACGGAAGCATGTGCGTGACAGAGAGGGAAATAATATGGAAGTGAGACACTGAACGTTATAGCGTTGTCTCCCCTCTCTTCTCTTTAGATAACTTAGCTATACTTGAAAGTGGGGGTAATTCATGCATTGGGTCGGCGCAGGTTACTGTTCAGGAAAGCCTGGCAGGCCTATACTTACAAGTAAGGAAAGATTTCTGTTATCAGTTGCAATGATTTTAAATCAACTTGAATCATATGACATGAAAATTATCCACTAGATGACAACAATATGCCTAAAAAAAGTGGATCAAAACTAGAAGTGTTCTGTTTTCAAATAGCAATTTAGTAACAGAACATGAAGGGATGTGTTAAAATAAGGGAACTTTCAAAAGAAAACATTCTATTAATTGGCATCAAATTTTATTTAGTTTGTAAATAATGCATATACACAGGGCAGTGAACACTAAGAAAAGTAAATGGCAGTTATATAACCATAGGTATGGTTTTCTGTGTTACACATTGAATGGTATCAATTTTACTTATTACACTACACAGAAAGTGCTTTTATAAAGTGAACTCACAAACTATTACAATCTGATCCATTGGTTATAGAAGTGGAGTGCAATTGGTATACACATATAGTCAATTACATTTTAGCCATCACATAGTCATTTTCTAATTCAGGCTTCTCCTAATTGGGCCAAGAGCATTATCTTAAGTTATCAATAATTACCTTCTTTGGTTTACACACCAGACTTTGCTATTTTTAACAGACATCACAAACTTTAATGTAACCATTTACATAGCAGCTTCTTGTGTTAACCACATGTACTTTTGATTTTTGTATATGATGGAAGACTGGTTTTTACTTTTCTATGGTATGTTCTATGCTACTTTTCTACCACCAGTTCAAGTTTTTACATGGACTCACATTTGAACACAGGATATACAAATATGTAATTCACGCATTAGCTATTTTGTGCCTTAGTGCATTTTCTTCAGCAGAAAAAAGTGCTTTGTGGCCAGTGCCCTCAAAAATAGACTGCTTTCAGCTGTGATGTATACTTTTCTCAAGAATTTGAACTTGAGGTATCACACAATAATTTCTCATCCATTATAGTCAGAAAACTTATTCCAAAGACTGTTAATTTACCACGCCAGCCATTATTTGCACTGACATTATCTTTTCTCATTACTATTTTGTACAAATATTTTGGTTTATCTGGAGTAATTCCCTAGAAATAGAAGTAGGACTATTACATTTTTTTTAAGAAGCCTGTATCCAGATTTTTTTAAATCCAAATATTTTAAGTCTTCTGTCACCAAATCTGCTTCTGTATTTTTAACAAAATACTCAATCTTCTCTCTGTTTTCACATTAAAGATTGCAGAATATGTATGGATTACCATATACTTTAATGTGAGTTTTTAGTTTAATAATTAATGTCAAGAATAAATGTTTTTAGTTTAGATTGACAAGTTACTTCAGCATTAGCGCTCAAAGTTTTTTGATCGTGTTTACCAGAATTGGCCTTCTTAAACAGATCTGCTTAAGAAGGCCAATTCTGGCGATGAAAAAAATATATATTTCTTGTAATTTTTGCAGCTTATTATGGAAGTTAAGTGGGTGCTCAAAGATTGTTGACTTCTTTTTGTATGCTGTTCAGCAGTGTAGGGAACGATTTTTCATGATCTTGGAATAAAAATATTTTCTTTTACACCAATACACTACTCCATATGCCTACATTTCTGATGTGAGTATGCATGACTTGCACGATTCGTTGGGAACAAGCTTTCACCTATTCTGATTTTACCAACTCAGCTTTTTTTTTGTTTCTGCACTCTTCTGCAAATGCTGAACACATTTTGTGCAATTATTATTCCAATTAAGAATAAGGATAGTTTCAACTCACTTTAATGTTTAATAATTTATATGACAAGTAAGCAACATATATGAATGCATCAAAGAACAGTTTTCAAATCATAATCCAGTAAGTTTGTAACCAGAAAACCAAATACGTTTTAAATGGCTTTTAGTTTATGCATCCCTTTTGATGAAAAAAATTAACCGTAACTATATTGTCACGAAATCTCAGATTTTCATTAACTCAAAAAAATAACCAAATGTGACGGAATAAAGTGTCCAACTGAACAGAGTTCTTGACAGGTCATGAAGTGCTGGACAGGAAGTATAGTAAGCAGCGAATATACGATAAGATAAGCAGGAAACTGTTACCTTATCTTATCATATGACATTATTGTTATAACGCCTGCTTTTTAAGCTTCAGCTAACCTATTCCCTATTCTCCTACTCGAAAAGAAATTCCAATAATACAATAATGAATTATACTTTGAAAGTATTGCATCAGTTAAAAAAAAAACAAAAAAAAACTGTTATACTGGGCATATGGTTATACACTGTTTGTCAGGTGCTACCAAATATTAACAAATTCGCACAGTTCTCAGCTTTAGGCACTGAGAATGTCATACCACATAATGGGTGAAATATATGTGTTGATAACAGTATCAATACAATACAGTTGTCAGTATAAGTGTTATTATTAAAAGTTCTGACCATGCAAGCCTATAAGTGAGTATGTGAATAAAACTTCTTCTTCTTTTCCTCTTCAAGGATTAGGTTATATAAACCTGTTCCAGCATCCATCACATCCTCAGACAACCCGCATCTCTTCTACCAATGGCTTTATAGTTCAGTGCCGCTTGTGGCAGATCCTCTATCATCCTTTTCAGATGATCCCACCACTGTCTACTGTAAACTGCAATAATTTCATTTATGCCCTTTACTTGGAATTCTGCTCTGATGTCTTCATTCCTTATTCTATTTTGCAATATATAATTTAAAGTATTTCGAAGAATCTGCATTTCAGCACAATGAATCTTGTTGCTTTCTTTTTCTGTCATGACCCACACCTCACTTGCATAAATCAACATGGGTATTGAAATTGTCTTATAAAATTTAATCCTTAAGCTGTGTATGAATAAAACTAAAACACCAAAAATACTGCCTGTCCCAGATTTGACTGTCCCAGTAAACTCAAAAGTAACTTTAATATCTGTTTGTAACAAATAGATAATACCAAGACATTTGACCTCTTGTTAGGTCACCACTGCTAATGTTATCTTCACCCTTATATTAGAAAATCTTCTGTTGAATTAAAACACCTATGTGGGTCAGCTCGTTTGTTTTTATAATTATAAAAAATAAATGAAAACAGTTCGGTATTTGAAGTTAAAACATTTTTATTAACGTATACACATTTATTAAAGACATTTTTCTCAAAGTTTCAAATATTTTTCAAACAAAGCTTTGCATACAATGTATATAAAATCAAAAAATTTTTATAATTTGTAAAAGTATAAAACATCTCATCTAGTAATTCATTTAATTGTACTGAAATTTATTTCCATAGCATTACCAGAATTGTACACACTATAACTACTTAATTCGTAATTGCACAATACATCAAATACACAGAAACAGGACGACCATTTTTACTGGACAAATATTTGTTCAAATATATATATTACAGTATTACATATGCTATATACACATATTCTACTAATTTATAAACCATTTTACAAAGGAGAACAAATCCTTAACATCTGATAAATTTCCTGTGAGACACATTTTGTAATTTAGCATGTCCATATGAAATATCTATTACTACATACACATATACACTCTTACACATCTCTCATAAATATAGTATGGTCTCACACACACACACACACACACACACACACACATACACACGCACGCACGCACGCACACACGCACGTCAATATTTACATAATAGTATAACACATAAAATTAGTAAACATTCCAAATCCACCTTTGTGATGCATAGTTTTCTTCTGTTGTTACCTCTTAAATTTAAGTATGCATTTTTTTTAGTTACATTATATACTGTTAAGTACATTAGTCAAATTTTCACCATTGTTAAACACATTATCACCAGTTTTCCTACATGTAAGCACATTTTATATGTTTATAATCTAAGCATGTATAACCTAAGCATGTGATGTTTTAATGTTTTTTTATTTTTTAAAAAAAATTCTCTTTCACATATAGTATAAACCCCCCCTCCCCAAACACACACACTTATTATTCACTGCAAACATAATTTATTTGCAACGTTACAAACTTGCTCAAAATGCTTCACTTGCATAAAAAATGAGATAATCTGACTGCTTTGTTTGGTCAGAAGAGTGGAGTGGCCAATTTGTAAAAACATAAAATCCTAGAGTCCGTCAACAACAGGATGGTCTCTGATGCTAGCAAAAAATATTTAACATAAATCAACATATTATTTTTATGTGATACTTTAAAATGTGAGCGTACACATAACGCTTGAAACAAGTCTAAATTGTGTGAAAAACATCATGATACCACACTTGTAGTACACACATATGCGTGTAGGTCTGCTATCCGTCGCTTAAAAATTGTCTATATTTAACTGCAAAAGGAAATAATGATATAGATTCAAGAATCTGAAAGTAGTGTATATCCAGGAAATCACTATCTATATAACAATGTGACACACACATGTGCATTTTAAATTTGTTCTTTTTTTTTGTTTATTGTGTAATCTTGTTTCTTCACAGATAACACTTTACAAATAACACACATATGTCTGGATAAAACTAAAAATACAAAAAAATAATTATTACAATACCAAAGAATTGCACAAATGAATGACAAAGTTTTATTACAGTGAAATCCCAGTGCAATTGAAACCGTTACCATGGACTATCAAAATCGTTATCAGTTGTACTTAATTTTTTACCTCTGCTAATGTACTTTTGTTGTTGGCACATTCCTATATCATTTAAACAAAGGCCTACACTGACAGCAGCAGTACTGTGGCATCCATGTAACCGCTGTTGCCGGCGGCAACAGTACAAGCAACAAAGGAAAATAAAATTAATTATATCAGAGAGTAAATACTTTAGTTATAAATTTTAAATGCGAATAATTTTAGTAAGGAGATTTGAAGAAAACCCATAGCATTGCTTTCAAACTGCTGGACACTTGCACCGTCTTGTGTTGCCGGCTCAGACATTGGCAATGTTTTACTGCGTGTTGTCATTGACCTTGTCATAGTTGTCACTGTACAAACTGTGGAGGGGGGGGATACATTCATCGACTCAATGTGTTGCTACCGTATAAACCGGCAAAATGCTCAGTTAGCAGCAGCTATGTTCGTTTTCGGAACTGACATGCAGCAGTTACTACTAGTACATACCTATTTGTGTTTTGTTCATTTAGTTGTGTATTTCTCTGTTTGTCATTATTATTTTTTATTTGATTATTTGTGTCCTGATTTATTCTGTATAAGTATAATTCAGTCAGATCCCGTCGAACGAGACCCTCTTCTTCTACCAGCGAATGATGTAAAATACACTAAAAAAAAATTTGGCTCTAAAAAGAACATTTTGACTTTACAAAGAACAATTCGTACTAGGAAAAAGTAAGAATTAATTTTTAGGCCTATCACAACCGGCAACAGCTATTATGTACCCATGCCACGCTACTGGACAGCAGTATGACAACAACATAATGGGTCAGGTCACGTTCAATGACGGTGATACACTACAGTTGCTAAATTGTAATCGTAGCAATGCTGAGTCAACATAAACAGCATAATGCCGTTTTACTAATGGAACAATCTGATTGATGCATACATGCAGCCCTACCATTCTAAGAACACAATATCAGGTCAAAGCGGCTCGAAATTAATGATTTTGACTAAGAATATTAATTTCATTAACCGGCATATCAGACTTGTACACAATATGTTGTACTGGTATTTCTCTAAAGGAAGACTGTCTTGGAGTTATGATCATCACAGAAGTTACAAACAGCACTATAAAATATTTCACAGCATGAGCAAATGAAAATGTGCCAAAAATTAAATTCTGTAATTAACTTATTTGAAGTAATAACATTCCAGATAAGGAATCGTGGCAAATTACTTCAATTCTCTATCAGTTTATTACAATTGAAAAAAAAGCTTATACTTTACACTTTATATCTTGCCTTTCATTTGAACCTTCCCCATTATGTCTAGGTGTATAATAAAAATAATCAATTACATAAAATACTAGATTTATTACAAATCCGCAATTTTCAACTTATGAATCAGTAATACTTATAGTCAAGAACCTACAGCTAACACACACTCTTTTTGCTTCCTAGTAATTAACATAAAAACACCATTTTTAAAATTTTTGTATTGTTACCATTACACAGATTTTGAATGTTGATTCAACATTATTACAAATTATATTCATAGTTCTATACAAGTATTCCCAACACATTTAATGACATAAAAACACATGTTTACATACAATTTGCAACAAGACACTAAAGTTACTTAAACAAATTGCAGTTAAAAAATATTTCATACACTTTCATTACACCAGTTTAAAAATCATATGTTAAAATAAGTGCTATTTACATATACAGAAAGTTGTTAAGTCACTTTTGGAGTTGTTTCACATATCTTTATGTGAGCAGAATATTTTTGAAATCTGATTTAACTTTCCATATGGTTATTATTTTTTACTCTTTTTCTTGCACATTTGTTAATAATGAAGTAAGTGAAAAGCAATAAGGAATTCCACATAATGCCATTGCCACAAAACAGGCAGACAGAAATTACTACGGAAAACAACACAATTACATTTGTCTTATATGAACACAAATATAAACAAGCTTTTTGTCTGTATTCTAGTTCCACACAAGAAAATATAATCGTTAGTGGCAAATTGTGAGATATCTTTAACTATCTCCTCTTTTTTTACACCTTCCATACTACCTTTGCTTTTTTTTTGTAATGCCTTCATGGTATTACTGTTATTCAATGTTCTGGGCACACATTTAACTGGAAATAATAGTGAATACCTCCTCTGTATTTCTTTGTTATTTTACGTTCCATATAACCTCCTTGTGCCAATGATCTGATACACTTCTCTTGTCACTTATATTTACAAATGGTTACAGTATTTAGCTGTAAAAGTAACTCCTAAATTTGCAAAATAATCACTATAAAAACACTGAATCGTCAGCATTAACATCCATCACGCACCAGGTCCACAGCCTATCACATCCTCTAGCATGCTGTAGCTCGTACCATGCGGCTGCCACAGGACGCAGTTGGGGAGGAGTGTTTTGTGAGGTTCCCATGTAAATCGGTTGTTATTACTGAGGTCCACATATGTCAGCCAGACTGTTGAATTGTCCCAACAGTAAGTATTACTCTCTCACTTAGATGGATGACAGTCGGCATCAAAGAAATATTGTTATCGTGGTAATTAATTTTTTATCTTCCATCAGTGTAGTTATGTTATTGGCATGTTTCTGCACATGAAAATGTTGGTTTGACTGAAGGTAATAGCTGCAGTTGATAAATACCAATATTAGCAACACAGCAGCAACATGGAAAACAGTAATCTCAGCTTTCTAACAGTGCAAACTAATTGGCGCAGGGAAACAGTTCAGGAAAGTGCTGCGCAATTAACAACACATTATTACAACCAAGGCTTCCGAATGTTAATATTTTGGCTGTTTTAGTAACACGTGTAGTTGAACTGACTCATCCTTGAGGTGAACAAATGCATGCCCTGAAAAGCGAGCTCTATTCCAATGTGCTACGCTACACACTGAATGTTTTACATGACATTTTAAGATATGTAGTAACATTTTTCTCTGGCACATGTGTTTGCTGGCTTTCCCATGCAGCACATGTGACACTCACAGTCAGTCCACCATGTCCACTGCTACACAACTCCTGATTTACGTAAGGTAAAAACTGTGTGTATGTCTGCAATTGCGATTCAAAGTCTACATCACATGCCATCATTTTAGTTTTAACACACACACACACACACACACACACACACACACACACACACACACACACACACACACACACACACACACACACACACACACACACACACACACACACACACACACACACACACACACACACACACACACACACACACACACACACACACACACATTTGATATTATAAGTGGTTTTTATATTTTATTTTATGATTGCCTATCTCTAAACTTTACAACTGACAAAATGCAAAATGCTTACAACCATATTTGGCACACGTTTTAATGATGGAAAACCTTCAACGATCAAAAAACTAAAATTTATTTTTCATAAATTTCTCATTTAAAAAATTATAGTCATGTTCTTAAACATGACAAGCATTTTCTGGAAAATTTAATTAAAATTTCTTCTTATTCTGTATTAATTAAATAAGAGTGAAAACAAGACACCAATTATATCAAACAACTTATTGTCTTAAACTTACGGATAAACACATACACTATAAAATAATAATGGTTTAATTAAAAATACGTGAAAGTATTGAAAAATGCAGTACTGATTTGTGTATATTCAATCATTTTACATATCCCATTAATAAATAAAATGATCTCGGGAGTCTGTAATTTTTTCTTATAAGAAATTAATTCTTATAATTTTTTTTCTAAAAATATTCAAACAAATCACAAAACCATATAAGTATGTTATAAAATATAATAAACATACTGATTTACACATGTGTATGTAATTATGTAGTCAAATATAGTATTATGAAAAAACAGATATTGGTCAAATGTAGAACATGAATATATTCATCACACTGAAAATAAAAATATGTTTCCATTTTTCAAATTACAGTATTTTGTGTTACCGGTGTCATGAAATTTGATTGCTGCACTTTGTCTCAGAAATAAAGTATCAAACCACAATACAAATAAACATACAACTGCACTCATCTACACACTTTAAAATTTAAGTGCAGACTACTTTTTTTTTTACATCCTGAATTAATTTTTAAATAGAAACAAGTGTGGCATATAGTTATACATAACACTATATTTTTCTGCAAAATGTGCTGCATTTCTGTACTGATCTGATAACAAATTTTAATTCAGATGAATGCTATATGTTTACCTGTCAGAATGAAAGTTAATTTAATTTATATTCTGTGTTTCCATGCATGAAAAAACAAACAACCTGTTTATATTTAATAAATAGAACAATGAACGTGTTTCTTAAAAGTAAGTGACTAGGATATCAGCAAGACTAGATTGTTGCAGTCTAAGAAAGGATTGTTTGTTCACCATTCTGTTTGTTACTTGCAACAGAACAGTATAGCAGAACAAATCATAAGCCTGAGAAACTTAAAAGTGTTATAAAACCCAAGCAACACAGAATTCTTTATAATCATTTTAAAATACATACTGCATTTGTAAAATTTTCTATTGTTGGAAGAAATGACAAAGCACTTTTGGAAGTAACAAACACTGATAAAACTATATTTGTTTATTTTGTTTAATACATTTGTACCAGAATCCCTATAATGAAAATTAAAAGCAACAGTACAAACAATAAAACTAACGTATGTTTATAGTATACAGACAACTGAAAAAATATACGTCCACTTCTAACATTAATAAACTGTCAAGTTGTATATCTCTACATCACTTATATAAATACATTATACATACATCCTTACAACATAAAATCAATTTTTAGTGTACTAATGGATGCAATATTTATGTGTTCTTAAGTAAACAATCAGTTATTAGAAGTTAAAGAATTGTATGTACTAGTATTTCACAATCATACTTTTTATATGGAATTTATACAACTGAGATTAATGTAAATGAGGATAGCGATTCACAAAAAAAGGTAACTAGGGCTAGATTCTGTACCTTATGTAGCTAGAAGGATCACCATAATTTGATTTAATGCAAACATAAGTCCAAGTAATGTTAAAAAAAGGGAGTTAGTTTTTACTTGTTCTCTCATTTTGAAATGTGATCCTTAATTTGTTTTTCCACACACAGACATCAATTTTATCGAGACATTTAATTTTCTACCTATAAAGAACCATTCATAATCTGAAATGAATGAACTAACCAATGATAGGAGAAAATGTCAAAGTTTGTGCACGTATGGAAAGAAAGAATTCAAGCTGACACCAAAAGGTGTAAGGGTTTTCAACTATGTATGCGTACAAGATGTAATTTTTACACTATGCATGCGGTTACCTTCTTAATTTGTATACGGATTTTTTTAAATTCAGTCAATCAATATCTTGTCAGTTTTTTTTATTTCAAAAATTCAAATGGTTTTGTGAGCAAATTGCATTTCCAAACGGGTGAAATACAATTTAACTTAACGCATTATATAATTCATATCTTATATTCACATGTTTTGCATACGTTTATTTAATTGTACTTAAGCATACAATATACTTGCACAAATATAAATTTAACAAACTACACTTAATAACAATTAAAACTTTGCCAACATTCAAGTAGAATACTTAATGTGGCCAAAAGTTTAAATACAACAAAATTTGTAATTACGAGAGTTTCTTTTTGTTTTTTCCTACATCCACAGCAGAAAACTTGACAACACCAATTGTTCACAGATAAATATGACCTTCACAAAACCCTCTACAATTATTGCAACTACTGTTACAAGAAATGACAAAACACTGTCACAAGCAACAAACAACGATAAAACTATAGTTGTTTTATATTTTGTTTAATACATTTAACCTTAAAGTCAAAACAAAAATATAAAAACATAACAATATTATGTAATCCCTCATAACCTTAATACTTTCAAGTTTTAATCTTAATATTGGTTATTTATACGTGCAACTCACAGTTATTACTGTCATATGAAAAAAAGTTTCTATTACAAAATTTAACGAGGCTTAACTTTTCAGAAATCTTGCTATGGAACTTACTTCATGTACCTAACCTCTCAGACCATCAACACGATTAGTGAATTTCTGTGTGTAATCAGTAAAAACAAAATTACAGTGATTAATTATCAAGTGTTTCTACTATAAGTGTTTTTACTATTTTTTTTCTGAAGTGAATTCTGTCTTGATTTCTTGAATAAGAAAACTATATTGAAAAGACTCTATATTGAGAAAACTTCTTCCAAAAAGTAGTAGAGAGGGAAGGAAGGGGGAGGAGAGGGAGAGGGAGAGGGAGAGGGAGAGAGAGAGAGAGAGAGAGAGAGAGAGAGAGAGAGAGAGAGAGAGAGAGAGAGAGAGAGAGAGAGAGAGAGAGAGAGAGAGAGAGAGATCCAAATAAGGACGTAAGTACCAACTAATAAAAATAAAAAAATGATACAGAAATCTATGGAAAAAGATGTTCTAAACATTTCACAAACACTATAACATGTTGACCTGCATTTGGGTAAATGCTGTATCAATTATTTAAGTGTGTTAACCAGTTCACGAAAAGACACGCACGGTGGTTTTGCTAATTACTACAGACATGTACAGTGTAGCATACTGTTAATTGCTACTAAATTTCAAGTGCTGATGCTAAAAGCAGAATGATAAAAAATGTTCTGTCGAAGTTATTAAGGAAACACTGCAAAAACAAAAAGTTTCACTATGTTAAATACGATTCTTCCAGATCAACACTTACAAAAAATATTAAAAGATACACAAAAAAAAGTTTAATAAATAATTCGACCATACATTTTAAAAATAATAACAACTCTAAATCGGCATACACAAAAGTACAACATCCAATTTATTGAAATCAAATCATGTTTACTTCTTAACTTATTTTGTCAATACAAAAATTATGAATCTCTTTCTAGATCCTGTTTTGAGATTCATAACTTACACCATCTTGCTACTTACATTATAACATAATGTAAGTAATATATAGCAGACCTACAATATTTTATCGAAGTAATGTCTTCTTTTATACATGAAATACAAAAATGACAACAGAGATGATTTTAAAAATTGTATTAACATACAATTAAGAGACAACCTGTCATAAAAATTATCAATATTTACCTTTATATTTAGAACAAGTTTTATAATTTTAAAAAATGTCCACAACAATCTTTTAAACAAAATTAAAACTGATTATATAGGCTTACAACTAAAAATCAATTCTTATGTGTAAAAAATGCACCAGAATTAAATTTTATGATTATTTCAATAAAACTTGAACTCCAAAAACATTAAACCTACTGCATCTGGTAGTGTGTGTGTGTGTGTGTGTGTGCATTACTTAGATTATACATTGTAATCTATGCATTTGAAAGTGGAATCTATATGTTCAAAGAAATATTACATGATTATTTAATATTTTCTTATATACCATAGATCTACTTTTCTCAATAATTGTCAATTGCACATTTCAGAAAACCATATAATTAAACATTTGTATGATTGGCATCTGGTGTGTTGGCACCAGTTATGCTGTCTATTATTTGAACATTATTTGTCTGCTCAAACTGATTATATACAAGTATTATCATCACTTGATATCTCCTGTATCACCTTACAGGTATTTCATATTCTATATACTATGCCACCATTCTGCCACTGCATTTTGTCATTATTTTTTCCAGGATTCTATCAAGTAAACAAAGCTAATTTAATCCAGTCTTACTTTGGAGATTCTCATAAAATTAACAATATTTTTTTTATTGTACAGATCGTGTCAATGTAATTCACATTACAACTTTTGCTGTAGAATTCTTATCAATTATATCAGTAACTGTAATAAATCAAAAAAGTGAACGAGACACAAGTCAACTTTCTGGAATTTTGAAAGGTACCTGTTTATTTAAAAAACCACAATGCTTCACATGAATATACTTTTCAAACAAAATCTGTATTTTCAAATTACTTTAGTATTCTCCATACAACACATATTGATACTTCAACAGATTAATTAACAAAAATAAGAGAGTTAATACTAATACTACATCACTTAATCATTTATGAAAGGATATAATAAAATCACAGAAAACAAAACTAGGAAGCTTCACAGTCCTCATTAATTGCATTATTTAATCTTTATAACTTAATCAGTAAACGAATAAACCACTGCATTTAGTGAATAAATAAAAACTATTTAATAATAAAATAATTTCACAAGATCTTTACTTTGAACATATGAAGGAGATTGTACAGCCCAACTTGTATAAAACATAAAATATATTAATTAATATGTGATATGTAGACATTAACACCTTTTAAGTGAAATGGATAATAAATATTAGACCATTTTAAAAGACAATAATGTCATCAAACAATCGTTCGTTTTACAGCTTAAAAAATAATAAATAAATAAAAATACTAATAATAAATCGCTCTCTGTTGTAATATTGAATATTACCATACAAAATAAAACTACATCCGTGCTCATCATAATTCAAAACTCAACAAATCTGTTACCTGCTCACCTCAATCTGATAACATAACACTAATGAATAACATAGATATAATACGAACTTAATTCGTATTTAAAAATGCCATCCTTATAAGACAATTCATGCTTTTTTGAGCCATCGCTCAACCTATATATTAACCAAAAGTAATATTTCTTGTAAAAATAATATTATATACATGTTAAAATCACTGTACACCTTTCACACTATATATATCACATGTGCCTTAAAATTGTTTAGCCTTATAAACCAAATTTACTGGTATTTTAATTCAAGTAATTGTGCAGCGTACTTATCTGGCAAGTAGAAAAAGCTGATTAACTTGCTGAGCTTTGTTAATTAATTGTGTTAAGATTAAATAAATAACTTACTTTTACATTAAATTATATTCTAACTAATAATGCACGTAAAACACTGTTGTACTAAGCTTCAGAACTAAAAAGTAAAATGCATGACTGAGTATGTTAAAAAGAGAAAATTCATAGTGACTGGTTAAATAAATACTCAAATACTGTAAAATAAAAATTTTAAAACACCTGGTGATGTTTATTCCAATTATGATGACGGTGGCTGGCTCGCTAATGAGCAGCTGCTGCTGTGGGCGCAGACGTCTTTGCAGCAGGAGGTGACTGGTCACGGCATATATGTGATGTCATTTCCTTTAGAGGTTCTAGCTCCTTGGTACTAACCAGATCAAATTCTCGAACAAAATAATAGAAATGCTTGTAGCACGTGTTCACATGAGGCTCCTATAAAAAATATAACATACTTACACTTTAAATAATAAGCTATAACTAAGGACAATTTTACATCACGTTAAAAGAATCAACAAGACAATATAGGATTACGCACAAGATTTTGAAAAAGCTTTTATAAAATATCTTCACAATTTATTTCATTTCTTATTTTTAAGACACTATAAAATAAAAAAGGATTAAGTGCAGAAAAATATTACACATTAATGTAACTATAAGTAAATGAAGGCATCATATAAACATAAATGGGAGTGCACACACACACACACACACACACACACACACACACACACACACACACACACACACACACACACACACACACACACACACACACACACACACACACACACACACACACACACACACACAGTATGCTGAGCTATGGAATACATCATCCTCTTAACTGCAAAGTAAGCTGTCACCACTTGTGAGTCATACATGATACCAAAAGTGAATTATATCATACCAGTATTGAATTCTATTGCAACTAATAGGTCTGCAACTGTACATGGTAGACAACAATGTATTTAAAGTAGCCGCGCTCAAAGTGTTTCCAGGCGGAACGCTTTGATTTTCACTCAAAGGAAACCAGATGGTCTTGTCCCTAGTGTCACTCAAAACAAGCTGACAATGTTGCCAAGTTCTTCTCCCACCTATAGTGAAACTTAGCGTGAAATGATTCTCCTCTTCATTGTTATTATTATTATACGTATGATTAATTCATGTAATAATAATAATAATAATACAACTCAGGACTTCTCAGAAGTTTCAGTTTTAAGTAAGTAAACCTGACGTTTACATTATCTATAAAGAATAAAAATACAACAAAACCAACAAAATATAGGTCTATACCTTTTCAACATAACTTTCAAAATGATTTTCATTATTAAAATATCACAAAGCTTTGGGATAAGCAAACCCCTGCAATATCAGAAGGAATGCTATAATAATAATAATATCAGAAATTAATAAACCTGAGTAAAACAAGACAAAATCGCAAATAATTATTAAATATCCTGGGAGTAAACTACTCACCGTTTAGTTGAAGTCGCGGTCTGAGTCATCATCACTGTCGTCTGCAACATGAATGATGAGGCAGTCTTCTTCTTCCCACAGGTCTGCATAATATCCCCACTCTACCTTCATAGTTTTTTCCACACATTTCCTCCAGTATTCGGCATCTATGTTCTCAGTACAGTTCCTTAGGGCTTCACAGACACTTGCACTTAACTGAGGAGTTATGTTGCTCTTCCTAACGATATACTTTAACCGTGTCCAGACTAATTCGATTGGATTTAATATGCAATAATAAGGGGGAAGTCGTAACACTTCACGACCTGCCTTTCGAGCCATCTCATCAACTGTGTACATTTTGTTTATATTCGCAGCTTTTATTCTTTCGAGAAAGATTAATTTAATGGGGACTGGGTCCGGTACTGGTAAATCAAATTTCTTCATAAATTCAATAATTTCGGACTTGTTTGACGATTTAGTTGGGATTTTGATAAGCTGTCTAGAATGGTAACTCGCATTGTCTAAAACTATGACATACTTCCTGTCTTTTGAAAGATTTTGCAGTAACGAATTTTTAAACCAATTCTCAAAAACTGTAGCATTCATCTCATCGTGGCTGTCAGCTTTAGCATCTGAAATATTTTTTGCAGACAAATAAAGACAATTAGGAGCCCACCCCTCAGCTCCACCAGCATGTAGCACCATGATGCGCTTCCCTCTAAATACAGGGGCGTTAATAGCACAGCCACATGTTCCATCATCCCATCCCTTCTTCACGGTGTCATGTGTGTCGAACCAAGTTTGATCTAGATACACAACACCATAACCCTGTGAACGCAGTTGGTGTAGTCTATGGAGGTATTTGTATCTCCAAGACACAATTCTTGCTGATTCCATTGTAACACACCTCTTATTAAGTGTCCGAAATCGAAAGCTGAGCTTCTTCACAAGGGTCTTAGCATTGTTTCTTTATAAGGAAAACTTTAAATGTTCTGAAGATGCTGGAGTAGTTCGGAAATTGTGGGTGGCTGTCCTTTCTTGTAAAAATTGTAAATTTCTTGGCGGATAACTTACGGGTGTGAATCGTGGACCTTAGGGAAGGTGGAGAGTGACAGACTTCAGGCAATGGAGATTTGGATTTGCCGGAGAATGACAAAAACTAGTTGGACAGATAGGAAGACGAATGAACAGATCTTAGAGGAAATAAATGAGAATAGAACACTGCTTAGGAGTATAGAGGTGAGGAAGATTAAGTTGATAGGGCATGTGATCAGACATAGTGCTTTTTTAACTAACATCTTTGAGGGCAAAGTAGTGGGGAAGAAGCCCAAAGGAAGACCAAGAACTGCATACTGCCGCAGCACAATGAATGTCGTGAATAGTGGGTCCTATGAAGAAATGAAGAATATCGCAAGGGATAGAGTGACGTGGCTACAGCGACAAGGCATTGCCTTTAGGAGTTAAAAAAAAATGTCGCAAACAAAATTATCAATTTTATTAAAACGCGCTCTTTTGTTACCTGGCTTCTTGGAAGTCACGGGACCTCTAGAAACAATTTTACAAACAGTCGGGCGGCTTAATTTCACAATTTTGGCTGTTTCAGTAATTGAACCCTCACCTACTTTGTTATTTATAACATATTCATTCATGTTACACACTATAGTTTGGCTCTGTTTCGAAATTGTTCTAATCGAATTTTTGATTGGCCTACTAGTGCCTGGAGTGGCCGAGATTTCCCCGTCGTTCGAAAACTCCCCATTATTGTCACTTACATCACCACTATCACTGTCGCTAACTAAATCAACAACGATTTCTTCACTATCACTATGACGATGACTCCCTTCTTCATTATCAGCGTGCTGAGGATATGGTTGTTCTCTCTCCCAAGGTCTCCACATTTTAAACACATGAACACGGAACAACATGGAACCGAAAATTACAACTATAAATAAAGTAAAGCAGTATTACTGTGATATTTAAATATAAATATACTATGTAAAATACTATGTGCTGTAAGAAGGTAAGAAATTAATAATTCCTAAAGCAGTGGTTTCTTTGGCAACAGACTCGAAATTCAGACAAGCGGGCACTTCCGATGTCGTGCAAAGACTGGTCCACATTGCACTCAAGTTCAAAATATGTTTGGCAGCATTGGACATGTTTCCAGAAGGGGCTAGCTTTGTTCACAGCTGTCAGCAGCAGGGGGTGCCTTCGCTAATTGGGCTACTTAACTGGTCTTTGATGCCGCCTGGAAACACATTCAGCGAGGCTACTTTACCAAAGTGAATAAAAACTGTTAAAAACCGGCATAATTATATTAATAAATAATAATATTACTAATTAGATATATAAATGTAAGAACTTAATTTGTTTTCTAATTTTCCACAAATTTGTAACCAGTCTGGGATAAAACAAACTGAATTTAGTAATGTGCACACAGTAAATATGCAAATTATAATTGTGTATCTGTTTTGCATATCTAAACCAGTCACTAAGAATTATAACAGTTCGTATTTTTATACTGTACTTCTTTGTACAGGCACACAAATATCTATACGAAACAAATAATCTGGTTTAAATGCGTTTACAAAAAGCTAAAGTTTAAAAAAAATATATACAATATATAAGGTTGAGTTACTTACCGCTCCTATTGATACAATACGGTCAAAATGGTGTATGTAAACATGTACAAAGACTCTGAACAGCCTAGTTACTATTTTCCTGCATAAATTAATGAACGTCTTTGGGAAAGGCACATCTGTTAATAAATAAACAAGAATCATTAATAATATTAGTATGACTGCACATTACTTGTACAAAAAGAAAAGAAAATCGAATACAAATCACATAAAAATTGTTACTCATAACTACTAAAATAATGAGTAAAATTATTACCTGTTGACACAGGAAACAGAGCCTCGTTGTTAATTTGAGATTCAACCCAATCCATAAGCAAAGCTATATACTGAGGTGCAGGCAATGGTGTAGGTTTTTTGTATTTTGCCCCATCTGCCCATAGATATTCAAATCTTGGCCCACCTGCCATTGTTGGGCAAGATTCTTCTGTACAGTACTCTGATACTGTGCCATATATTAAGTTAATACGATTGAAAAAATCTACAACTGTAAGACAATGAAAACATTAATTTCATTCAGTTTTTTACTATCTTATTTTCAATTCATTTACATTACACATGTTATTTAAGCTACAGATATTTACCATGAACTGCTATCCAGTCATTAAGATCTTCGCCTTCTGGTAACTGGACAACTGAACGTAAATTAATTCCTGAGCTTAATGATGCCTGTGCTTGTTTGTGCAAGGAATAGCGTAACGTACCTGGTGAAAATTTTTTTTTTGGACGAAATGTCTGTAAAAAAGAGCATATCAAATTCAAAAATTTAAAGATATATTTAAAATGTTAAAAGTCATTTATTATATTAATTTTCTAAAGCTATAACATATCATTCTTAAAATGGACTGAATTATATGAACAATGGCAACAAAGCTCTTAAGAGAAAAAAAGATTATGTCATAGTAACTAAACTTAACAGGCTTTCGATTAATTTTGTACATGACATTTCACGGTTTTAAGTAACCAACAAAATAGCAAGTATCCTCCTGTCATCTAAAAAGATATGTCCAATATTATCTTTACCTTCCCCTTCTGAAAAAACTCCATGAAGCCACTTAATGCCATAATCACATGACATACACTGTAGTAAGAAATCGGCTGTTACCACAAACAACAGATTTCACTATTATACTAAGACGGCAATTTCAACAATTTCAACTTGAATCAACCGTAACAGACGAAAACAAGGTTAACGTACCCCACTATATCAGCCGATTAACACCCTTCCGAACATCGGCCGTTGGGAATTTTTATTATATTTGTTATTTTCAGTTCCTTACATTTTCATTTAAGAAATGAATGTTATAAAATTATATGACATAAATGCGTAAAGAAAATTTTTTAAAGAATACAGAATGCATCTGTTGGCTCAGAGTTTTAAAACATAATTTTATAATAATATTTGCGTAGCGTGTAGACTACGAGTAGTATGAATACGTTATCTGTTAGGCTGTGGAGAAGCGTTTGAACGTGATGTTTTGATGCGTGCTTTGTCATTTGTGGATATATTTCGTGTGATATCTGAAAAATACTGATAAATATAATCTTTTTCTAGATATTAAAGTGGTGCGGTCTAAATAATTATAACAGTATGGTAAGACAAATAGATGTGCTCAACACCGTAATTATTTGTTATGAACTAACCTAAACATTGATCATTCGTTTAGTAACGTTTTATAGTTGAAAAATATGTATTAAATTCAAGTGTTTTGCCATAAAATTGTTTGGGAGTTCGTATTTTCAGTAATTGTAATTTTTTTATGGTGTTTGCATTAATTTGTGTAAATTATTTAATCGGCAGGAAGGTTACAATTATTTTGAATAGAACATACATTCCCAATTTCGCTGATATTAACTATTCTAATTGGCTAGTTTGCCTCATAAATTTTTATAAACCAAGTTTTTTACGATTTTATACTTTGATATCGTTAACTATCAATTTCAGTTTCAGAAATGTAAACTTATTGCAGTCAATTAACAGAGATCTTTTATTAAAATTTTTGTTTTGTAAAAATAATTAAACGTGCAATTTAAAGCAGTTTAAAAATGTAAAGAGCAAACGAGAGTCCTAAGATATTTGATGTTTTGTGGTATTAGATACACTGTAGATACAAATGTGCTATATACAATTAACTTTTTGTTTACAAATAGTTAACACAATGTTTTTTGTTTTTTGCCCACAGTTGTTCTATTCATTCTTCAAGTCACTTGTTGGGAAAGACGTTGTAGTAGAATTGAAGAACGACCTCAGGTTTGTTTTGTGGCTATGTTATACAATGTAATTTATAGATTTTATTCTCTGTTAACAATATACACAGAGTAAAATGTCGTTAATTTGAAGCTGCTGGGACCAGTAAAAAATCAAATTAGGAAAGTAACTAGCTTTCACAGTTGGTTATCATTATTAGATAAAACTACTGGGCTGTCAGGCTGTGCCCAATGCCATAAATTGTCAGTCATTCTGATTTCAGCTGCTAGAGTTATCCTCATTGGCAATCCTGCTCTGAATGCCAGATGCTGAAGGGAAGAAGTTGATTCAGAGGAGAAATGTGACTGAGAATGACTACCGCAGTTGAAGTTGAGATATCTAGCATTTTATGATATAGACAGTAGCTGGACAGGCAGTAGTTTTATCAACGTAGGAAAGTAAATCTAAAATTTCTAGTAAGAGCAGAAAAGTCAAATCAGAAAACAGTATTTAGTAAAAATATATGTGATTTTTACTATATTGTTCCCCTATTATATATTACCCGAGACGGCTGGAGAATAATGCCATTTCTCAGTACAACAAGATAAGACCACAAACTGGGTGCATACAATCTTTCTTTTTGAGAGCAGGTTCGTTTGAAAATTGTTTCCTTATGTAAGTTCTCATGTACATGAAGCTGTTTGTTTGTCATGTGCACTTATTAAACTCCATTTTACCTGTCCATTAAAATATGGAACCTATTTATGATCTTATGTGTATGAAAATATTGAAGTAGTATCACATTTTTCAGAAAGTACTTTCTACTGTTACAAAGTTTGAATATGAATTACTTACTCAGGGTTCCCACAGACCTGGAAAGTCAGGGAAATTCACTATCAGTCAGGGAAGGCCTTCTAAATTTGTTAAAAATCAGGGAAAACAATAAAACTGGTGAAAAGTCAGAGGAATTTCATATAAACCATAAAAAATACTGTAGTTGTTTGTAGTTTTATACATAGAGGGAAATTTACATAGAAATAGGGTTTTAAACTGGGAAACAATCTTTATTTTTTAAAGTAATATGCATACATTATGTTAGTGTATTAAATTTTATATGTAAGGTAGGTTTGATTAATTTCCCTCTCTTTTGTCCGGTATCACTGCTTTATTATGTCACTAGGTTGGCAGTAATGCAGTGTCCCTCCTTCCTGCATATGTTTGTGCAGAGTTCATAGCACTTACAGGAAATTCATGTTTTCACTGAAATACTGTTCCATGTGATGGCTTGAAAACTTTCAGTGTACTGATAGAGCTTTAAAGATCATTGATGATATCTGAAGTATGTTAACAGCGCAAAACCTGTCAATAGGAATCCATGTAAGTCAATTGAAACTCACATTATGGATATTTTTTAAAGTGTAAATTGGCATTTTTCAAAGTGGTATCTTGTGAGTGCGACCCACTCTTGAGGAGATTTCAAAGTTCATCGCCACTTGGGCCATATCTGTAATCAGATTTACTTGATTTGATGAGAAGTTTAATGGCTCATTGTGTCAAATCTCATTGCTTACAGTCAGCAGATATTAGCAGTAAACTTTTTCCCATTGACCTGAATGACTTTGAGAATTTAATAGAAACCAAGAAAACTGATATAGGATTTGAAACATTTAAATTGTTAAAAGAGGTTAATGGAGTGAGTGAGCTAGATGTTATGAAATTTAAGAAGGAATCCCTAAAATTTCTTATTAAGACTATTGAAAAAATCTAGGAAAGATATAATATCGTCCATTAAAATACAAAGCTGTTAGAGGTCTGGTGACATTTGATTCTGTTATTATAAAATCGGTCAAGTATTGGAAAGAACAGAATCAATGTTTTACTTGAAGTTCTGTATGAGAAAAACAGGATTACTGAAGTTGTTGCTGAAAAAGCTAAACAGTAGTATTCTGTCCTCTGTAATGAGGCCAGTGCTGTATTACAAGACATTTTTGATTCTCTTAATGACTGTATCAATGACAAAGAGAAAATTGAAATTAGATTGGACAATTCCTGTTCATTTTTTTTATACAAAAATCCCAAGCATTATGAACTGTGGAAAGTTGTTAAATTGGCTCTAATTGTTTCACATGGTAATGCCTCTGTTGAGTCAGGGTTTTTAGAAAACAAATACCTATTAACAGAAAATGAAAAAGAGGATAGTATTGTTGCTCAGCACATTGTATATGATGCTCTTAAGTATTACGGTGACTTCAAAAATGTTAAAATCATTCAAAAAATGCTTACTGCTGTACGATCTGCCAGGAAAAAATATGAGCAATATGAAGATAAAGTAAAAGAGAATAAGAAATACCAAGAAAACAATTGCTCAGACCTTCTAAAAACAAAAAATGGAATTAAAAGGTTACAAGATCAGAGAAAAGTTTCTCAAATGAAACAGCAAATAGTAGAAAAAGAAATCAGTTTGAAAATTAGGCGCTTAGAAGATTCTTTAAATAAAAAATAAGTAGCGTTTCTGTAAATAATAATTTAATTCTGTAAATAATGTTTCTCTTCATATTAAAAGTGAAGTAAAGCTTTCCTGTCTATGTTAAATAGACATTTTTTGTTTTGTATAATCAAACAATGTTTATTTTTTGATATTTTAATGTTAAATATATGTTTCCATGTTAAATAATACTCTAATTGTGTTTTATGCTTACATTTAATATAAATATATTGTAGGCCTACTTACTAAAAAATAATTATTTTAAAAATGTGTGTAATCTTTCTGAACTTTCCACATGTCAGGGAAATTTCTTGAAACCGTCAGGGAAATTAATTTTGAAAATTTTGTGGGAACCCTATTATTGTGTCTGACACTTAAGCATTAGCATGTTTGTAAAACATTTTTTAAATGCAGGCATATTATTTCAATAAAATGAAATCATGTTTTACTAATGAGATCTAATTACTGTGTTTACAAATTTTTTACAGTATTTGTGGGACACTACATTCAGTTGATCAATACCTGAACATTAAGTTGACAGATATCAGTGTCACAGATCCAGACAAATATCCACATATGGTAAGTGAACATTGAAATATCTTATTGTCATTCTGAACAAGTAATTGCAATATGCTTGTGCATTACAACAGGTGAGAGATTATTTAATTATGCAATGTGTATAGGCTACTTTACAGTCAGTTCAGTTGTTGGCGCCAGTATATCTGCACCAAGCTAATATCCATATTTCATTATAAGCCAAATGCAGTGCAAAAGCCGTTTCAGTATTTAAGTCTGATAAACAGTTTGTACTGTATTTCTAAAATATACAATATAAAATTTGTAAGAATATCATCAGATGTTGGAAGCATCAGTTAGTACCAAGCAGTGGCGTACGCAGAAATAAATCTGGGGGGGGGGGCTCAACCGTAGTCCATATATTAGCCTACTCTTCTACAATTTATAGTATATGATAGAGTATAAAAATATATGCCAGTTACTGGTTACAGTTTATTAGTAGGCGTATTATTTTCAGTAGGTTCACATTTTCTTTATTAAAAGTGTATTATTCGTGATTGGGGGATTTATCCAAAAATTAAAGAATCGGGTATCCAAAAATTTCGTATGAATGTAAAGTGTTTTTTGAAGTATTTTTTTTTTTATTATTCAGGATATGAAATTAGGAACATTCTTAAAATTATCGTTTTATTTATCGAGTGATATCTGCAAGAAAGAGCTGAATTTAACTTAAGTATTAAATAATATTTTTATGAAAAAGGTTTATGTACTTATTTAAGTTTTTAAAAATATTATTTGATAATTAAGTTAAAATTCTCAGGGTTCACTGGTAGTAGTGGCCGGTGGCTTGTGTGGCGTGCGCGTGGCCGTGCCGTAACCGTAATTTGAGAGCGAGAGAGAGAGAGAGAGAGAGAGAGAGAAAACAGGTAGCTTACTAAACGTTAACTCAGTGTAATACACAGCTCAATGAACTACAAATTATAACTGAAGTAATAATTGTTATTATAAACTACAGTAAACCCTCGATTTAACGGACCTCGGTTTAACGGACTTCAGATTTAACGGACAAAAAAAAATGCAGACTCCTATTCTGGCGATATTGCTTGGCTATTGCAGCATTCTTTCGTTTCTTTTCTTCTTGTTTCTTGTTTTAAAACCCGCAAATTTTCTCATCTTCAATTGTATTTGATGAGAACGGAGTATTCATCAAGAATTCATTTAATTCTTTACGATCCCTGTCTTTGCGTTGTCATTGATGCAGGCATCGCACACGTTCAGTGGAAGACATCACGACGACTAACACTGGACAGTATACACTGATATACATCTTATTTCACTGTGAAATATTCGTCCATCGGCTAATACAGCAAGCATTATAGTGGCACGTAATTTTTCATTTCCCATAATCTTTACTGTTACAGATTTGGTTCCCTTTTGGTCCACCGTAAATATACGTAAATAAAAAATACGGGCGTTTCATCGGCATTTCCCATGTGTTCAAGTAAATAATTATGCTTCTTGCGTAAATGAATGACAAACCGCTGATACTGTAGGAGTTTTTCTTCGTAGTCACTCGGTAGTTTTAGCGCGAGTGATGTACGTCATTTAAGCGCAAATCCATTTCGCCGCATCATTCGTCTTATACACCCGAAGCTGGCTTTGAAACCGGAGACTTTTAATTCTTCTGCGATTTCTAAAGCTTTTAATTTTAAAACATGTCTAGTGACAGGGAGTCCTTGCCTTCTTAAAAGCCATACGTATTCACGGACGCTGGACTCTACTGCTACAAAACGCCCAACTTGAGATCCCGCGAATGCTCACGCGCAGTATTTGCATTTAAAAGTCGTTCCTTCTGTTTTCTCCATCGTCGAATACAGGATTCATCAATATCGAATTTCCTTGCGGCTTCGCGATTGCATGTTTTTTCTACATTTTGTATCACAATTAATTTATAATTCGCATCGTACCGGTTACGTTTAATTTGATTTGGCTGCGTGCCTTTAGTCTCCACAATATCACTCATACCGCAAACGCACTACAAAAACGTCAAATGAAAACAAAGTACAGATAAGCGATGTTGTCGCTGTTACAATAGAAAACCACACTGGCAGTTTACCCGTTATTTAGAAACATGTTACTCACACCCCCTCTACTCATCCTATGTCTTGCTGTTTACAGAAGGGTGTGAGCACGCGTGCGTGCGCACACACTTACACTTTATCTTCCTATTCTTTCTTCAGTTTCCTTTTAAAACATTCGGTTGTAGCCATAAATCATAACGCCAGAGTTAACTACAGCCAGGGAAACTGCTGTTGCTTAGGCAGTAAACAACTCATAGATACCAAAAGCGTTCGTCCCGCCAGAAGTCAGGTATAACTTCGAATTTCGTTAGCACGCGAATCCAAGCCGCAGGCCAAATTAGCGACCATGTTTTTAGGAGAAAAAGTGCGGCTTGTATTCGGAACAATACGGTATTTGCATGATATTAATAGTATTAAAATTTCAAGTGTTATAGGCCTATTTGGTTTAAATATATCCTCAAAAAACAAAATTTGCGATTTAACGGACTTTTGATTTTACGGACACCCCTCAGCCCCAATTAGTCCATTAAATCGAGGGTTTACTGTACTTATTTTGTTAGTATTTATATCCCTGTCCAAATCGGCCAAAATATGCAATTTTGTAATTTTAAACGAGAGACTAAGTAAATTAAGGAAGTGTATATTACATTTTTGCGGTTGGAGGGCTTGAGCCCCCTCCTGCGTATGCCACTGGTACCGAGTATTGGAAACTATAGTAAAGTATTTTGCTGTTACAGTTGTCAGTAAAGAATTGTTTTATCCGAGGATCTGTAGTACGATACGTTCAGTTACCCGCTGATGAAGTGGACACACAGTTATTACAGGACGCAGCAAGAAAAGAAGCGGTCACATCCTCGAGATAACTCTTGGTCATATACGTTTTATCCTTGTCCATTTGTACTATACACCTTTTTATAATAAAACAATTTCTAATTGTATTGTGTAGTATTGTTTTGTGTTTAAAAATTCTGTGAGTCTGTGATTTTGGTTGATGTCGATACTTTTATATATATTTATTGGTACATAAACATGACAGTGTTGTTGCATCTGCCTGTATTCAGATGTATGTCTTGATACAGTTCTTTTGAAAAAAAAAAAAAAAAAAAAAAAAAAAAAAAAAAAAAAAAAAAAAAAAAGAACTTTATGAAGTTTAGTGTTTAATGAAGTTTTGCAAATCCAGTGAACAAATTTGAATTCAGATCAAGATTTGTCCTCAGAATTTTAATCAAAGTCTTCAATAAATGAGAAGAATTCCTTTTTTTAATCAGTAGCTTTTGTACATTTGTGTCTACAAACTTGCTTTCCTAAACATTGTTAATAGGTTTGCACCCCAGATGATAAGAATTTTTTAGTAATTAGTCTCAGAAACTACACATTTGTGAAATCCAGTGTCATTATCAATTCTCTGATTATATTTTTTCGTATATTTTTACCTTTGTGTATCAGTAAGTAGTATCGACCACAGTATGAACTGTTTTTTAAGTTAACTCAAATCTGTAATTTGATCCATCTGTAACATCTGTAAATTAATAATAACTTAGTAGTGCTAGTAACTTATATAAATCAATTATTCTCCCTCTCCTGTACATAGTTTACATAAAATATGTTGGAAAGTCTGTAATACAAATGTGTCTCACATAACACCTAGATTAGTTTATAGTTTGTGGGTAAATTGGAGTCTTATAATTTACTCCTAAAGTTGACAAACATATTCTTATTCTATAAAGTGGCATCATTAATGGCAGAAAATAACTGTTGTAGGGCATTTTAAATGCAGTCAGTTATTAGCTACTTCTATAAGAGTAGTTTTTAAAAAACCTGTAGAACCATATAAGAGTTAAGGAAATCATCATGACATAGTGTCCATCACATCCCTTCTGAGACGTCCCAGCTATGTTCTTGAGATATATCTTACACCCTCCTCTGTTACCATTGTCTGTCAACATGGATATCATTCTTTCTCTTCTTTCCTCTTCCACTATGTCCTCAAAAACATTATTATTCCTTTTCTTCTTATAGCATGTACCATCTACTTTCCCTTCCTCTTCACGATTGTGTCTAAAAATATTCTGCATTCCTTTATTCTTTCCAGAACCTCTTCCTCATTTCTCATTCTGCCAACCCATTTTACTTCTCCCATTTTTTGCCAAACCCATACTTAAAAGCTTCAGTACTATCTCTCACTCTCTTACCAATAGTCCATGTTTCCCATTTCTGTATCAGAATGCTCTGCTACTGAAATAGAACTCCACTAGTCTATTTATCAGATCTGTACTCCTGAGAAATATGCTCTTCTCTTTATTAAAGGCCTCTTCAACCATAGGAATTTTATTTGATCTCCATTTTGCTCTTCCAATCTCCTCCAACTCCTCCGTTACCATACACCAAATTACCTATATTTTCCAACTTGTTGTAATTCCCTTCTTTTGCCATGACTGTAATGTTCCTATTGATATTATCATGACTTTCCCTGTATCTCTCATTATCCTGTAGGTCTTTAACAAATTCGCTGTTATTACTGTCGTGGTTTAGGGTCAGCTAAAATTACTATATCGTCAGTAAGATTTTACCAGTTGTTCCTCTGTACACACCCCTTCATAGTCTTTTAAAGTATAACATAACATTTTCATAATAACATAACATAACAACAGAGAAATTAAAAATGATTCCTGACAGCCAGCAGTCTTGGTTTTCTTCTCTTCTTAAGAAATGTTTGGTGCCCTACTAAGATGTTCCCCCTAGACCAGACTCCAACCAGACAAAAATGTTGCACTTTTTATAAAATTGAAACTTATGTAGTAACTTCCACAATGCTTTATCTGGGATTGAGCTTCAGATTATCACATTTATTAGTTTTTACATAAAAATAGTTTAATTTATAATATATGTATATTGAAAATAAACATAACTTAATAAAAAATAAACTGTAACCTAGTATACAATAATAGGTCCTGTTTTGTTAAGCATGTTCCAGTCCAAAATTGTAATAAACAGTTAATTGGCAATAAACTTTTGACGTACTTAAAATGAAATCCATTGTTATTTTATTACTTTTCCTTTCTTTTTTTTCCCAACATCCAATGCCAAAACAAACTGAAAAGCTATGCTAGGAAGCAGTGGCGGCTGGTGGTTGAAAAATTTGGGGGTTGCAGTTGGGTTGGATGGTATTAAATTGTTTTATTATCTGAACAGAAAATGTTCAATTCTCCTCCCCTCCAAACAGTACGTAAGGAAAACAAAATAATGCAATTTTAGTGTCACCCACATGACCATGAATATTTATTGTATATATCATTTTTAAATTTATGATTAAATATTCTGTTACCTGATATTACATTTTGATTAAATTTGAAAGATCTGGTGTAGCCTACCTACTGTCGTAATTTAATTTTGCTTCTCAATATGACATAAACTGAACAGCGTTTTTGTTGAGTTTACGACAGAATTCATTGCGTCCTACCAGTTAAATATAATAAATATCTTACACTATGACACCTTAATCCTTTATATGTACTACTATTTACATTTAACGATGAATTGGACTGAAACTTAACTGACACTAACAACGAAATTCACAGGCACTAACTAACTCAAGTAGTGTAACAACATAAACTTACTAATTCCTAACTGGCGCACCACGTGTTATTTACCAACAAACAGACTGGTGGTGCCGTGACCTACAAGCGGGGTTTGCAGTCCCTAATCACACCAAGCGAGCCTATATCGTTGCAATAGGAGCACCCGAGTCTAGCCAGCCATAGCACTACTCCAGTGTATTTCCCCGTATACAAAGCACGTCACAGTTGGTACACACTTGCCATATACACCGCGGCAAGAGCGTGTACGGTTTTTTGCATTGGTCTGCGCTTTTCAATCGCCAAATGATTATTTAGTGGGGAAACACTATTATTATTATTGTTTTATTCATAATTCTATTATTTAAAATACAATTGGGGATTTAATGGGGGTTGTGCAACCTAAGCACGGGCTGCCACTGCTAGGAAGAACAACAGATGCTGTTACATATGATAGGTCACTAACCAACTGACCACCCTGCACTCCATGTCTTTTAGTTCCACGTGTAATTGTTAGTATACTTACAGTAAGCATTATCAGTATTGTTTATGGTTAATGCATATTTGTTTAAGTTTAATATTTTACAATGTGTTGGTGAGAGCTAATCACAACAGAATTAATCTGGTTTTTGTGTTCTCATCATTTTGTTTTTGCACATCTTTTATTATGGTCTTTTGTCTGCAAATCTGAATTTTCTAGTAATTTTAAAACACTTTGTAAGTTATTTTAAAATATGACTAACATTTTACACTTACATTTAATCGCTATTTTTGGGAGTTTGATGTATGCATATGTAACTCTAGTTTGAGTAATTTTTATATGAGTGTATATAGCATATCAAAATTGAAAATTTTATAATTTCAATTGAAAATATTTATAGCACATTATAAATATTTAAAATTGAATAAAATCTTTCCCTCTGTCTTTGTGTGTTACTCTGAATATATACTGCAATGTCTTAACAACACATCCTTAATGCATATATTATATCCAGCAAGACCTCACCTAACGCTGGTGTTAGGTTTTTAAAAAACATAACATTAATTGGAATAACATAAAGTAGGGCATTCTCCCATAAAAGTTTACAGGATAGAATCCCATAAAAGATACAGGATATTTGCAGGAAAAATATGTATTGTGATTAGGGTGGCATAATACAGTGCGGTAATAACTGTAAGTGAATTTTAATGTAAGCATACATTACTTATATGCACATTGTAACGGGACAAAATGGGATGAGGGATTTTAATGTAATTGTGAATACGACGCAGTGTAGTTACCCACACAGGGCCTCAATCTGTAACAATAGACATTCCTGTAGGGAACACCCATCTGCATGTTGGTCCAGAAAATCTATTAACATGCGCCGTTTCTGATGCTCTGGAATGTGAGAGCGTGTGGAAGTGTGTGTTCGTACAGTTGAATAAGCACGTACTCGGCTCACTGGTCAGTTACAGTGAATCCACTACACATCGTGAGAAAGAATGACTGTGACGTGATTCCCTTTTTAGCCAATCACAAAGCAAGCTGCTCAGAATGAAAGCGCCTTGGCCATCTTGGAAACACAGTTTTGGCGTCTGTTGACTCATAGCTGTAGAACCGCTCGGTTCAGCATAAAGGCTCGCGAGCCAAAAGTGTAATCAATCATCAAAATGTGTCTATAAGTATATGGAAATCATGTTAGAGTGAAATAGTCTTGACGACAAGATAGTGTAAAAATTAAAAACCTGATCAAACAACTTTCGGAACATTCATGTAAAACTGTGGCGGACAACATGCGGCGGAACCAGTGAGCACGTGCAGTAAGAATAACTAGTTTCAATATTTGGGACAACAACTAGAAAGAATTTCATTTTTAAAATGGGAAAAAATTAGTCCATTATAATGGGAGTGGGAAGATAAAATAAATAGGGGACAAGTATGAATGAGTGAGCGGGTACTGGGTTGTCTTATAAAAAAAAAGAATTATTCAAGCTAACTATAGTAAGTAAATATGTTAATATTTTGTGTTACATAAGAATCGGTAATTGTTCTGAAAATTAAAGATAGAACGTAAGAAATTTAAAAGAGAGAATACATAAAATGTTTAATAAAAGCTGAGTTAGTTAACAAGAAATGAGAGTCGAGTATATTAATGACGTAAAACCTAAATCACGTTTATACTTCACAGGTTCGTGTGAAGGACTCTGGCCTACACAAGGTAAGCGAAATTTATTATTATAACTTAAATGTGGTAGATAAGTTGAACGATTACATTAGGCGCGAATGAACTTGGACTGTTTATAAAATAATTTATATAAACCACACCTACAAGTGAATGTAAGCGTGATTTGGAGGTTAAGTGGTAATGTGTACTAATTACGTATAAATGATGTTAAGTTATAGGTAAGTGATACTTATATTATACTACATTAAATAATACTGAATATATTTAAGATTGATTTGTTTGTGTAGAGAAAAATCTCATTAATAAGATAAAATGAATACAAATGAAAATAGTAACAAGGACGTCAGCTTCACTGATAGTCAAACTGAGAGCCTAATAAATCGCGATTTAAGTGAAACTGAATCGAGAATAATGGAAGACGTAACAAGTCAATCGACGCCAACCCCAGTCAAAAAAGACGATAATAATGACATAATAAATATGATGAAATTTCTTATGGAGAAGCAAAACATAATGATAGAGACAAAATTTGATAAAGTAAATTGTCGTTTTGATGTCAATGATAATAAAATGGATGAACACAATAATAAATTCGATAAAATAAATAGTAAATTCGATGAACAAAAGAGTAGTTTTGACGCTAGATTTGATGAACAGAATGATAAGATTAAGAATAATTTTAGTGAAAAGTTGAATGAGATCAGAGATGAAATAAAACAACAAAATTTTAATTTTAGTAAGCAAGTGAATGAAATTAATACACGTGATAATTAATGCGTCATGCCTTTACTTGGTGAAAATCCATTGTAAATTATATTAAAAAATAAAACAATAAAATAGTTTTAGTGATTTTCACTCGTCATTTATTAAAATTATAATTCATGACAGCTGTTTCGGCAGCACAGTGCCTTCATCAGATGGTGTAAGCTGACTAATTTTCGTACAATATAATACAGAATATAAGATATAAGGCAAGTGCTATTGTTTAGAGAGTGATAGTAATCTCGTGTCAATAAGATTTAATACACATTACACAAACATATAACATAACATAAACCAAGTCTATTTATACAAATTAAGCAAAGGCGAGCTATTTAGATCTAACTGATCATTTAATAATACATTTAAATATTTGTGTTTATTAATTTCAAGGGTTTCTAATAAATCAAGCTTTGGACCCTTATCAGATAAATGTAAAATTTTAAAATTGTCATTATAACTATGGTCTTTTTCTAACAGGTGATTTGCATAATTTGATTTGCCATCATTATATCTAAAACTATAATTGTGACCATACATTCTTTTTTCGAAAGATCGACCTGTTTGTCCAATATAGACTTTATTACAAGACCCACAGGATAATTTGTATACACCAGACTTTTGCAGTTTATCTGTTTTACTCTTATTATTTTTAATATATTTTCCCAATGAAGACTGCGTCTTAAAAGCTATATTTACATTCTTTTGTGCGAAATATTTACCCATATTATCAGAAGCAGAACCTATGTAAGTGAGAGTGTGATATCTTTTAATCTGTGTTAAGGGAGGGTAAACTAGTTTTAAAGCTTGTGAATAAAATTTTTTATTTATCAGGTGATCTATGGAGACTAGGTTGGTAACCATTGTCGACAGTTATTTGTTTAATAATGTTAAGTTCTAATTGGAAATTTGAGTCTGATAACGGAATACTAACTAGTCTGTGGATAAAACTGTGAAAGCGGCCAATTTATGTGAGTATCGATGTGTGGAAGTATTGTGTATTGTCATATCTGTATGTGTAGGCTTATGAAAAATACCGAAGTTTAATTTATTATTGCATTTTGTTATTGTAAGGTCCAAAAAAATGATGCTAATGTTATCTTCTAATTCTATGGTAAAGCTAATATTTTTGTGTAAATTGTTAATAAAATTAAGAAAGATCTGTAATTGTCTACGTGCACCTAGAAAAATTGCTAAAATATCGTCCACATATCTATACCAAAAAATAAACTTTGAAATAAGGGTGTGCTCTAATTTTAGTTTCTATGTAGTCCATAAAGATTTCAGCTGCCAAAGGGCTAAGTGGGTTTCCCATTGCAAGCCCTTCTTTGCCAATATAGATCTTTCCATTAAATTCAAAGTAGTTTTGATTAAGGCAAACCTTCAGTAAATTCAAGATATCCTCTCTCATAAAGGGGTTTTTTTTGGACCTTACAATAACAAAATGCAATAATAAATTAAACTTCGGTATTTTTCATAAGCCTACACATACAGATATGACAATACACAATACTTCCACACATCCATACTCACATAAATTGGCCGCTTTTCACAGTTTTATCCAGACTAGTTAGTATTCCATTATCAGACTCAAATTTCCAATTAGAACTTAACATTATTAAACAAATAGCTGTCAACAATGGTTACCAACCTAGCCTCATAGATCACCTGTTAAATAAAAAATTTTATTCACAAGCTTTAAAACTAGTTTACTCTCCCTTAACACAGATTAAAAGATATCACACTCTCACTTACATAGGTTCTGCTTCTGATAATATGGGTAAATATTTCACACAAAAGAATGTAAATATAGCTTTTAAGACGCAGTCTTCATTGGGAAAGTATATTTGTTGAGAATTGTGATTGATTAATATAGATGTTGAACTAAAAATTCTGACATGTAGATTCCTAGCTAAGCATTTTAATAATGTCGTGGAGTTAAATTGGCTAGGTACATGAAAATAATGGTAGATAAGCGGACTGTAATTTAATACATTTATTGTATGTAAATGGTACAAATTAATTTAGATTTGATGAAGGTTAGCTAAGCCTTCATGCATCATGACGTCTGAGAAAAATTACATTACAAAAGAAAAATTACATTTGCGAAATGAAACGCAATTATGCAACACTTGAAGAAAACATGAAATAATTTAGGCCAAAAACCCTACATAATATGTCGACATGAAAATAATTAAGCCGACAGGCGAAACGCAACAAGCGTAGCTGATGTCTGTTGTATTTGAACACTCAGAGCACTGTGATCGTCATATCTGCAGTAGCAAGCAGAATTAGATTATGAAACAGATTAGCCAACCTTCGGTCAATATAATTCCCACATTACAAATACCAACATTATTGTATATAACTGCCCGCAAAAAATCGAGTGATTTTTTTTTTTTGTAATACATTGTTAACAATTTATATTATAAAGAAAACACAAACATGTATGTTCTTACTAATATAGATTAACCATTAGTAATTTGATGTCTTGATTATCGACATTGGAATGTTAAATAACAAAATTATAACATTAAGTTGTCCAGAGATAAACCTTGGACTGGTAGATAATGATGAAGTTAAACATGCCAAAGTTGGCTTGCAAACTGAATTATACATGATTATAAACGTGCATGAATCAGCAGACATGCATACAATATAGAACATGATAGCTTGATAATGAATAATCTGTGACTCATCCTTTGATGGGCCAGATTTAAATTGCAGATATTTATGCAGGTCATGATTAATAATTTAAGCCAGTCAAGCCAGCTGATTTATACATAATAAGATTGGATATTATATAAAATGAATAAACAAGATTATTACAAAACGTTATATGCATATAGAAACATAGATTAAGCATAACGCTGTAGTATAATAATTAAATAGCGCATGCTATACCAAGCAATTGCAAGAATGCACAAATACATTGACATGCGAGAATAGATGATACATTGTTGCATAGTTACAAGTATATAAATGCAATAACATGTGTGTCATAATCACAAATACATGAATACAATAATATAGGTGCGATACATGATCATAAAAAACAAATACAAGAATATGTGTAAAAATATATGGGTGGTGTACAATCATAGACAACAGATGCGGGTACAATAATATGTGTTACATAGATACAAATATATGGATACAAAATATGTGTTGCGTAGTGACAAAATACATGAATCAAATGTTGTATACAAGAAAATACATAAAATAATTGAAAGCTTTACACATTAAATAAATTGACCCTTGCTTAAAGTAAAACAAAGCAATTTCTGTATTGAAAAGATACAAACTAAAGCTCATGATAAAAACAAAAGTGCTTATATAACTAACATAATCTTCTTTAAAACATTAACATATGTTTAGTAAATACATACATTTAATTTTTAACAGAAAATAAGTGACATCCTTTAATTTATATAAAGAAAACATCCTCAAAAACTGACTCAATATAGTAATACAATGATAGAGACATAATAGTAAATACAATAAAGAAAGAACATAATAATGTACATGCATAGTATTGATATAATGATATCAAATTCAATGATACATAGCAGTAAAATACATATCCGAAAGGATGTAAAATGTATAATATATAATGTAATGTATATAATGTAAAACATTATATAATATATAATGTATAATAATATAATACATAATACACAACGATTGTGTTAAGTAACTACATTGATATAGTGTCTACGGTTCGTCCCTCGCTGGCACCAAACATAACTTGTGAATTGGTCTGCGAAAGGTGCCAGCAGGCGTGCGAAAGTCAACCACCCTAATTAAATTGTCTGGTCCGGGAAATGTGGCTGTGATTACCCCAAATTTCCATGCTAATGGAGGCAAGTTATCCTCGATTAGAAGGACCAGGTCACCAATGGAGACGTTTTCTTTAGCGAACTTCCATTTGTGATGCTGTTGCAATTGGTGTAGGTAGTCGCGGGACCATGATTTCCAGATAGCTTGGACAAACGTCTGGAGAAGTTGCCAACGGCCGAGACGAGAGATAGGAACGTGTGACAAATCAGGATCAGGTATTGCCGTTAATGGTGCACAGATTAAAAAGTGACCAGGGGTTAGTGGCACTGGAACATTTACATCCGATGAAACGGCAAATAATGGACGTGAATTGAGACAGGCCTCTACCTGTGATAAAACCGTAGTAAACTCCTCAAATGTGAGTATAGACTTGCCGACAACGCGGCACAAATGATTTTTCAAGCTCTTTATACCGCTTAACCAGAGCCCACCAAAATGAGGTGACGAAGGAGGAATGGATGACCACTTAATACTGTGAGAAGTTGCAAATGATTGAATTGTTAAAGTGGCATCCTTGTGATGCCAAAGATTGTAAAGGTCACGCAAGACGTTGCGGGGCTTCCTAAAGTTAGTGCCATTGTCAGAATACAATTGGCTAGGTATGCCCCTACGGGCCATGAAGCGACGTAAGGCGGCTATAAAAGCATTGGCTGTGACGTCGGAAACTAATTCCAAATGAATGGCCCTAGTGGCTAAGCAAATGAATAGATACACATATGACTTGGACAGAGTCCTAGATCTCTGCCCGCCATGACGGATCATGAAAGGACCACCATAATCCACTGCACAAAATAAAAATGGCCTGGAGGGAGTAACCCTAGGAGATGGCAAGACACCAAGCCTTTGAGCTTGATGTTTAATATTAAATCTGAGACATTTGACGCAGCTACGAATGATGGAACTAATCACTATCTTGGCGTTAATAATCCACCAGCGTTGACGAAGTGAATGATGGACAAGTTGAGCACCAGCGTGGAGAAGTCGAATATGCTCACTCTCAACTATGAGGCGAGTGATGTGAGCCGAAGGATGCAAAACAGTAGGATGCTTATTATCATAGGGTAGCTGCGACTGCTGTAGACGTCCGCTGACACGCATGATGCCGAACTCATCAAGAAATGGGTCAAGAGAAGACAGTTTACTCCTTATAGAGACAGAAGCTCCATTTCAAAGGGAATTAAGGTCAATAGCGAAATGGATCGACTGGGATTGCTTTATGAAAAAGTTAAGTGTAGAATAAATTTCAGTAGGGGTGAGAACTCCCAAGATTTTCTCTGCCTTTGAGGATCTAGCATTTTTGATAAATCGAAAACAATAAGTGTACACGCGGGTCAGTCGGTGCAACGAGGAAAAGTCCTTGGAGAGATCAATAGGTAAGGTAGAAATTATAGATAGCTTGGAGGTTTGTTTCTCCTCAACGTAACATTCAGGAAGCGGCACATTAGAAGGTGAAAAAGGTGAAAAAACATTGGGCTCAGAAGATTGAGACAGACAAGTAGGACCATGCCACCAAAGCGAACAATCGCGCAAAACGTCAGGGTGACATCCTCTAGAAATAATGTCCGCAGGATTATGTTGCGAATCAATATGATGCCATGTGTGGGTTTCAGTGAGGCGCTGAATCTCAGCAACACGATTAGCGATGTAGGTCTTCCACCTAGAAGACTGAGCATGAATCCAATAAAGAGATACCATGGAATCGGAGTAGAGGTATACGCTATTGACAAAGGAACGGAGAGCAGAGGTGACCTTGAATAGAAGTCGCGATAACAACAAACAAGCACAGAGCTCACTGCGGGGTAATGGAACCTGTCGAAGTGGAGCCACACGAGATTTAGAACACAAAAGGTGACAAGAGGCCAATAAATCTTGATAAATAACTCTAATGTAAATGCAACATCCATAACCCTTTTCAGAGGCATCCGCGAATCCATGTAATTCAATTAACTTGGGCTCAGACTTGCTGCGTATGGAGCGTGGAACAATAATTTCACCAATTAAATACAACTTGTCACATAATGAACGCCAATATGAATATAATTGCTCAGAAATTGGCTCATCCCAACCAAGACTGCACAACCACAGCTGCTGCATAAACTGTTTGTAAAGGAAAACAATTGGACCAATAAGTCCCAATGGGTCGTAGATACCCACTATAATTGACAGGATTCTTCTCTTAGAAATACTTGAATCAACTGGAAATGACTTGATGTCAAACATGAATGAATCTGCAGAGTTGTTCCAAAGAATGCCCAACGTGCGCACATTGCCTTGTTTGTTTAATGGAAGTGATAAGTTACCATGATCAGTGACTACATTTGGCTCATTTGAGGCCCATTTATGTAGAGTAAAGCCATATTGACTCAACAACGTACTTAAGTCAGATTTTAATTTGATCAAATTAGAAATGGTGTCTGCACCGGTCAACAAATCATCGACATAAAAATCATTAAATATAGCTGAAGCAGCGTCAGGAAATGAAGCTTCACTATCCTTACCAATCTGAATGAGGCAGCGAGTTGCCAAGAATGAAGCGCTAGCAGTACCGTATGTTACAGTTCGCAGCACGAAATGTTTAAATTGTTCAAGCGAAGAATCATGCCATAGAATATGTTGGTAATGACAATAGTTATCAGAAACTAGAATTTGCCGATACATCTTCTCGATGTCAGCGATTAGAACATAATTGTGTGTACGAAATCGTAAAAGAATGGAGAAAAGATCTTAAGATCTTGCTGGACATTTGGGCCCACTAACAAAATATCATTGAGCGATAGACCATTGCTAGTTTTAGCAGAACCATCAAAAACGACGCAAATCTTCGTCGTGGAACTAGAATATTTAAAAACGGCATGATGAGGTAAATAGTAGGTATTTGAAACCTTGGAATCAACAGAACAATCTTCAACCAGCGTCATGTGGCCAAGATCCTTATATTCCTGTATGAAATTTGAATATTCACACGCAAGATCAGCATCATGCTTGAACCTGCGTTCTAAACGTAAAATTCTCGCTTCAACGGTAGCATGTGAATCACCCAGCTGGGCATTATCAGAAACAAATGGCAGTGAAACAACAAATCTGCCTTCATTATTACGATTAGTAGATTTAACAAAATGTTCTTCGCAAACTGAGTTGTTAACAATGGGTGCACTATCAAGAACGGTTTCAGTCTTCCAAAACTTCTCAAGAGACGCTAGAATTTGATCATCGTCGTTTCTTGCCAAAAACGAAACAGCAGGACCCTTTAAATGACAATGCTTAGGCAAATTGCCTGCTAGAATATAGCCTAACTTAGTTTCTTGTATGACAGGAAAGTTAGGACCACGAACATATTTGTTAGCTTGAATCAAATCTAAATAAAACTGCGCTCCCAACAATATGTCTATGTCAGCTGATACATTAAAATTTGGGTCAGCAAGGAAAATATTGTCTGGGATATTAAAATGTTTTATGTCAAAAGATTGTGCTGGAAGTTTATGGGTTAAAGCAGATAACACTGCACATTGAACATTAAAGGTAAAATTTTGATAACGGGAAACAATACAAACTGATACCAAATTAGTAGCGCAACATGTTGCATTATTAATACCTGAGATTGGTATATTAGATTTGGTTAAATTAAGTTGCAATTCTTTTGCAAATGATGCAGTACAAAAATTAACTTGTGATCCTGTATCTAGCAGGATTCGCGCAAGTTGCTTGTTACCAGCGTGGTCGATAACAAATACGACAGCTGTAGATAAGATAACATTGTTCGCTGATTGCAATTTAAATGAGCAGTAATTACTACTGCTGGCAGGACTGTAATTTAATTCCTTATTTATATGAAGTAGTGTATGGTGCCGTCTGGAACAAACCTTACACGAATGCTTGACCTTACAATTAGGAGAAAAATGATCTGGTCTCAAACAATTAGTGCAGCATTTGTGCTTTAGTATAAATTGCCCTCGTTCCGATACGCTCAAATCGCGAAATTTGTCACACATATAAATTGGGTGACTTGCCTTGCAGTATAGGCATGAATAATTATTTGCAGTGGAATGATAGCTTTTAAATACAGTGCTGCCAGCAGAGTTTCGTAACTTAGATTTTTCAGACTTATGGTTAAATTTTAGAATCGGTTTGTTAAGCTGCTGTCCAGCTTCCAGCGGTAGCGTGTTTTCTAATAGTTGCCTACGGGCATTTAGAAATTGTACAAAATTCTGGAAATTGGGAAGATTTTCAGAATTTATAGATTCTTTCCATAGTTTAAAGGTGGAATGATCAAGTTTTGTTGACAATAGCTGTATGACAATAAGTTCAAATGAATCTACTGACAATTGCATGGCTGTCAGAGAATTGACAGAAGACGTTATGGCATTTGTAAATTCTGCTAAGCTCTGTACAGAGTCCTTAGTTGTAGATTTTACTTCTAATAAATTCTGAATATAATATTTGGCTAATATGAATTAATTTTCGTTACAAATAGGCAAAGCCTTGATTAAATCCAGTGGTTCATTTTTAAGAGATGAATATAAGTAGTGTAATTTTTGTACTGAGGTTAAGTCTGATCTAGTATCTACCAAGTCTAAAAATATCGAATAGAAGTGCTGCCATTCGAGAATGTTACCTGTGAAGCAGGGCAGCTTGATAGGTTTTAATTGAATATTGCTACTTAATGTCTGAGATTCAGTCTGGATGTTGAAAGTGTCTAATAGTTGTAACATCTTAGCCTTGGTTGAATACAAAAGCTCTTCAACCTCGACTCTGTCCTCTTGGGCAGTATTTATGTCTCTAGAAATTAGTTCGATCTCAGACTGGACCTCATCGTATTTTATTGACAAACTTTTTAAACTTTCAAGTCTTACACTTAAAAAATGCTTGGTATTGCTATTTTTATCAAAGTTAACTATTGCAGAATTAATTCTCACTATGGCAGACTTCAACCCGCCTCTCTTTTTAACTAACACTCTTAAACTTTCTTCCGTCATCTTTTACGCACCTTTTATTGATGATATTGACGTCGTGTATTCGGTGAGGCATCTTGCAGCGTTGAGGCCGAGCAGCAGATGGTAGACACGCACAGACTGGATGGATGAATATTCTCACAACTTGAAACCGCTCAAAACCTTGGTGTGTAGGCGTTGACACGTGGATTTTTATCTACTATGGTTCTGTCTATGAAGTCCAATCTCAGCGACGAAAGAAGTGTTGAAATGAATACCGACACGGTCAGATCAGTTAACATACTGAGTCACCCGTGATGGCCAGAAATTGCATTAAAAAATGATTAAGTGAGAAGCCGCTTCGCAAGGTATAAGGTTGTAAAAGAAGGTTGAATGATAAATCCAGGCCCGGAGTGACCAAAAAATGTTGAGAATTGTGATTGATTAATATAGATGTTGAACTAAAAATTTTGACGTGTAAATTCCTAGCTAAGCATTTTAATAATGTCGTGGAGTTAAATTGGCTAGGTACATGAAAATAATGGTAGATAAGCGGACTGTAATTTAATACATTTATTGTACGTAAATGGTACAAATTAATTTAGATTTGATGAAGGTTAGCTAAGCCTTCATGCATCATGACGTCTGAGAAAAATTACATTACAAAAGAAAAATTACATTTGCAAAATGAAACGCAATTATGCAACACTTGAAGAAAACATGAAATAATTTAGGCCAAAGGCCCTACATAATATGTCGACATGAAAATAATTAAGCCGACAGGCAAAACGCAACAAGCGTAGCTAACGTCTGTTGTATTTGAACGCTCAGAGCACTGTGATCGTCATATCTGCAGTAGCAAGCAGAATTAGATTATGAAACTGATTAGCCAACCTTCGATCAATATAATTCCCACATTACAAATACCAACATTATTGTACAATATTAAAAATAATAAGAGTAAAACAGATAAACTGCAAAAGTCTGGTGTATACAAATTATCCTGTGGGTCCTGTAATAAAGTCTATATTGGACAAACAGGTCGATCTTTCGAAAAAGGAATGTATGGTCACAATTATAGTTTTAGATATAATGATGGCAAATCAAATTATGCAAATCACCTGTTAGAAAAAGACCATAGTTATAATGACAATTTTAAAATTTGACATTTATCTGATAAGGGTCCAAAGCTTGATTTATTAGAAAACCTTGAAATTAATAAACACAAATATTTAAATGTATTATTAAATGATCAGTTAGATCTAAATAGCTCGCCTTTGCTTAATTTGTATAAATAGCCTTGGTTTATGTTATGTTATATGTTTGTGTAATGTGTATTAAATATTATTGACACGAGATTACTATCACTCTCTAAACAATAGCACTTGCTTATATCTTATATTCTGTATTAATTGTACGAAAATTAGTCAGCTTACACCATCTGATGAAGGCACTGTGCTGCCGAAACAGCTGTCATGGATTATAATTTTAATAAATGACGAGTGAAAATCACTAAAACTATTTTATTGTTTTATTTTTTAATATAATTTACACGTTGTGGTGGTATTAAAGAGCAGATATTAGAGTCAATAAGTAATAATTGCAAAGAGAAGATTAACGAGATGAATAAAAGATTAGACAGTAAATTAAATCAGATAATGAATAAGAAGGTAGGTGACAGTGGTAGTAATATGATGAAAAATAGTGAAGAAATAATTAACAAGGTAAGTTACAGTTGTAAAAATGAATTAATAAGTAATAGTGATAAAGTAGTTGAAAATGAGCTATTTAAGAGTGATATAGTGAAATCAAATAGTGGTAATGAAGTTTCTGTTGAAGTAGGGTTTAGTAACGAAGTGTTACCGAGTGTTGATGAAATTGTGAGAGAGTGTGATGAAAGGTTAGGTGGGCAAAGGGCAGATTTTCCCCAAGTATATTGTGAAATGGAATGTTCACAAGTGTTGTATGAGGACAGAGTTTCCTCCAGTAGTTGTGTGGAAGACAAGGTGTCTCAAATAGTCCCTTAATTTTTTGTGGCATTCTTGGAAGAGCCAAGAAGTATAGTAAGTTTGTTGTGCCCTTTGCATGTAGTGAAGTAGTTCAGGGGGGTTGTGACAGGTGTTATGATGATGAGAGATATTTTGAGAGAGAGAGAATGATAGAGGTATTTAAGTTAAATAGAGGTTATGAGGGGTTAGTTAAGAGATTAGAATTTGAGGGAATAAAAAATATGAAATGCTTACCTTGCGAAATAGATTTTGATGATACCGTCGTCTATGATAAACACTTACCTTATGATGTGATTGATATACGAGTAAATGAATATGATGATACAAATGACATGGGAATAACAAATAATATTAAGGGAGACTGGACAAAAATAACTAATGTTGATGAGGTTTATGAAATAATAAAAAGGAATAATCCGATAAGTTATAATGGTATTACGAATGACACAGAGTTAATTTGTTATTATATTAATAATAAGAATGTAATGTACATGGATAAAGATGAGTTGTGTTATAAAAACATAAGACTAATTTACGATGATGGGGGTTAAATAAAAAATCAGTGAATGAACATTTCATTATTTTAGTTCATGGTAATGACTTGGCTAGATTATGAAATGAGGTGTGATAAACAGAAAAATAATGACAAAAAATTGTAAATAAATTTATAGTGAGATTAATTATATTTGTGTTGTAAAATGTATTTTATGTAACAATGTGTATATGTAGTAGAAATTGATTTAATAATAATAATATTTTATCAGATTAAATAAATAATGAGAGTTTGTAATAAATGACTTGTAATTGTTTGGAGTAAAGTAATTAAAAGAACTTGTGTTTTAAATAACTGATTGAATTAAAATAAATTGTAGATGAATTAATGAATTAATTTGAAATGTTGTATAAATAGATTTTGATAATGAATTTAAATGATTTTATATGATTTGAACTTTAAAATAAATAGTAAATGAATAAATGTAATATGTGTTTAGTTGTGGAGTCATATGATTGTTATAATGTTTCAGAAGGTACATATGGTTGTACGTGATATTTGTGGTGATGAATTGTTTATATTTGGAATTAATGACAGTAATCATGTGTTTATTAGATGGAGTGATTGACCATATGTAAGTATGAATTTGATAATGACTTTGAAGTAAAGTAAAAGAGCCTTATAATGGCACTAAATGAGTTTGAAGGAAGTTAACTTGGGTAAAATATTATTTTGAAATGTGATATAATAAATGTTGATAATAGATTTGAATTTTTTGAAGAATTTAATGAAACAACAAATGATAAATAATTAAAGGTTGAGAAATAAAAGGGTCAAGTTAAATTAAAATTTAAATGTATGTAGAGTTTATTCAGACACAAAGGATGTGTTTATTTTAAATGGAATGTTTATGTTCTTTATGAATGTTTATGTTGTATTATATTAGTGGGTAGGAATCTTAAATATGGAAAACATATATATATATATATATATATATATATATATATGTTACTTGTGATTCCCCAACTTTTGGGCGGTCACGGAGTCACCGAACCCTGACCGTGGATTTGGACTATTGGTAGCAAGTGTGGTTAGGCAGATTGTATCTGAGCCATACTTGTTATTATTTTCAAAAGTGGTGAATTTGGAAATTAACTGGGGGGTAAACTTAGGGGAATCACCAAACTATGGAACAGCGGCTATCTTCATAGGGGTTAGTAGTGCCGTGCTAAGGGTGTGTAAATAATATTTAGTAGGATTACTGGTGTCCTCGGAAGTCAGTAATGCCGAATTTTCATAACGCTGAACCAAGAACGGTATAGGCAGCGTCTATACCTTTAAATAATCTTCAGTTCTTGGGGATGCAAATGGACACTACAGTCCACCATCAGGAAACAATAGTGTGTGTGGAAAAGGAGCTGGCCGTTACAAGCCAGGGGGATAAACAATAGAGTGTTTATGCAACCAGGTAAATACTTGATCCGGTTTACCCGGCAGGTATTTACCTCATTGTAACTGGGTATAAGGGGGGTATAATAGAAATGATGAAGTAGGAGGAGTAGCTGAGAAATCAGTGAGAGGTAACGAGCGCTGTAAACAGCGGGACAATCAATTTCACTTACTCTAAAGAGAGAGTTGGTGGTTGATGACCCAGTTCCTGTTCAGTAACGGTTACTATAGCTATGATTCAATGATTAGTGATGAATATTCACTTATGAGAACAAACGATTTTAAGTACTAGATTCAATATTGTAATGATTTGAATCCACAAGAACATTTTATGAGTTAAATTGAATACTGTTGTATATTTGTATGTAGTGTGCCTAGGGTAAGGTCATTCACCTGTTATTAAGACATCAGCTGATGACTGATATGAACTGTATAATGGTTAATGTAATCAATTCATATATTATTTAAGTAATTAATTTAATTTAATGATTTGTTTTTTTTAGTAATTATCAGAATGTATGTTTCTGGAATTTAAATTCATTTAATTTTTGAAAAAAAAAGAAAAAAAGGAATTTTTGTTCTTTGAAGTAAAGATGCTATTTTATTTTCATGTTCACTATATATTGATTGTGTACATTGATAATGTATGAACCGATTCATAGTGTTCACATTATATATTTTGTACCCAAATGTATTGATAAAGGAATTTATGATAGAAATAAGTTGTTTATTTTATTTTGTTTATTATGATTGTTAGCATATAATTATGAGGAGTTATAAAGATAAGTAAATTCATTTAAAAGATTTTTGAATTTTGAAAGTTGCCATTAAAATAACTCATTGAAAGAGCTGATGTAAATTAACTGAAATGTGAATCTTTGGTAAGGGACTTAGATTTATTTCACTAATTGAACAAAATTGAAATAATTTAATTTGATTTGAAATAGTAATGGCAAGCAAACAATTGAAAGTTGAGAAAGGGGAATGAATTTTGTGTAGAAGCAGATATAAAATATTGATGTGAATTTTATATTAATAATTAATGTGGAGATAGTGTGTTTAATTTGGTAATGAATAAATGTATGCACCCAGTACTTTGCTAAAAGGCAATCCAGTATGTATGTAAGGGGAGATATATCGGTTGAGGATCTGGTATGGTATAAGGCTAATTGTTGATTTTAATTGGAATGTTACAAGGTTAGGTGGTACTGTAGTGAGTACCTGTCCGACTTTACGGTGTTGGGATCTCGAACAGAGAAGTCCAGTAATGTCATGCAGGTGCACCCATAGTCACCGAGCTAGGGGGGTAGTTTACCCATGATGTGTTAAGAAATTAAAGGGGGGTGGTTGGCACCATATCCTCACTGATCTTCTTAGGGTTTAGCAATGAGAGTTTTTCTGTTTCAGCAGAAAACCTCTCATTGGGGGGGGGTATTGTAATGGGACAAAATGGGATGAGGGATTTTAATGTAATTGTGAATACGATGCAGCGTAGTTGCCCACACAGGGCCTCAATCTGTAACAATAGACATTCCTATAGGGAACGCCCATCTGCATGTTGGTCCAGAAAATCTATCAACATGCGCCGTTTCTGATGCTCTGGAATGTGAGAGCGTGCGGAAGTGCGTGTTTGTACAGTTGAATAAGCACGTACTCGGCTCACTGGTCAGTTACAGTGAATCCACTATACATCGTGAGAAAGAATGACTGTGTTACGTGATTCCCTTTTTAGCCAATCACAAAGCAAGCTGCTCAGAATCAAAGCGCCTTGGCCATCTTGGAAACACAGTTTTGGCGTCTGTTGTCTCATAGCTGTAGAACCGCACGGTTCAGCATAAGGCTCGCGAGCCAAAAGTGTAATCAGTCATCAAAATGTGTCTATAACTATATGGAAATCATGTTAGAGTGAAATAGTGTCGACAACAAGATAGTGTAAAAATTAAAAACCTGATCAAACAACTTTCGGAACATTCACGTAAAACTGTGGCGGACAACATGCGGCGGAACCAGTGAGCACGTGCAGTAAGAATAACTAGTTTCAATATTTGGGCCAACAACTAGAAAGAATTTCATTTTTAAAATGGGAAAAAATTAGTCCATTATAATGGGAGTGGGAAGATAAAATAAAATAGGGGACAAGTATGAATGAGTGAGCGGGTACTGGGTTGTCTTATAAAAAAAAAAAGAATTATTCAAGCTAACTATAGTAAGTAAATATGTTAATATTTTATGTTACATAAGAATCAGTAATTGTTCTGAAAATTGAAGATAGAACTTAAGAAATTTAAAAGAGAGAATACATAAAATGTTTAATAAAAGCTGAGTTAGTTAACAAGAAAGGAGAGTCGAGTATATTAATGACGTAAACCCTAAATCACGTTTATACTTCACAGGTTCATGTGAAGGACTCTGGCCTACACAAGGTAAGCGAAATTTATTATTATAACTTAAATGTGGTAGATAAGTTGAACGATTACAACATTTTTATTAATTAATCCTGACTGCTCATATTCACTGTTCTTTACATAAAGTTGGATGGGTGACATTTGGAAAAAAATCATTGAGATGGCATTGATGTAGAACATAATACCAGAATAGCATTAATCAGAGCAATGTGAAATGGGAATTTATTGTATTTGGTGCTATAAAATTGGACGTATGCATTCCTTACAACCAGCATTTCAGTCTAAGACATTAAGTTTTATAACTCTTCTTTTTTGTTGATATTTATATAGCTATTAAATGAAAATAAATTATTATAAATTGTAATTAACAAACTTCTGACAGAAATGAAGCTAAAACAGTTAATAAGCATAAACATATGTGTTGCATTGTGTCCCTTTTGTATGAGCTATAATATTCTGAGACTGTAGTGTAGAAGTTCAATAAGATATAAATAAACCAATTCAAACTAGATATGTGTCCTTTACTATTTGCTATAAATTGCATTGTGTGTAGGCTTCACAGATGAGCAGTCAACCATGTAAGTATTTAATGTGACTGGTAAGTGTACATTACTATTTTTACATCAATTACAAACAACAGATAGTATAGGTATTACATAAAAATAATAATGATGTTGTTTATAGTTAATATTATTTATATTAAAATGCCTATTTACACCATCATTATCCAACCGTTACTAACTGCAAGATTCAACTTAGCTTCTCCGGGTAGATAATTTCTTGTTATACATTTGTTCTTTTCATGTTCAGTTGACACTAGCATCAGGGGCATATTTATGCTGGGGGAAGGGATGGGACTGGACCCCTAAGAGGGTTGTTTAAAGTTGTTGAATTTTGTTATTCTCTTAATTTTTAGGCTCCTTTATTATTTTGTCAGCTGTGATTTTCAGCTAGTAACTCTTTTTTAAATATACAAGCAGGTTTATTACATAGCATTTGCATATATGTTGAAATATGAAATACAGGAAAATTAATTCAGTCAATAAGTATTTTCAAAATAATGTTTCAGTAACAATTTTTATTGTAAACACTTTTTATTGTGTTATTATCATTTACTTTAATGGGACTGATTTTAGGATACTATCACATGTTTTTCAGTCACTTTAAAAACGGTATTGTTGATTAGTGTTAACTGTTTTTTCTTTTGTATGAAGCCAACTCGACCAGATCCTGGACCCCTTCCAAGACCAAATTGTAGGTATGCCACTAAGTAGCATAGTTGATTGGTATTGTGTATGTCATTGTATTAACAGCAGTAATAATAGTAATGTTTCCTTTTTACTTTCTTCACAGTCTAATTTTATTATATTGCTGGGAATAAAAGTTAAAAAAGTAGATTCTGGAATTCATTTCAAGGAAGTATAAATTCATCACTTTATGCAGGCAACAGAAAGTGTAATTCAAATATATCACAAAAATGACACAAAATTGTATCTACGAGGGTCATTCAAATATAAACCGGATTTTTTTTACACAGATTTATTGGTGACAGATAAACTTACAAAAAAATATCTTATTTTTCTACATAGTTTCCTTCAACAGAAATACATTTGCTCCACCGGATAGGTAGCTTCTTGATATCCTCATCAAAAAAGAAGACGGGCGCTCCAACAGCCAATTGCACACATACTGCTGAACCTCTGCATCCTTGTTGAATTTTTTTCCTCCTAACACTTCCTTCAACACACCAAACATGTGAAAGTCACACGGAAATAAGTCTGGACTGTAAGGAGGGTGTTCAAGAGGTGTCCAGTGAATTTCAATGAGTTTATTGCGAGTTTGAGGTGAAGTATGCGGCCGTGCATTGTCATGGAGAAGCAGAACGTCGCGAATTGGTTGCTGGTGTCGTTTGTAGCGATGAGCGGCCCTGACGTCATCCAGAGCTGGCAGTAGTATGCCGTATTCACCGTCTTTCGATTGTGAAGAAAATCAATCAGGAACATACCTCTTGAGTCCCAAAATACAGTTGCCAGAACTTTCCCTGCTGACAGGCGAGTTTTGGCCTTGACCTGCGCCCCCTCCACTTGGCCTGTGACTTGCGTTCTCCACTGCATCACGACCGCTTCGAAATTTGTTGGCCCAATCAAACACTTGTGTTCTTGACAGAGTAGCATCTCCAAACTGTGTCTGAAGTCTGGTAAAAATCTCAGCTGATTTCACGCCTTCATTGGCAAGAAATCGGATAATTACCCGTTGCGCAACAGACGAAGGTACCTCGTGCTCAGACATTGTGCTACTGACGTGGGAAGTGTTCTGCTGGCGTGGCTGGGCATTCCCTCACCTCCGCACATCCCATCTAACTACCTCAAGCGCCCCACCTCACTCACTCCACTTCCTGAGTCCACACATAAAAAATCTGTTTCATATTTGAATGACACTCATATTACTTCCATATTTCTTAAGGAAATAGAAGTATGGTGATGGCAAAAAAAATCGTGTTCGAGATTATTGCAGATTCTGATTGTACTACACTCAAAACATGAAAAAAAGTCGTTTTTTTGAAAAGTGTGTGTGTGTGTGTGTGTGTGTGTGTGTGTGTGTGTGTCTGTGTCTGTCTGTCTGTGTGTCTGTCTGTAGATTTTTTTCTATGGCAAACGATAACAGCCGCAAATTCAAACAGAATCAAATAATTTTTTGCATACAGCCCTGATTTGTAGAGTACTCACGACCTATTGTTTTTGGTGACGATTGGTTAAGGGAAAGGGGTAGTTTACCAGCAACGTTTTTTTAACAAGGGTATTTTCTATGGCAAACGATAACAGCCGCAAATTCAAACAGAATCAAATAATTTTTTGCATGCAGCCCTGATTTTTTAGAGTACTCAAGACCTATTGTTTATGGTGAAGATCGGTTAAGGGGAAGGGGTAGTTTACCAGCAACCTTTTACGTTTTAACAACAGTAAAGTACCCGAAAATTCATTTAAACTTTTTGAAACAGTGGTAATTGTTAAAAATAAAATAATTTTGTTGTCAGGCAATAAAATTATAATTTTTCATTTTAATGTAAATCATGTATGAGTTAATAGTATAATGGATTAATTTACCTCAAAATGTACAAACAGAAAATTTTGTTACAAACATCAGTATCGTTCGTGGCAGGCAAGCGTATCTCAGTTATGTAATGTTTACGTTTCCATTTTATTATTATGACTACCGCAATAAAAAGGCAGGGAACACACACACACACACACACACACAAAATTCGCGTTATTTCTGGCCTCACTCATGTTTATTTTCTTACATTTGCACGCTTTTTAAATGGTAAGTGCTGAAACTCTTACCAACATAACGCGTGCAAGCCGAAAACGTTTCCAGCGTGGATAGCGATTTGCTTTCTGTGGATCGCTGGGCAGTGTAACTGCACGTGTTTACAGAGGAACGATTCATAGACAGACTTTTCGTCTTTACGGAATGAACCCTCTGCAAGATGCTGAGGGTCCATGAGTGACTTCGGAGCACTCCTTCTTTTTCGCTTGTTTGTTCTGTGAAACATACATGGTAGATTCGCAGCTTTACTCTAAGCAACGCTCAATAGGAAATGTTGAAAATTTTTGTCCACGGTGTACCCTCATACACACTAAACCTGCTTTGATGTTTTAATTACGGACATCATAATATTAAAACTTTGGAAACTTGAGCACTACTTAATGGAGATCAATCATTAACTTATACAAGCCATTAATTTTATGCATATTTTTATATATATGTGTACAACGTTATCGGCAACAAAGAAGTAGTTTTTGTTAAAATTCCTTCCCAGGATATTTGGCCATAGTCCAATGTTTTCTACAAAACCAGACGTTTCGGCAATGCCATCAACTTCCATCATCAGTGAAAATCGAGTGCGATAACGTGAGGTAGTATACGTTAGTGACCACAGTACTGTGGTTAAGGCTGAAGCAGTAAGTAGAAAGAAGTAGTTTCTATGGTAATATTTCATTTTGAAAATGATTTTAAATATAAATCTTAGAATATGGAAGTCAGTATGGTTCTCCATACCGATATTTATAATACAGGTTAAACAAGTCTGCACAAATGTGAATAAAGAATCAGCTGTGTTGACAATCATTTCGCAAACAGATGAATGACAACTTTTTAAAAGTATATTCGGCCAGATAAATGAAGAGTTATTTGGAGGCAAACGAACTGGGCAGAACTATCAAGAAGGATAATGATATAAATAGAACACAAGCATTTAGCATTGTGAGGTTACATGGTGTTTGGGAGCCTTCCCCTCCCGGCATTAGTGCCTACCATGGATGTTTTGAGCATGTCACTTCCAGCCACAGTTCGTGTGCATGACATCATGGCATGTTGTGGTTAACCATGTTAGCAACAAGAACTTGTATAAATAAAATAAAGAAGATATAATAAAAACAAGAGCATCTGAAAAAAACCTGTGTAACTCATTTCAATATTGTCCAAATAATTTTGTCAGTAGCCTTCCTCAACCCTACTCATATTGTCATATGAACAAAATCTAAGACAGTTAGTGCTAAAACTTATAACCCTCGAGTTTACAAAAATATTGAAAAATGTAATTTATGTTTTTACTGATAAGGATTTAGACTTAATTTTTCAATGTGATTGTCTCATTAACAAATGAAAAGAGAAGATACCAACACAGTCTTACAAGTATAATTAAATAGTTTAAAAAATAATTTACATTCAATTGATGCACTTTTGTGTACAAGAAATTCAATCTGAAGAATAATTTTAATGTAAAATTAAATGAGTACTACTGACCTATGCGAATGAATTTGTACAGAAAGTTTTAATTCACAGCCTTCTTAATCTTCGTCATGTCCTTATGGTAGCCAAAAAATAAGAAACTTCAAAAAATAAACACATTCAGATTTGGGGTAAAATTCCCTTTAATTTGATATCCCACTTGAACTTTTACGATTTTTTTTTCTAATTTCGACCTCTTACATTTTTTATCTCTTACTTTTACAGGGATCTAGCTCAAAACCAATAGGGTTCTGTGAGGTAAAAGTATGAACGTGCATGCCAAGTTTCTAGAAAATCGGTTGACGGATTCAAAAGTTATCTTCAGACATACACCAAGCAAACATACATAAATGCCAGCCAAGTCAAAACAGAGAACTCATTTAACTCATTCAGTTATTTTTATGTACTATATGTTGTAAAAATTATTTAATTTCATTTAATGCTTATAAGATAGAAGGCCAAGAAACAAACAAAGTACCTTACAAATTTATTATAAGAACATAATTTTTGTTGTTTACAGACTAAATTAATTTTTGATAAACCAATTTTTGAATGGTGGACAGATAAAATTTAAACTACTTTTTATGTTAATAAATTTTCCATACTAAAACAAGTAATTGTCAAACATAACATTAAACTGTATTTTATTCACAGCCTAATGAAAGCATATGGTTTGTACAAACAACTGGGTGAAATGAAATCATGACGTCTGTATAGGAGTCAGTACATATATTAGTGTCATTTATATAAATATCCGTGTGTTGTTAGCTTCAGATTTTTACAGAATCATGAAAGCTTGCACTTTCTAAGAATGAACAAAATCTTTTTCACTACTTGATATACATTGAATGGGATTTGAAGTTTTAAATTTATGTGATAACTTGATAAAAACACCACAGGCCAAAGTGTTGGCTTTATTGAGGTAAAACAAAGCTTAAATATTTAATGTGTAGCTATCATTTCTGTTATTGCATTTATTAAGTCTCATTAGTTAGTGTTGCTAAATTAAAAGTAATTGAATCTGCAACATAAACATACAGTAATCACGTAGCAATGTTGAAGGAAAATTCATATACAGTCCAGACGAAAATGAAGGCTCTGTGGTGTGGATTAAGGCAGGGAAGGGAAGGCTCCTGAACACCATGTAACCCATAGCACTAGATGCTTGTAAATAGAACTGAATAGATGGGTCAGTCAGAGTTAGATTGTAAGTACAGAGTATTGTGATCTCTTTAAGGTATCTAGGGTCTCGGAGACCAGATGACAAGAGAATAATCTTAAATAATTTTTGGAAGACTTAAACTGAAGTGGTAAGATAGTGTGGAAGGTGTACACCTCTACTTTGTAGTTAATTTCAGATCCACAGAATCTTCTGAGGCTCCAGAGTATTTCTTTTGACACATTTGATGAAGTTCATACAAGTTTATGAATTATACAAAAAATACATAACATATGTAATTGGAAGACATTGAGATACATTAAAAAAATTATATTGCACTGCTAAAATATTGTTACGACTGTCTACTCGATCGTCGTAGGTACAGTAGAAAACAGAAGAAGGGGTTAACTGCACAGTTGAAAGATGGTTAAGATAGATGTCTTAGGGTCACACTAGTAGGTCAAAGTCCAACCAAGATTGTAACAGTCTGATGAAATAAAAATTATGAAAAAGTGTTATTAACACGATGAAATCTTATCTGTGAGGATATTAGCATAAAACCTATATATTTTTTTTTGCTTTTAATTGTTTTAAAGATATTCTATAAGCAAAATATCGGTATGGAGAACCATACATGACTTCCATATTCTAAGATTTATTTTTAAAATAATTTTCGAAATGAAATATTACCATAGAAACTACTTCTTTCTACTTACTGCTTCAGCCTTAACCACAGTACTGTGGTCACTAACATATACCACCTCACGTTATCGCACTCGATTTTCACTGATGATGGAAATCGATGGCATTGCCGAAACGTCTGGTTTTGTAGAAAACATTGGACTATGGCCAAATATCGGCAACAAAAAGGAAAAGAAGGAGCGCTCCGAAGTCAATCATGGACCCTCAGCATCTTGCAGAGGGTTCATTCCCTAAAGACGAAAAGTCTGTCTATGAATCGTTCCTCTGTAAACACGTGCAGTTACACTGCCCAGCGATCCACAGGAAGCAAATCGCTATCCACGCTGGACACTTTTTCGGCTTGCATGCGTTATGTTGGTATGGGTTCGGCACTTTCCATTTAAAAACCGTGCAAATGTAAGAAAATAAACGTGAATGAGGCCAGAAATAACGCGAATTGTATGTGTGTGTGTGTGTGTGTGTGTGTGTGTGTGTGTGTGTGTGTGTGTGTGTGTGTGTGTGTGTGTGTGTGTGTGTGTGTGTGTGTGTGTGTGTGTGTGTGTGTGTGTGTGTGTCTTCCCTGCCTTTTTATTGCGGTAGTGATAATAATAAAATGGAAACGTAAACAGTACATAACTGAGATATGCTTGCCTGCCACGCACGATATATTTTCTCTTATACATGACTAGCAGAATACCCGTGCTTCGCTACGGAGTTTCACGTTGTACGTAATGAAAATGTTAGTTTAATTAATAAAGTTTAATTAAAGTAGGCTTCTTAAAAATAAATAGCTGTTGCCCACAACTTTCTTTCGCGTGGTCTTCAATTTAATGCGATAATATATTTAGAACAGAATCTATTCTATTGGGTTGCCATAGTAACCAGATCGAATAGTTTTTTAAGACCGCAAAGGACCCCCCAGAGGATCGTATCGAAAAAACACCTGTCCTATGTTGGTTCTCCCGTTGCGTAAAATATTTGTGCTAAGTTTGGTTGAAATCGGTCCAATGGTTTAGGTGGAGACGTGGAAGACCCCAAAGGACCCCCCAAAGGATCGTATCGAAAAAAAAACACTTGTCCTATGTTGGTTCTCCCTTTGCGTAAAATATTTGTGCCAAGTTTGGTTGAAATCGGTCCAGTGGTTTAGGAGGCGATGTGGAAGACCCCAAAGAACCCCCAAAAGGACCCCATCGAAAAAACACCTATCCTATGTTGGTTTTCCCATTGCGTAAAATATTTGTGCCAAGTTTGGTTGAAATCGGTACAGTGGTTTAGGAGGAGATGTGGAAGAAACCTTCGCGGACGTGCGCACAACTCACCGAAGTTTCATCGCAATCGGATGAGTGGTATAGGAACGCATACGGAACAAACAAAGAAACATTCATTTTTATATATAAGATGTGAACTATACCACTTACTTGACATAAACCGTGATAGCTAAGCTAATGTACAACATATATGTATTAATTATACACATAAATGTTCCTCGATAGACACTCTATCTATTGGCGAAAACTTGAATAAAATCCGTTTAGTACTTCCTGAGATTAGCGATTTCAAACACAGAGAGAAAACGGCCCGACTTTACTTTATACTATGTACAGATTTACATTAAAATGAAAAAATTATAATTTTATTGCCTGGCAACAAAATTATTTTATTTTTAACAATTACCATTGTTCCAAAAGTTTAAATGAATTTTCAAGTACTTTCCTCTTGTTAAAACGTAAAAGGTTGCAGGTAAACTACCCCTTCCCCTTAACCGATCTTCACCAAAATCAAAAGGCCTTGAGACCTCTACAATTCAGGGAGGTATGCAAAAAATTATTTGATTATGTTTGAATTTGCGGCAGTTATCGTTTGCCATAAAAAATACGCTTGATAAAAAAACGTTGCAGGTAAACTACCCCTTCCCCTTAACCGATCTTCACCAAAAACAATAGGTCTTGAGTACTCTACAAGTGAGGGCTGTATGCAAAACATTATTTGATTCTGTTTGAATTTGCGGCTGTTATCGTTTGCCATATAAAATACCCTTGTTAAAAAAACGTTGCAGGTAAACTACCCCTTTCCCTCAACCGATCTTCACCAAAAACAATAGGTCTTGAGAACTCTACAATTTAGGGTTGTATGCAAATAATCTTTTGATTCTGTTTGAATTTGCGGCTGTTATCGTTTGCCATAGGAAATACCCTTGTTAAAACATAAAACGTTACAGGTAAACTACCCCTTTCCCTTAACCGATCTTCACCAAAAACAATAGATCTTGAGAACTCTACAATTCAGGGCTGTATACGAAACATTATTTAATTCTGTTTGAATTTGCGGCTGTTATCGTTTGCCATAGAAAAAAAATTTCCCTTGATAAAAAAAAACCGTTGCAGGTAAACTACCCCTTTCCCTCAACCGATCTTCACCAAAAACAATAGGTCGCGAGTACTCTACAAATCAGGGCTGTATGCAAAAAATTATTTGATTCTGTTTTAATTTGCGGCAGTTATCGTTTGCCATAGAAAAAAAATCTACAGACAGACACACAGACACACAGACACACACACAGACACTTTTCGGAAAACGACTTTTTTTCATGTTTTGAGTGTAGTAGAATCAGAATCTGCAATAATCTCGAACACGATTTTTTTTGCCATCACCATACTTCCATTCCTTAAGGAATATCGGTATGGAGAACCATACATGACTTCCATATTCTAAGATTTATATTTAAAATTATTTTAGAAATGAAATATTACCATAGAAACTACTTCTTTCTACTTACTGTTTCAGCCTTAACCACAGTACTGTGGTCACTAACGTATACCACCTCACGTTATCGCACTCGATTTTCACTGATGATGATGGAAGTCGATGGCATTGCCGAAATGTCTGGTTTTGTAGAAAACATTGGACTACGGCCAAATATCCCGGGAAGGAATTTTAACAAAAACTACTTCTTTGTTGCCGATAACGTTGTACACATATATATCAGTGGCGAAGTTACATGGAGGCAATTGAGGCAATGCCTACCCTAAAAAATTCTGTAGAATAAAAATTATAAATACGTATGAACTACATAACGTAAAGATTATACATTGTTACTGCGACTGTCAAATTTATTAAACCGAAACGTGCTTTATTGAGCGACCGCTAGATGGTGACAGGTGAGATTCGGCATAGTTCGTTTAAAGCGAATGAGGCAACCTGGACTTGCCTCAGCGTTTTTTACTTCCATATTCCTTAAGGAATGGAAGTATGGTGATGGCAAAAAAAATCGTGTTCGAGATTATTGCAGATTCTGATTCTACTACACTCAAAACATGAAAAAAAGTCGTTTTCCGAAAAGTGTCTGTGTGTCTGTCTGTGTGTCTGTCTGTCTGTGTGTCTGTCTGTCTGTGTGTCTGTCTGTCTGTGTGTCTGTCTGTCTGTAGATTTTTTTTCTATGGCAAACGATAACTGCCGCAAATTCAAACAGAATCAAATAATTTTTTGCATACAGCCCGGTTTTGCAGAGTTCTCGCGACCTATTGTTTTTGGTGAAGATCGGTTGAGGGAAAGGGGTAGTTTACCTGCAACGGTTTTTTTTTAGCAAGGGAAATTTTGTTTGTTTGGCAAACGATAACAGCCGCAAATTCAAACAGAATCAAATAATGTTTCGCATACAGCCCTGAATTGTAGAGTTCTCAAGACCTATTGTTTTTGGTGAAGATCGGTTAAGGGAAAGGGGTAGTTTACCTGTAACGTTTTATGCTTTAACAAGGGTATTTCCTATGGCACACGATAACAGCCGCAAATTCAAACAGAATGAAAAGATTATTTGCATACAGCCCTAAATTGTAGAGTTCTCAATACCTTTTGTTTTTGGTGAAGATCGGTTAAGGGAAAGGGGTAGTTTACCTACAACGTTTTTTTAACAAGGGTATTTTCTATGGCAAACGATAACAGCCGCAAATTCAAACAGAATCAAATAATTTTCTGCATACAGCCCTGATTTGTAGAGTACTCAAGACCTATTGTTTTTGGTGAAGATCGGTTGAGGGAAAGGGGTAGTTTACCAGCAACGTTTTTTATCATGCGTATTTTCTATGGCAAACGACAACTGCCGCAAATTCAAACAGAATCAAATAATTTTTTGCATACAGCCCTGATTTGTAGAGTACTCGCGATCTATTGTTTTTGGTGAAGATCGGTTGAGGGGAAGGGGTAGTTTACCTGCAACGGTTTTTTTTATCAAGGGAAATTTTTTTTTTTTTTTGCAAACGATAACAGCCGCAAATTCAAACAGAATCAAATAATGTTTCGCATACAGCCCTGAATTGTATATTTCTCAAGACCTATTGTTTTTGGTGAAGATCGGTTGAGGGAAAGGGGTAGTTTACCAGCAACGTTTTTTTAACAAGGGTATTTTCTATGGCAAACGATAACAGCCGCAAATTCAAACAGAATCAAATAATGTTTTGCATACAGCCCTGATTTGTAGAGTTCTCAAGACCTATTGTTTTTGGTGAAGATCGGTTGAGGGGAAGGGGTAGTTTACCTGCAACGTTTATTTATCAAGCGTATTTTCTATGGCAAACGATAACAGCCGCAAATTGAAACAGAATCAAATAATTTTTTGCATACATCCCTGAATTGTAGAGTTCTCAATGACTTTCGATTTTGGTGAAGATCGGTTAAGGGGAAGGGGTAGTTTACCTGCAACCTTTTACGTTTTAACAAGAGTAAAGTACTTGAAAATTTATTTAAACTTTTTGAAACAATGGTAATTGTTAAAAATAAAATAATTTTGTTGCCAGGCAATAAAATTATAATTTTTTCATTTTAATGTAATATAATATTTTTCATTTAATACAGCAATAAAAAGGCAGGTAAGACACAGCCTGGTTGTTTGGCTGAAAATGATTTTAAATATAAATCTTAGAATATGGAAGTCATGTATGGTTCTCCATACCGATATTTGTATACATCGTTTGTAAACAATGTAGTGGTGTGATAGGGAAGTGTAGGGAGGGGGGATTGTCCCGCGCTGTACACAGAGCGTTGAGGCATGCCTCACTTCTGTGGTCCAAACAGTTAAGTTAAAGCGCCTGTGTTGTTTCTAAGTGTTTATTTTATGCGGTTATTAAAAGTGTCACTATTATTCCGCTGAACTAACAGATGATCAAGATTGTTATTTGAATTATTTGTAACATTAAACATATATACAGAAACTAATCAAGTTTAAAAATTTGAAGTTCAATCAGTTGTATTATTGTGTATGACTAATACAAGGATTGTTCAATAGACACACGTATAGAGCTGGAAAGCATTTTTTATTCAACGATTTTAAAAGAAGTCTCCAATAACATTAAGACATGAGTTCCACTGTTGCACTAACCTGTAGATCCCCTGCTAGTAAAATTCTTACGGCTGTTTGTGGAACCATTCGGTTACAGCAAACTCTAACTCAGCGTCCGATTTGACCCACCGTCCTTTTAGTGATTCCTTAAAATAAATTTAAGATAAGATTTTTGCCTACCCATTCATTAACTACTAGCTTCGCCAGTAAGCAAATTGATGTCCATTTTTTCGGCTTGCACGCGTTATGTTGGTGTGGGTTTCGGCACTTTCCATTTAAAAAGCGTGCAAACGTAAGAAAATAAACATGAGTGAGGCCAGAAATAACGTGAATTGTGTGTGTGTGTGTGTGTGTGTGTGTGTGTGTGTGTGTTTGTGTCTTACCTGCCTTTTTATTGCCGTATTAAATGAAAAATATTATATTACATTAAAATGAAAAAATTTTAATTTTATTGCCTGGCAACAAAATTATTTTGTTTTTAACAATTACCATTGTTTCAAAAAGTTTAAATAAATTTTCAAGTACTTTACTCTTGTTAAAACGTAAAAGGTTGCAGGTAAACTACCCCTTCCCCTTAACCGATCTTCACCAAAATCGAAAGTTCTTGAGACCTCTACAATTCAGGGACGTATGCAAAAAATTATTTGATTCTGTTTGAATTTGCGGCTATTATCGTTTGCCATAGAAAATACGCTTGATAAAAAACATTGCAGGTAAACTACCCCTTCCCCTTAACCGATCTTCACCAAAAACAATAGGTCTTGAGTACTCTACAAATCAGGGCTGTATGCAGAAAATTATTTGATTCTGTTTGAATTTGCGGCTGTTATCGTTTGCCATAGAAAATACCCTTGTTAAATAAACGTTGTTGGTAAACTACCCCTTTCCCTTAACCGATCTTCACCAAAAACAATAGGTCTTGAGAACTCTACAATTTAGGGCTGTATGCAAATAATCTTTTGATTCTGTTTGAATTTGCGGCTGTTATCGTTTGCCATAGGAAATACCCTTGTTAAAACATAAAACGTTACAGGTAAACTACCCCTTTCCCTAAACCGATCTTCACCAACATCAACAGGTATTGAGAACTCTACAATTCAGGGCTGTATGCGAAACATTATTTGATTCTGTTTGAATTTACGGCTGTTATCGTTGGCAAAAAAAAAATTTCCCTTGTTAAAAAACCGTTGCAGGTAAACTACCCCTTCCCCTCAACCGATCTTCACCAAAAACAATAGGTCCCGAGTACTCTACAAATCAGGACTGTATACACAAAATTATTTGATTCTGTTTGAATTTGCGGCAGTTATCGTTTGCCAAAAAAATACGCTTGATAAAAAACATTGCAGTTAAACTACCCCTTCCCCTCAACCGATATTCACCAAAAACAATAGGTCTTGAGTACTCTACAAATCAGGGCTGTATGCAGAAAATTATTTGATTCTGTTTGAATTTGCGGCAGTTATCGTTTGCCATAGAAAATACCCTTGTTAAAATAACGTTGTAGGTAAACTACCCCTTTCCCTTAACCGATCTTCACCAAAAACAATAGGTCTTGAGAACTCTACAATTTAGGGCTGTATGCAAATAATCTTTTGATTCTGTTTGAATTTGCGGCTGTTATCGTTTGCCATAGAAAATACCCTTGTTAAAACATAAAACGTTACAGGTAAACTACCCCTTTCCCTCAACCGATCTTCACCAACATCAATAGGTCTTGAGAACTCTACAATTCAGGGCTGTATGCGAAACATTATTTGATTCTGTTTGAATTTGCGGCTGTTATCGTTTGCCAAAAAAAAAAATTTCCCTTGATAAAAAAAAACCGTTCCCGGTAAACTACCCCTTTTCCTCAACCGATCTTCACCAAAAACAATAGGTCTTGAGAACTCTACAATTCAGGGCTGTATGCGAAACATTATTTGATTCTGTTTGAATTTGCGGCTGTTATCGTTTGCCAAACAAACAAAATTTCCCTTGCTAAAAAAAAACCGTTGCCGGTAAACTACCCCTTTCCCTCAACCGATCTTCACCAAAAACAATAGGTCGCGAGAACTCTGCAAAACCGGGCTGTATCCAAAAAATTATTTGATTCTGTTTGAATTTGCGGCAGTTATCGTTTGCCATAGAAAAAAAATCTACAGACAGACAGACACACAGACACACAGACACACAGACAGACAGACAGACACACAGACACTTTTCGGAAAACGACTTTTTTTCATGTTTTGAGTGTAGTAGAATCAGAATCTGCAATAATCTCGAACACGATTTTTTTTGCCATCACCATACTTCCATTCCTTAAGGAATATGGAAGTAAAATATCGGTATGGAGAACCATACATGACTTCCATATTCTAAGATTTATATTTAAAATCATTTTCAGCCAAACAGCCAGGCTGTGTCTTACCTGCCTTTTTATTGCTGTATTAAATGAAAAATATTATATTACATTAAAATGAAAAAATTATAATTTTATTGCCTGGCAACAAAATTATTTTATTTTTAACAATTACCATTGTTTCAAAAAGTTTAAATAAATTTTCAAGTACTTTACTCTTGTTAAAACGTAAAAGGTTGCAGGTAAACTACCCCTTCCCCTTAGCCGATCTTCACCAAAATCGAAAGTCATTGAGACCTCTACAATTCAGGGATGTATGCAAAAAATTATTTGATTCTGTTTCAATTTGCGGCTGTTATCGTTTGCCATAGAAAATACGCTTGATAAAAAAACGTTGCAGGTAAACTACCCCTTCCCCTCAACCGATCTTCACCAAAAACAATAGGTCTTGAGAACTCTACAAATCAGGGCTGTATGCAAAATATTATTTGATTCTGTTTGAATTTACGGCTGTTATCGTTTGCCATACAAAATACCCTTGTTAAAAAAACGTTGGAGGTAAACTACCCCTTTCCCTCAACCGATCTTCACCAAAAACAATAGGTCTTGAGAAATTTACAATTTAGGGCTGTATGCACATAATCGTTTGATTCTGTTTGAATTTGCGGCTGTTATCGTTTGCCATAGGAAATACCCTTGTTAAAACATAAAACGTTACAGGTAAACTACCCCTTTCCCTTAACCGATCTTCACCAAAAACAATAGGTCTTGAGAACTCTACAATTCAGGGCTGTATGCGAAACATTATTTGATTCTGTTTGAATTTGCGGCTGTTATCGTTTGCCAAAAAAAAAAATTTCCATTGATAAAAAAAACCGTTGCAGGTAAACTACCCCTTTCCCTCAACCGATCTTCACCAAAAACAATAGGTCTTGAGTACTCTACAAATCAGGGCTGTATGCAAAAAATTATTTGATTCTGTTTGAATTTGCGGCAGTTATCGTTTGCCATAGAAAAAAAATCTACAGACAGACACACAGACAGACAGACACACAGACACTTTTCGGAAAACGACTTTTTTTCATGTTTTGAGTGTAGTAGAATCAGAATCTGCAATAATCTCGAACACGATTTTTTTTGCCATCACCATACTTCCATTCCTTAAGGAATATGGAAGTAAAAGGAGTAACGTCTATAATACATATAAGGTGGATACGTACAACGTAATAAAACCTAGAAAAATGTGTTGATAATACACAGACCATTAAAAAAGCACAGAATGAAATATGTGTAAAGTTTCCAGTATAATGATAATTTTGGCAGTAATGGATACATAAACAAGACAAAAGTTGATGAAAATAAAATTCAGCCCACAAATATTAAATTCCTGGATTTTGTTGTACATGACATGACTGTTATTATTATTCAAGTGTATAGAATACTACTGACTCGGATCACAAACTATTATTGATAACAATGATAAATTCTTACCTTATGGCGTAAACTAGCTTTCACTCCTTTAGAGCTTGGTCAGAGGCTAACGGACCAAGCTCAAGCAATAAGATATCAATTTTTTTCTAAAACACTTGTGTTCTAAATATGATTATTTCACTACCTACTCGGAACACAAAGAAATTGTGTTCTGTATCAGAATAGTGTTTATCAGTTTTTAGTAACACTCAGACACATCGTGAACAACAAAATCCAGGAAAACTTATGCCACTAATCAACATGAAAATTAAGTTTTAAAAGTTAGTGTTAGATATTTACTCAAAAAAAATTTGCTAGTTTTTTTGCAAATGTTAAGTTATTTTGGTGTATTCATTTGTTCAAATAAAGAAAGCATTTCATAGTTTTAAAAATAAACTAGAAAAAATGAAGTACATGGTTGTACAAAGTAATGGATACATTTGAGATAATCAGTATTTTATTTGTTTGAATACTGTTTTAAACATAATTTGGGTTTTAAGCATAAATAGTACTGAGTACAGATGAAAGATAATTTGTCAGGAGAATATTTGGCCAAATAAACAAGGGAACTACTTGAAGGCAAAGAAGTAGGCAGGACCACTGCTAGGCGTCCGATCTTGAATTTGCTGCCCCACTTGTGTCTCCTATCTCATCATCTCTAAGCCTTGGTCGATCTTAAATAACATTTTATTATTTTTAATTTTGAGAATGATCTTTCACCAGCTGCAACTGTTACCAATGTAATATTCTTAACACTATTGCTGTATTTGGGAATGTTGAGAACAAATTATTTTTAAAAAGTTACTGAAAAATGTTCTACGGCTTATCCAGTGGAGTTCAGAAATAATTTGTTTTTAAAGCATTCAGTTCATTAAACAAATCCCTCCCATCAATATCAGCCTCATCACAAAACTCGTTTTATGTTTATAACCCTACAATATATAATTAAGTAATCTTTCGGACAATTAAATTATTAGTGAACAATCCAAATATACTGTTTTTAATTTTTCTAATCTGCTGTTCAAAGAGATCTGATCCTGAACTTTGTAACTAAAGAACACCTCTACTTTGTAGTTAATTTCAGATCCACAGAATCTTCTGAGGCTCCAAAGTATTTCTTTTGACACATTTGATGAAGTTCATACAAGTTTATGAATTATACAAAAAATACATAACATATGTAATTGGAAGACATTGAGATACATTAAAAAATTTATATTGGACTGCTAAAATATTGTTACGACTGTCTACTCGATCGTCGTAGGTACAGTAGAAAACAAATTACAAGACACCAATTAAGTCACTAATCACACCTTTAATTTTTACAGTTAAACAGTTCGTAATTAACAACACAGTCTCTACAACAAATCAAATGAAAATTGTTCACTCGCAATAAAATGTCCACTAAAATTAAACACAATTGTATTACAATTATACCGTCCGATCGCAACACTTCACTAATAACTACTTGAACGTACACAGTAATTTCGCCCAATAATAACTCGAACCACTCTGTAAATATATCGCCACTATACTGAACTGAACGTCGTTGAGTACTGGTATTTATACCGCCCCAAATTACTAGATTATTCCATAATGCGCAATAGCGCCAGTATAGTTATGACATAATTACTTGCGGCCTTGCACAGCCCGAGCGAAGTCTGGCACAGTCTAGAAAATGCGTCAACAAGCACGTACGCCACACACGTTACATTCCTGATCACTCTGGAACATTCGATAAACACGTAGATTGTTCTGTGATGTCATAACAATATCACTTATCGACATTGATGATGATGTGATTTGTCACCTTCTGATAGTGCTGTCCGTGTGCAGTGCACCCCTGCTTATGGTGGCCCTGAACTAAGGTAATTGTTCAAAGACATAAATATAACTGCTTAGATGGAACAGATACTGAAATGACAAGATGGTGTGAGGTAAGATGGAAGAAGAAGGAATTAACTTGACAGTTGGAAGACGGCTGAAATACTAGAGGATCACTTAGTAGGTAAAAATCCAACCAGGAATAAAATGGTCTGGTAATGATGAAATGCAAAATTAAGACAAAGTACCAGAAGCACCCAATAGAATACAGGAAGGTAAATTGTTAGAGTTATTAGTAAGCAAACATGATGTTAAAAAGGATTTGTACTAGAATAGGCTACCTACTGAGGATTGATGCTGAGGAAGGGTATTATAACAGGCTTATCAAACCAAATTCTTGAAACTAAGGAAAACGATGATGTTGCTACCCCAAAGCAACCCTAAAAATATTTAATGCCTATCCTTAGAAATAACAAATTCGTTCTTATTTTGTGGAATCCTAAAAACAATTTTCATGTCGTGTAGTACATTGACAATAGAGGTTACTGTATCTACAGATAATGGTATGATTCGTGATCAGTAGACCTTATACTTTAGTTAAATAATTAAAAGTACTTTTAAGTGTGGTTTAAAATGCTCTGGCAATTATGATTATTTTATATATTTATATATATAATAATATTTTATAAAGTGAACGAAGAGGATGGATCAACAAGATAATTATGATTATTTTGTTCCGCTTTCTCACAAATTATGCCAAATCTAATGATGTTCAGGTTTGTTATGTTGTTAAAATTCAGTCGAAATTATTTTTCGAGTTTGAAGAAATATAAGGCATATATATTTGTTCTGTCAAGCAGCAAATGTACACCTCCCAACATTTTATGTAGATAATTTGTCAAATGTCAAATATTCAGGGTTTTGAATGGGAGTGCCAATACTACAGCCACTAAAACAAAAGACCTGCAATTGAAAAGATGATAAACAATTTTCTAGGTAATCTTATTCTAGTGATTTATTTATAATTAAAGCATGTCCATCAGGTTCCTTTCGCATATCTTTTAATACTAGAGCGAATGGTTCAATTGATAGTAATTTGTTTGCATTGCGTTTAGATGTTCAATACATTCGATTGTGACGAGGTATCGATTGTATCTGAACTTTCTAGAAATTTTAATTCGTTTATTTTAGTGTTATTGTTTTCACCTTTTCGGTATTTAAGATTATACATGAGGATTCGTGATTATACGCATATACTCTTTCGTTTTTCTTAGGCGGAAACGAGATCGATATGAAACATAACCTACACGAAACATTAGGCTGGTATGCCGAATAACAGTCGATCTGTTCCAATCACACCTAAACGGCAAATGACGTTCAAACGTACCTTGTCTCAAAAGGAAAGAAAGAATTGTATATTCAAATATGAAAATATTACAAAACGATTGTCTTTCTGTAAAAGTTTTGACCGTAATTTTTGGTGTTTTGCAAGTTAGTATTGGAATTTAAATATTTAGCGTTTAGTTAATATTTAAGCATCTATTTAATATTAGATTTTTGGCAAATGTAAGAAACTTTTATATACTACGTAAATATTAGTTCGATATTCATCTGCTCTTATGTAGTAGCAACATTTTAATAGCAATTCGACAGTTGGCAATAAGTATTTAGAAGCGTCATTTTTCAGTAAGCAAAAGATGGATTTAATTTGAATGTGATCGTAGGTTGTTGTAACATAACATAATGGAATGTATGTTTTCGCGTTTAATTTACATGTTAGTACAGTTTTATAGTTCTTTAATTGTAGAGAATTTTACGGTACTTACTTCAAGATAGATCAGCAAAGGATTTCGTATGGAATCAGTAAAAGTAATGTTTCAACATCTGTATTTGAAAGACTAAAAAAGAAAATTGTTATGTATGAATTACAGGTATACAAGTACATTTAATATTTTTTAATCAGGATTTACAGTTATTACATAGAATTTATCAAAGGCATGTGATTTATTATTGTTATGATTTCTGTAAAAGCCTAGTAGGTACGATATATTTGCGGTTTGGTACAACAATAGATTTGCAGTAACATCTAAAATATGACCAAATATCTGCCGTAATTCTGTCTGAGGCTTTCACGGCCGGCTTCATTGATATGAGTAGTCGGGGTTGCCGGCTTGTAAGGCCGTGTTCCATGGTTGTTTTGCAAAAACAACCATGGAACAAGGCTTTACTGCCCTGCAAGCCGAAGTACTCATATCATCTGCCATAATGTTAGCCTTTGCTAAAATTAAAAAGAAACTGCAAGCAACTTAATAATATACATATATAGTAGGGTTGCCATCCTCTAAAAACAATCTGGATCAAAAACTAAGACAATACCAGACATGAAATATATCAGTATATCACAAATAATAACAAAAAAATACATTTATCACATAAGCATGTCATTCGTAGCAAAATTGTTAAGTTGTTGAAAAATAAAAATCAACAGTATTCGAATAAGTTCTGATAAGTTACAAATTGTGTAAACATTTTTGTTGTGTGTGTACTGTGGGGAGTGGTATAAATAATAAGTGCTTTTCATGCCAGTGGCATAACTTTTTTCCTGGGCCCCCTTCAGGAATCCCCCTCCCCTACTACTCAACTGGCCTCAGCGCATTCTTAACTGGAATTACCAAAAAATTAAAACAACGTAGCATCTTCAAAAATTACTGTAGCAGTAGTATTTGTGGTAGTGAATAATTATTGTGCGCTTTAATTACTCGTTTTACATTAACAATAAAATATTGAAATTAAATTTATCATGTGTTTACTTCTCTTCATTCAAATCATTGCCAGTTGTCTACCGCAAATGTGCAAACTTCCTTCCACAGCTTCATTAAATGTGAGTCCCATACTCCTTTACTGATCTGAGGTAAAGAGGCTGGCAGTTTTCAATTTCATCTATTATATTTTGTACATTGTTGTTGTACACACTCAAAATTTCAACCACACATACATAACTTTGATACAGACACACTTGCACAATTCGAATTTTATGAATATAAGCTCAAATAAACTAATTATAAGTATAATAGTACTGACTTGGAACACAAAGTTTTTTATTGGTAAAAATATAAAGTTCTGTCTGTTTCACATCAGTAAGTAATACCCTTCTTCATACCATAGTGATAACATTTATCTGAGTTCTTGAATTTTGTTGTCCATGACGTGTCCATTGATTAACTAATTATAAGTATAATACTACTGACTTGGAACACAAAGTTGTTTATTGGTAAAAATATAAAATCTTTACCTTGTAACCTGAACAAGTTTTTGCTTATTACAAACTTCGTCAGAGGCTTGCGAAAACTGGTTCAGACTACAAGGTAAAGATTTTATATTTTTACCAATAAACAACTTTGTGTTCCAAGTCAGTAGTATTATACTTATAATTAGTTAATCAATGGACACGTCATGGACAACAAAATTCAAGAACTCAGATAAATGTTATCGCTATGGTATGAAGAAGGGTATTACTTACTGATGTGAAACAGAATAGTTGGTAGTGTGCACATCCCTACCAAAATTGTCTGTTGCACCAGTCTGTTACAATTTTGTCGGCCAGAATTTACTAGCTGTTTAGACTGACTGCGACTGTCGCAAGCTCAGAATAATGTGCGCATTTCCATTTAACACAATAGTTCTTGAGTGGAGTGAAACTGTCGTGCAACAGTCCTGCAACCGTTTTGTTCCTAGTGTGTTCTATGCCTGGAATATGATGAATTAACATGTTCTGTCAGTAGTAGAAAGTGGGCAGCCAGAGTTTATAGAGTACGGAAAGAGCAAGTTTGAAGCAACATTACAACTATTTTCTGTTTTGTGTTGAATTTTTTTATTCATTAATTTCTTTGTTTTGTTCACACTTTTCATAATTACATAATTAAATTCTTTACATATATTAGTTTCAACATTTGATGCACTTAATTAAACATTTTTAAGTTTTTAAATTTTTTATGAACTAATTTAATTAGTAATAATTAGAAAATTTTGTATAGTTCTTGTAGGTAATCAGCATATATCACATGTTAAGTAATGTTTATTGAATATTTGTAATTTTTAAAGTAACTATACAGTGTAAGTCCAGGATTGTTTTGATAAAATTGATAATTTAAATTTACAGATTTCTATGGCAATTCAGAGGAACAATATATTTTATTTTAATTTTAGAACTCACTTATTTTACAGTCACTTGATTTTTTTCAAAGAGCTTTCTTGGTATAACAATATCAAATTTCATTAGCTTTTGTGGATCCTCTTGTACATGAACTTAGAAGGTTCTGAAAATAAAATCCCAAGTTAGAGAAGTTTTACATGGAGTCAGGATTTAGTGAATTTTGTCTCTAAGTTTTTATTTGGATTTCTTGCTTTTCAGTTATTTGTTGTGTTTGTTAAGTTACATTTTGTACCAACTTATTTACTTGTGAACGTTTTGTTACCACTGGAAAGAAAAATGGTAATGATGATTATAACTAATGTACATGACACACACACACAAACACAAACACACGATCCTCAGTTAGCTTCTCTTTATTATAATTGCTCTTATTTTTTCTGTTTTCTTATGGTTATTTTTGGTGTATTCTTCCTATTTCTTACTTTCTATGCTGATTGTTACACTTCTTCTTTTCTGTTACCTTATATGCTAATATAACCTATTATTTCTTGTTATCCTTTACGTTTCATTCGTTGTTTCCTCCAGCCACATCAACCTTTTTATCTTTATCATCTTCATCACTGCCTTTTTTTTCCCTTATAAGTTTTGCAATCTTTCTTGTCTCTTAAACTAATCCACTTTACTCTTCTTTCATATTTTCTTTCTATGACCAAATGCATTTATTATAAAATCATTTTTTCTTCTTATTTTACTCTATTTGTCTTTAGTACTTTTGCTGATGTTTCATTTCATGTTTCCTCCTGACTAATCTTGAGCTTAGTTCGTTGTGTGACTTCAAAAAATACAGTATGTCAGTGTCGCTCGCGCATTTAGATTTCTTCTCAGAATTTTCAGATTCTGAGTAAAATTTTTGTTTCAGACTATTGCATTGAAAAATAAGATAAAATGGATGAGTGTGTGTGTAAAGGTGAGATCAACTTTTCTCTCATGTGGGCTGTAGGACTATTTGCACTTTCTTCCATTTTCACTTCAGACAAGCAAACCACACAGCAAAACAAAACACAAACTGCCTGCTGTGTAACAAAATGCAATATGCTGCTACTGCAATAAGACAAGAGTGAAGCTTGTGTTTCCAATGCCATTTGGCGGTGATGAGGGAACTTGAGTCAGTATAAAACCCATCAGTGACTGGAGGTCCGTGACTCTGGTCTGGTTTGTTGGTCAAGCCAAGTCTGGTCAGGAAGTGGTGTGACTGCTTTCATCAAAAACTAAGAGATTGGATTTTAAAGAAAACTTCAGTCCGCTCAGTGGCGGATTACCAATTGGGCCCGACGGGCCGGGCCCAGGGGTCGCGGGCTTAAGGGGGCCGCGGGGCCAATTTTTGTTCTAATGAGAAAAACTAAGTCACAAACACGGAGTTCACTACCACCAATAATTAATTAACAGTGCAAGGCAGTGACTAATATCAGGTTGATAGTCCTAGAGGTTACTAGATCAGGATATGTCCCGGGGTAGACAGCCCGTCATATCAGTCAGTCGATAGTCAACACTGGCGCATCGGTCGTGGCAGTGACGAGTCACACTCTTCCCTTCCCCTTCTAACTTACAGCCAGTAGACCGGCGGCGGAACAGTAAACAACAATGCACCTGTCAGTTTTGAGGTTATTTTAAGTTGGAAAGGTCTGAATACGTCGTAAAAGCTCTGTAGGTGATACACTTTGTGTTAACTGTTTTTATTATTTAGTGGAGTCATTTGAAAGCCATTTATTTATGTTCAGATATTTGTATTGTTTAGCCTGGTTTGTTTTCTCTCTCTCTCTGTGCGTGCGTGCGTGCGTGCGTGCGTGCGTGCGTGTGTGTGTGTGTGTGTGTGTGTGTGTGTGTGTGTGTGTGTGTGTGTGTTGTTTTGTCTGAACATCTTCATGTCTTCATTGAAAATGAGTCAGAATTTGCACATTGCAAGTGGAGCTTATAAACGCAAGTTGAAAAAAGCTAAAGATGATGGTCACTCAAAATTATTACACAAAACTGCTAAGTTGGACAAGTTTTTGAAAGCTTCAACGGTTTCACAAAGTACTGGTTCAAATTCTACCGATTCTGATAAGTTTACGGATCCTGCCCCAACTAATTTAACAATAGATTCGGATTCTGATCAAAATCAAAATAAAAATTATTGTAAGTAAATAATGAACTTGTAAATGCAGCAGATTTTAACGTAGGTCTGCAATAACGCCCATGTTGTAGCAAAGTAAATATTGACTTTAATAGTGTAAAACTGTTTTATATAAAAGTGGTGAAGTTAATGATCCGGAAATAGCAGATACTGTTCTCAACATTCAATGCTTAGATTCAGATAATTCAAAAGTTAACTGTAACGTGCAAAAAGGAATTGTTAAATTTGATTTAATGGACCCAAATTTTTGGGAACCATTGATGAACGAGCTTAAAGATCATATAATTAAAAATCTTCCAGAACAATTGTCAAAAATAACTGATTGTGATTTTTCAAAATCTAGGCGTATTTATCCTGATAAGACAAGGTATGCTAACAAGAGTATGTTGTTTACTCGTTTGCAAAATGGACAGTTGAAGAAAAGAGAATGGCTGATGTATTCTAATTCAAAGGGATCTTTTTAGTGTGTTCCGTGCAAACATTTCCATTCAGATGAGACTGAAAATTCTTTTATTCATGGCTTTAATGACTGGAAACATATTTCCAGATTGTCACAGCATGAGAGGAGTTCTGAGCATAGAATTAACACACAATCCTATATCATCAGAGGCAATTTACTCGGTAAGATTGACTCTGCTCTTCATCAACAGTACTTAAAAGAAGTAGACTATTGGCAGAAAGTTTTGATTCGTGTATTACATGTTATTAAATTTCTTGGTGCTTGCGGGCTAGCTTTTCGAGGCTCAGAAAAGCATGAAGTTTTTGGACCTTAGAATAATGGCAATTTTCTAGGAACTCTAGAATTGCTAGCCGGATACGATGATTTTTTAAAAGTTCACATTCAAAATTATGGTAATCCTGGTCAAGGAAAGGTAGGTTATCTCTCAAAGACTATCTGTAATGAGTTTATAGAAATAATGTACAATAAAATAGTTTCAACAATTGTTGAGGAGTTAAAATCAAGCAAATACTATTCCATTACTGTAGATTCAACACCTGATATTTCTCATCATGACCAGTTGACTTTGATTGTTCGCTATATCTTAAATAATGGCTGCCCAACGGAAAGATTTATTAAATTTATCAGAATGGAAAACCACACGGGTGCTCAAATGGAAGAATTAATTTTCAACACACTTTCATTACTAGATATTTCGATAAACGATATGAGAGGCCAGTCATATGATAATGCATTGAATATGTTGGGGCAATATGAAGGACTTCAATCCCGAATTAAGAGTCACAATCCTCTGGCAGAATTCATTCCTTGTTCGGCCCACTCCTTAAATCTGGTAGGGACCCATGCAGCTAACTGCTGCCTTCAAGCAACCAAGCTTTTTATGTTCATACAAGAACTCTTATGTGTTTTTTAGCGCGTCAACTGCAAGGTGGACTTAGTTGAAAACATAATAAAAGACAGTGAAATCAAGATAAAATTGGTGCCTAAAAGGCTAAATATGACCAGTGGTCAGCTAAATGGCATGCTTCAAGGGCTTTACCCCTTCATTATTGGGAGTTTCATAAAGCACTTCAAGTCATCTCTGGAAACCCCCAAGAAAAACCAGAAAACAGAGCTACAGCTGAGGGATTATGTGCAGTATTTACTAGGATAGAAACAGCAATATTACTTGTTTTATGGAATGATGTTCTTAAACGCTTTAATGCTGCAAGTAAAACATTGCAAAGCACTAACACTGACTTAGGAGTCATTTGCAATATTTACAAATCTCTCAAAGATTATGTGCAGGGCTTACGAGAACGATTCAATTATTATGAGATGAAAGGTATGAAACTGTGTAAGTCAGAGACTGCTGACTATGTTTTAGGTTTCAAGAGGAGAAGAAAGAAAAAACAATTTTCTGATGATGAGAACAATGATGAAGATACCTCTAAAATGGACTTGGATGACGTGAATGGCAGACAAGACATGATTATTAATACATTTTATGTTATAATCGACAGAATTTTCAGTGAACTAGAAAACAGATCAAGAATTTATTTCAATCAGAACAAAGTTTTTGGATTCATTTATAAATTGCTTACCTTGAAAGATGACAAAATTCGGGAAAAATCTTCTCTCTTAGTTCAGAAATATCCTACAGACCTTTCTTCGGAACTTATTGAAGAATTTGTAGATTTTAAGGCGTTTGTTGAGGCTCTTGACTTAAATGTAAAGGACCATCATCTTCCTGCTGAGTTTTTAAGATTTATACGAGAAAAGCAATTGACAACTCTTTTCCCTAACGTTGAAACATCGTTAAGAATTTTGTTGTGCATGATGACCACAAATGCATCTGGTGAACGGGTCTTTAGCATTCTAAAAAGACTTAAAAACTACCTGCTTAATTCATCTGCTGACTTAAGATTGTCAAGTTTAACAAGTTTTGTGGCAAATGCTGAACTGCTCAACGAAATTGATTTCAGTGACATTATAAAAGATTTTTCTGCAATGGAAGCTCGCAAAGTTGATTTGTTTATTAAATAGATTGTGTTCAGTCAGTATATAAAACTTCAGAAGGTTACTAATTTAATATTTTTGTTTGTTTATATTTATATTAACTTTTGCAATGTGTTTTTGATTTTCTATGTGATCGTTTATATATGAATGAAATTGAGTTGTGTTTTGTTTTATTGGGAAATAAATATTATTAAAAAAATGGCGGTTATCTTTTCTCTGTCCCAAAAATTGCTGTAAAAAAGTTTTTAAGTTGTAAAAATGCCTCAAAGCAAATATTAACGAATAATGATTATTTAGGATTAGGGTGGATATTAGCCCATAGAAGATTTAAATCGTATCACAGATATCTCCATTTCCTTGAATGAGGCCTGTTTTGTAATGGTTGTAGTTTCTAATTTATGGGGAGCGGGTGGGGGAAGGGGCCACTGAGAAAATAGGGCCCAGGGGGCCAAGAGTTGCTAATCTACCGCTGAGTCCGCTCAATTCAAGTCAGGATCCGGTGTAAACTCACCTTTATCTTTTAGGCTATCTACTTGATAACCATGTCTCTTCATGAAGTTCTGGATCACAAGCCGAGAAGTTCAGTTTTTTTTCTATAGTAATTATACATAATTTTCAATTCTTCAGTTGTGCAACATGCTCATCATTTAACTTTGGTTACTCTATGTAACTTCCAAATTATATTTTACATGGCTGGCTGGTCAGCCCCTCACACTTCCAATTAGGGGCCCAGGTGGTTATATTTTGTAGTTTTTATCACTAAGGGAGCCACCTGTGCTATAATTATGAAGATATTTATCTCTATTCTCTATCACCTTACTGCCTCATGAGTTTCTTTCTGTATCACCAGTGATGTTTAGAGATCATTGTTTTTCATACAGTTTCACTGATTTTATTTGCTTGGATCAGAAATTCATACAAATGTCTGAGCAATTTGTATAAATTCCAAATAAAAGTATTTTTTTTATTATTTGTTTTGTTTGTTTTAGTGGCTATTTTGGTATTGATTCACTCAAAGCTGATAAAAATCAGCCTTGTACTCGAATTAATCCTCTAGAGAGATTATCATACAGCTGAGAGAAATATTACCATCTGTCAGGCTTTAAACAGCATGGAATTCCTACTTATTGGATATGGCAATACTTAAGGAAGTTACAACACACATCGAGTGAGCTGCAAGAATAAATGTTTAATAAACATTATGGTCACTTACTTTTTCCAAACATTCATCACCACCTTTCCTGTGATGGTGTGTGGGTAAAACCCATTTAAGTCTGATGTTTGTTTTTGATTGTATCAGTCTGTTTGAGCTGGAATAACATTAAGAGAGTATTCACCGTGTGCTCTATTGTGTTAATATATGTACCTTTTTCTTAGAACAAATAATATACATTATCTTTTTAAAAAATAAAAAGGAGAATTACTTTATTAATCTACCGAGGATGGAGGTAGATGTGATCTTTCAGAAGGTTTCTTGGATGGAGTAGTCTTAATTTGTCTGAAAAAAATTAAAAACACTCAAAAAGTTAAAAGTAGCTGAGATATTTCTCTACCATGTGATGTGTAAAACATATGTTTTAAGACATAATTTTTAAGTTCTATTGATTTATAATTAGACACACAAGTCATTTCTATGTGATATTTGTTACACTAGAGAAAAAGGTGTACAGATGAAGAAAGTGATTTTTGAAAAAACAGCAAATTGAGAGAAACAGTTTACGCTCTGCATAAACTTATCATATTTGTGCATTCCTCGTGGATATGATGGTTTCTCTGGACATTCTGCGTCTTCCAAGTAGATTGTATAATTTACTTTTTACCATACTTCTTTTCTAGTTCCCAGATGATTTAACCAAGTTTTGTAGCCCACCTCTTATACACCTGTAATAATGCAGCTACACAGTTTTCCCAAATAGAGAGTCCCATTTTTTTATGATGTTTAGTATTTAGTAATATTCTTTTTTTGAACGAATTGTACAGCAAATGAAATTGTATAATGATTCTTTTGGATTTGGTTGATTTTCCTCTTAGGCACAAGCTCGAGTAGTTCTTTGAATTTTTATGTGTATGATTGTGTGTCAGTAAATAAAGAAGAGGTAAATAAAAAAATTAAGTTTTCTAGTGAATGACAATGATTTGTATGAGTGTAAACCTTGTTATGTGACATAGTCTTGTGATATTGATATCGCAGACAGGCTGCCAGATTCCAGGGATTGAAACATCAAGTGACAAAAATGTTGCAATGGAAGCAGTCTGAATAGAGGGTTTACCCATAAGAAATCACCCATTGCTTAGAGGTTTTAAAGATATGGTTGTCATGTTGTAATGCATCAGCAAATTTATTTCCTCGCTCCAATTGAGGGATTTAAAATATTGTTACATAATTTTTGTATCTGATTCTACTTACTTATAATGAATAAAAATTAAAAAATTTTGTTTTTTCCTGAAGTGCTCCCATGTTTGTATTTACCTCTTCTCTCCTAAAGAATCTTTGCAATGATGTATTAATTATGCATATATAAATTATTATAATTTATACTTAAACATAATGTTGATTATATGTTGGAGATGCTGATGAAATCGTTGATTAAATATATCTGAATATTACAGAGCAGAAGCGCATCTCAGATCGATAGATGGAAGTTTTGCAACCACGTATAATCTCTTAAAAAAATCAATTATTAAAAAAATATATAATTTAACAGAGGGAGATTATCAAGGATAATTTTGTGTAAAATGAAATAATTACAATCATACCACTTAATATTTATTAATAAATTTGTTTATAATTTGTTATAAATTGCATACAAACTTACTTAAAATGAATTCTCTGCTAAAAACACAAATGTTTCCTTTTGCGTTTTGAAATCAAAATACTGTAATTTGATACTTGTACAGAGTGGTATAATCTTTAATACACAAAATAACTAAAACACATAATTAAACATATGTATAGTTAATATACTTATAATACATTATGTATATTTATACTATTGTACAATTTTTACATTTTTTTTGCACATTTACTAATCTTTATCACATTGTTAGCCATTTAAAAGTCTGTCCTTGTAAATTGTTTGCTGTTTTATTTGTAACTGGCCATATTATATTTATATTTGTATAGGTAACAAAGATTACAAAGATTAAAACATTTTTTTAAATAGTCATAAGAAATGTTAAGTTAAGCATCAATTTCAGTTAATTTTGTTTAATACAATAACAGTTAAATACATAATATTACATTAATGAATGTCACGCCAATTTATAAAATAATTTTTACTCATTTTCCTTTTAATTTTAATACTAATGATACACTGAATCTTTCTGTTCAATTTTATAGAAACATACAAAAATGGAGAATTTTCTTGTATAATTACTAGTACATTAAGAGTAAACATAAAAATTATCATCATCTTCTTAATTTACTTTTAAGAATTAGGCATTGGTTATGTTTGTTCTGGTTTACCAGTTTGTGGTGGTCATTTTACTTTTGGGCATTTTAGTCATAAAAAAATAACGTATTTAAACTCATTAATTTGATTGAGAAACTGGTTTTGTGCAGTAGAAAATAATGGATATTTCACAAGTATGTTTTACAAGGAACTAAATGTTTTATTTTTGTGAAACTAATCTTTTTTGTCTTCTACTATGTTTTGTTGTTCACCACTAATGAAAAGTTCTTGGAGTGTTTGGAACACACGCACACACGCTCAAAATGACATGGGCGTGTGCGCATGTGCACACACACACACACACATATGCACGCAGATTTTTGTTGTTAAGATTTTGGCTTGCCGGGCTGTAAGGCCGCGATCCACGGTTGTTTAAAGCAAACGTTTCGACCGTACCTTCAATGGCCATCTTCAGTGCAGAAGGCTGCCACACTGACCAAGGTTTTGTAGTCAGTGACCACAGAACTGTGGTTAAAGCTAGTGGCCCTGTAGTAGGACCATGGGCTTACAGCCTGGCAAGCCAAAATCTTAACAACATTGACACTGGCTGTGAAAGCCTGAGACAGAATCGAACACAATTTTGTTTGTATGTATATGTCTACAAAAATATTTCACTGTATGTGATATACTGATATTGATCTATTCTCAGCTTACTGAAACTCACAAAATTATCTTCAATTATTACATTTTAAATAGCATTATCAGAATTAAAAAAAAATATTAAGAACTACTGTAAGACACTAGGTAAAATGATTTAAGTGTGAATTTCATATAGTTTCACAAAACATTGAACAGTGTCTCAGATTTTGTGGAATGTTCCCCTGGCCATAATTTTTTGTACTGTCTTATGTAAAATTACTTTCAAAATACATTATTTTAATATTGGGTGGCAAAAATAATTCAGTTTTTCTAGGTAAATTGTTTTGATACCATCATTTAGTGATTTTAAAAATTTGTAAGTTATAGCAAGTATAATTATAGTATCAATTTTTGAACTCCATGATTGAATTTGAATGTTTTAACATTCAAGACAGGCTAATAGTAAACCAACAGTTGTTTCATATAAGTTATAACTTTTATACTTTTTGACTGTGTCAAAATTTATCCACTGTCAGTAATGTTAAAGAAGCTTATTTACCATATTGGTACTGTTACAGGATACATAAGCTGACTGTTAAGAAAGTTTGGAGCAAAATATTTATACAGTAAAAATATATTGGGGTGAAACCTTTAGGAACCACAAATGATCCAAGAGAATCATAACAACCTGGGTGGTGTTGTTGAATGACTTGCAATACTATAGTATTTTGAATTGAGATTGTATTATATGTGAAGTGAGATATAATTTTGATTTAGTTATGACTTTGTACAATGTATCACATGACAAAGATCATCACTGTTACCAGTGGCGTAACTGCTGGGCCCTCAAGACATGCAATGCAGGGGCATGCACGAACATTCCTGGGTAGCTTTCGTCAGCTCAGATGAAAAGTTAAACCAGAAGGCAACAAAACTGTAACTAGAAAAGCAGAAACGCCTCTAATGAGGATCAAACTCCAGATTTTGTCACTGAAAGTTAAGTTATAGAAGAACTCTAAGAGAAGACATAAAGAGAAAGAAGTCCATAAAAGAGAGGGCTTTCCCTTGTTTCTTGGAAACTTCTCAGTGGGTTGCAGAATTCCGTACCTCTGCATTGCTTCTATGTTGTTGTTCCTAACATTGCCAGTAACTGTGGTTTTAGCTGATTGAACATTCTTCAAGTTGAAATTGATTAAGAATTATCTGCATAGCACGGTGTCTCAGGAAAGGCTGTGTGGACTTTTGTTTACATGAAATAATAAATACTTTTTTTCTTACAATGCAGTAAGATCATAAGACCACTAGAGCTTCAAATGAAAGAAAAGTAAATGAAAATGACTTGAATTTCATACTACTGTGGTTGTATTGTTACTACTATTGAGATATTGTTATTATGTCTTGTAAATACTAGAAATCTTCAAATTATATTTTTATTTTATTTGGTACTATGTAATGTTTTGAAATATAAAAACCCTATTTTCATAAAATAAAATGTAAAAGAAGACATCACAACAAGAACATTTTAGTGTGAACTGATGATGAAATTATATTAATTTTGAAAAGGCCTTATTCAATAATTTAAAAAAATTGAAACTACTGATTTTGGTGGTATGTATATAATAATAAAATAAAATGTGTTTATACTAGAATATTTATCTTTAATTTCAGTGCCAATTTTAGTCTTGCAATAAAAAAATTGCAAATTATAAAGCTATTAGCAGATAACAGAAAGTTTGAAAGGAGTAGATTTTTGGTTTGTTTAAAAATTTGAGATTAGTTAATAAAGTATACAACATACAGTTTAATATAAACATTCACTGTCTTCATGCATTTTAATTTAATAAAATTTGTACTTTTTTCAAGATGCATATAATTTTAATAAATGAAAAATTTATAATTGGTTACTAGTGACTTGTGTGATTAATTAGTATTTGTTTATATAAAAGCTGCTAAATAACAAATAAAACTATTAATTGAAACGAAAGTTATATTTTATTAATTGAGCATACATCATACAAGAAAGAACAGTTATTCTGTGTATGTTATATAAGTTTAGTAGTTGCCATAGCTATGGAAGGATTAGTATTCAAATGGGAACAATGGCATGAAATAAATAAGGGCAGTAGGTAGGCCCCACAAAGGATTCCTGCGGGGGGGGGGGCAGAAAAAAGTTACGCCACTGGCTGTTACTCCTTTGACCAGCAATTTATATTAGTTGTATTTACAGAGACAATGTTAGATTTATGTGTGTAACAATAATTGGAGCAGGATATGTCATCATCATCACCACCACCACCACCACCATCATCATCATCATCATCTTTAGAGATTAAACCAAGGATGGTTTTCTCCAGTCTCAAATAGCCAAACATTAGAGGTGGTCACTTCAGTGCTTCCTCGGACATCCCACACCTCTCCATCCCCTCGGCTTATAGTTGTTTGGGGATGCAGGAGTCATCCACTTGGCAAAGATGTTCCCACCAATTTAGCCAATACTGGTGGGTGATCCTGTCGAGTATACTCATAATATTCAGTTCCTGCCATATATCTGCATTTCTTCTATGATCATGGAGAGTATACCCTCCCACATGCCTGAGAAATCTCATTTCAGCTGCTTCGATGCGACTGGCCTGGCCTTTTGTTAAAGTCCAATTCTCAGACCCATAAAGAAGTGTGGCAAGAGCCATCACCTTGTAGAATTTTAGGTGTGTTCCTTTACTTGCTGACTTAAGGGTTCGCTTAATGGTCCCGCACATAAGGTTGAACTTATGTAACTTATTCACAACGTTGTTGCTTGCATTATAAGACACACTATAGCCCAGGTATTCAAAATTGCTAACTTGTTCCAGGACAGTACCACCTATAACAGTTTTTGCCTATATGGGATCAGTTCCATGAAAAGCCATCACCTTGGTCTTAAGTGTACATATTTGTAATCCAGAGTCTTTGCAGATGCGATTTAACAAATGTATACCCAAGGATATATTGTATTAATAATATTGGTTTTAATAATGGTTAAATTTCATATGATGAATATATGAGAAAAAATGCTAAAATTTATGAAGCATAATATTTCCAAAAGAAAATAGAAATTGGAAGACCTCAATAAAGTGTCTGATGTTAAAAGAATAGAGTGGGATTTGAAACCAAAGATAAGTTCTTATAACTTGCAGGTGTTGAACTCAGGTTAGTATAGTTTTATAGAATGGAAAAAGACTAAAAACCATAGAACATAGACTGATGCTGGGAGGTGTTTGAAGCATGTGCTTCATAATATTTAATTACAGATAGTTGTTTGTAATGAAGTGTGAACCCATAAAGGATAAACAGATAAAAACTTAAAAAAAAGTGTGTATGGACATAATTTTAAAATGTAAATGATTTATAGATACCAACGTGGATTTTTTTTACATTATACAGTTAATTATATTTGTTCTTTGTTTGTTTATGTACAGTTTTTTTTTAGCTTTATGTTTACCAATGAAAATTACTCATTGTTCAGTGCTACTGAAGTAAGAGTTTTGCATGAGGTAGAGTTTGTCGATTGGATTGATCTGCCCCATAGCCGAGTGTAATATGCCTTCATGACTAGGTGGTGGTCCCAGTTCTAAAGATAGCGTGTCAGAACCACCTTCGTCTAAGTTGGTGCTGTCATCGAGTGATATATCCGAGGAACAGAAGCTTTCGCCCGAGTGTGCTGGATAAGCATCTGTAACAGAACAGGTTTTTATTATACCTTCGATAAAATACTGTGGTGTGTGTGTATGCGTGCGTGCCAAATATATGGATGTTATAGTAAACAAATAATAAGAAGGTATCATTAATGTGATGTACGGATTGTTATTTGTTTGTAACACTTCATTTTTATTGTGTATATTTTATGTATACTTAAATGTCCTGTAGGTGGTAGCGTATTGACATACCATTTGATCTCTTACTACAACAAATGGTGTGGAAATTCGAGATCATATTATATAAAAAATTAACAGAACTTATATAAGAATTTTGTCAGTACTCTTTAATTGAACCCTTTAAAAATGTTCATTGTACTAACATTTCTTTTTTATTTTCAGTGTTCAACCAATCTGTGATTTTAAGAAGTAAATTTGTAGATAACAACTGGAGAAACACTGAACTGAGAGAGGCCATGAATGAGTACAGAAATTGTTACACAAAGCAAAACAGATGCAAAGAATGTAGTAATATGGTAAAAAAAAGATACAGAAGAGAATCTTCAAAGGCCAATATACCAACTGTATACTTTATGTCTGTATTAAAATTTTAAAATGTCAGTAACAAACACTAAGACAATGGATTCTCCAGAAAAGCTCTTGAGGCAGACACAAAGTTGTAATTAACAATTGTGCTATTAAAGAAGTACAATATTTAAATTCTTCACATCTTGTGATGTAACATACAGTTATAATAATGTAGACAAAAAAAATAATTGATTTCAGTCAGTATGTAGTTTATTACAAATATTAAAAAAAAAAAACCACACTGAGATACTAGACTGAAGGTGTGCAAAACAATGGCAGTTTCAATTCTGACACATAATTGTGAGGCATTGATTACGGGACTAAAGCAAAATAACATATATGCTCCATAAATACAGTTTGTACAGGTTATTAAAGGCCACACCAGAAGAGTTAGTACTAGAAATAAGGATATTTATGTTGAATTGAATATGAAAACTATAAAAGTCTCGATAAGAGAGTATAAACAATGATGGTACGTCTATCTGGAGCTAATGGAGGCATAGAATTGCAAAACTATTGCAATAGTGGCATACCACCATAAAAGTACACTAGCCTGTGTATGCAAGCCTAGAAAATATTGAGTGTTGAAACAGGAGGATTTGCATAATCTGTGACAGGTGATGATGATGATGATGACAATGGCAATACAGTACCATAATAGAGCATGTTAAAAAGCTTCAGTATTCAGAATTTGTAATGTGAATGAAACGTGTACATTCACACAAATTATTGAGGTGATACATGTAACAACTTAAAATTTACAAAATATAATTACTGTTCAAAATAACAATTGAAACAAACAATTATTTGAAATAAACAATTGAGTTCATATGAATTTATATATTACACTTTTTGTGTAGGAGACTTTATTATATATTGTTTTTTAAAGGAAAAGTTGTGTTTATTGGTTTGTTATAATCGTGAAATTATAACGTTTTTTGTAATTTTTCATATACAGATACCTTTGTTTTAGAAAGAGACAACTTTGAAAAGTAATTTTTTGTCTATTAAATATTCGAAAAGCTGGTATTGTACTAAATGGTTATAGCACATTGTGTAAGTAGTCTTAAACATGCTCGTACCTTTTCACAAGTTTCCTGGTGAATGGCTATGTTCTGTAATGTGTTGTCGCTTGTCAGCTAGACATCGACATAGCTGATCTAATTAGCAAATATATATTTTCAATAAAATATATATTATATAATTTATAGTATAAGTTTTGAAGTGTTTGTAATTTCCTTGTGAACAAATAATCTTGCTCAGCTATTTTTAATATACCGTATTTATGTTTTTATACTGATGATTTTGTTATAAAATCATTTTATTTCAAGTATAAGTAATTCTTATAGAATATAAATCACACTCGTGTATCCAGTGAGAATTCTTGAATCCTCACAATCTACTCATCAGGTGTGTCAGTTTGAATCTTTCTCCACCTTCTGCGTTTCTTTCTTCAGTTATTGTAATTTCATGAGCATTAAAGCGTTTTGCCATTTTATTTCTGTAAGTAAAAATTTTGGTAATTTTATTTTGCATAACTTTTTTAATACTGTAATTACTAGTCTGTGTAGAACTTCGTTTAGTACATGCATGGTACATTTTTGAAGTTATACTTCTTTAGACGTGTTGAGGGTGAAGTTTTAGTATGTAACGAAAAGCGCGCACCATGCAACGGAAACAGGATGATTAACAGGATGAAGTTAGCCGTGGACAACGAGCCCGAGGCCAAAAAATCAAAACATTTCGGTCGCGGCTGGTGCTGCTGATCGTGAATGGATATATAATTAAATAACTTTATATACATTGTGCTGTGAAATATTTTTCGGTGACAAAAAATGTGTAACCAAATTTTAATAAGTGTTTAAAAATATTTGAGGTTAATTTTTATTATGCTGTGTGAAAATAATCATGGAACTGTTGGGTCGTGAGTGTCTATTTTTATTCAAACCTGAGAAGTTGCTTCATTACACCACGTAAAACAAGTTTCTATAGGCCTACACTTTGTAAAAGGCTATAAATGTCAAATATTTAATTTTTGTATTCAGAATATACAAAACTTTGTTTATACATTTGTTATTTCAATCTTTTTAATAACAATAGACATTATGAAATAATATCTATCAGTTTGTGAATTTTAATGGTACAAACTAAGTATGGAGTCTTTATTTGTTTCTATTCATAAACAAAGGTCCTTACTGTAATCAGTTTTATGCAAAATACACTCTTTGACATCTTTTAATGCAATATAGGCTAGTCATTTTATATTGGTTTCAAGTGTTTCTTACAATTTTTTTTCATTAACTTAGACCAACATAAAATTCCACAATAACCAATTACTAATAATTAATCGTTTGCATATTGATAGAAACTTGCACATTGGTTTTTATTGTGTTAGGTTGAAGTGAGGATTTTAATGTACTTCTTTCGTTATAAAATAGATTTACTTAAATTCGTTTTTTTAAGGTAATAATGTGCTGTAAATGGGAAATAGGTTATAATTTCGGTCCAATAAATTCAGAACAAGAAAGGAAACTGAATAACAATTACGCTTTTAAAAGGTGAACAGGAAAATTGCCATTGAACATATCAACGTTCTTTCTTACAAAATAATGGAAACTGCATAAGAATTATACTGGAAGAGAATGGTAATAGGGAATCATGATTCAGCATGGTCTCTGGTTCAAAAGTACAGCCGTTTTTTGTACACTAATTACAGAAATTTTTGTTAAAACGTAGGTTTCTTCTAGTACCAACTAATCATTTATTTTTCGTAAGTATTAATTTCAAAAGTATTTTATATTAAATGAATAAAAGTTTCGATAAGTATTCTATCATTATGTTTGCTTTAATCCAATAATCTAATATATATTTCTATATTTTAAATTATAGATCACACTTAATTATTCAGAAGTCTATCGAAAAGTAAATCCATTGCTGTAATAGACTATTCGTAAGTATTTTGAGATATTTGATAAAAAATTAATTTTTCTCTACTAAAATATTATAATATTGAATTTACATTAATTCAATTGAATTAAATTTTTATCTTTTAGTGCATAATAGTCATATTAATTTTATTTTATGCATATATATTATAACTGTGATCGTTGTTTATTCGTTGTTATTTATTTATTGAACCACTTAAACACTATACAATAAGATATATATTATATTATATATATTATATACAAACAGAAGTATAACTTCTAACGCACGTACATAAGTAGCCAACATGCACCCAAACATTTTTTTTATTGCTTAAAGGACTTTATTTTGCTACTTTTGTAAAATTTAATATTTGAATTGCTATCTGAACCCCAAAGGCCCCTAGGTCTTGAAAGTACTTTTACAGAGTAGAAACAGAAAGAAAGTGTTATATTTAAAGAGTCTCCATGACGTGTTGTTCCATAAGGAAATGGTAGTATGGTGATGGCGAAAAAAATCGTGTTTGAGATAAGGGCTGATTCTGATTGTACTACCCTCGAAACATGAAAAGTAATTTTCCGAAAAGTGTCTGTGTAGAATATTTTCTATGGCGAACGATAACTGCCGTAAATTCAAACAGAATCAAATAATTTTTTGCATGTGTGCCCGAGTTGTAGAGGACTCAAGGCCTATTGATTTTGGTGAAGATCGGTTAAGGGGAAGGGATAGTTTACCTGCAACGTTTTATGTTTTAACAAGAGTAAAGTACTTAATTTTGATAAATAAAGTATCCTGAAAATAAAGCCATAATAATCCACTGTAGAAAGGTAGATGAAATATCTATAAATGAAAAGGGTAGTTGAATTGGGAGGGGGTAATTTTCTATAAATGAAAATGATAGTTAAAGGGGGAGGGGATAATTTTTTATGTGTAGTACGTTATCGGCAACAAAGAAGTAGCTTGTTGTTAAAATTCCCCCCCGGGGTGTTCGGCCGTGGTTCAATGTTATCTGAAAAACCAGACGTTTCGCCAGTGCCATCGACTGCCATCATCAGTGAAAATCGAGTGCGCTAACGTGAGGTGGTATACGTTAGTGGCTACAATGGAAATATTTCATTTCGAAAATATTTTGAATATAAGTCTTAGAACATGGAAGTCATGTATGGTTCTCCATACCGATATTTGATATTAGGTTAACTTGTGATCGTTAAAAATAAGCACTGTAGATCTGGTCGGTCGCTTGTCTCGAAACTTGCTGACGTGTGCTGATTTTCTAAATCGAAACGTTATTTTCAATTATATAACTCAGCTATTATATGGCCTGTTTCTGTACAACTGTCAAGTGTTGCCACAAGTTTAGTTCCTACCGGTTAGACTATATTAGCGGCACGTCGTGGGTATCAATACTGCGTAGCGTATTGTTGATATCGCCGAAACCGAAAGTGCTGCAGAGTGCCAGCCACTATTTCTTTCGACATCACGCGCGTCCGATTCTGTCACATTTGGCACAATCGTACCAATTGCATACATACTTTATAGACTGTTTCACAACGTGTTTTAAGCTGTCAACACTTGCGAATCTTTCAGCGCGAACGGAACGTTTCTTATATTGTAAAAGTCGGTTTAGATTATTTTTCCGTGTTTAAGTCGGTAGCCGCGAATACAGAAATACCACTCGTTAATAGTGTGGAGTTTCATAAAATCTCGTACACAACTGATGCAGCGTGAACGCACGTTGTGTTTATTTATATTTTCATTCAGACGAAATATTTGAAGTGATTCATTCAGCATATACATTTTTATTCTCTACGATAAGTTTGTTTTTACCAAACATAAATAACGTATTTAGCGTGAATCTGAAAATTGAATGCCTATGTAATCGGATTTCCTGTCACGTGGAATTCGTATTTCAGGTAGAAGCGTGACGGCCTTTGTAGAGCATTGGACTGCGCCGAATCCACCAAAGAATTACCGCCACTTACAAGTATAGCGTTAGTGAAGGTAGAAACCAGACAACGCAATTACAGTTCGCCGTCTCACTCACGCACTACCTTTCTAATGTTGTCGTCAGCCTTATTGCAGCTGATGTTCACACTATGAAACACTACAAAACTGTTGTGCGCATGTGCGAAATGACTAAAAAAATTTGGTAGCCTCGCAACGAGGCGTTTGTACACTGCGCATCTCTAAGCGACTTCAAAACCTATCGTTAGGTCTATAGTACTTTTGCGATGAATTAAGTAGGACGGAATGCTGATCGAAATCAGAACACAATCCTTTGTATCATCATTTAAAGGCCATGCCTTGTCGAGTTAGCCACGTCTCTCTCTCTCCATCATTGTCCTCTTTAAATCACAATACGATACGAAGTTCATCTCCTTTCCCATGTCTTTGAAGCACGCTGCTCTTGGTCGTCCTCTTGGGTTTCCCTCCAACACCTTTCCTTCAAAAATGTTACTTGAGAATTGATTGTGTCGTAAGACGTGCCCGATCAATTTTGCTCTTCTCCGGACAATTTTGTATGGGTCATAGCCATATTTAAACTTGGCAATCCTGCCTAGGATATTAATTTAATGCAATGGTATCCCGTTGCTTATGCTTCCTCATGCCGTTGACCACGTTGTGGTTCACCCGCCTTTGGGGACGATTTCTCATCACCGGGACAAGGAGTGCCCCTATCCTTACCCGCTCATCCGTCCTTCGAAAAGGCCGTTGGCACTTGGTACGGGGGGGGGGACTCCTTACTACCGAAGTTACTCGGTCGTCATAGCCTCGTTAGTGGAAACAGGGTGTACCGAGCAGCCTCAGCTGCTACTGGTGAAGTTGAGGCTGACATCCTTTGTAGTCAGTTTAAAACATAGGTTGTCTGAGACACAGTATATTTTGCGATAAAACGGCACAGAGTGGGAATGATTGCACTAAGCACATTAATTGTCGTTAGTTAAGTAAATCTAAAGAGGGTTAGTTACTGAAGATGCGCGAACGGAATCGTGCACTGAAGGGCATCGTGAATGAAACGCGTGTTATCAAAAGCAAAACGGGTTTTATTCTACAAAACTGGTGCCACGTTGGCGTCATATTCTGAGTAATAAAGGTTATTTACTCGTATGCGTAATAAAACTTATATTTTTAATCATAATTTATTATCGACAAACATTCATTAGTATTTCCTTCTTGCCTACTAATTCAGTATGGTGTTGTAGAAACAATATATTTGAAAAATGAGTTTTGTGTGTTGATATTATTTCTGAGCATTCATACAAAAATCAGTCTGGGGCAGGGGCGTATTTACGGGAGGGGGGCGAAAGGGGCTGAACCCCCTCAGAGGGTCGGAAAAGTTGACAAATGTTAATCTCTTAATTTTTAGGCTGTTTTATTTCATTTTTTCCGGCTGTATACGACAATAGAGTAGTAGCTCATTTTACTTCCATGTTCCATAAGGAAATGGTAGTAGGGTGATGGTGAAATAAATCGTATTCGAGATAAGGGCTGATTCTGATTGTACTATCCTCAAAACATGAAGAAAAGTCAATTTCCGAAAAGAAATGTGTGTGTGTGTGTAGAATTTTTTCTATGGCGAACGATAACTGCCGCAAATTCAAACATAATCAAATAATTTTTTGCATGTGTACCCAAGTTGTAGAGGACACAAGACCTATTGATTTTGGTGAAGATCGGTTAAGGGGAAAGGGTAGTATACCTGCAACGTTTTATGTTTTAACAAGAGGAAAGTACTTAATTTTTATTAATAAAGTATTCCGAAAAGAAGGTCATAATAATACACTGTAGAAAGGTAGATGAAATATCTATAAATGAAAAGGGTAGTTGAAGGGGGAGGAGATAATTTTTTATATGTGTACTACGTTATCTGCAACAAAGGAATAGTTTGTTGTTAAAATTCCTTCCCGGGTTGTTTGGCCATGGTCTAATGTTTTCTGCAAAACCATCGGTAGTGCCATCGACTGTCATCATCAGTGAAAATCGAGTGCACTAACGTGAGGAGGTATACGTTAGTGACCAAAGTACTGTGGTTAAGGCTAAAGAAAGAAGTAGTTTCTATAAAAATATTTCAATTCAAAAATGATTTTAAATATAAATCTTAGAACATGGAAGTCATGTATGGTTCTCCATACCGATATTTTAAATATACAAGCAGGTTTATTACACCGCATTAGGGTATACGCCTGATACATGAAATATAGGAAAATCAATTCAGACAATAAGTATTTTTTTTAACAGTGTTTCAGTAACGCGTATTTTTATTGTGTTATTACCGTTTACTTTAAAGGGACTGCTTTCAGGATGTTATCACGCGTGTTTCAGCCACATTAGAGATTGTTTAGTCTTACACAGACTATTGATTATATTGATTAGTCTTTAACTTGTTTTACTTCCATGTTCCATAAGGAAATGGAAGTATGGTGATGGCGAAAAAATCGTTTTCGAGATAATTGCAGATTCTGATTGTACTACCCTCAAAACATGAAAAAAAGTCATTTTTCGAAAAGTGTGTCTGTGTGTCTATCTGTGTGTAGCTTTTGTTTCCATGGCAAACGATAAGAGCCGCAAATTCAAACAGAATCAAATACTTTTTTGCATACAGCCCTGAATTGTAGAGTTCTCAAGATATTTTGTTTTTGGTGAAGATCGGTTAAGGGAAAGGGGTAGTTTACCTGCAACGTTTTATGTTTTAACAAGGGTAATTTTTTCTATGACGAACGATAACTGCCGTAAATTCAAAGAGAATCAAATAATTTTTTGCATACGTTCCTGATTTGTAAAGAACTGAAGGCCTATTGATTTTGGTGAAGATCGGTTAAGGGAAAGGGGTAGTTAACCAGCCACTTTTAATGTTTTAACAAGAGTAATTGTTTCTATGACGAACGATAACTGCCGCACATTCAAACAGAATCAAATAATGTTTTGCATGCATCCTTGAATCGTAGAGGACTCAAGACCTATTGATTTTGGTGAAGATCAGTTAAGAGAAAGGGGTAGTTTACCTGCAACTTATGTTATAACAAGGTTAATTTTTTCTATGACGAACGATAACTGCCGTAAATTCAAACATAATCAAATAATGTTTTGCATACGTTCCTGAATTGTAAAGAACTGAAGGCCTATTGATTTTGGTGAAGATCGGTTAAGGGAAAGGGGTAGTTTACCTGCAACATTTTATGTTGTAACAAGAGAAATTTTTTACATGACGAACGATAACTGCCGTAAATTCAAACAGAATCAAATAATTTTTTACATGTGTGCCTGAGTTGTAGAAGACTCAAGGCGTATTGATTTTGGTGAAGATCGGTTACGGGGAAAGGGTAGTTTACCTGAAACATTTTTTGTTGTAACAAGAATAAAGTACTTAATTTTGATAAATAAAGTATCCTGATAAGAAGATCTTAATAATCCACTGTAGAAACGTAGATGAAATATCTATAAATGAAGAGGCTAGTTGAACGAGGTGGGGGTAATTTTCTATAAATGAAAATTATTGTTGAAGGGGGAGGGGATAATTTTTATGTGTACTATGTTATCGGCAACAAAGTAGTAGTTTGTTGTTAAAATTCCTTCCCGGGCTGTTTGGCCGTAGTCCAATGTTTTCTGCAAAACCAGACGTTTCGGCAGTGCCGTCGACTGCCATCATCAGTGAAAATCGAGTGCGATAACGTGTGGTGGTTCACGTTAGTGACCACAGTACTGTGGTTAAGGTTGAAGCAATAAGTGGAAAGAAATAGTTTCTATGGAAACATTTCATTTCGTAAATGATTTTAAATATAAATCTTAGAACATGGAAGTCATGTATGGTTCTCCATACCGATATTTTCTTTTGTATGAAGCCGACCCGACTCCGGACCCCCCAAGCCAAATTCTAGCTACGCCACTGGGCTGACGCCACAACTTTAGTCGTGGCTTGAAAAAGGCGTAAACTGAAGGAATGAACCTCTCCACTGCGTCTCATAACTGGTTAATTTTTTATGTTATCAACAGTATATTTGATGTACAAGTCACCCGCCTACCTCGAAGTAGAAGTTAAAAATTGTTTTCCAAACGTAAGAAGTACTTGACATAATAAGAAAATGTTATAAATTGTTTCTTAACAATTTTATATACAGAAAGAATTGAATGAAACTAGTAGTAAAGAACAATGCAGTACACTACTGGGAACTATCACAGATGATTAATTGTGTATACTCGAAGCATGTGTTACAGGCGGTGTTATTATTTTTCAATCGTGGTGTTACACTTGCATGCAGACTGGTAAGTTACAAACGTCACATATTATCGGGAAAATGAAAAAATTACCCCGTCTCCTGGAAGTTGTAAGGGTGGGTCTGTCTCTCCAACAGTAATAAATATTATTATATACCATAAAAGTGTATTACGCCTCCTTAATTGGCGCTACAGCCTTATTCTTCTGGACAGTCCGCCTCCAGTCGTCTTGATCCTCTACTCTCAATCTCCATCTTAGCCTGCGCAGGTCGTCCTCAAGCTCATCCACCCATCGTTTTCTTGGCCGACCCTTCTTTTTCCACCATGTCTCCCCTTAAAGGTTTTCTTCGATGTGGACGTCTCTAACATTCTCTAGACATGCCCTGCCACCGGATTCTACGATTCTTTATGTCAGTGACGATACCTGGTTCTCCACAGATTTGCTGGATTTCTGCGTTCGTCCTTATTCTCAATGCTCCTTGAACGTTTACTGCATCAAAAATATCCTCCTGAGGACTTCATTTTCCCACCTGCGCAAGCACTCTTCCTCTGTCACTGCCATTGTCCAAGTTTCGGACCCATACGTGACCATTGGCTTATGAAACGTTTTGTAGAGACGAATATTGGTTGCTCTGCTTATGTTTTTACACTTAAATATTCCTTCTATGGAGAAGTAATATCTGTTTCCAGCAGATATCCTTTCTTTTATTTATTCGGCCATAACGTTGTCCTCAGTAACTAGTGGGCACAGGTATTTAAATTTTTCAACCTTTTGAAATTTGTATCCTCCAGTTACCAGGGGTGATCTTCTCTCTTGCATTTTACTGCCTGTTAACATGTGTTTGGTCTTTTCACTGTTTACTTTTAGACCTAAATTCTTTGCGGCCTCTTCTAGACTCAAGAACCCCTCTTTTAGGTCTTGTTGGCTTCTTGAGACAAATACTGTGACATCAGGGTAAGCTAGACACTGCAGCATTCTGTTAAATATCGTGCCCCCTGGGTTTGTAGGCATTTGCCTTACCGCTTTTTCGAGAGTCAAGTTAAACTGAATTGTAGAGAGCACATCTCCTTGTCTAAGCCCCCTTAGTATGCTTACCTGTCGGGAATATAATTTATGTAATATTAATAGAAATGATTAAGCGACTCGAGTGTAACTAAACGCCTCTTGAGCATAACTAATCGATCTCGGAGTAAGTTACCTGATGAAGCTGCTATCTTTGTAAGGAAAACCATCAAGAATTTAAATGTATTGATGTCCCATATTTTTCTCCTTTCTATGCCGTTGACCGGTATGTGGTCCATCCACTTGTAGGGGCAGTTTTCATACCAAAGGCAAGAGGATGCCTACACAGCTACTTGATTTTTCGCCTTGCAAGAAAACGTGTCCCTTGATAGTTATCCTGGACGGATTGAGAATCCAGGCAACCGAAAAATACTTTATCAGGCAGGTCGAAGGATGCACGCGAGAAGACCGAATAAGAATATTAACATCTCTGGAGAGAATACTCTACGGCTACCGCTAAGACAGTAGTCATTTTGTGGTGGGGAAAGGGAACGTTAGAAACGACAGACGACTACATACTCTACTTAAAATATCCTGAAATAGCTTGTTAGACAAAACGTCTTATTTTATTATACGTGTCCGCACCCAAAGATGGATTTTTTTTTGCACGAAAAAAGTAATTGCTATGTACAGACTTCACCGGAGAGCTACCGAGGCGGAGAGGAAGTAGTTTACATGAAGTCTCATCCACTGTCTGGCCATCTCGTTATCTGTAGGTAGTACATTAGCACGTTAATACTGTACGATCATGCAACCCATGTTTTCATTTGAGGCATAATTTACCGCGTATGCTTACAGACACTACCCCCCCCCCCCCCCCAAGGGCTCCATCAAGTCGGTACAACTGACAGGCTAGTTCGGCGGCGTAGGAGCTATGGTGTTTAATATAAACTTATTATTTTTCTATTCTTTCTGGTATCGATAAATAGACAACGTTTAAGATCGATATACAAGTAACAATATTACAGCCGATTTCGCTTATAATAATTGAATCGTCATTGTCATCCTCACTGTAAGGGGTAATCGTCATATAAAACTAATAGCCATTATTTTACGTAGCAAAGCCATTGTTTTTATTTTCTGCACAAAAAATTTATAGTAATATTTTTTGTTTATCTGTTATAATTACGGTGATCATATTTTCTGAGTTGGAATCCGGGTCATATGACACTATTAGAGGTTAGAGGGGGCCGGGAGGTAGGTTAAGTTACGGATTAGGTATGCGGCATTTCACGAAAAAATGTTGAAAATATATATTCTTTTAGTGGAGGATACATTTGGCGTTAATTATTAACAAAGTGATTTGAAATTTGGTATGGAAGTTCAGGTACACCAGTGCTATAAATATATAAAATTTCATTCATTTATATCCATTATTTTCAAAATAACAATCATTTAAAATTGCCTGTTGATAACTTTACAAGCGTTTTGCATAAAAACTATTTATCGCATATAATTTGTATGAGTTCGGTTTTATTTAAAATTTGATTCTTAACAATTTTTAATTAAAACGTTTTGATCCGATTACTAGCAGCGGAGATATTTTGAGAAAATCAGAAAAAACACGTTCTTTCAACTAAAATTGTTAATAAAAATATGTTGCTGACCGATCTTTTATTTTAAAAGTTAAGGGTGTATACAATTTCAAGTAGGCTCTATATAAGGGTGTATATAAACTTTTTTCCATGTATTAACGTACGAAGAGTAAACTTCAACAGACCATGTACCACGGCTGCTATGTTTGGGTAAATTAAGCACAATTTTTGGTTTAAAACAAAATATTTAAAGTCTAAATCCAGGACTTTTTAACGATTTTTCGGGACACCGGGACCTACGTCCGAAATCCGGGACTGTCCCGGAAAAACGGGGACGTATGGTCACCGTAGCTATAACGTATATATACTGCTATTGCACGTAATTTATTTTCCGTATTACCTATTAAAATCTGACCATCGGAAACCCAATTTTTCAAAATTCAGTATTGCTGAAAATTGAATACAGACTATGTACGAGTAATATAAAGTGTTTGTTACCGATATTGCAGGTCGTTTGAAATTTGTTTTATTTAAGGACCCCGTCCTTAGCGACCTATGATTTGTGTTGTTTTGTTCGGTAACAATAAATATCGAGTGTCCACTTCGGCAAAAACACACAGGGCTACACACGCAATTATACGTAATGCCGTGTGCGTGTGCGGTGTTTACGCTTATGTGAGCACACACGTAATAAACATCGAAGTCTGCACACGGCCACAAATATGTTCTTGGTATGTTACTTCAAAGCAGCCGGCTGCCGCTGCCGCTGCCGAACTGGCTGTAAGATTGTCTGCGTGTTAAATTGAAGCACATAGTTCATGAAGATATTACCGCTCTCCCCACCACCACTCCCGGTTCCGTTTCATATTACATAAAGCTGTGTATCTTGTCATACATATGTACATATCATATATTTGCATATGAACGCGAGCGCGTATACAAAGTGTATTTATTATATACAATTTATATTGTAATCGCTAAAGTTTCGTCGTTATCGAAATTGCGAAAACACTGTAATCGTTGAACAGACGAAACATTGGTTGTTGACAGAAATAACAAAATGTGAGAATCCAAACAGGCCTACGGTGTTACTTTTAATTTACGGTAGGTTGTAAACACGTGTGTGTATTTATATATTATACAATGATGATGATGATGATGATGGGCTTTGTTTCACGTTTTTTGTTTCACTTACTGGAATACATAAACCACACGCGCGCGCGCGCGCGCGCACACACACAAGTTTTAAATCAATTGTTAATAGCAGCTGTTTTATATAATGTAGACTAAATTTAATGTTTTTCTTATATGTATATACAAAATATGTTATATAACTGAGTGTATAAATATAATTTAATATTTATTATTTTATAAAATTAGTAATTTTGAAAATACTATTTTTTGTAATAATTTGGATTTGTTCAGGTATTCATTTATTATTTATTTTATGTTTAAATATTTTTAAATTTTCCCACAGAGTCATTTTTTGGATCTTTCGAAATGTGTTTTAATAAAGTGATATTATTTAAATTTGGGGAATGTGTTATTATTTTTAATTGAGTGTGTGGCTAAATTTGATCTGTAAATATCTGGTTTTAAATATGAATTATGGTGTTGAATAAATCTTTCTTTTAAATGTTTTTTGGTTTGGCCTACATAACATTTTTTACAGTCAGAGCATTCCATTTTTTATATACTCCATTTAAATTATGAAGTAAATTATTTTTTTTACATTTGATTCTGACAAAATCTGTCTTATTACTAATATAGGTAGTTTCTAAACCTTGGTTTTGGAATAATTTTATAATATATAATAAAAATATTAAGGAATAATGTAGCAGATATGAATATATAGAATCTATAATAAAGAATAATACTCTATATTTTAAAACAAGAATATATTTTATTGTTTTTTGTTTACAATATTTTAACTGTTTCTTATGTACTGTCATATTATTATTTATTATAAATTAGAAAAACGAGAATAATGTGAGTGGATATGTATATATATATATATATATATATATATATATATATATAGGCCTATACGGTATATATTTTTTAAATCTTATTTTATAGGAACGTAACTTATTTGTGTGCATTGAAGTAGCGACTGCGTAACGTAACTAGAAGTAAAAGAAGTTTTTTATAATTACTCAGTAAATTATTTTAGTATTGCTGTCACCTCTGTGTGTGTGTGTGTTTTAATTTATTTTCCTCTTTCACTTGTTTGAAGTTGTAGCTGATTTAATATATTAAACTTTTAAAAACTGCCACATTTAATACTGAACTACTTTTATTAGTAATATTTGTTGTTTGAAACACATTTGTCGAAAAATATTTGAAATTTTGAATTAACTGTCTTCAGTTTTTACGTAAATTTGTTCCTTAATAAGTGTGTTATGTTGACTTACACTGAAAAATTTGGAAATTTTCCGGAGATTAATTTCGGCACATTCTGAAATTATTTAATCAGTTTCAAGAAGTTCGTAATTAATTTTTGAAAAATTTGTAGATCAGTTTTGATTTATATGTATGAAGTTAAAAAATATATTTTGATTCGACTTCCTGTACATAGGCCTACGGTTTTTTTGACGTACACAAAATGTTTTAAAACTGTGTGTGTTTTAAAATCATTTGAGCGCAAAATATTGAGTAAAATTTATGACCTAATAAGAGAAGAAGGCAGCTGGGAATACGCAATAACAATAAAATACAGGCTCTCATACGCGGAAAAGTTAGTGAAATTATCGAATCACAGAGGTTGCGTTGGCTGGGACATATGAAAAGAATGTCTGAGGAAAGAATGCTGAAGGGAAGATTATATACTTAGAGGCAGACCAAGGATGAGATGGTTGGATGGCGTAACAGAAGATCAGGGAATCTTCCGTTAGCATGGGAATCAGAGGGTGGAGTGGAAGGGCGGAGAACAGGGAAGCATGGAGGAGTATTGTTGAGGAGACTAAAGCCCACCGAAGCCTGTAACGCCAGATAAGAAAAAGAAGACTGTATGTGTAAGACGTGTAGGTTATGGCATGAAGTGAATTTTATTGTAAACTTATACTATAGGATTATATAGTACACTAGCTGTTACCCGCGGCTTCGCACGCGAATATTTGTTTTTTAATAAGTATTTTAATATAATTTTTATTGTCTACGTCTATATGGCGTTCTGTCAGCTTGTATAACAATTTTGTACTCATTAGTCAAATTCTCTCCAAAGCTGTTTTCAACACTTGTACTATTTTAACTTGTACTAAATTATTATATTGGTGCAACAGCCTTTGGGGATTTAAAAGTACCCGTTTATAAAGCCTTTGGAGATATTTATAAAGTACCTGTTAAATCAAAAACGCTAAATTCTTTATTTTAAGTGTTACTGTGTTAGAAGCATTGTATAACACATGCCATGGCTTTTATTTATTTCAGCAATAAACTAAAAAGGAAAAACCGTTGTCACCTAACCTCACCAATGAAAACTACACGTATTTTCTCTTTGCATTAAGTAATAGGACAATTTACAATTAGTACACTTCTTCTTTTCCACATCGTAATATTTCGATGCAATCGCATATTATATAAAACATCGAAAATGTACTGGATGAATGGATAAATGAACAGTTCCGATGCCGCTAAATAGCTTTTGTTTATTTACTTGTTACTATGGTAATTAATTCTGGTCTCCACGGTGTTGTTGACATCTTTAGTAGTAGTATTTAACATATTTCATTACTTATTCATTGTATCATCAGGAATACGAATAAACATAAATTTATAATCGTTTAAGACAATTACAAAATATATAGACGTATTCGTATACAAAATATATCGATACAATCTCATATTAAAAACATTAAAAACTGCAAGAACGGTAAAGGTACAGCTCCGATTTCGCTAAATATCATTTGTTTATTTATTTGTTACTATGGTAATTAATTCTGGTCTCTATGGTGTTGTTGACATCTTTATACACGTCAACGAAAAGGCATAATTAAAAGGGCTTAAATCGTGCGAACGGGTCAAAATATCAAATTCCAAGTTAGACAGTATTTTTCGCCTTCTGTCAAAGGTTACCTGTGCAAAATTTGGTGGCAATCGGTGTAACGGTGTGGATTTGTATTCAGTACACATAAATCCTCAGACGTTGAGTTTTATATATATAGATTATTTGATTATAAAGTTTATACTATAGGATAGGTATATGCCTTGTAACGTAGGTTTGCAATACAATCTTTGGTAATGTAATTTTGTAGGCGTATGTGAAACGAATAATTGCAAATGACGATTGAATAAATTTCTTAAGGTCCGTAAAGGGGAGGCTAAGGGGTCACCTAAGGGAAAAACTTTATTTACTTTCAGCTATGCAAAACGGATAGAAAATAGACAGAATTGAAAGAGTCATATGGAACACATGGCTTACCATGCTTCGCTAAATAAGATTTGAGCTATATAGAAGTTGATGTAGGAAAGTTGGGACTGAGGGGACATATATTTCAGCTAATGAGTCAGGTGGGTGCATATGCAGATGATGTGTTGCTGGTGGCCAGAAATGTAAACACCTTAAAAAGAACCTTTGAAGAATTAGAAAGAGAGGTCCTGAAAGTAGGACTCTATGGCACCGAAGAAAAGACAAAGTATATGAAAGTATCAAGTGCAGTGGAAAGGAAGTGAATTGAAAATCTTACAATGTAGGATGGCATACTTTCCAAGGTGTTCGGGAATTCAAATATTTGGGTGCCTCTATAAACAATGAGAACAATATCAACTATCAACAATGAGATTGTAAATCTCATAATGATTGGTAATAGAGTTTTTTATGCCCACCAGAAAATTTTCAGATCAAGTTTAGTAAAAAAAAAAAAAACTTAGATTATACAAGACGTAAGTAAGACCGGTTGTGACGTAAGCTGCGGAAACCTGGATACTACTTAATAGTGACATACATAATTTAAGAGTCTTTGAAAGAAGAATTCTAAGAAAAATCTTTGGATCAGTGAAGGAAGGTGAAGAATGGCGCATACGGAACAATAGGGAATTGGAGGAATTGATAGACGGCGAGGACATAGTGAGGTTCATCAAGTCTATGAGGATCAGCTGGTTGGGCATGTGATGCGCACGGAGGACGACAGAATGCCCAAAGCAATTCTTAGAGGGACAATAGATGGTCAAAGAAGGAAAGGAAGACCTAGAAGAAGGTGGCTACAGGACGTAGAAGATGACCTCAGGAGGATGGGTATCGGGGATTGGAGGCGGAGGTTGGAGGACCGAGGTGTTTGGAGGCAACTAGTCGGAGAGGCCAAGGATCCTAGTGGGCTGTAGGCCCAGAGGAAGAAGAAGAATAGAAATTGATAAGACCATGGAAACCAGACGAAGATCCGATACCATGTGAAGTAGAAGCGGTTTGAAAATTAATTTATGATACAAACAAGCAGAATGTTAAGACATTGTATTATCCTAAAGATGTTTTTGTTCTGCAGAAATCTAAACTGTTTTGACGTTTATTTTTCAAATACGATTGTAGCGATATTAAAACTGAAATAATAAACTTAGTTATATATAAAAAATATCCTTAATCGTGTACCGGATTTTGTAATTTTTTTCTTGATTTGATTACTGTTTAAGTTTTCGTCTTAAACACAGTTTAATTGTATGCCAATTATCAATGTATGTGTTCTCTAAAGAGTTGTCGAGGATTAGTGTGCAGACGGGAGTCATACAGAATACAACGTTTTAATTTTTTGAGGAGTGGAATAAATAATAATATTGCGAGTAGCGTTCGGACGGACAATTATATTCTAACGTTCTGTTGTAACGTATACAAACGTGCGACAGAGCAGGATACGTAGGATTCCCAAGGTCGTATACGGTTCGGAAAGTAATAAGGGGGACTTGGAAACATGGCCGTTGACCGCCTAATGCAACTTCCATTTACTTGTCAATCGTCCTCGTTTATGTCAAAGCGTATTGCATTATTTTGGCTAACAACAAACAAATAATACGGACGAAACTGATTGATCCAAATGACTGACTGGCTGACAGACGTGTCTATTACTTTTTACAATTGTAACAGCTGCGACAATATCGCGCTAAATATCATCGAATTATCATATATATGTGTGACATATGTTTATTTATCTGTTTGTTTGCTTTTTACTAGTGTATTTTGTACGTAATAAAACAATAAAAACCGACCGTCCAAACAACTCTTGTGTTTTTAATTAAACTGTGCAGAATACGTGGTGACCGCATGTGTTGTGTGTATTCAGTTCGATTCAAAATCCATGTATCCTAAAATTAATGACGAACGGAGTGTAGAATTTCGTAATCGTACTTATCATGAAACACGTACTCTAATATACTCTATGTTGTATGTGACATAATGTTCATGAAGTGCCCAAAATTTGACATGGGCATTTCCTAATTTTTTTTTTGCTATCTTTGACGTTGTACTGAATCTTCAAGCATTGCCTTAATTTTTGTGCAGCTGTAAACGTCAGCTGACAGGAGTGTATGGCTGCTATCATACTATTAAACGGTACACGCTCTCTATGAGTTATCTGCATGGTAAATCACCAATGCCGATTACTTCAAAATGAACCATTTCTTAGTATAAATACAGCGCGTTGACATTCGTATCAGTCCAGTAACAAGCTTCTTCTTCTTCTTCTGCACCTCACGGAGTAGGCCCTTTGCTTGTTCCGTCTTCACAGAGTATCTCTCCATCTCACTCTCCGTTTTCCTACATCTCTTGTACCAAAGGGTCTATATCGAAATACAACCTTAGGTGGTTAGTCGTCCATCCTCCATTCTGTCCAGATGCTGTAACCATTCCCTGCGATATGTCTGGATTTTATCATTTATGGAGAATACATGTAGTTCTTCTGTAATATCCTCATTGTGCAAACGATCCTGTTTCGTGCAACCCTTTTTTCTTCTCAAGCAACCCTTTTTCATTTCCGAAGTTTGAATCTGTTTTTTAATCTTCTTTGTAGGAATCCATGTTTCACAACCATATAGTAAAACAAGCATTGCCTGCATTGTTTTGTAAAATTTAAGCCTTATCTCTTTCCTTATATTTTTCTTCAACGTTCTATGTATGTCGCCACACATCATCTGAAACCTCGATATTTTTGTTGCGATATCTCGGCCTGTGTCATTCCCAATACTGACAGTGCAACCCAGGTAATTGAAGTGAGAGACTAGTTCTAAAACTGTTCCCTCAAGAACAATTTTTGATCTGACTGGAAACTTCTCCAAAAAAGCAACGATTTTTGTTTTCTGCTTAGCTATTTGAAAATCATATTGTTTACAAATATGATTTAAACGATGTAAAGAATACTGCAACTCATCCTCTGTTTTCTGTACTAAGACTGCATCGTCAGCATACAATAAAATATCCAAACTCGTGTTCTGGTTAAGTCGAATTCCTGAGGCGTCGAATCTCGTCTCCATGATTGGTCGATGTCGTCAATAGATATATTAAGAAGCGTAAGCGAAATACTACATCCCTGCCTTACTCCTTTATTTACTAAAATTTCTTCAGTCTTTATCTTCCCAGTATTTAATACTATTTTAGAGTTGCAATATAGGCTTCTGACCACATTTATCAAAGGTTGTGCATAGCCGCGACATTCCATAATAGACCAAAATTTATTCCTGTTCACTCGATCGAACGCTTTTTCGAAATCAATAACAAGCTACGAACCAAATTACAGAGACTAAGGTTAGTGAAGACTTTGTAATCGCTTCGTCGTTTTCGACATCATTATTGGACGTCATGACCAGCGTCAGTACAAGGTATCGTGCAGTCTTTCCGTACGGCAAGGTCTAACCCTCGTTCCATACGCTTTTTCTTGTCTGTCTAAAAACCATGTTACCTTTCCAGGGCATGTGTAGAAAAAGTCTCTCTCTCGACCCACTGGCGACGTTAATGAGTCCCATGAAGTCTCCTCAAAGAGAGAGTACCGTGATTTTCAGTTTGAACAATCGTGGCTGGTGGCCGAAGTTATGACGACAGACGAAACACTTTTCAGTGATAATCTCGAGGAAACGGAAATCTCCATGGCCAGAATGGAGTCAGCTCATTAGAGCCTCAGTCCCAGTAGCAACGGATAGCGGACATTTTTCACGACAGTGTGTCTGTAGAATTCGTCCGCCGGAAACCCAGATCACTTAATCAAAATCGAGCTGACCGAAATCGGTCAGACATATCGCCCCCAACAAGGCCGAATTAATGTGATTTAGGTTGACTGATTCTGGAGGATGGAGGACGGGGAACGTGCGTTCTGGCCGTTTCCCTGAATACTCAAATTTCATTGAAAATATTGTCATTGGTGCCGAGGTCGTAAGTCAAGGTAACTTAGAACTTAAACTTCTAACGTCTTTTCATATCACTGCCGACAGTTTCGTCGCACCGCCGCCGCCATCAACATCATCATCAACTCGAACAAACCGGCCATATATAATACCAAACAAATTTAATTACTCTATTCGACCGCTTAGTCTGCAGCAGCGCCTTTCATAAGTAGCCTGTGTGATATTACTAGGCTCATGAGAAATATTTTGTTTACTTTAAAAAACAATGTTTGGGAGCTACATAACTTTGAATACGTTTGAATTTTGTTTCACCAGTTCCTAAAGTTGGCCGTACTCTGTAATATGATAACCCGAGTGGTACATAATAAAATCATTAGTATTTACGGGTGGGAAGGAATGACCCTCCCCCAGAGAGTCGAAAAAGTAGACGAATTTTGTTAATCTCTTACTTTTAGGCTGTTTTATTACTTTTTCAGTACGCTGATATAGCAGTAATTCTTTTTTTATATATATGAGGTATACACATTGCGTTTCCCAACCGCACGCACACGGCCAGGAAAAAACGCTCGTGTAACGGTACCCTTAATGACTGTGAATGCAGTGATGTTAATGTACCAGTACAGTGGTCGTGAAACACAATGTAGTTCCAACGGTCGTACGCACGGGCTAACGTAAACACCGATCTAATTACACCGCAGACCGGAAAGCAATGGTTTTGCTCATTAGGCCACGTGTTACCTGATTATGTTGGCTCAGTAGTATATGTTGTAGACATACATCGGGATACATGTGCCTTCTTAGCACATTTGTTGCGTATTACGTTTTCCATTTGATTAATACGATTTCAATACTTAGGCCTACTCTACTTGCCTAAATCTAAATTTTATTTAGTTTGTGATATTGTCGAATCGGTCGGAACTATACTCTTCATCTACCATTTCTAATGCAGAGGCTCGTAATCATGCGTGTGACTTTAACTAGGGCTACCATTTTTTTAGATAAAAAACGAAGACACCTTGGTGGCGTGACGTCCACGTAAGAACAGTACAAGATAAATTGGCGGCAACAGTACAAACAATGGAAGAAAATAAAATTGATTACATCAGAGAGTAAGTACTTTATTGATTAATTTGAAATGTGAACAACATTAGTCGAGAAACTTGAAGAAGAGCACAATAATGCTTTCGAACTGCTGGGCGCTTGTACCGTCATTCTAGTGTTGTGTTGCCGTCCCCGAAACCGGCGACGTTTTACTGTGTATGACTTCGTAGTAGTTGTCACTGTACATACTAGGGAAGGAGATGCGTTCGTCCGCCCTATGTGTTGCCGCTGTATAAACCGGCAAGACGGTCAGCTAGCAGCTATCTTTGTTTTCGGAACCGACGCGTAGCCTACCGGTTACTACGTGCACCTGTTTCTGTTTTGTTCGTTTAGTTATGCGTTTCTTTATTAACTTTTAATTCGATTATTTGCGTTCGGATTTATTCTGTGTAAGCATAATGGAGTCAGATTACGTTGAACCGGGACCATCTTCTTCTGCCAGCGGAAGATGCGTAGAAAATACACTAAAAAAGTATTTTGACTCTAAAAAGAATATCTCGTACTAGAAAAAATTTGATTTAATTTTTAGGCTAAGTTTTAGGCCTAACACAATCGGCAACAGCTGTTATATACCCACGCTACGCCACTGCACCTTGGTAAAATTTTTGGTTTGAACGAGGACATTCGAGGACACCTTGGTAAAATTCTTAGTGTTCACTTAGGGGAGTGGATAATACCCCATTATCTGTGTTTGTGCTATGTAAAACCAGTATTTTCGTTATTTCACATTTTCATAATTATAAAACATTAATCTATAAATTAAATTATAGTTTACATATTAATTAACTAACTTAGGCCTATTAACTTGTTGACTGGAAGTTCCTGCACCGTCTATTTTGTATTTCTCACATCATGCATTTACATTAATAATAATATTTTTTTTTTGCGTATGAGCCACTGTGGACTACGTTTGGTTCAACTGGTTCATCCTTTCTTCTCCTCTCTCTTCCTCCTCTCCCACATGTTCATTCTTGATCGATGTCGTTTCTCCCTCCTTTCGTCAGTCCAGATGGCACCTGTCCTCTTCTTGAGTTTTTCATGAAAACCTTGGGCATTTTTTAATTTCTTTTTGAATGACAAGCATTCTTCAGTGTCTTTTTGAGTGATCTGGAGTTCTTCTATGTCTTTTTCTGTTTCTTTAAACCACGTATGGGGCATTTTGAGCTTTTTGAAATAGTTAAAAAGCTTCCCTGTTAATATTATTATTATTTTTAATAATTTTGTACAATTCACTACAACTGTAGGCTACTATGAATTATAGGCTACTTGACGTTGAGTAAAGATTTTTCTTGTCTATAGTCGTACTTCCTCTTTCTGAACATCACCCATTCTTTATTACAGAAAATACCCTTTCGACAGCTGCTAAAGTCTCAGGTAAACAAAAAATAAACTCAATCAATTGAGAAAATTCCCCTTAATGGTCCACTGAAGACTCCTGTATCGGCAATTGCACTCCTGCAATTTTATCGGCAAATTGAACACCTAAGTTAATCCGCACCACTAATCTGCACAATAAGCGGATACTGTTCTTTTAAACGCTGACCGAATGCACATTTTCGTGCATTGAAAATTTAAATTGAAATTAAAATTGAGACATTTTTCACTAACACAAATGAAATTACACGAATAAGATTCAGTGTACTGACATAACCAAAACAGTACTGCTTCGTTAGACATACATATATAGCCTAATATTGTTATCGAAATCATGTAGCGATCATATATGATTATATAGTTATATGATTATAGTTTATCATGTGTACGTAGGTTTATTCCGGTATTTTCATCGATGTGTTAAAAACTCGATTAATTACGAATTGAAATTATATGTGGGAAAAGCGAGGGCAAAATAACTGCGCCCGAACGCCCGGACATGGCCTAAAATCAAGGATAGTACGGCGCAAACGAGGACGTATAGTAGCCCTATTTCAATAGAGGCACAATGCTTTAACCACATAACTGAACTGTTGGTAATGTAATGTGTCGTTTACAACATAAGTAGGCATTTATCTTTTTTTTTTGAGTGTTGAGGCTGAAGGGGATTTGAGACCTTTGTGGGTAAGCAGGTGGAAACAAGACAAGATAGAAATTAATGGCTGGAGCTTCGGTGGGTCAAGGACTGTAGACACAAGAAAAAGAAGGTGAAACTCTCACAACTGGACCAGCTAAGCCTTAATGTTCCGTTATTATACTGTGTATCTCAACCCAAATTACTGAAATGGGGTATATGTTCAATAATGTATTTCCTGTAACTATTTTAGACGTCATTGGCTCTTTGTCACAGAACACCATAAATTTGTTTCCAAACAAGGTAATAGGTTAGTCATTTTAATTACCTGGGTTGTAATATCTCATATGGAACTGATATTGATTGGGATGTTAAGCTAACAAAATTTAGACGCATCTTGGAACGATTCATAGGTAGGCCTACCTGAAAAATGAAACACGGAAGGATACCCGAATGAAATTTTATAAAACTCTGGCTGTCCCCACATTCCTGTATGCTAGTGAGACATGGACTCTTGGTAAAAGAGACGTGCATAGGATTCAGACAGCCGAAATGAAATTGCTAGGTTGTCCTCTCTTGGATCGGAGACGGAACGAGGATATTAGACGCGATTTAAAAATTGTATAATTGAACCAGAAGATTGAAGACCACAGAAGGAGATGGTGTGAACACTTGAATCGTATGCCTGATATCCGACTTCCTGTGGCTGCCTTGGGTTATCGCCCTACTGGGAAGAGAGATGTCGGTAGACCGAGGAGGAGATGGGTTCCGGAACAGGTCTAAGGCCTAGTTCTTGGAGTGGTGATGATAATGAACAAGGTAATTTAAAATTATACTGTGGTATGCCAGTGAAAAAGGAGAAGGAGGAGAGGCAGGAAAAAGAAGGACAATAAGAAGAGGAATGAAGTAAGAGAAGAAGTTAAGAGGGATGAGGAAGAGGAGGAAGAGGAGGAAGAAGACGACGACGACGACACGAGAGGAGAATGAGATGTAAAGAAGGAGAATAAGAGAACAAAATTATATTTTGTTATGAGGCGTACAAGTTCATGCGGAAATTAAAATCAAATTTACTGATTGGGCTGCAGCACTTGTTGGCAGACAAAGTTTACTTCCCCGATCGTAATACCGCATTCTTCGGATATAGCCGCACCGCATTAACCCCTCACCTCCCTACAAACATTCTAAGGAAGCTCAACTGTCCATACTCTTGCACTGTACTTCGGTTTAAGTCGTGTTTATTACAAGATTCTGTTGTAAAAGACGTAACTTATCGGGGGGGATGGACTCTAGAATTCGAATCTAATTACACGAAACATAAGACCGAGTACGCGGTCATTGTGGTCGGTTGTCCGTTCGTTGTCTTAATTTCTACACCCCTTACTTCATAATTTCATACCCCTTGCCTGTCGCCTTCTCAAGCCTGTCTGTCCGTCTTATTGGAAGTGTGCCACCCTTATATCCTAGATTTGTATATTGTACTGAAACGTTACTATGAACCTGTGTATTAATTTAATATGTATATAAACACATATAATAATAAATCAACTATTAATGGTAACTATAATAATATATAATAATATAAAGCATTGTAATGTACATAGATGTAAGTAATATATAAATGAAAATTTTAATCAAAAGAGGCTCGACTATGCGACAGTCAGGCGCCGACAAAATAAGTTACAATAGACCCAAAACACCCTTACATGTCATAAAAGTTTAAAATGTTTTGGAGAGTAAATACAGCAAAAAACGCCCATGTACCGTTAGGTTAACGGTACTGTGTCCTTTAACAGACAATAGATGACACGCCAATAATTATGACTATTTTAGAAAGTAGCGTCACTTTTTAGGAGTCTAACGAACGTCCGCGTAAGTCTATCGCCCACTCTCTGGCAACCAATCATGGATAGCGTTGGTAGTGAGCGCGAAAAAGATACAGCACCGGAATGGGTACATTCGAATTTACCGGCAAATATTTCAAATTCAGGCCAATGGAAGTATGATCAACAAGAGCTGTAGTGAGGGAAGGACTCGGAAAACTATAAAAAAACAAGTGAAGCAAACAAAAAGGGGAAGTCTAAGTTTAGTTATCACGCAAAACACGGGAACCCTGCGTTCCTCGATGTGAGCATTTCAATACTATAATTCTAAGTTCAAATCAATAGATTAACTCGGTTAAATAGTTGAGAAAGAATTACAGTCATCAAGAAGTTTATTTTATATGTGTGCGCGATAGTACGTACGGACCAGGAGATGTTTAACTTGTGCGCATAGATTGCAGCAAGAAGTATACTTATTTATATGTGCGCGACGTTTAGTACTAACGCGAGCGAGTGAAGTAAATAAAGAAGGTTTAATCAAGCGTGATTAGTGCAAAGTGTAGTGCGATGTTCAACGCAGGATTACAGTTCATCATTCTTTTACTTGGAATCCAGCAACAAGTAACAGTATATCATTTATGATTCACAACTCAATAACTTAACATAGAATTTGCATCGAAAAAATAACTCATCTCATTCTCAAAAGACCCACGAGTTCAGATACTAAATATTACAATTTATGCTATATGACATGTTTGGAGAGTTATGGTATAGTAAAGTAAGGAAACAAGTTATAATAATTATAGAAATGGTAACGAAGTTGAATAATTGAATCTATTGAAGATTATAGAAGTTCATAGTAATTAAGAATTTATGATACATATATGTTTTAATTAATATATTGAAGATTTAAATATCTTAAGGGAGTAAATTTGAATCTACTGATTGCTCATTTGAGTAATACTTGATTAATATGATTTTGAAGAATCCGTAAACTAGAGATATTAATAATTTTTTTGTTATTAATTATAAAGAATATTAATGAGTATAGATTTGAAAGATGATATTAATGATTAATGCTCAGATGTCTTATGTAATAAGAAGATAATAATATAAATCTTAGTATCTGAACGAAGTGTTATTATTTCATAACAATCCTGAGATACTCTGCTCTGGCGCCCAAGCAAATTTATCAATAATACAAAAATAAGTGGAAATATTCAGTAATAAATATATCTAAATATAATTTGTAACACAATAAATCAATGTAATTACCGATTACGTGCAATACTGTCTTGAATAAATTATTTATACAACATTCGAAAATTACGCGCGCTTCACAAGTAGTTATATTTGGCGCCTTAACGTAGAAACGTAAGTAATATTTGACGCAACCAACGTGTGGCATAATAACTATACTTAAGAATCTTTATAGTACTCTATATTTCCCATTTCGCGTGTCCCAGTTATTAACAAGTTATGCCTTATTAATCGAATATAACAGGTGCCAGATTTCAAGTATCTAGGGTGTAGCATCACATACCAAGATTATAAGGTGGTTGAAAGCAAAATTAGTCTCTCCCAGTCGCTTTGTGGCTGTATCATTAAACATTTAAAGACAAAAACAAGGAAAGAAACGCAGGCGAAATATTATAATGTAATCGCCATACCTCGACTACTGTATGGTAGTGAAACTTGGATTAGAAAGGTCAAAGATATATCTAGAATACAAGGGGCGCAAATGAGGTTCTTGAGGGCTGTAAAGGGTTGTACCAGGAGAGATATTATCAGAAATGATCATATTAGAATGGAGCTAGGCATAGCTGAAAGCTTAAATAAGAAAATCTTCGGTACAAAACGGAGTGGCGGTTACATGTAGAAAGAATGGATCTAACTAGATTTGCAAGAAGAGCACTTGACTATCATCCAAGGGGGAAGAGAAGTGTGGGAAGATCCCGTAAGCGATGGTTGGATGAATTCCATTGAGACTGGAACAGGCTACTAGCCTAAGCCGTAAAGTATGACGGGTACGGGCTTATTAGTCCGGTTTCGTAACGTTTTGCCTACTCTGCTTGCAAAGTAATTGCAAACATTCGTTCCGCTTCTATTTCCTAGCCCACTAAGAAATCGATTTTCGTAACTAATCGGAAGTTTAATCTATATGTGTGCAGGAATCGTGTTTACAAGTGTTAACCTAAAAGATCGACCGTTTCTGCTACATGTACACTGTAGTTACATATCGATTTATACGTTTTGTTTTTGGAATATTGTTACGACGGTCTCCTTGATCGTCGTATGGTACAGTGAAAAACAAAATACAAGACACTAATGAAATCACTAATAACCGGCTTTAATTATCACAAATAATAATTCTTAATCAACTCGTACAATTATTCCAGTTAGATTTGTCCACACGCAATAATAATGTCAAATAATAGAGTTCCACACAATTATTTGACAAGTTCCACACTTCAAAAAACACTCGATCCGCGCTATGGAAAATCGCTCACGTAACTGAACTGATAAGCCGGCTGCTATGACTTTTTATAGGAAGCGCACGCCTTCTAGAAAAATCTTCCATCCTCAATGTGCACGCCATTTAATGATGACGCTAAGGCGTATCTCAAGTGGCCTCTTAAAGAGTCTAGAACAAACTTGAACGCGGCCTTGAATGTGGTAACACATGCCAATCTGGACGGGGGGGGGATGAGTAGAAGGAAGCTCTCAGCTGTTCTACGCGGTTCGATACCATTCTCGTTACAATATTGTATTTGAATTACGTTTGATATTTTATTGTTTTATTATCCAAATAAAACCGAGGACAGTTGATTCGCGTCTACCCGGCCTATTCCGGAAGGAGTCGAGCCGGATAACAAAAAAGCCGGATAAGTGGAAGGGGGGGGGTTGACAGGGAATCATTTCTTCTGGAGCCAATTTTTTACAACTATACATTCGTAAAGTTTCTTAGTGTATTTAAATTTGTATTTATGAAGTTTGTGTAGTTTTGCATGGAATGTGATGTAATGTCATAGGAAAAATTCCGTGAAACTTGGCAATACAATACTTACAAACCTTAATATTTCATCATCATCATCATCATCATCATCATCATCATCATCATCATCATCATCATCATCATCATCATCATCATCATCATCATCATCATCATCTTCACGACACGCCATAGGCAAGGTGCTGCCTGTTCCACCTTCAAAGATCCTCCAGCCATCTCCTCCTGGCTCTAACCACACACCTATATCCTATATGTTTGTATTTCCAGATTTGTTTCGTCAATCCGGAATCTGACATTCTTTCTAAATGTCCTTTCCACCATTGTTTGTAACCTTTTAATTTTTCATTTAAATTAAAAACTTGCAAGTCTTCTCTTACGACCTCATTCTTTATACGGTCAAGTTTAGAACACCTTTTAACAACTCTTAAGGACGTCATTTCCGAGGCCTGTATTTAACTGTCTTGTTTCTTGGTTGTTGTCCATAATTCACACCCATAGGACAGTACAGGGACTGCCATAAAATTTTAGAACTGTAATTTTGTATCTCGACGTACCTTGTTTCTAAAAATACGGTTGATTGTATCACAGATCGTCTGGAACTTAACTAACTTAACATCAATATCATAATTCCTATCGTAGTCAGCATCATTTGCCAAATAATTAAAGTGGCTCACCTGTTATAGAATTCGATCATTAGTAATTATTTTTGTTCTTATTGGCTCCACCTTAATATTTATTTGGAGAATACAGTATTTCACGGATTACTTACAGAAAATTGTCATTCAAAGGGTTGGTACAGATGTTTATTTGAGCTATCACAGTTTCAAAATAATAACGACGATGTTGTTTTTCATAAAGAACGAAAAAATATGAAAACAGACAAAACTGCCGTAACATATGAAATCGTGTTTTGGAAGTCTTTGGTTGTTGTCCGTTTCTCTCGCCGAGTCCTCTTTCTCGCTGAAATATCCCTTCCTTTCGAAGGCGGTTAGGATTAAAAATCACTACAAATCAGCCATCTTATACACTGAATTTAAAGAATAAATTTTTACAATTTTAAAATTTAGTATGCGGATAGTCGGGAGTGTATTGTAACAGGATTTCATAAGGTCTTTGCTAAATCTATTTGAATAATGTGAATGTTTATTGCATTCAACTTTGTCTGGTGTTCTGCTGTGTGACAGGCCCCAGACAGGTCCCAAAGGTATTTATGGGGGGTGGGGGGTGGACGAACAGAACCGGACCCCCCAGAGGGTCGAAAAAATTGACAAATTTTGTTAATCTCTTAACTTTTAGGCTATTTTATTATTTTTCAGCGAGTAACTCTTGTTTAAATATAGGCCTACAGACAGGTTTATTACACATCATTTGCGAATCCGTTAGAAATATGAAATGTAGAAAAACCAATTCAGTTAGTATCTTTTAAACAATGTTTCAGTAACTCGTATTTTTATTGTGTTTTAACGTTTACTTTAAAGGAAATGATTTCAGGATGTTAAAACATGTTTTTCAGCCCCTTTAAACACAGTAATGTTGATTAGTCTCAAAATTTTTTTTCTTTTGTATGAAGCCGACTCGTGGGACCCCCCCCAGACCAAATTCTAGATACGTCACTGGTACCAATACCTAGTCGAACGCTATGAAGAAGACACATGCTGCATAAGATCGACAACAGCAGGCGGCAAATCCATTTCACAGGAGGCAATACGTATACAGGAAGCAATCTGTCACGTATTTGACCAAGAATATTGCCAAACAAAATATACCATGAGCTTTTACAACGATATACATATAGACGTAGACATAAATATCAAGCAAGCTGTGGCGAACATTAACAAATAACACCAGGAAGTATACTCAGTTATCGTGCGTATCGCAAAAACGAATTCTGAAAAAACAATTGTAACAGAATCCGAGCACTTGGAATAAGGTTTTCAAGGGATCAAGGGTAAGATCAGAGAATAGGCAACTAAAATTTAAGAAAGAAGCTGGATGTATTTTCAATTAATGAAACAAATCGTAGAATGTAGAGAAGAGCGGAAAGATCGTATAAATAGAATGGACAAGACTAGCCTTCAGAAATAAGTAATTAAGTATAAATTCAAACTATTTCTTTTATGAATTTGCTAACTGCTATAATTTTTATTGTTCGACTAAGCTTTTCGTCATCGCTGACATCATCAGGTCTTAAACAACCTGGCGTTGTTTAAGACCTGATGATGTCAGCGATGACGAAAAGCTTAGTCGAACAATAAAAATTATAGCAGTTAGCAAATTCATAAAAGAAATAGTAAGGATGGCTGCTAATTTAAACAATACGAAGTATAAATTCAAAGTTAGTAGAGGAGCAGAAGACATTTAAAAGGATGGTAATAAAATCAAGCCGAAACGGGCAATTTCCTATTCTTGAAGGGAGGAGACGACGACGAATAATCATAGAAAAGGGGACGAATAGTACAGCGGGGACATCACTGTCTTTGAAAGGATTAAGACAGGGTCTGAAGTTCTACCGCAGATCCATTGAAACTTCTTGCTGAACCCTGAACCCAAAACAAAAACAAAGATTTAACGTCGGCCTGCAAAAACCTGTAATAGGCTATATGTGTGAATTATTTCTATACGTATGTGATTTACTTTTTGAGATTTTTATTAGAAAGCAGAAGGATCTAAGTATAAATCAAGCCGTAGGACTTATTACAAGTTGTAGTTTCTCTCCAACGCTGTTTAATACATATTTGGACTATAATACGCTGCTGTTTGCTGATGACCTGCTGCTTATAGCTACCACCAAGCAGAGACCGGTACATAATTTACAACGGAACGGTGTTCGATTCAATATAACTTAAGAATTTCCACAAGCAAAACGAAGGTGATGGCTTTCCTGGGAAGCAATCCTGTAAGAGCCAAATTAATGATTAACAACCAACTTATCGCACGCTAAAAATGTGCTTGAAAATATTAAAGTTTCAGTCTAAACTTTAGAACTGTGAATAATATTAAAAATTTAGCAACGATATTTAGACCCGGCAATCATGTAGAGAAGGAGAGCCTTATCCACAGAAACGGAGAGCAATAGCAATTATTGCGGTCTGTAATTATTCCATTGCAAAATAAGTGTTAACATATGATAACGTATGCTTACCATCAGGTGAATACGGGTTGTTGGGATTCAGAGGTTGACTAGACGTCGGATACGCAGCGTCGGATGAGTCGTGCATACTCAGCCCGTTTATACTGAGGTAGTGGTCTGTAACAGAGAACGAATTTTATTAAAATCTGTTCAATATTAAGTAGGCTAACTAAATGTTGTCTTGCTAAATAGCTCAGTAGAGACAGCTCGCGTTTCAAACTGTGATGGTTTGAAACAATAACTGGATTTCGCATTTTATGAGAAAACTGTTATGATCCTCGCTACAGATAAAATAGACGTGAAACGGCTGTCTGGTTCGCTGTTGTGTCAAACGATCTCTTTCCGCATGCGTAGTTTTGACGCGTTGTTTTGGGACCAATTATTTTGTGTTCAGAACAGCAACATGGATGGTATATCACATGGTTGTGTGTCATGGTTGGCCACCTCACACCCCGCATCCTGCACTGCCTTCCCTGTTCCCACTATGATCTGCGCGAACCGTTTCACGTCTTACTATTTCGTATGTACGTAAAATGCGCGTATCCTTAAAGTCATAGTTATTTGAGTTTATTAAAAAAAAAAAAAAAAAAAAAAAAAAGCTCTGATAGTGCAGTGATGTAATAGTACAAAATATAACAAATACATAAATTTACAAACATTCGCATTAGCATTTCCGTTCCTATACCGACAGTAAACATGGCATTACAAAACTCTCTGAAAAGTCAATTGTACTTATGGAAATGTTGCAACGGTTTCATTCACCAGAGCTTCCAGTTTTCAGGCAATCAGATCGTGTCTCTCCATTCCAAGTCTGTTGACCTGAGATTACCAATCTTTATAAGGTTAATAAGGGTCTTTATAGACGTGCTACGGGCTCTTTTCTCCACTGCCCTTTATTTCCAAACTATCACTGGTAATCCAGTTATCCATAATTCTTAACACTTGGCTAAACCATTTAGTTGCTTCTAATATTTGTATGTACTATTCTGTTTAATTCATCGTTTCTATTTGGTGTCTCCTCGTAAAGTTTTTTTATTACAAATAAGAATTCACCCCCTCCCCCCACACACACACATCATTTACAGTAAATGACTGTCTTTATGTCATTAACATGCGCGTACAAGCATTAACTGTAATCCTGGTAACTATAACATTTTAAAATTAACGTATTTAGGATGGTGTAACTTTTTAGAACAGCCAGTGTTGATAGATGTAGAAGGAATTCACTGTATCAACTGCGAGAAAAATGTGGGATGCAATATCAGTATTTTTTAGAGTATTTATACAGGTAGGCGCAAGGAATTCCAGAGAGACAGCACATTTAGTGATTTGGAACACTTGAATACCAAAAATTATATACTCTATTATATTCATTTGAAGAGATGCTTACGGGCGAGAGATGCTTACAGAGAGTATTAAGAGAACTGAGAGCCATGCGGCAGGTGAAGGGAGGAAGAATGTAGATGCCTGGACTTCGTGATACTGTTGCAGGAGAATGGAGAATGGAGGCCTTAAAAAGTCTGCTTAATCTATTGACAGCATTAAAATTCAGTGATTGGGAACACTTGAATACCAAACATTATATACTCTATTATATTCATTTGAAGAGGACGCTTACAGAGAGAATTAAGAGAATTGGGATTCACGCGGCACGTGAAGAAAGGGAGAATGTCTACCACGTAAATGCCTGGATTTCATGATAGTGCTGCAGGACAATGGAGAATGGATGCCGTAAAAAGTCTGCTTTACTCTATTGAATCAAATCGAATGGAATCGGAATGAAAATTATTTTCTTTAATACAAAAAGATGATTGAATACACTTAATCGAAAGGAACTTGAATTAATTTGAAGAATGTTTATTAGATAGCCAAGCAAAATTTTTACAGTCGCGAGTAACTGGTATTACAGCAGTAAATTTATTTATTACAAAAGTACAGCCTCAAATCATATGTCAACCATTACAGATCTGTAATGTATCATATTTAAACACCGTGTGTTTTAATATGTAATATTATATTTTACATATTAAATTTTACATTTTATTTTACATATTAAATTTTACATTTTATTTTACATATATTTTACAAATATTTTAATATGTAATATGTGTTTGAAAATTTAGATATTATATTTAAACACTGTGTGACATAAAGGTGGAACGAATCTGTTACTGGGAAAATCAAGGTTCAAGAAATGTCATGATTATTTACGAAAAACATTTTCAGCAAAAAGTATTTGAATCGGGCTTATTTATTTAACTTCACGTATTAGTTTTACATCATGGGTTTTTTACTTTTTTTGCTGAATTAACTATTTCAATTGTATTTTAATGTTCATTCCAATCTGCGTGCGGTCATTAGATTCTAGGCCTGTTGAACCCAAGCCTTATGCAACACGCATTACAGAAATGGCGGGAGATTCGCCTAATCACAGCCGTATCGTACGCACAGAAAACTTATATTCCGTATCTTCCTTTTTACCTATTGCCTCCTTTGCTGCTTCTTCTATACAATCTCTTGTACTCCTCCATTTGATTTCTATGTTCTTGTCTGTTTCCACTTGCTGTAACTGCTGATTTAAACGGTGCTGATAAAATGTTTTATATTCTCCTCCAGTAGATATATTTTAAATACCTCCTCATTCGACTTGATACAAGGTTTCTTTCTATTCCATCCAGCAAACGTAACAGTTTTAGCAATAAAGAGATGATGATATGAATATATGTCCGCACCTCTGCACATATGGACATCTCGATTTTTCTGGCTAATCTTATTGTTTGCCAGAACGTAATCAATTAATTATACTCCTACTCTCTCTAACGCTCCATGTAATACTTATGGATATCTTTTTTTTTTTTAAATGTATTAGTGATTTTCAGATCATTGATAGTAGCAAATCTTATGAGGGAGTCTCCATTACTGTTTCTATGTTGTTCTCCAAATACTCCTACTACCCCTGACAGTGCACTATTTCCAACCCAAGCATTATTATATAATTATTTCAAACACTTTTTGCTACAGTCTATTTCTTGATGCATATATAATTTATTTAACATTAATATTTTCTTTACCCCAAGATGTTTTTTTCCTTATTTGAAACATGTTTCGGGAATCATATTGTTCTCATCCTCAGACTTCTTAATTTTGTATCTTGTTGAGTACTTATGTTTTGGTTGGTTGTTGTTATGGATTCCTGTTGGTTTTTGGTATTTTAAACTGGTCACAATCACACACAATAATACCAGTTTAAAATACCAAAAACCAACAGGAAACCATAACAACAACCAACCAAAACACAAGTAGCCTACTCAACAAGATACAAAATTAAGAAGGCTGAGGATGGGAACAATATGATTCCCGAAACATGTTCCAAATAAGGGAAAACCATCATGAGGTAAAGAAAATATAATTTTAAATAAATTATGTATAATTATTACATAAAGTAATAAATGTAGAATACATATTTCAAAGAAATTTGTAGCAAAATCCAATAAATTAACGTAAACAAAATCACAAATCTCGTAACAACACACTGCCTGATCGGATTATTAACTACAGGTAACAGCCTTCAAGGTTTTTTGATAGACATGATGAGAGAAGCAGCGCATACATGCTGGGACTCTGTTTTGTCTGCAGTTAACCGAGAGCGATATTGCCCTACTTGTGTGAAACGTGGCGTAAATAATCTAACCACATCAGTCTTAAACCCGGTTAAGAATATAAAAGTGGTAACCTATAACTTAACTATGCCCCACCGTTTGAGTGTGGACAGGAGAATGAGCTAACTAAAATGGGAACAAACGACAGTTCTGCTGCTGCTACTGGTCTGCTGAAACAAGCGACAGTAGCAGAACTAGAATTTTTGACTTCACTTCAAAATTTATGTTTTTCTTCATCTTCTTTACATGAGTGTGTGTGTGTGTGTGTGTGTGTGATAGAATTGGTAAAGCCGACTGATTAGGTGTAAGCGCGGCGCTAGCGGCGCGACGTTCTTGCTCACTTCTGTTTGCTTCATTTGACTAAGTTGGAGCGATCCTAAATTGGATAGAATATTTCGAAGGCTTACACGGTCGGAGTCAGTGTTATTAAAATCCATTCACACATACACGCCTTAACCACAGTACTGTGGTCTCTAAAGTGTACCACCCTACGTTAGTGCAGCTCGATTTTTACACTGACGATGCAGTCGATGGTACCATCCGACGACGGTACTACCATTCGTGGTCGGAATGGACCACGGCCAAACAGCCCGGGAATGGATAGAATATTTTTTTCTACAAAATGTTTTTTAAGTACTGTTAATTAAACTTTCTATTGTGTTATCATTGTCACTATCAATAATAGAATTTGTAATATTGATCCTTCTAAAATGTATAAAAATTAAAACATATCTCGCGGGTTTGTGGAAATGACAACAGATTTCACTTGCGTAATTGGTTTTTCTGGTTAACGTGTATAATTTAAATGTTCTGGAAAAGTGCACGCCATTTGTCGGAATAATTAATTTCAGTTAAATGCGATAATGAAATTGTAATGTACTTAATCGATAGGGTGGGTGTATCACCTGCTTTGTACATTTCTAATTAACTTAATACAAAGTAAGCTGTCAGTTTTGTTTTACGACATCTGTTTATAGTGAACTGTAAGTACAATCTTGTTATAAAAGCGAATCAGTTTTTATTTTAAGAATTCAGCTTTACGTACTTTACAAACTAGGTTTACGGTATAGCAGCCGTTTTTTTTGCGGCGAGTTGAAAGCTCTTCTTCCAACTTCAAATTTAGGAACCTTTTCCTTTTTTTTTATTTATGAAACCACACAAGACATAATCTTCAAATTCTTGTACCTGTTTTAGTTCATATACAGTGTTAACTCTCTCTCTCTCTCTCTCTCTCTCTCCCTCTCTCTCTCTCTCTCTCTCTCTCTCTCTCCCTCTCTCTCTCTCTCTCTCTCTCTCTCTCTCTCTCTCCTATGGCACTACGGCCCTTGTTGGGCCATGGCCTTCTTCAATTTTTCCCCCCATTCTCTTCTGTCGGTAGCCATTCTCCTCCAGGAACGCACTTTCAGTTTTTTTTCGCTTCTTTATCCACCGCGTCCTCTGTCTTTCCACTAGTCTTTTTCCGTGGATTCTGCTATTCAATAGTTTTCGTGGTATTCTGTCTTCCCCTGTCCTTGCTACATGACCAGCCCACCTTAGACGCTGTAGTTTTATGTATTATGTTAGCGGTGGTTCTTTATACATGTGATACAATTCAAAGTTATATCTTATTCTCAAGCAGTGTACGTCATTAACTGGTCCCAGGATTCTTCGTAATATTTTTGTTTCAAAGATATCGAGAGTGTTTGCTGCTTTGGAGTTCAGGATACACGTTTCGCAGCCGTAGGTTAGGATGGGTCTTATTATTGATTTGAAGATACTTGATGTGGCGAAATACGCTTTATTGGCTTGGACTATCCTGTTCCGGATTATTTCGGCTTCTTCTGTGCCGTTTTTTTCTAATATGGTTCTCAAGTATTTAAAGTTGTCCACCTTTTCGATATTGTCAATTGTTCCATCGTTTCTTTGTCTTCTAGTCTGCACTAATATTTTTGTGGCCTATATTGCTAGAATTTTCTTTGAGCTCAAAGTACGTTTCCTCTGCTGTATTTTTTGTCCGACACATTATGTTGATGTTGTGCGCGTAGGCTGCTAATTGGACCGATTTGTTTGTCAGTACGTTATTTCTTCCTACTGACAGTTTTCTGATTACATGTTCTAGAGCTAGATTGAACAAGGTCGGAGCCAGCCCCTCTCCTTGTTTTAACCCTCGATTGATTACAAATCCTTCTGTCGTGTGTCCTTGTATTCGTACTTGAGCTTCTGTATTAGCCATTGTCAAGTTTATCATCCTTTCCAGTTTCACTGGTATGTCGAATTCGTATACAATATTAGATAGTTTAACTCTATCTATCGAATCATAGGCTTGTCTAAAATCAACAAAGATATTATAGACGTCTATATCTTGTTCCCACGCTTATTCAGAACTTGTCTGACTGTATATATTTGTCTATGGCGGATCTTCCTTTTCTGAAGCCGGACTGATATTCGCCGATAATCTCTTCACCATATTGCTGTGATCTTTGATTGATTATGTATATGAAAATTTTATATCCGGAGCATAGTAGAGAGATTCTTCTGTAGTTCTGGGAGGATAACTTGTCCCCTTTTTTATGTATAGGACATAGAGGGTTTTCCTCCATTCGTCAAATGTTATCTAGTGCACACTTATTTAAGTCTTTGACCTCATTGAGATAATTATTTTTTCAATAACTTTTTTTTAACAAACCATTAACCAGTTTTTAACCAGTATTAACAAATCATTTTTAAAACGTTTCATGTCTACAACGATTTCAAACGAAATCAGCAAATAACCAGCAAGCGTGAAATCGGCAAGTAATTTCTATTTTCTACACGTTTCTGTACTCATTCATGACCCCGGGATAAAACGCTAAGAAAGGTGTATTGAAGCTCTTTACAATAAGATCTTTTAGTCATATGGCTGTAAAAAGATCAAAAGTTTTGAAATAATCCGCGACAGCAGGATACTGCTGGTTTCAGTGCCGGATTTACAACTACGCCGACTAGGCCGCTGGCTCAGAGGGGCCGCAAGCTACAGATATTTTTTTAACAGAAGTATTTTCATAAAAGTAGTAGGCACTTTGATTTATTTAAGTATGATTTTTTGCAATTAAATTATCATGTTTGTTAATAATACAAATGGAAGACAGTTCTTATTTAAAGACGTTGGCATCCTTGAAAAACTAATCTACGCATGCGAATTTTGTGTATGCTTTCACCGACATTAATTTCATTTTAAGCTACATAGTCACTGAATATTAGTTTTCCATTAGCTTGTTGTATCTTTAGTCAAAGAATAAAAAAATATCTAGACCTATTTTTTTTAATTTTATAAAAATTGTAAGAAAGTATTAATGTGTTATACCTAGACAATAAAAAAGAAATTTTTTATGTTAAATTTATGAATAAGCTTAGTTAAGTTACTCTACTTAAAAAATAAATTAATTGCTCAATTCTTTTGCATGGTTCTTAATATTTTGAAAAAGTTTGCTAAATGAAAGCACGCTTTTTTATAGTAGCTTACTGGTTTTAAATTTAATAGTATTAGTTTGACATCAAATTACTTCTGCAGTACATATATTACTTCAAAGTTATAGTCGAGGGGGCCGATCAGAAAACTTGGCCTACGGCCGCAAAAATCTTAAATCCGGCACTGGGTGGTTCCATAGGTAGTCAAAAGACAAGTAGGCCTATCTCTATACCAAATGACTCTATATTATTGATAAGAACGCCTACTATCGACTGTTCCATGAAAACTATCAAGCTTTCTGAGATACGTCATTCTAGGAGATGGCATTGAGAAACTATCCATCATATAAAAGTTGTACGGAAAAAAGGGGAGGGTCCATATTCTTAGACTAAGAGTGAAATCTGACAAACCTGAAATCATGAGAGACGCTCACGATGATTACCAGGATCCTAAGTCAAGAGTCACGACAGAGGATAAGAAGAACAGTATTGCTTGTACTTACTGTGGTCACTGGACAGAGGTTCTTGTTTAATGTTTTTGTCCCGTTTCTCTTCTTTGTCGCCTGCGTTTTTGTCGTTATCTTGTTTCGCTTTCCTCTGTATCTTTTTCATTTTGGCGCGTTGATTCTGAAACCAAACTTGAACTACTCTGACGCTTAGACCTGTGTCTTTTGCTAACGCTTCCCGAACCTAAAAAACAGTGTTTCATAAAATTTTGTTACATTTGCGTAAACTATAGGCCTAAGATAAAATTTAAACATTTAGAATAATAAAATAATGAAGTCATACATATATAAATACTTTGTTACACTGAGTTACAAATACTTTTATATTTTGACAATTTATTTTTGAAATATATTTTCTATTTATATTTATATTTTGAAATATATTTTCTACTTCATTTAGGACAGAACGAATGTGAAAAATTCAATTATTGATTTCATCCAAACAAAAAACTTACAATGGTATGGGCACACGAAAAGAATGGCACAGGAAAGATTGCCAAGGAGAGTTATGGAATTGACCCCACCAGGAAGAAGGAAAACAGGAAGACCACCTATTAACTGGATAGAAGAAATTCAGACTATATTGAGGGAACGAGAAATTGAAGATCTTTGGATGGACAAGCAGCAGTGGAAGATGAGACTTCAATCACTTCTGTAATTTTTGGTTTCAGAAAATGTGTAAACATTGTACAGCCGGAATAATAATAATTTTTTCTATTCAAGCGCGCACAATTTCTAAGCATTCATGCCATTCCTTCTCAAATCATTTAGTCAGTAAGTAATGGATTCTTATTACCTATGTTCAAGAATTCTGTTGTACTGTTTTACGCTAAGAATGCGTGACACAACCATTCTTACCTTCCGGCAAGGTTTCGGACTAACTTCGAACGACGCTTTGAACTGTCTTCTTTGTGCGGAAGTAAGTATCGTTCTCGGCCTTTTGGGACCTCGCCTCCCGTCTCTGGGTCGATTGTTTTCGTCTAGTAGCATTTCGTCTGCACAAAAATAATTTACATAGTTTGTTTGATTTATTTACTTATTTTTTTGAGGACTTCATAGACAAATTGCCAAATAAATCTGAGCACAAAAATTGTTCCTAACGTTAAAGACACGCTCTCTCTCTCTCTCTCTCTCTCTCTCTCTCTCTCTCTCTCTCTCTCTCTCTCTCTCTCTCTCTCTCTCTCTCTCTCTCTCTCTCACTGTAGTACTTATTTAGCATATATATATATATATATGGTATACGGTATAATCACAGATTGTGATTATTGTTACGTTTGTGTGTATGGTTGTTAGAGTGAATACAGGGGGTCATAAATCGTCTGACAGAATTCATTTTTTTATAACTACTAGAGTCGAACGACTTGTGGCATGGCCGGCTCTAGTAGAAGGCCGGAATATTAAACGTAGAGCCGGCCATGCTTGTGGCCCACCACTCTATACATAAGAAGATCATACTAATAATGTTCTGCACCATTTTATGGCAATATGGGTATAGACTATATATTTCGCATGCATAATATAATAGAGAGCTGTACTTAGTGTGGTTGTGTGTATTGTACCAACACCTTTTTTCTCTGATTGTGAAATGCCTCACTTTGTTTGCCAATTTATTCCGTAACGTGTACCTTCGTATTAAGAGTGTTAATATGTAATAAAAACTGGGTTGTTTAATAAATATTTTTGCTCTATGTGTATCTGTTTTTGTCAGTTGATACCAATGGTTGCGTGTTTATTCCTCGTATATATGTTAATTCTATTTAATTATAATTTTATTTTATGGACGAATCTTCTTTATTGGTTAATTCTAGAATTAACTGAAGAGAATTTTTCAGTTCGTCTGCTTCAAATGTTTGAATATAGCGGTTGTATCGTCCCAAAACAATTTCTTAATGAATACGTTCGATTTCCATCTCAAACGTATTCGTTGAGGTTAATTTCGGTTTCGTAATTTTTGTTATTTTTACAACTAGCAGACGTCTTCTTGATCTTCGTGCATATAAAGCGAATCCTATTTATAATTTACCATCGAGAAATAAAACACATGGAAATGATATTGGTAATAATAATGTTTAATCTTTAAAATTTGTATTCAGTTTAGTAAAAAATTATTTCGATATAAACGTTAGCAATGATCGACTCTTATCTCAGGGTCATTTGTCAAATGAATTAAGTATATAAAAGTGAAGTTCTTTTGGCTGCTATGCAAGGTTCAATTAATTAATTGTTTGAACAGTATGGCCGGTAATATTTCATTTCGTTATGTGCGCAAGGCATGCTGATTTTTTAGTGACGTCATCTTCATGGCCGATGAGTGAGTAAATTAGTTAGAGTAAATTAGTTCCCAAGGTACAGTATATTAATAGAATATTGTCACTTCGTGTTCACTATTTCTTATATTCTGTTCTTTTTTTTTCTTTTATAAAATGTTTTATCAGTTACTAATGTGGTGTGAGTTGTTGGTGTTGCTGGTGATTATTCGTATTTGGATTACAAGAATTGGTTGGTTAAATTTTGTAGAATACATACAGTTCTTTAGTTAATTTTATTTAGGCTTCCTTCTTTTTCATCTCTTTATATTTTCGTTAACTTCACTGGTAGTCGTTCATGTTGGGTTAGATGACTTATTGTAATGACTTCATGATTTTTTTTTTTGGTAATTCATCCTTCTGAGTTTGGTTCCTTTCTTGAAAATGTTTTACACAATTTTTATAACAGCACTCCTCAACCGTATTCTCTCGTGGTTAACAATCAAGTGTCCCAATTTCTTCTTTTTTTCACAGAAGCTGACCAAAATTTCTTGGATTCTTATTGGCCCATTATGCAAAGTTCAAGTGTTACATTCCCATGATCATTAAAATACATTACATTTTATATTTTGCCTTCAAATTACCTTTTTATCATAACACAATACTATTTAATACAATTTATATGTGGTTATTCCAAATAAAATTATAAATCATTTGATACCAAACATGGCTTGGTTTGGTCATGTAAAAACTAGTATCTTGTGAATTTTACATTTATCTTACTAAACAATTTAGAATGATGGATGACAGTTGACTATGACCCTTTGATACAATATTAATTTAACTTGATCTGCTAGTAACAAGAACTTTTTTTAATATAACACAAAACGCTTAACTATACTCCTTATCTTAATAATTATAATTTCCTACATTTAACTGGTTACACTGCTAACAATTGTCTGTGTGTTATTTTCTAAATCACCAGTATCAAATTTGTTTGATTGAACATAACTTCTTAATACTAAATAACACCCCACTTTTTAACTATAGTCTGTGTGATTATTAATATGCCACCTTTTATATGTTTGTTCTCACTTTTGTCACTATAGGGTTTTGTGCCCTTTTGTCACCTTATTTTACTAAAAGAAAGATTTTTAATGCCCTATTTAGTCCTATAGGTAATACACATTTTATGTTATGAAGTGGCTGTACTCTTTATTATTTTGGTTATTATTTCTTTACTTGATGCTCGTTTACAGCTTTACTTTTTTACTGATTTATTGCCCTATCTAACTGGGTAATGTCTGGTTATTATTGGTTAGTCATAGTCATGTCAATGTTTGGTGTTGTTGAGTTAATTTTGTCCATTCATTATCTTTAATTTTGGGGTTTCGGTTTATTAGCTGGTGATCATAATGCTATGTTCTTATTCCTGAATGAGTTTTCACAGTTTATTATTTATAATTAGTCATACTGTTTTCTGTTTCGTTACAGTATATGAAAATTTTCATTTACTGTATATGAATTTTTCACTGTATGCGAGTGTATTATAATCTGTTATGTTTGACCCTTAAAGAGGCTGATGAAAGGTCTTCTTCTCCTTCTCCTTTACAAGGATTAGGTTATATAAACCTGTTCCGGCACCAACCTAATCCTCGGACGACCCACGTCTCTTCCACCAATGGCTTTATAGTTCAGTGCCGCTTTCGGCATTTGGCGTCCTCTGCAGATGATCCCACCGTTGTCTTCTGTAAATTTAAATAATTTCATTTATATTCTTTACTTCAAGTTCTGCTCTGATATCTTCATTTCTTGTTCTATCTTGCAATGTATAATTTAAAGTATTTCGAAGAATCTGTATTTCAGCACTCTGAATCTTGCCGCTTTCCTTTTTGTCATGAGCCACGCCTCACTCGCATAAATCAACGTGGGTATTGCAATTGTCTTATAAAATTTAATCCTTGTGCCTGTGTGTTGTTTTATTTCTGAAATTTCTATGAATCGTACCTCAAATAGGGTCTATTCGTAAATTTATTTATTTTCTCTCTTGTATCATATTCAGATTCATAGCTTACTGTACAGCCGAGATATTTAAAACGGCTGACTTGATTATAAATGCCCATTTATAATCATTTCGAATATATTTTATTGAAACAACATTACATCCCAGCATAGACGCTTAAGTGTATTTCCGTGTATTTTAAATTCTCTCTTCCCCTTTAATCGTCTGAATTATGCGTAGAACAGCTTTGGTGAGAGACCAAGTTTTTCGTATTTCTGTTATACTTTGTGGTTGACAATATGTATTGTTTCTTTTGTAGGTTGCATATGCAAACATTCAATTTCTATCGCTTGCGTTTCTATGTATTGCCTTCACTATAGTTACTGTGTAGACTACACACTCTGTCTACACACGCTCACACTCGAATACTCAAAGAAGAGCTCGTAATAAGAGATGAGTTAAACATTAATATCCTATTATCACAAGTCTGTCTCCCAATTGGCGCTACAGCTCTTGGAGAACCTTGGCCTCCTGGACAATCCGCCTCCAGACGTCTCGATCGTCTGTTCTCATTCTCCATTTCCTTATACCGAGCTTCCGCAGGGCGTCCTCTAGATTATCCAACCATCATTTGCTAGGCCGACCCCTCCTTCTTTTTTCACCAGGTCTCCCCGTAAAAATGTGCTTTAACGTGGATATCTCTGACATTCTCTAGACATGCCCTGCCCACCGGGTTCTACTTTTCTTAATGTCAGGGACGATATCTGGTATTATCGCAAGTAACAACAATAAAGTGATGATTTTCAAAAATGTACGTATCCTCTTATCATAGTGTTTTTAGTGTTTAGGGTTGTCGGTGCTTATTAATTTGATAACAGAATATTAGTAATTTTGTGTTAGTACAGTAATATGATTAGAATTATTGTCATCCCCAAGGCTACAACAGCTAGAAGAATGCAAAAGTGTCGACTTACCTGAAGGGCTAGATTGCTGTAGTAGGAACATTTCCTTTTCGAAGTCCTGTCGGCAGAACAGCTGGCCGCTTCTTAAAACGAACTGTTCGCCTTTCTGCAGCGGCTGACAGCAGATGACACATATGAAACAGGGTAAATGGAACACGTGCGCCTGCGCTCTCATCACCATCTCGTGGGGCAGCAATCTGTCTCCACACCGCGAACACTTCACTCCGAACAATCTGCACATAGAGACACCGTACAGTCGTTAATGCAGGCAATAAGTAACTGGACTGGAAATTGTATCTTAAAGACATTAAATATGAGTAAAATGACAGAAACCATCTGAGGTGCTTGTGGTTTCTCTGGGTAGAAGCTCCTAAAAAAAAAGTAACTGAGAAAATGGCTGTTTTATTCAAGGAGTATGCGATGGCCGGCATTGAAGAGTGCGTGCTCCGCTATAGCAGACTTTTCCGGCTGCCTCAAACGACAGTAGCGGCTGTGTTCATTAACGCGGGCATGGACACTACGTTTCATAGTTCCGACGTACAACTGGCCGTACGAGCAAGGAACTCCATACACTCCTCACAACGAGAGCGGATTCCTGACGTCCTTCACTGGTCTCAGAAACTGCTGGATTGTCTTGGTCGGTTTAAAGATTGGTCTTTATTAATTTATTTTTTATTATTTATCTTTATTGTTTATCTCTAAAAATTTATAAATATGGATGTCCTACTCACAGCCACTAGCCTTAACCGCAGTTCAGTGGCCACTGACTGCGAAACCTTGGTCAGTGTGTTGCAGCCTTCTTCACTGAAGATGGCCGTCGAAGGCACGGCCAAAACGTTTGCACCAAACGACCTTACAGCCGGGCAAGCCGATGTTCTGAGTATCAAATATTCGATCTGTTTGAAATTTGACACGTCCGACATCGCCGAGGGTATAAACGCAACTGACAGTACTCCGCAGTCTATTGCCGCCCCCTAAGTGACTCAGCTCAACTCCGCATCTGGTGACCCAAACCACAAGCAGCTATTACTGCCTCGCATTAACCGGCAACGAAGCAACTGTTATCGGTTTCAAAAATGTTTTTTTTTTAGTTCCATCTGCGTAACTGCGTTGTTAACATGTTTCTGCACAGGCCTACACTAACATAAGAATACTAATTGTGGCAATTCCGCGCGTCTACGAGGATTGAATGTGGCGATGTCATTTACTAAAGGAACAATACGATTGGTGCACGGATGCAATGGCGCAGCTATAAAAACACATTATTACATCAAAGGCTTTTGCCTGCAACCTTTATACATACATGTGTGTTCTTCATTCTTCCCATTTTAGGTATTATCTGATTTTCCCGTTCTTCCCCTTTTAATGCTTCCCCTTTCTTGGTACACCTACAATTCCTCCTTGGTAAATTTCTCTTTTTCTTCAGTTTGTAATTTGTAACTATTCTGAGCAATTTCGTATCATCCATCTACCGGCTTCGTCTATACGTTGCGTCCATTTAACTTTATTTGTTCTGTTCTGTCATTTATATTTTACACCACTACTTCTTCCCCATTTCTGATTCGGCTTTCCTAAGTTCATTGACCACCCTAAAAATCTCGTTTAAGGGCACTCGTAACCGGCTATGCTTACCACGTTAAATTCATCAATTTTGGCACCCATTATATCAGAACCCGTAAAAGATAGGAGTCAGAACTTTAACACACAGGTAATCAGATTGTACACTGCAGCGCTACTACAATTATGAAGATATCTCAATTTTCTGTATTTTTATAATTTTGTATGTTTTGTTCTAAAAATTTGCATACAAAAAGCATACTTAATATTTTTTTACGTTTTTATTTTTCAGCGAAACTGTACAATTCTCGTAGTGTAGTTATATCTCCATTAACCCAATAGCCACAAAAAATGTAGCTTGATAGTTCGCTTGGTTTCTGAAATAATGGGCCATTTATCTAAAAAAAAAAACAGATTTACAGAAGAAACGTACGGTAAAATTTTTAAAACAGATTTTTGTTGTTTTACCTGATTTAAAATAGTCCAACTCCATACTCAGGATCTTCAGTTATGTCCATTTGGTGCTCTAGTTTTCTCGTTACACATTTAGTTAGGCCTAACTGTCTAACCTTTTCCATCATTTCATTTACTGCTGTCTCTGCCTCATGTATTCGTTGCAAGTCAGTTTTTTTAATTAACTTAACCATATTTGATCATGATTTGATCTATAATTTTTTGTAAGACTTGGCACTTACTTATTATGTATCATGTGCACCCAAAACCAAAGTATCCAGTCCAACAAATATATTTTTTTTGACAATCTATTGGAAATCAAAAGTGGTTCAGCGACTCGTTTGCATTCTGTGTACTATCATGAAGACTATTTTTTTAACAAATTAGGATGACTCAGTCAGCAAATGTTGGATTTATTAGACTTTAGACGTTATTAGACGTCTATAGTTGCGTAGATTTAACTTTATTTGTTCTGTTCTGCTATTTATATTTTTCGCCGCTACTTCTTCCCCATTTCTGATTCGGTTTTCCTGAGTGCATCCTTTGACCGCCCTTAAAATCTCGTTTAAGCTGGGTTTTTTATCTGTTCCAGTTAGCCAGTAACAAACTTTTGCTCCAATACGACAGTACGAGAGCCGATAGTACTTTTTAAAATTTTATTTTTGTCTCTCCTCTTGCTTTATTTGGAAAGGTTCTGTTAATGGCACGTATAATAAACCGTCAAGTCGTTTATGCAATTTGATTTATAATTTTTAGTGCCTAATTAATGTATATGATGTATCTCAACCCAAATAGAAACGGGGTGTCTATTCTGTGACAGTTTGTCACAGAAAGCCAAAAAGTTTGTTCTCAAATATTTAAAAATATGCTCTATTGTCCCAGTCAAATTAAGAAGAAGAAAAAGGAGGAGGTAGAGGAGGAGGAGACGGAGGACGAGAGGGTAAACAGCTGTAGAAACAGAGAAAGGAGAAAAAGAAGAAAAAGAAAAGAAGTGGAGAAAGAAGATGATATTTCCTTACGAGGCACATAAGTTTAGTTTAACGTTTCGTACGAGAATTAAAATGAGGTTTAGTGATTGGTTGGCGGATGAAGTTTACGTCCCCGATCGTAATACCGCATTCTTCGGATGTGTCCGCACCGCATTAACCCCTCGCCCTCACAAACATTCTAAGGAAGCTCAACTGTCCATATTGCTGCACTGTACTTGGTTTAAGTTGTGTTTATTATAAGATTCTGACTGGAGGACGTTGTAACTTATCAGGGGGAACGGAGACTGGAATTCGAATCTAATTACGTCGAAACATAAAACTGAGCCGGCGATTGTTCTGGGTCAGCAGCAGACATCTCATGTTAATCTGAAAAGATCCCCCCCCCCGTACTCACATACACTTTAATATTGTACTCTATATTACATAACTCACGCAAATACATTATGTAAACATAGCCTATTTATGTTAGTTTTTCGTATGTTATCGAGTGTTTTTGTGTGATACTATTTTTCAGATAAACCTGAAATAATCTGATATAATATATCTGAAATATCTGAAATAATATCTGATATTTTTCAGATGTTATTCTTACAGATAACAAAAATTTTAAGAACAAAAATTTTAATTGATAATAGTGTTTTGGAGCAGGTATCATATTTTAATTATTTGGGATGTGATATCTCATATAGGAACGATAACGATATCGAGAGAAAGTTAAATAAATTTACTTGTACCTGTGGGACAATAAGATGACTATTGAAAAATAAAACACAGACTGAGACACAGCTAAAGTTCTATAAGGTCGTGGCTGTGCCGACTTTAATGTATGGGTGTGAAACGTGGACTCTTCTGCAACAAGATATTCCAAAAATACAGGCCTCGAAAATGAAATTTTTAAGAGCGGTTAAGGGATGTAGTTTGAGAGTTCGTCTACGAAACGACAACATAAGGAAAGACCTGAAGTTACAGTCGGTTCTGGAGAGAATAAAGGAATACAGGCAGAATTGGAAGTCCCATGTGGAACGCATGATAAACACGCATATTCCTAAACAAGTGTTGGATATAGGTCAGTGGGGGCGAGGGATCGTGGAAGACCATGGAAAAATGGTCAGAGACTCTGTGAAGTTGGAACGGGCTATAGCCAAAACCATGGAGTGAAAAGAAGAAGAAGAAGAAGAAGAAGAAGAAGAAGAAGAAGAAGAAGAAGAAGAAGAAGAAGAAGAAGAAGAAGAAGAAGAAGATTTTTCAGTATTAGTGCTTCATGTTTTAATATAATTTAAAATTCAAATGAATTTAATTTTCGGAGCGAATTGTAGCAGTGGCGCAATAGGCTATACTCGTACCTATACTCGTACTTAAAATAGTTTTAAAAGGTACTTTTGTACTAAGATTTAAAAATATTATTTGTCTCCAGTGTTGGCAAAGTTTGTCAGGTAGAGCATAGAGATGATTTACTAAGCGCGGTGTCCAACTGTTTTCACCTTGGGGCCAAATTGTAGTTTCGAAATACGTTTGAGGGCGGGGTCAGAGAAACTCCTTACATTTCTTCCGGTATTCCAGATAACGCTTACTTGAAGTTACCTGCATTCGTAAATCACTGAAAGAGGTAGGAAAGTGGTTAGAAAATTTAACAGAATTTTTTTAAAGACATGTTTTATTACAGGCCTAACTTAAGTAATTTTTAGGTCAACCTCAAATACGTCGTATCACGTTTACACAACTTGTCTGTATAAGAGAATTCGGAGAAAACAAATTTTTACGAGGGCAAGATTTAGAGTTTTATTTTTAATATCTAAGCTTGACTGTATAAGAAGTGAGGTCATACGAGAAGAGTTACAAATTTTTGACTTGAATGAAAAATTTAAAGATTACAAACAACGGTGTATATAACACATAGAAAGAATGTCGGATTCCAGACTGGCCAAACAAGTCCGGAAATACAAACCTGTAGACACAGGCGTGTGGGTTCACCCGGGAAGAGATGGCTGGAGGATTTTTGAAGTCAGAACAGGCAGCACCTTGCTTTTGCCGCGTTGTGAAGATGATGATGATGATTTTCAATATTTGTTCTCTCATAACCTACGTTTTATTGATAACACTGAGGAGTATTTAGTCTAACTTTACTAAAGACGGAATGTATGTTGTCAATAGAATAATGGTTGATCACTGCGATCAACTGCTGCAATACCTTACTACTCTGTTTTATTTTTGATATTTTCATTGCAGAAAGCGTACATTCACAAATACAAGTCTTACCAAATAATACAGAGTACACTTTTATTGCAACATCTTTGCAATGTGGACACTGTTGCTTTAATTTTTAGTAACTCTCTAAAATTCTTCGAGGGCTGATTAAAATGTCTACGGGGGCCGAAAGTTCCCCGCGGGGTGTCAGATAGACCACACTCGATTTATTTAGTGTACCGTATTACAAATGTTCAGAAAATGCGAAACGTTTGTTCCTTATGAGCTTCCGCTAATAAAGTAATAATTATTCTTCAATTACTATGCTAGATAATGAAAAATCCAAGAGTACCTACCAACCAACCTTAAAAGCCTGGTAGAGTATCTACTCCCTCTTTCACTCTCTGTGCCAATCTAATTTCCATCTCCTAGCCATCTGAGTGGTAAAAAAAAGAGTATAATCAGGGGTGTATTTACGGGGGGGGGGGCGAATTGCACTGCATTGCGTTATAGTTGCCGGGCGTCTTTTCACCCGATGCATGATCGCAGCATTTAGGTCGAGCCCAATGGCTGCCAGGTGATAAACTTAGTGCAGGTTCGGTGGACGGGTGCCTAATACTGGAATGATCAACCGCCAACACGATCATCCGCTAGATGGCGGCGGAAAAAAGTTTAGTGTATGGCATTGCTGCTGGAAGTAATTCAGGCGACAGGTGGCGCCTGTCTCAAACCCAGCTGGCAGACGCCTTCAGGAGTCGGTCCGGTCGCTCACCAGAGAGCCTGGGGGGGGGGGGGGACGAACGGGACCGGACCCCCCGACGGTCGAAAAAGTTGACGAATTTTGTTAGTCTCTTAATTTTGAGGCTGTTTTATTTTTGTTTTTTTTTTCAGCTGCGTACGTTAATATAGTAGTAGTCTTTTTTAAATATATCACACAGCATTAGAGTATAAGTTTGAAATATGAAATATAGGAAAATCAATTCAGTCAATAATTAGCTTTTAAAAATGGTTCAATAACGCGAATTTTTATTGTCTTATTACTGTCTACTTTGATTTCATGATGTTATCACCCGTTTTTCAGCCATTTTACAGGTAGTAATGTTGATTAGTCTTATCTTGTTTTTTCTTTTGTGTGAAGCCGATCCGAACCCGATCCCCTCCGTCCAGAGCCTAGGTACGCCATTGACTATAATATTATTAAAAGCTTTAATACGGAAAAATCTTGCTCCTAATTATTTGTAGCAAGTAATTTGTATAGACGAGTGAATGTTTGCTTCTCTTTAATAACTAAATGACGAATGAGGTACGAAACAGGCGAATGAAACAAGTCGATCTGGCTACGACGCGTTGTACACACGTCGTGTAGGCCTATAAGCGGTTGCTGTTTATATTAAGAGAAAATTTCTAAACAAAATTAAAGAATTATAAAAACCGATTGGAAGGGAGAAGCAGGAACAGAAATGAAAGGAGCTGTAATAAAACATATTAAGAAAAAAATTTCAAGATCGTATGATGTAGCTTTCTTCTGATGTAACACTGGGTGTAAGAAATATGAAAACGGGCGTGCAACTGGAGAAGGGACTTTTTGATGCGGAAAACGCGTCGAAGCAGAGACTCTGTGTGTGTGTTTGTGTGTGCGCGCGCTGCGGCGTGTTCCCGCTTTGAAGTAATCAGTCTTCCGCACTCGGCTCATCGCTTTTTTACCAAAGCGTTGATATTAAACGGAATTTCTTCAGTACAATAGCTGCCTACCTCGCGCTTCGTAACTAACAGGAGCACACTCCTCACTCGTCCCGAATAAGAGCGACAATATTCATTCATTTCCAATTCGTCTCTCATTTGATTCATACTTACGTGTGAAGATACACAATAGCTAATACGTTCGGCTGAAAAAAAAACTTATTTCCCTTTATTGTGTGGTACAGAACAGAGTGACGAGTTTATTATTATTTTTTATTCAAATGAATAAAAAAGGAAGTAAATGATGTTCTCATAATATAATATTATTAATAATTTTAAATAGGAATATCAATTCGGTGCTTTAAATGTTGCTATTATATGACAGTAAGATAACACTCGCCTGTAGTGATTTATGAACAAGGACAATGAACATAATCTGTGGACTGCACAGAAACATGGGAAGGGTTTTGCTGGGAATATTATGGAGATACATGAAAGCAATTAAACGGGTGGCGACTATGCTAGAATAAATATGTTATTATTTATGGAATTAAGAAAATAAAATGTAGGAGATATTTCCAACATTGATGTCGAAAATAAACTTAATAAATTTAAACATATATGTGGGACGATCCATAGAAACTTAAAATACAAAACTTGGAAAGACATTAAGTTTAAGTTTTATAAGACTATGGCTGTACCGGTGGCGCTGTATGGTAGTGAGACATGGATACTTTCACAGAGAGACAGAGAGAAGGTTACATCAGCAGAAATGAGACCGTTACATCTCAGGTTGGTCAATGGGTGCACGTTACGAAACAGAATAAGTAATGCACACATAAGGCGAGAATTACAAATTTTTTAATTGCGGGATGGAATTACGGAATACAAGGCCAACTGATGTAAGCATTTGGGAAGAAGGCAGCACGATCGCCTTCCCAAACTTGCCTTTTAATTATAAACCCACAGGTTGTTCGAGGACGAGATGGTTTCCGGAACAGCCAGTGCAGCCTAATCCATGAAGTGGAGGTGATGATGATGATGATGATGATGATATTTCCAAAATTATTACTAAATACTGGGCCGTTAGGCCGTGATCGTTTGCTATGAATTCTTGACATCGTCGGAAACGTTTCGTATCCCCCTCAGAGGTTTTCTTCAGGCCACAAAAAATGTCAGAGCGTACAAAAACACTAGCGGCGGATCTTCAGCCGAACGATAACCGACACTTTTTTACGATACGTTGCTGACGATGTCGACAATTTATAGCAAACGACCACGGCCTAACAGCCTGGTGTCTAGTAATGATTTTGAAAATATTGACACCGGCCGTGTAAGCTTTAGAGAAAAATTAAAATGTAGAAGATCAGAGGCCAAACGATGTAACGAATACGAAGTCGACGCTTTGCAAGCACCGTGGCAGAGTGAACTGGACAAAAATTGTTCACAATTTAAGAAAAAATTATTGGCGACAACTGATTGGGGGAGACATTTGATTGGCAGTGAGCAGACAAGTGTTAATGGCGATGATAATGTCGCCGTTTGTACTGTAATATAAAGTGTGCAGTAATTTCGAGCTGGGAATTCCGCCTTGAATGCTGCTTGTTTTCCGTAAAATATTTTTGCGATTCTCGGCAGGTTTATCTTTGCCACCTTTAGTTGTTAACTTCTCCTTGATGTCGTAAGTCAGGCTTATACATTTATATACTGCTTTGCTCGATCCGCTTGAGCAATTAAAAAACATACAAAATTGAGTTTTAAATACTTTACTAGAATAATTTCTGTCTTAAAAAATTCTGTCTTAAATCATACGAAATGATCGATATTTAGAAAACCAAATTGTCTGGGGCCTATAATGAAAAGAACTCGAGTAATCAACGAATCGATTTTTAAAAGAAATTGTATTCTTTGCCGATCTACATTTTTATAGTCTAGAATATGACTCAGAAATTAGTTGCTGTCATATTTCTTGTAAATTTTATAAAAATCCATTCAGTATATTTTTAGTTACTTCGGATTTTAGACATTTTCTGTATTAGGGAATTATTATTTTTTTGTATTATGCCTGTAAACACAATATGTAGTGGTCCTAACCTACATTTAAAAAAAATATTGCGAAAGCTGTGGCGTGTCTAGGATTTGGACTGGGGGAGGGGGGGTCCGGTCGATTCGGCTTTTTTAAAAAATAAAAAAAACAAGGGTAATCAACATGAGTATCTTTAAAGAAGCTGAAAAACATGTGGTAACATCCTGAAATCAGCCCCATTAATGTAAACGGTAATAACACAGTAAAAATACCCGTTATTGAAACATTGTTTACAAGATACTTAGGCCTATTGACTGAATTCATTTTCCTATATTTCAATCGTATGACCGAACGCTGTGTAACAACCCTGTTTGTATATTTAAAAAATGGTTACTACTATGCCTATATTAGGGTACCCAGCTGATAAAATTGAACAGCCTAAAAATTAAGAGATTAACAAAATTCAACTTTTTCGACCATCTGTAAGGAGTGCGGCCACGCTCCCCTCCCCCGTATAAATACGCCCTTGAAAGAACAATAAAATTAACTTTTTTTTTTCAACTGTTTCGACCATGGACCTTGACAGAAAACTCAGGGGCGGACTCTCTGCGATGTCCAGATAGGAATTAATAAAAAATTTTTATCTCATAAATTGATATTTCGACATTTTCAGATAGGCGTATTCCTGTAAAATAAGTTTACTTTGTTTTAAACGTACTGTATACAATAGCTTAACGTGGTTAGCATTAAACTAATCAACTTTAATCCCCACAGGTGTAGAGACCTGATTCCCGATACCCGGTCAAGTGTATCAACAACGCTCTGCCTCGACAAGCATTCGAATCCACAAAGCTCGATGGATATCCACAAAGCAAAATACTACGTTTTTCAGATGACATAAGATAGCTTACGGTACACAGATAAAGTATAACATAACCAGTTCGTTGTAAAATGAAAATATTTTGTTAATAAAGGAACAAATATAAACTGTGCTAAATTTAATTGTAGACTCTGCTATGTTGAAACGGACACATTATTTAATAAATTTACAGCGGTGATTAATAATTTACACTGGCATAATAATATACGCTTTAATTTTAAACGTTATTGCTTGCTCATCTCATTAGTTGTTGATTTGAAGCATCAAATTAAGAGTACGCATATGTTCAACACAAACAAATGAATGCAAACTTAAACGACCTGATAATTATCATAAAACTAGGATATACGTAGGCTGTGTAACAAATTTTCAGTTCAATGTGAGTCTAAATTTGTTAATATAAATTGGCATGAAAGCTTCACAGAGGAATTTCTCTGTTCAGAATATACTCGTACGTTTTCTTTTTCTTCGATCACACTATTTAATAACAAACAAATGTTACAAATTTTTGTGCCAACATTACGACGAAGTCATTGTCATCTGAGGACCTGCACACGTGCAGTACAGAAGTAAATGACACACATGAAATGAGGAAATCATATACGAATACATATAATTAGGTCTCTAACTTATCATCATAATCTTCTTAACGGTTTTAGGCTTCAGCGGCCTGTTCCTATTCCACTGTCCACCTTTTCTTACGTCCACCAACTTTTCTTCTGCCTCTAGGGTTGTAATCTTTCGCCATCTTCGGTATTCTATTTTCTCCCATTCTGTCTATATGTTGAATCCATTTTCTTTTGTATTCGTTAATCCTGTCATTAACTGCAAAAATATCTAATAATCACTTCTTATCTCCGGCTTTCGTATATGATCTTGTCTTTTGCGAATACCTTTATCATTATATCCGTCCTGGTTTATGAGGCTACTGTTGGAATTGTGAATTGTTGATTGAGACCACCGTATAGGGCAAACGACCCTATGCCGGCTAGATTTTTTATACACCATCTCTGGCCTAGATCCGTCGTGTTCTGTTATAGGACCATCTAGAAAAGGCTGTGGCTCTTCACCACACACGACGGTCTTGAGTAGGTAGAGGCTCTGGTCCAAACGGCTCTATATTCCCCTTATCCTACTCCTGGTTGTGAAAACATTCTAAGGTCCCCCTATCTTATTAAAGTAATAATATGGGAAATAGTTTTTATTATTATTTTTCATACAACGCATTCTCACACACACACACACACACACACACACACACACACACACACACACACACACACACACACACACACACACACACACACACACACACACACACACACACACACACACACACACACACACACACACACACACACACACACACACACACACACACACACACACACACACACACACACACACACACACACACACACACACACACACACACACACAAAGTCGTACAAAACACTCATTGTATATACAGGCATATGTTTTTTATTGTCTGTGTACAAGACCTGATGATGCCAATAAGTAAGCGTTTTGCCAAAAGGTAGAAATGTTTTAAAATTGTATCTAGTTAACGAACCTTACAAAACTCTTTCGTCATTTATTAATCCATGGAGACTACGAAAGATAGGATAAGTCTAGTATCAAGCGTCTTATGGCCCATCTGTAAACTATGTCGTTTAATTAGAGGTTTGTCGCCAGTAAAACGAATAAGAAGGACGACTGTCACTGAACGCGCTTTGAGACCAAACTAAACGAGGTATTTTTTCATTACTTTAATTCAATTGGCGTCTTTGCACCCGTGGTTTGATTGCAGCGTCCGGGACGTGGCCGTTGACTGCCAGATGAAAACAGTGCTGGCCTTTCTGACGGCGTACCTAGAAATGGGAAAGGACAGGTCAACACGGTTATCCACTAGATGGCGCCGGAATTTTGTTGACTGACCAATTTGATGATTTTGTCAGCACTACCTCTAGTGGGGATTCGGACGGGAGATGCCGCCCGCCTCGGACACAGTAGGCAGACGCCTTGAGGCGTCGGTCGTTTCCCGCGAGAAAAAGGTAACAGGCCAAGCGGCGTGCTAGAGACACGCTCGTTTCCCGGATTTCCTTTTCCCTTTCCAGATTTCTCTGAGGAGTGTAGGTTAGACAGAGAGGACAAGAAATTACTCGGGGCTATTCAGAAATAGCTTTGTGAGGCTGACTTCATCAAGAATCACCCGAAAGCGTTTGACGCTGATTGGTAGTGGCGATGGTGCAGACCTAGTAATGGTTCTGAGATAGGGGAAGGAAGACGTCGCTGCTGAAGCAAAGAGAGTTTCAGCGAGCGACCGGACAAAAGCAGCAAGAGTAGGAGCTCGAAGACCTCCACGAATTTCATCATTTCTAACGAACCATGGAGATCCAGACAAGGGGCGGAGGATTTTGTATTGAAATGATTCCAGCTTACACTTGTAGTCGACAAGAGTGACCACCAGGCGGGTACAGCATAGGTCAGTACTGATCGAAGAAACAAAAGATTGATGGTAACTCTAGTGCGCAGAGCCAGGCGGTTGCGACACGAGAGCATGGGAAACACGAGGTGCTACGTACCCACAAGGCCATATATAATGGCACCAATAGCAGAGGAAGTGCGCCTAAACCGGCATACACGTAGAGCCCATAAACCGACATCCTATGTAAGTTTTCAACTGTTTAGTGCTCCAATGTCGCAGAAACGGTTGAAATATATTCTTACTAATCCCGTGATTCTGTGCAAATAATAGTATTCGTGTTTTATGACGGGACTTGGTGCAGTATGTTTTCGTTTGAGTTTATACATTTTGAAACTTGAGTCAGCTTCCAGACAGTGCTTTGTAACATTTACTGAATCAGTGAGTAATTTTTCTCTTTTGTATAAACTTTTCTAAGTACCGTGAGGACAGGAAATACGTAGACGTTTTGTTTTCATCTTCTCGGGTATTTCTTATATTACGGTTAAATAAAAATGTTATGGGGTTCCATAAACCGACATACCTCGATTTTGTGGTTGCCGTAGGCCAAGTACTTTTGCATTTGAAAGTTCGATGCTCAGAACGTCCCGTGCTAACACTGTATTTAGAACGGCTGTGTACTGTTCTGTTCTAGGCTCAATGTGTTGTGTGCAGTCATTGCAGCAACAATTTCTGGACAGATGCAGATAATGATGTTTAAATTTGCGATTTCTGTAGGTGTTACTATAAGGTCCAGATTTACAAAACTGTATTGCGAGCCATAGTATTATATGCTTCAGAAGCCTGGACCATGATCTCAGCCTAAGAAGATATGATCAGAAGATGGGAAAGAAAGATTCTGAGGGGGACATATGGATGTGTACTAGATACTCGAATGTGGCGTACGAGGACAAACGTCGAATTGTACGATCTATACAAGGAACCGGACATCGTAATAGCAATAAAACAAAGCAGAATTAGATGGGCAGGTCTCGTACAAAGAATGACAGAGGGAAGAGCAGTGAAAAAAGTATTCATTGTAGGACCAGGAGGAAGAAGAGCAAGAGGAGGCGAAGAAGAAGATGGGTGGATGATATAGATGAAGATATGAGAAAACTGGGGGTCAGAAGGTGGCGAAGAGTCACACAGGACAGAGAAGAGTAGAGGCATATCATTCTGGAGGCCAGGGTTCTTCATGAGCTGCAGCGCCGTGGAGTAGCAGTAGTAGTAGTAGGTGTTACTAAAATTTTTTATGATTTATAAAATTATGTTCTACATCATAAACATTATATTCTACTAATATTATAAACTTACTATTACGGACAACAACCAAGAAACAAGACAGCAAAGTACAGTCCTTGGAAGTGGCGTTCTTAAGAGTAGTTAAAAGGTGTTCTGAACTCGACCGTAAAGGAATGAGTTACAATTTTTTAACTTGAATGAAAAATTAAAACATTACAAACAACAGTGGAAAGAACACTTAGAAAGAATATCAGATTCCAGACTGTCCAAACAAGACTGGAGATACAAACCTATAGGTGTGTGGGTAGACCCAGGAAGAGATGGCTGAAGGATCTTTGAAGGCGGAACAGGCAGCACCTTGCCTATGCCGTGTTGTGAAGATAATGATGAACTTACATTCTGTCGTTTCTATCTCAATTAGCCTATATATTCTATCATTTCTTTAAATCAAGAGGGGTATGTCGGATTTGGAACACGTTTTCCAAGTACAACAGATTCATTCATTTTTTCAGTTATCTCATTTCTGGAAAGCCTAAGGATGTAATGAAAATTTTAATTTCAGATGATTATTAGATATGAATGTCTTTATCATTATATCCGTCCTGGTTTCCGAGGCTACTGTTGGAACTGTGAGTTGTTCATTAAGACCACCGTATAGGGTAACCAACCCTATGCCGGCTAGATTTTCATCGACCTTCTCTGGTCTAGATCCGTCGTGTTCTGTTATAGGACCACCTCGAAACGGGTGTGGATATGAAAGAAAGTAGAATATCGGAGATAGCGAAAGATTACAACCCTAGAGGGAGAAGAAACGTTGTTAGGCCTAAGAAAAGGTGGACTGTGGAGTAGGAACAGGCCGCTAAAGCCTAAAACCGTTAAGAAGATGATGATGATATTAGATATGAAATTTAAGACATATTCAACTAAAAATCATTTTGTATTACTACTTCAAAAATTAGCCCATAAAGGAAATGGTATGTTGGTTTTTCTCACTTCCTCTACTATTTGAAGTTCTTGCCGTGTATCTACGTCGGAAAGGTAGGAAGGAAGAGCAGTTTACCTGTCGTAGTCGGGCTTGCAGTAGAGCTTCGAGTTACGCCAGTAGCAGGAATGGTTGAGCAGCACTCCGCAGACGCTGCACGCCAGACAATGTTCGTGCCAGCTGGCGTCGGCGACGCGCATCAGGTACCTGTCGTGTATCTTCTGGCCGCAGCCTTCGCACATCTCGTACGTCTTCTCGCATTTGGGGCCGGTCACGTCTGCAACAGACACCACACACATACACTGCTGTCGCTCTTCATTAACGCGGTAATTACCCTCTAACCCCCAACCCCCGCCGCTATATATAACATAACGTTAATGATGTCACGCACAATTGTCAACAACAACAACAACAACAACAACAACAACAACAACAACAACAACAAACTACACTCACACTCCAACCTGTCTGCAGTACGCCACCCACACCCGACACATGCCACGTCAACCAGGCCTACTTATTACGCAATCGATACTCGTATCTAATCTAATCTGGTATCCAAGTTTCGTTACAATGATTTTACTTAAAACAATTTTCCTTATTTACTTTATAGTTAGTTTTTGTAAATTAATTAGTTTACTAGTTAACTAGTTTTACATTCAAATTAAGTTATAATTTTTATATCTACATATGTATGATTCTTCATTCAAAAAAGAGACTGGTTACCATTTCATCTGCTCGATTGTGTTATTATATCTATATCTATTATAAGCAGTAACTTACTAGATACCTAACGTGGAAGGGAAAACTGCAAATAATAATATTATGTACATAATGTTATAATGTTATAAAATTTTCGAGGAACGCAAATAAGTTCATGAACGTTGTCACTTCATGAACTATATGCTCAATACAGATTTTTACGTATTTTATCAATGACGATACGTGTGTGCGTGTGTGCGTGCGCTCGCTCGCTCGCAAAATATTCATATAATTTTCTTTACTAGTATGCATTGTTCATAATTTTTCCATTTAAGTGCATACTTCGTAAGGAAATTATTTTTATCAATTGGTCCAAACCTCTATTCCCTTGAAAAACATTGCGCGCGCACGCGCGCGCACACACACACACACACACACACACACGACGTTTATACCTTCTCACAGTATTCTTGTTTTTAGTTATTTTAATAATAAATAAATAGTATTCGTTTTTACAAATACAGGTGACCATTTAATCTGCTCGAATGGGTTATAGGTAGCTATAACACACCTCACGTAGAAGGGAAAATTTCAAATAATAATATTCTGTACACGATGTTATAATATTATACAATTTTAGAGGAACGTAAATAGTTGATAAACGTCACTTCACTTCATGAACTGTATACCCAATACAGATTTTTGTTTTATCAGTGACTATACGGTGTGTGTGTGTGCGGGCGCGCTCACAAAATATTCATATAATTTTCTTTACAGAAAGCATTGTTCATAATTTTTCCGATTTCTCTATTTAAGTGCATACTTCATAAGAAAATTATTTTTTACCAATTTGTCCGAACCTCTAATATCCTGAAATACGTCACACACACACACACACACACACACACACACACCACATGGTAATATATATATTCCTTCTCACAGTATTCTTGTTTTAATTATTTTAATAATAAATAAACAGTATTAGTTTTTACAAGAATATACTTTTTTGTATTTTTTAAAAATATTTTCAGTGTTTCAACATTTTTATTTTCAGATTCTGAAGATGACTGTTTATACATACTGTTGAAACGCTGTAAATATTTTAAAAAATACAAAAAATATATTCTTGTAAAATAGGCTTTGTAATATATTCTTGCAAAAAGGCTAAATAGTATATGGTGGCATGACCAGGTAACTAGAGGAAGGAAAGTACAGATATACAATACTATCGTAAAGAGTATTCTGTTGTATGGTGCTGAGAGTTGGAGAATGACAGAAGCGGACAAAAGGAAAACACTAGCTGTAGAGATGGATGCACTAAGGAGATCATGCAGAGTATCCAGGCGAGAGAAAATAAGAAATGAACAGATCAGAGAAATGATAAATGTGAAACATGCAGTAGTAGACGAAATAGAAAGAACACAGTTAATTTGGTTTGGACATATTAAACGGTTGGGAGAAGAAAGGTTGCCAAAAAGGATAATGGAATGGTTACCCCCCGAGAAGAGCAAGAGGGGAAGACCCAGACGATCATGGAGAGAGTATCCAGAAAGCTCTAAGTGCGAGGAATCTGACAGAAGAACATTGTCAGGACAAAAAATATTGGAGAGAAAGTCTGGAAATCGGACAGCGACGACATACGCTATAAACCGATGTTTTATACATATATATATATATATACAATTTATTTATTTATTTATAATAATAATATATTATAGTCTACTATAGGGCTATATTATACAGTAATAATACGTAAAAATACACACGTTTGAATAAGAATAAGGAATTACACACACACACACACACACACACACACACACACACACACACACACACACACACACACACACACACACACACACACACACACACACACACACACACACACACACACACACACACACACACACACACACACACACACACACACACACACACACACACACACACACACACACACACACACACACACACACACACACACACACACACACACACACACACACACACACACACACACACACACACACACACACACACACACACACACACACACACACACACACACACACACACACACACACACACACACACACACACACACACACACACACACACACACACACACACACACACACACACACATGTTATATATATAACATTGTTTAATATCAAATGAATTTTAACTCTTTGCTGAGACATTTTTGGGTCCCATGATTTTCCTCAGAAATGTCTTTCTATTTCTGTAAAATTTTTAATATTAAAAAATAAAATAATCAATGTAAATAATGTTATTGAGAATAGTAAGTAAAATGCTATTGATTTAGAAGTAGCCTACTATAAAATTGTAAAATTAGGGTGCACTGAAAATACTGAGAAACAGAAGATGTGTAAATGTATGCAACAGAAATAAAAATGAACAAGTCCTTTAAGCAAATATTTATGTCTAAATATTAATATTACACTGATTATACAGTTAGTAGGTTTATGTTTAGAGAAATATATAAGCGTTAATGATGAAAAATAGATTAGAAGCAGTGATATACGTTATGTGTAGCCTATGGTTTACTTATTAGGGCAGACGTACACCTGTTAGTGAAGACAAGACAAGACAGGTTTAGACGAAACTAGACAAGACACCTTTAGTCATATGATAGTAACTCACACCAGTTAGTCGTGAGCAAAATGTCAGACAGTAAAGTTGTTATGGAGTGGATATGTAAGCAAGAAATAGGAAGTAGGAGATACTGGGTTCATCCATATAATAGGAGGCGGGTAGAAAAAAAATACATTAGAAAATTTAATTCTTGAGCTGCAAGGTGACTAAGAAAAATTTTACAGTTGCACACGCTTAACGCTAGAAACATTTGACTATCTGCTGGCACTTCTACAAGATAGAATGGCAAAAAAAGATACGAATTACATTATACAATTTTACTGTAGTAAATAAAAATGTTAATAAAACTGTAGTAATAAAATAATAACATAAATAAAATAAAATGAAAATAAATAAATAAATATATAAACACTGTTGTCGCCTGATGGTGACTGATAGGAATAATGCATGCCCTATTTCATCAGACACGAAGTATAGACACCTTTATACACGTCTAATTGCAATGACTAATCGGTGAGTGTTGTGCCATAAACATTAACGTAAACGACAGTGACTAACCTGTCTTGTCTTGCCTTGACTAATCGGTGTGCGTCTGCCCTTATAGTAGAACTTGGCTTGGGAACGTGACGTGTTGAATTTCAGCGGACAGTCGTTAAGTTTAAGAGATATATGATTAATATGCTTAATTACTGTGTCAATTGATTCCTAAGAAATTATTTGTATATTAAAACTCTAGTAAACACGTAAAATTTTATACTCTTGCAGTGGCGGCTCATGAGTTTTTAATTTGGTGAGGCTGCACTAGAATTTTTAATATACAGCATTATCATATATTATTGAAATTTATTTATTATTACTGCATCTTTTACCTCTATCAAAGCTGATACTGTGACAAATCATTGGTCAATTCGGTGCTGCTGATGCTGGAGTTTGTGATGTTACTTTTTTTTAAATATGATTAACCGCAAAACACTATACATATTAAAATGTAAACAAATTATAATTTTAAATTTACACATTAAAATTTATTTTCAAATAAAATATAATTGTGAGTTTTAGTTCTTAATAAAAAGAGAAATAAACCACTGATTCTTTCACAATTTTATTTAGACATGTAGTCCTCCGTTCTTTGCCACCGGAATGATCACTTTACCATTAAAATTAATAATATTTTCAATCATGTCTTTTTCTATGCTACAGCTGGTTATATAAAATATCTACTTGAGGCATGATGTGATCCAAGCATTCTAGCCAAAAGTAGAAGTCCAGGCCATTCAGCATACAGAGAATCCCTGTAGCTGCTTGCACAATTGAATGATTTCAAACATCAATTTGAAGTTTCTCAAAGTCTTGTGCTAAACTTACCTTGTTTTCAAAAACAGTGTTAACTAATCTGCTATTAAAATTCCATCTTGTGTTTGATACTCGAGGTATTCGTTTAAAAAAACTATCTAGCATAGCTAATCGTAAGGATCACTTCGAAAAAAATGCAGGTATAGCAGCAAAGCTGCTGAAAAAAAAACGAGCTTGTAAGTTCTGTAATGCTGCCTTCTCTATAATTAGATTTCATTGCTGTGCACAGTAGTGTGCACGTATCTGTATGACTGTTGAATACTTGTATGCACACCTCCCTTCTCTAAAATCAGGGGCTCTGTCGTAGGTTTGGGCGGAAAGTTTGTCACTGTTGCCATTCAGGACTATATTTACCTGCTCTAAAAGGCATTCTGCTAATACTTCAGCATTTTAGGCTTTTGGGTTAAGCACTTCATAATGAAAAACAAAAACTTGCTGCATGAGGTCTGATACATCTGATGTATCATCTGACATTCCGATAAAAATTGAGACATGATTTCCTAAATAAAAAATATTTAAATATAGTGACTAGTTATACTTTAAAATTTTAGGGAGGGCTACAGCCCTGCATCCCTTGTGGACGAGCCGCCACTGCTCTTTTGGAAACGAAACAATCAGATAATCGTTTAAAATCCTAACCTTTTTGAGGAAAATAAGGACAGTAAAAATACGCACGTTTGAGTAAGAAGAAAACGTTTTCAAACAAAAAGGAAGGTTTTAATTAAAAAACTTTAGTACGGCTTTTTGACTTACAAATTTGACTCAAAAAACGACTGTTAAACAATCCACACGAACATCGCACGCAAACAATGTTTACAAGCCCGCCGCGAACAGTGTTGTAGTTGTCACTTTGAAGCCATCATTAAGCACGCAGTCACTGTCAAGTGATCACCAGGCCACGAATTATCGTTGGTTACATTACAAGTAAATAATATTCTAAGAAACAGTTTTAATAATAAATTTAATGTATTTTTAAACTGGTCAGCAATTAAGTGTGATAACAATTCTAATTTAACACCCAAATCTTACCTGTTCTCAACAGAACGATTGGTTTTCCAACTTGTAACAATTATACAAGCCTTATTAACAAAGACTCTCTTTGGTTACTGTAAGTACTTTCCGGGCTATCAGGCCGTGGTCTTATGTTAGAAACTGGAAACGTTTCGACCACTCCATTGGTGGCCATCTTCAGTGCTGGAAGGAGTGAAACGAACGCTATAGATTCGCCATGGCACGACTCCAAATAGTGTCGTGTCTTCTTCTGGTTGGCTGGAGGTGGTCTGCGACTACATGGTGCAGACTCGAAAAAGTTATATATATATTGTAGCATGACAGATAATCCACTTTATAAAGATTACCATTTGATCATAAGTAAAAATCAATTACATGGAATATCAAGAAAAATCCAAATGAGAACCAAATAAATATCAAAATAAAATATCACCATAACTTGAAAAAGTAAATATAAAGAAAAAACTCTGCAACAAAAATAAATGTACAGCAAAATAAAACCCCAAAAAACTAAAATAAAATAAGAATAATACCCAGGTAGGATAGGAGTAGGTAAGGAAGATACCCGGAACAAATCAAGGGACAAAATAACGATATAATAATGAAGAAACCGAGAACGAAAAAGGAAGATACCCAGAACAAATAAAAATGATAATAACGAAATGGTACTGAAGAAACCAAGAATGAAGAAGGAAGATACCCAGAACAAACCAACATACCTAATGAACAGGGACAAGTTTGAAGATAATAGATAGTAGGGGGAGTAGAATACGACCAATACCCAAAAGGAAACCCAGTAGGGAGAAAACAAAAACCCCAAAAGAAATTAAATGTCACTATTGAAAGTATAACACCCCAAAAAACCAGAAACTCATGTAAAATAAATGAAAACAAAGTGTTAAAGTGCTAAGTAAAAGTGCACCCAAGAAAGTTATTGTATAATTAATAAAGACAAATCTTAACAGTCCCCCCCATGATTAAACAACTTGATAATAAAACTATAAAACTGACTAGTGATAGTATCAAGAAATAACAGGGGACAAGTGCAAGTTATTATATTGTAATAAATAAACTTTGAGAAAGTACATTAAATAGTGTACCTTTAAATAACTTTAAAAGTTTTAATTTAGTATCATAAGTGCTATTTAACAAAACAGTATGGTGAAAGAGCAAGGACTAATATTTCTAATAAAGTGCCACTATTTATGTAATAACATTCAATGGAGTGAATAAGATAAATAGAGAGTTGGGAGTTAATCCATAAAGTGACAAGGGATACATCCCTAACATTAAAGAAAAACAGATAAGACTGCACCCAAATAATTTTAAGTAAGTTTTAAAAATAAAGGAACAGAGATGTTAGGTTCCAATTACAATAAATGAACTCTATGCCTAAGGTTTGGAAATAGAGAGTAGTTCTTATAATTATAAAATGTTATTATGTTTAATAGTTTGAATCAGGAATGCAATGTCTGAATGTGGATACCATTCTTATATGATAAAATGTTTTTAGAAGTTACTATAAATAATCAGTACTAAAAGGTATGAATTTAAATACCATATTTAATGTCAAATAATTGTTATGTATTAAATGTTTAATGTCAATACTAAATGTTATTGTAGTAAAATAAGGAATTATTAATGAATATTATATTAGAATAGAAGGTCAGAAAAGGGTATAAACAAACTGTATTATTAAAAACTTTGTATGTAACATCAGATAAAAATTAGGCCAAAGGGTAAATCTAACTTACATTATAATTGATAAATCCAGTCCAATAAACCAACTAAACTAATGAAATTTATGCAAGATAAACCCATCACATAGTAATATAGTGTAATTTATACTTTAAAAAAGATATTGTCAGACGATAGATAAAATTATGAGTAAAAATGCAAATGTATTAACTAAAATGTCAGAGGGGGAGTCATAGATTAATGAATTATATTTAAAAACAATAATCAATGGATAAAATTGCAAGAAGTTAAAGAAAGATAAACAATTATATCAATCTGAGAGTCAGTATAATCATAATTATAACAGATAAAATGGCTAATATTTGGAGGAGAACAGGAAATAAAAATTTAAGCCTACTTTTCCAAAATGAAAGAAATATAGCATTTTTAATAAAAAACTTTGTAAAACGATATTATTTGGTATCAAATTAAGTAAAATGAATTAAAGAAATCGATTACGTATTTAGTATTTCATAAAATTAAATAATAGCGAAAATATATTCAGTGATATAATGTACTTTTTAAAGATGTAGCGGAAGCCAAAGGAAATTGAAACAATGTATTGTGCATACTAAATTGGCTAAGAATTTCAGGAGACGAAGGAAATGAGAACAGTTAATTATTGTACGTGGTAGAGAACACTTGAACGAGGTTTTGCTCCTATTAACCTATGAAAGAAGCAGAAATGGCGTGCGGTATATAAACCTAGTTAACAGTGAAAATTTGTAAATTCATAATTTTTGACTTTAAACCTTAGAATCAGTGACCACAAACCATAACACTATTAAACTACAGTAATACCGAACAATATATGACTAAATTATTAAATTAACACAATAACCAATAATTATTACTGACGAAACGAAAAGTGTTAGTTACAACCTATTTAACCAAAGTGAAGTCAGACATTATCACACACATTTAAACAAAGTGAACTACGAAACACTGAACCAGGAACACTCAATTAACATCGGAACGAATATCCACAATTGCGGAGACGAGGAACGGTGAAAAGGCATCATTTATTGCAAGAAATATTTGTCGAGGCAACTAACGTTAACCTACGCAGTCGGCAGGCGGCCATCTTTGTCTTCCCAGAATCCTATGCGAGTTTGACCAAATGAACATCGAGTCATCACTGGTTCGAATTTTATCAAATATACACATTATATATTGTTTAATAACCTTGTAAGTTTTAAATTTAAGACTTTTAACTGTAAGTGTTATACTTTCATGGCATTACCCTTCTCTGGCTATTTATAAAATAACCGTTAAAAGAACCAAATAATTTATATACACTATTCATGTAAACTTTTTATCGACCGGCCCTGAGAGACGAGTCGATATTGTTGTTAATAATCGATTGACCATCGATATATCCGATAATTGTTAATAAATCATATAATTCTGCAAATTGGTTGAAATTTATTTATCAATTTAATAAATATAATAAAAAATAAGATAATTCAAGATCACGGACTATCCGAAAGGCGGTATTTACCAAGAAATAAGTAGAATACTGAAGGAAGAAGAAGAACCGTCTATCGACTAGTGCTGGAGATAACTATATTAACGCAGGAGTTATTCCAAAAAAGTGATACAACAACAGAAACAACCATAAAAGAATTAAAATTTTTACATAATACAATTACAAAAATTATTTATTAAATACCTACGTAAAAAAAAACGAAAACAAATATTTTTCATTAAACAAAATTTTTTAAAAATTTTATCATTATTGTATTTTATAATTATTTTGTAAGATACGTTACAATATATATATATATATATATATATATATATGTATATTGCAACAGTACACAAGATACGAAGTTCATTGAAGTGGAATACTAATGCTATATAACATTTTCTGATGGCCATAGACATGTTTTAAATTGATTTTCTTCTTTCTTTTTAAAGTAGTCATAAGTTTTGAACCAAGGTATGTCTAAAAACAGTAGGTTGTGTCAAAATGTTCACAATTTTATTCTCTTTTATATCATGTAAAATATTTGTGTGTATGTGCGCGGGTGCGCGTGTGATTTACATTTTATTTAATAACTTCGAGGAAAATTGACATTTCGTTCTGAAACTTGGACAGATTATTCTCATGGTTATAAACTACATTTTCCATCTAATCAATTCTCCACAACTGTAATTTTTATATGGGTTTTTAATGAAATCAGTCTTCTTTTATTCTCGTTATCTCCTAGAAAGTAATAAAATATGTAGATTAAATCTAGACAGGCCTTTGCAGAATCGGACAGAGTTTAAGCCTGATTTGAGTCTATCTGTGTTCTCATCTGTGACGTTGCTAGAGTTTCAACTAATCAGAAGGTCTAAAAATTATTTGAGTCGGTGCTCTGCAGAGAGCACATCCTTCAAGTTCTTTCAAAGACTCGTCACAGAAAGACATACCGGTACTTGCTGCCACGAGTTTTTCGTGACAAGACAGGTCGTTTTCCTTTAGAATTAGAAGTTGGTTCACGGTTCGAGGTCTTCGTAACCATTACCGTTTACAGAACTCAAATAATAAATAGATCATTCTAGTGATTTTTTGCGTACAGTGGAAGATTTTCCGAATTAGGGCCAAAATATCTGCCGATATATTTTGATAGTATCGCGAGAACACTTCCAGGAGCCGGATTTTGTATAAGCTCAATACACGATCTATTTTACCCAATTTTTAATCTCTGAGATTAAGTGAATTTAAATTATAAACAATAACAGTTCATATCGCAGTGTGCATGTGTGCAAAGACGAGAATTGTTAACATAAATATTTCAGAGTTAGTGAGCTTCGGTCGGTCGACGTGCAGTCGAGCAGCGATGCAAGCGAACAGCGTGTGGAGCGTCGAGAGGCTACGCAAACTGTCGGAATTCAACGAACAAGTAACATATATGTAAAACCAGCAAATAGACTTAATTATTGAAAGACAAATTTTTAATAAACAATTTTATATTATAAAGTAATAAGACAATAGTAAATTTTAATGTTTTAATTTAATAAATTTGCCTACCTCCAGATATAGACTCTGTTGTAATAATTTCAATATTACCTATCTATGCAGTTTTAATTTGTATCGTTGCAATATATAGGGTCCTTATTAGGGCAGCCAGCCTTAGCCACAGTACTGTGGTTTTACTGACGGAGACCGTTGTCAGTACTTTCCAGTCCTTCAGCACTGAAGATGGCTACTAAATGGAGTGGTTGAAACATTTGCAGTTTACAACATAGGAGCACGGCCTTATAGTCCGGAAAGTATGTATAATAAACAATTGACGCCGGGCGTAAAAGCTTAACGAAACAATTAAACACTCTTTAGTTTCTACCTTGTGGTCAATTTTACTTCTCATAATTTCTGTGACTGAGTTTGTTAGTATTTAGACTGTCATCCGAGTTCTTCAGTTATTTGGATGCACGGGGTTTTTGGTCCACACTTTCCTTGTACGTTCTTTTCAATTACGTTAAAGAGAAGGATTAAAGTATATATTATTTAAGGCCCACAGGTGGCAAAAGGAGTGGAATATCATTTAACTGAAATTACGACTTTGCAGAAAGTGCATCATAAGACGGGAAAGCACAACGTGTAATGTGGGTACAGTGGTCACAATGATGGTAGTAGTACACGTTTTATTTAAGGGCACTCGTAACCGGCAAATCGACCAAAATATCGTTTTTTTTTTTGTATTACAAAAGTCTTCATTATTTTCTGATTAATTTGATACTAAATTTGTGTGAATACGCCTAATAATAAATGTTTTATGATTTAAAAAAATTGAGATCGTAGGAAAAGCTCTCTCAAAGTGCTGATAAAGTTACACTTTTTTACAAATGTGTAACTCTCTTAAATCGTAGAGACATGGAGTTTTTACCATTGAAATTTCAATAAACGTTCACTACTAATGTCCGTAATGAAGCTTATATTTGCTGATCTGAGTCATCCTAATTTGTTTAAAAAATGTCTTCATTGTAGGACACAGAATGCAAAAGATTCGCTGAACCATTTTATTTGGAACAGTTAGATGAAAAATATATTTGTTGGACTGGATACTTTGGTTTTGGGTTTACATGATGCTGTGTTGACCTTCATTGAAGGTAATATAAGTAAGTGTCAAGTTTTACAAAAAATAGGGATCAAAATAGGATCAAATAAGGTTAGGGTAATGAAAAAAATTGACTTGCAAAGAATCCTTTGAGACAGAGTCAACAGTAGATGAGTTAATAGAAAAGGTTAGACAGTTAATTAGAAATTTGAAGAGAAAACTAGAGGACCAAGTAGACGTACATGAAACCTCGTGTATGGAGCTGAACTATTTTAAATCAGGGAAAACAATAAAAATCTGTTTTAAAAACTTTAATTGTGTTTTTCTGAAAATCTATTTTTTTAGTTAAATGACCTATTATTTCAGAAACCATGTAAATTATCAAGCTGAATTTTTTTGTGGTTATTGGTTTAATAAGAGATGTAACTACACAATTTTTTAATATACAAATTCACCGAAAAATAAAAACGAAAACAATTATAAGTATGCTTTTTGTACGCAAATTTTTAGAGCAAAACTTAAAAAATTATAAAAAATCAGAAAATTGAGATATCTTCATAAATGTAATAGTCTATAAGCTGCTTACCTGTGTGCTAAAACTTCAGACTTGTATCTTTTATAGGTTCTGAGATAATTAGTCTCAAAGTTGATGAATTTAACATGGTAAGCATAGCCGGTTACGAGTGCCCTTAAGGAAAAAAACCAACAAGACAGTTAATTTAAGAGACAAGCGTTAGCCAAAGTACAGTAATGTGTATTTTTTGTTCTACCTTAAAAAATTTCATAATTTACACGAGGGCGACAAAAACCGTCAACAATTTTGTGCCGATTTTGTGGATTACGTCAATATTCTTCAGTGATCAAGCAATTTTTACTTAAAACGTCACTTCAGTAAACATTAATCTCGCTTTTGGTTGGACAGTAGTCCTCATTGGATGAAGGATAGTCCCATGTAAAATGATCCTCGGGTCACGGTATGGGCTGCTGGAATAGGTAAAGAGCTGTTGATCAGTCCTTAATTGTTTGATAATAATGTAAAAAACAGGTGACATATGATACGTATCTTAATTGAGTTTATAGCTGATGTTCCAATAGAAACGAGTCGCCCATGTTTTTGAGCCCATACATCTCACTCATTTTCGAGATCTTCTACATTGTAAGTTTTCCAACAAGCTGATCAGACACTGAGGCCTTTAAATTTCTTCCTTTGGGGCAATTTAAAATATATTGCGTATCAAATTCGTTCTAAAAATTTTGACGAACTTAAAGAACGAATAATTTTTGGATGCCATATCGTTTCACAAGAAACGCTCCAACGTGTTTAAGAATCGTGGCGGTATAGGATTGAAAAGAGCTTACAGGATGGACGAAGAGATCGAATACTCCATTAAGATACAAACAACGTATATATGGATAAAATAACTCGGTAAGTTGTTTGATTTCAAACAATTGTAAAAAATAAAGAAACAAATAAAAATATATTAGGTTAGGTTAGGTTAGGTGCATATCTAAAAATGCGAAAATAAGGCATTACAATACAGTAGTGAAGCCAGAATGCCTATATGCAAGTGAATGTCTAGCATTGAATTATAATTTAGATAAACTAGAAATATTGGAAAGACGAATTATTAAGAAAATATTAGGCCCACGAAAAACTTCAGAAGGTTGGAAATTAAGAAGTAGTGATGAAATATATCAAAGTATAGAAAATATAACAGAAACGATGAGAAAAAGAAGACTATTATTTTTTGGACATTTATATAGAAAGAACGATAATAGGTTAACAAAGCAGATCTTCAGATATCTGTGGGGGAAGAAGTCAACATCAAGTTGGATTAAAGAAGTCCAAAAGGATTTAGAAAAAAATAATATACATGCAGACGAAGCAATTGAAAGAGAAGTTTTTCGGGCAAAAGTGTTAAAAATGGAAAGAGTCCAGGGTAGGAGAGAGAAAAACGCAGATTCAAAGTGGACTGAAGACAGGAAGAAGAGATACAGTGAAAAGATGAAAGAATATTGAAGAAAAAGAAAAAACAAAGAATAAAGAATTGAAACTGGCATGTGCTCCTTAGATTGCCGATAAAAAAAAATATATGTTAGACCCTACTCATGCTTTACAAATTATTTGGACCACTGGTTACGAATATTCTTATTGTGCGCGACTTTTGTCTGCCCCCCCCTCACACACACACACACACACACACACACACACACACACACACACACACACACACACACACACACACACACACACACACACACACACACACACACACACACAGAGCGCACCCACGCGCGTGTGACAACTTTTGTTTCAATTATTGTTACAATTGTCACAATATAATGTGATTTTTTGCAGATGTATTTTGTTTACTTTATAGTGCGCAAGTTTTAAAGCTTGCTCTGATGATGCATGACCTACGTGTGAAACGTCCAGAAGACAAAGTAAATAAAATACTCTTATGGAATTTAGTTTTATAAATTATACAATTAATAAAATAAATTATGGAAGACGCCGAAAATTAAGGGACATGCGTGCGAGCGGCCATTGTATTATAGGTCTATATAAACACACAGAGACACGGACGTGTATTCGAGTGTAACTGTTGATGTGCATACACGAGGGTGAGTGAATTTTTGATTGTTTAATCCGTATATCCACTGTTCGTTATAAAGTTACTAGCTGTTACCCGCGCCTTCGCACGCGAATATTTGACTTTTAGTAAGTATTTCAATATAATTTTTATTGTCTATGTCTATATGGCGTTCTGTCAGCTCGTATAACAATTTTGTACCCATTAGTCAAATTCTCTCGAAAGCTGTTTTTAACACTTGTACTAAATTATTATGTTGGTCCAACAGCCTTTCGAGATTTAAAAGTACCCGTTTATAAAGTCTTTGAGATATTTATACAGTACCAGCTAAATCAAAAACGCTAAATTCTTTATTTTAAGTGTTACTGTGTTAGAAGCATTGTATAACACATTAAACGTTATGTTTTCCTCAAACATGGCTTTTATTTATTTCAGCAGTAAACAAAAACCAAAAACCATTGTCACCTAACCTCACCAATGAAAACTACACGTATTTTCTCTTTGCATTAAGTAATAGGACAATTTACAATTAGTACACTTCTTCTTTTCCACATCGTAATATTTCGATGCAATCGCATATTATATAAAACATCGACAATGTACTGCAGGAATGGATAAATGTACAGTTCCGATGCCGCTAAATAGCTTTTGTTTATTTACTTGTTACTATGGTAATTAATTCTGGTCTCCATGGTGTTGTTGATATCTTTATTAGTAGTAGTCAATATATTTCATTACTTAATCATTGCATCATAAGAAATACGTATAAACATAAATTTTATAATCGTTTAAGAAAATTACAAAATATATAGACGTATCTGTATACAAAATTACAAAATATATCGATACAATCGCATATTAAAAACATTAAAAACTGCAGGAACGGATAAAGGTACAGTTCCGATGCAGCTAAATATCATTTGTTTTTTACTTGTTACTATGGTAATTAATTCTGGTCTCCATGGACTTGTTGACATCTTTATACGCTTCAACGAAAAGGGATAATTAAAAGGGCCTAAATCGTGCGAACGGGGCAAAATATCAAATTCCAAGTTAGACAATGTTTTCGCCTTGTGTCAAGAAGGTTACCTGTGCAAAATTTGGTTGCAATCGGTGTAACGATATAGATTTGTATTCAGTTCACATAAATCCTCAGACTTTGAGTTATATATATATTTGTGAGCTGAAACTGCTTCACATTAATTAAGTAGGCCTATATTCAGCAACATATCGTTTATTGATAGATTGTTTTTTCTTCATAATAGAAGAAAACCATTATAAAAACGTTCTGGGGGATCCTATTTTCAAACGTCGCAACACGCCGGATAATGAGACCAGACCAGTTATTCAAGCAGTTGTTTTTCTGTTTGGCTCGGTTTCCCTTATTTTTATTCAGTTTCCGTACGGTTTAAGAGGCAAGAACGCGTTGACACGTGCTCGCTATAAACACAATATGCGTGCTCGCGCTGCACTCTTACTCCGCCCCGCCAGTCACCGCTCGCTTATTAAATAGCTTCAGCTGATAACGTGGTGCTGAAAACCTTTGTACACGCCCGCCTTCTTACTGTTACGTATTATACACAACATCATGTTGTTTTATTAATTATTATTAGGTAACGTGATTAAATAATTAGCATCATCATCATCATCATCATCAACTTCTACTTCTTACTACTTCATATTTTAGGCAATGTAACTCTTCCGCCTTCGATGCGATGCGATGCGTCAGGTAGTGGGGCGTTTGTGCATCCATGGCGAATTGCAGCTTCTGGAACGTGCCCGATGGCTGCCAGATGATAACAATGCTGGACTTTCTGTCACACAGGTTCCTAAAAACTAGGAAGGACACGCCAACGCGGTTAACCGCAGAGGCACCGAAATTTTAAAACACTTTTATTATATGTAGGTTTCAGGTCATGGTAGCACTGTCACTGGTGGCGAGGTGAATGGCAGATGCCGCACGCGCCCGGCCCAGTAGGCAGAACCCAGAGTAGGCAGGGGGTGGTGGCTCAGACGTACTAATGATCCTCAGGAAGGGGAAGGACGAGGTCGCTGCAGAAGCAAAGAGAGTTTCGGCGAGCGACCGGACAAAGTCGGCAAGAGTAGGAACCCGAAAGCCTCCACGAATAACAGTATTCCTCACAAACCATGGAGACGCCGACAAGGAACGGAGGGTACGGGACTGGAAAGCTTCCAGCCTACACTTGTTAGTGGTCGACAAAAGCGACCACCATGCGGGTGCATTCATTCCTTCAGCCTGACGTCCTGTATATAAGGGTGCAAGCCTCGTATTGCTCCCTCGCACAGTAGGATAACAGTCGGCGTCAAAAGAATCAATTAATTGTTATCAGCCGTAATTAATTTTTTATGTCGCATCAGTGTATACTATTTCCGTTCTTAGTTCAATCCTCATGTAAACAAACCCACGTGGCAAATCTGAAACGATGTTGGTCACGGGAGTTGACACTGTTCACACAATAATGTATTACGCGCATGTGCAGCATGTCATGTGACAGTTATATTTCCACTTAAATCGGGGCACGTCGTTTTAAGACTTCGTCCTTATAAATGTGTTCTGAATTAATATGGAGCCAGTTGAAAGGATATGTTGCCCGTCACAACACAACATATATAAGTTGACTGATATAAAACAATTGATAGAGAATGAGTAAACGAACAACAGCGGACAAGTGGCGACATTGTATCGAGCATATAATCAAGGAAGAATGTAGGTTCTGGGAACTGGCCCACATCACCGACGTCGTTGTGGACATTATTATCAATAATAACGGTGATTCAAGTGATGATACAAGTCCCGACACAGATTTGGAAGGAATTGAATTATTCTCTGACAGAAACCGATAATATACAGCATAGTGGTAATTATCACAACTTCCATTGTCGTTTTAAATAAACTCTACTTTTTTGTATTGTTGCGATTTTTAAAGGTTTAATAAAAAAAAATCATTAACTGGTGTTATAAAATATTTTACTGTCGGTCTGACAGTCACACAAATTTTACTTTGGTCAGGACAAATTATTACAATTTACATGTGTTTATACAGTATCACTATTAATGTACCCTGTCTGCACTCCTTCTGTCAGAGTGTCACGCCTTTAATTCAAGCAGCAAATAGTGTTTCAGATGTATCACGCCTGTTTGTTTACATCAGGATTGAACTAAGAACGGCAATAGTATAGTTAAGTTGTTGACGTGTTTCTGTACATCATCAAACAATGGCTATACCGACAGCAGAATGGTGACGACCTTTGCGACGGGTCGGCTCCTTTGAAGATGATACACTGCGGCTGATGAATACTAATTGTGATGAAATACTGTGGCTGATGAAAATCGATTCATAGAATTTCGTAGGACACGAAGATGAAATTAAATAGTAATATGATTAATGTATTATTAAGAAACATATCATTATATTGAAATTATATAAAATATCATGGTTATTTTATATGACTGATATGTGTTATATTGTGTGTCGTAGTTATCTTTCAAATTTGATCTTCACAGTTTCCATGTACACAGCCAATTTGTTTTAAATAAATTGCTTTTAATTGGATAAACTACGTGTAACTATTAGCATACGCCCTGAATGTGTCTAATCCGCGGTTAAATTAAAAAAAAGGGAAGAAGGCAACGAGTAATGACTGTAAGAAACTCTTAATGCTATGCAGCTGATTAGTAAGTGAATCGCGGCTTCGGCTCCCTCGCAACATTCTACGCTCCATTTAACACTCACAGGCCTTAAATAATTTATCACGGTATAAATAAATCTACAGCTAAGAGCTCCTCCGTTTACTCCATGCATTTAAAAGCGAATTAATGTCTACTTGATGCTACTGCAAAAGAAGAAAAAATATCGTCAAGCTGAAGCATCGCGAAAAACGCAACCTTTAGTCTACAAAATTAATTTAAAACAAATTTGTCGTTTCTCAGTAACACGCTGTGATTAGAATTAAGTTTGCAAGTGGGACTCTAAGTAAGCGTCTGCTCTATTCGATATTAAAATGTGAAAGAAGAAGGATATTCATACTTACCTTATTGTACGAGTGGAAAAATAACCACTGAAGTTAGAGTGTTAAAATTAAAAAAGTGAGTGGTACAAAATAATAATGTGGAAGAAAGAGAAAATGGGTACAGGACATCGTTAGAAAGCGAACGATTAAGGAAAACAAATAATGAGTACCGGTACTTTTAACTCTCACAAAAATGGTAAATTCCAGTCGTTTAATTTCATGGAAAACTGAACTGTACTTTTTAGTTGCATTTTAGGTTTGAAAATAAATAAATGACACACATTACAAATAAATAAATTATCGGTGGCTTTAGAAAAATAATAACTTCGATTAATGCGATTCTTAAAATTATTATTAATTGATGGCGCTATATAGGCTACTCATTACAGATTATAAGGTTTCGGACATTAGCCATTGTCATAATTTTAACTCATGATGGCTATTGTTTGAAACCTTATAATTTGTAATGAACTTCGTTCGATTAGTTTTAACTCACAAAAGACTCATATTATTATCGGATCTCTCTATGACCTGTAGGGTTTATTTCAAGTCATAATGAAAAATTAATTTTTGCCGACCATACGGTATAGGCTACCTTGATAAAAAGACACGATTCAATTTACCTAAAGTATTTGTAAACATTTCAAACTACCACACTCCATAAAACCACTCCACTACCACACTAACTATTCAAAATTTTATTTTCTATACGTTATAATTATTAGAGAAGGAAGAGCAATAATATAAAATACGTTTACATTCATTAGACAGAATCTCTAAGATAATCTGACCTCCCACTATAAATTCAATATTTAAATCGACAGAGAATAATGTGGCACGTTCAAAACAACGAAATGTAAACACGCGTTGGTTTTTTTTTAATTCTGGAAAAAGCTTTAATAAAAACGAATAGATGATAGGCCTACTGAAAATAGGTTCTCATTGTGTGTATTAAATTAGAAGCAACAAGTAATTTAATAAATAAAAAAACATTTTTAATAATTAATAAAAATAATATAAACATCGGGTACAAATCAAAGGGGTTTGATTACAAAGCGCATCTCGTAGCAACAATGTAACTAACGTTTTGTACACAAAGGTTTTATCGCTTTAGTCCAGCCTCGTGGGCGTATGTGAAAGTGCCATGTAAAGCTGTTTCCTTATATGTTATAAGTTACTGTCCCAATAACCGTACCCGCACTCGTTTTTGATATTTTGATTATGCGATTATTGGCATCCATATGTAGTGAATATCGCATATAATTTTAGTTGGATGATAGAAATCGTGAAAATTTATTTGTGTATGTTATAAAATAGTTTGTTGACGACTGCAATTGTGTTTCATTGTCATATTTTTTTTTAAGAAAAATGTTCGAAAAAATAGTAAATGTTCGAAGTTTCTAGCAGTAACTCCAGTGTGTGCCTGTGACGGCAAAAGTTGGCGTTGTTAGGTTAACATGCAAACTAAAATTTCACACGGAAACCAATAAGCCTTTAAAATCATACTCGCTTTTTATGAAATAACGTAAAAAAAAACTCGAAGTAAGGCAGTGTGGCCCAAGGGCAACCGCTTGGCTATTACTATCTATGTCTCCCTTTTTATGGCAGAACTCGTTTTTCATTAATATTCGGTTTTTATGAAGACCACTAGAAAAACAACCTACCCGAAGGAAGGCGGGATGCTGTCTCCATTTCTTTTTTTTGTATTTCGCATAAAATTTGCTTCCAGTGAAGTTTACGAGATGAATATGAATAACATAAAAGAATATAGAGCACCTAACGAATAACAATTCTTGTTTTCATTTGTTAGTACATTATTTTTTTGTTTTGTTTTAATCTAACTATTCAGAAATAATTGTATTTTTCACTTTATTCTGTTGTTCTTTTTGTTAAAAATACTTTATTTTCTTTGATTTTAATCTTCCTCTGTTTTTAGTCATTGTGTGGACACATTAAAATATCATATTTTTCCCAGCCATGGCTTTTGTTCTTTTAAACAGTAAGCTAATAACAAAAAAACCATTATTACCTAATCTCACAAATGAAAACAACACGTAGTTTTACTTTACATTAAGAAATAGAATAATTTACAATTAGTACAAATATTCTTCTTCACATCGTAGTATATCGATACAATCGCATATTCAAAACATCGAAAATGTAGTGCGAGTAAGGATATTGGGACACTTCCTATGTTATTACAATATAACTGGGTTGTATATTATTTTAAAGAGAATTGTCTGTATAGTCATGTTTATATTTTACTGTTACAACTTATTAATGGATTTCCTTCCACTGTCTGTATATCAACTTCTTCTTCTGGAGCTCTATATCTATATTCTAGGCCGGGATGATCCTTGGCTTCCGCCACCACTTGCCTCCAGTTCTCTCTCTCTGTTGCAACATTCCTCCAGTTTTGTACGCTCATTCGTCTTAAGTCTTCCTCCACCTCATGTATAGTCGTCCGATAAATTAATAAAAGTTAGAGCGAAAATGTGACACGTCATCGGTATCAATACACACGTTAATGTGACACAGGTCCTCTTGCGTCAAGCAAAACTTACACATTATACATTCTATCGAAACAAAACTTCATTCTTTATATAAATGACTGAATTGTAATTTAAAATTATTAATTAACGGGATGACGATATTAAATCAGTTTTTTTAAATTGGCGTCATGCCTTTTTTAAATTACTTCGTATACGGTTTACAACTTCGTTACGGAGGAGGAGGAGGGGAGGAGGAGGGGAGGAGGAGGCAAATAGAAGGAGAAGGAGTAGCAGCAGCAGCAGCAGCAGCAGCAGCAGCAGCAGCAGCAGCAGCAGAAGAAGAAGAAGAAGAAGAAGAAGAAGAAGAAGAAGAAGAAGAAGAAGAAGTGGAAGAAGAAGAACAATTCTTTTTAACACGTCTATAAAAGGAATACACATTATTTTTCCTAATTCATCCACTACGATCTATTCACCGGAGATAATAACAGTCATTAAGTTGATAAAAGTGTTGAGGCTACTTGAAATGAAAATAGTGAGAAAGATATACGGCCCCAAAGGAGAGTGGCGATGGCTTCGAAATACTGAAATTGATGAAATATTACAACGGGAAGATGTAGCGTGCTTCATAAAGAAGGGGAAGGTTGGCTGGGACATGTGGAAATAATGCCACAGGAGAGACTGCCCAAGCAAGTGCTAAATGGAAATATGGAAGGATCAAAAAGAAGGGGCAGACCCAGAAGGTGGTGTATACATGAGGTGGAGGAAGACTTAAGAAGAATGGGCGTACAAAAGTGGAGGAACGTTGCAACAGAGAGAGAGAGAGAGAGAGAGAGTGAGAGAGAGAGAGAGAGAGAGTGAGAGAGAGAGAAGCCAATGGGTCATTCCGGCCTGTAGAGCTCCGAAAGAGGAAGAAGAAGAAGAAGAAGAAGAAGAAGAAGAAGAAGAAGAAGAAGAAGAAGAAGAAGAATTTGATAAATATGAAAAATCACAATAAAATTGAGCAGTTTCAATAGTTATAGCGCAATCTAATATCTGCAAAACAATTGACAGAACTGACTGTCCTAACTGCAGCGCGTTGTATTTATGGAGGTAATGTAAAGAATTACACGGTAGCTGTGAAAGCACTAGATTCGGTTAACTGAACTTTCTCCAGCATATGGAACCTTCATGACTAATCACGGTGCCATTAGAAGGTTCCGGAGATCAACGCGGTGCGTGATTGTCCGATGACTAATTTGTTGAACAACTGCATCAGACAGCGTAGTGTCACCGGCCGACATTTAGTCATAACACGTTTGTTACTGCTTCATTATTCAAACCGTTGGTACCAAAGCAACTTTTATGAGTCGTAATTAATATTTAATCTCATATCGATGTTGAGTTGACCAAACAACGGTTAACTGACAGCAGAATAACGACAAAACGACGAGTCGGCTCCAGTGAATGTGATAAGCTGCGGTTGATGTTGCCTATAATGATTGTGGTAATATCGCGTCAATGTGGACTCAAAACAGTAATATAATCTTACTAAAGGAGGAATTTCATTGGTGTACAGAGACAGTATCCGGAAGTACCGCACTTTTAAGAATACACTGTTACATCAAAGGCTTCCGACTGTAATCCTTTTGGCCGAGGCAGTCTTAACACGCGCCTTTAATATTGTTTTAAGTATTTATTTATAATACATTTTTAAATCGTAAATAAATTTTAACCTTCAGATTTTAAATCACAGAATTACGATCGCATTCTTGCATAATTTGTTATAACTTAGTATTATTGTGTATAAATTAATTGTTTAATTAATATTATTTTTCACGCTAAAGCTCAGCCCGTTCAGTAAGAACAGAAATATTAACAGCTCTAAGAATGCGTGCATCGTGCAGAGATTGTGTGTGAAACTAAACTGACTAATAAAATGCCTAACAAGTTAGAATAAAAATAGAATACTACTAAACCGTGGGCGTATGTAACGTGGACTCTCTCTCTCTCTCTCTCTCTCTCTCTGTCACACACACGTGCGCGCGCGTGATAGCTTGACAAATAGTTCAGTGTTTACACTCCATACACATATAGGAGACGAGTTATTGGCCGTCGCTGTCTCTTACATCATGGTAGTTTAATAAACCCAAACTAATTTTCTTCCCGATCTTCCCGTCCCACCCACATACTCCTCCCTTCTTCTCTTCTCATGCCGCTCTTTCTGTGTTACATTTTTTTATTTTTCTTTGTCACATTTTATTTTTCTTCCAAGTAATTTTGTACTGTTCTTTAAGTGTACTGAGAAGTCAATAATTCTCTCTGCCCTGTCCTCCCCTCTCCCCCCACGAGTGTATGTGTGTGTGTGTGGTTTATTTTTCCTTCTGCTTACAAAAGAACTAGAACTCCGCACTCGAAGAAGACGCTGAAAAATATTGTTTTTTCTTTGTTTGTATTCCTTCGTTGCTGTTGACTGTTTCTGTACGGGCGCAGCGTACTGAGTGTCATTTTAGAAACGTAGTAACTTTTTTTATTTGTCGAAAAAAGTGGTACGAGGGAAAATAGGGTTGTCGTTGTTCGAAGGGAAGGTGGAGGAGGATGTGCTTCTGTTGTGAATAGTAGGAGATGACTGCAGATATGTACTGTATTCTACCGCTGCTCCCAGACTTTATCATTACACGTACTCACGCTCTCTCTCTCTCTCTCTCTCTCTCTCTCAAAAACACACACACACACACACACACACACACACACACACACACACACACACACACACACACACACACACACACACACACACACACACACACACACACACACACACACACACACACACACACACACACACACACACACACACACACACACACACACACACACACACACACACACATTTGTTTTGGTGAGATAGCATGCAGGTAAATCTTTAAATTCTGAACGTGTTGTACTAATACACTCTATTTTTATTTCTGTTTTTACTTTCATCAAATCGATGAGGAAATAATCATGTTATCAACATGTATTTGTAAAGGTACAGCCATTTAATAAGAAAATAATTTTAGGTTTAAAATACACTGTAGTGCACTTATCTACTTCACGGAAATGAACAATTCCGTTTCGATAAAACGTTTAGCCTCTTGGCCTATACAAAAGTAGGCGTAACATGAATTTTCTTGGTAGTTTTATTTTTGTTTTCTTGGTACGTGTAGTTTTATTTTCTTGTCAGTCTTGTACACAGGACTGTTAGAAACACTGTACACTCCATACGCGTATGCTTCATTTGGATACACGCGAAGTCGTTTACCAGCGGCCTCACTTTTCTTGTACTTGAACTACATTTGGTACAACTAAGGTGCGGGATTAATTAACCTTTTTCGGGTTTTTTGATGAATTTTTTGGCGCAACTAATGTCTGCCCGTTTTCGGCTTAGGTTTATTTTGAGTCTAACTATTTTAAGAAAAAATACACTTTTACTTTTGGCGTCGCAGCCCTATGTGAGTCTCGCTCCCCTCCCTCTCCCTGCACGACACGTTGCCATGGATCACGGGTCCTAGCCAACGTCGCCCAATTTCGAGTACCCAACTTTTTCAGATCATCCTCAACCTTATTTAAACCCCTTAGTTTTGGCCTCCTCCATGCATGCCCCATCACGACATGCGGGCAATGTTGTTCGGCTTCGGTGATTTTATTAACTGACTCGGTTGGCGGTAGCTATTTGTGTATTCCATATAGTCCTATTTCAGTATTAAGACAGCTTCACCGTAGGTCACTCTCGTATATAGCTCCAAAAATACTCAATAAAATCTTCTTTCGAACACGCTTAGCTGGTCGTCATCATTTTTTTAAACATTGTCTAGGTCTCAGAGACATAGGCTAAGTTAAATAGTTATACCAGGGACTTGTAGGCCTACGTAACAAGATTTATGTAGTTGTTAACAGTGCCGGATTTAAGCATAGGCTACTTAGGCTGTAGCCTAGGGGCCCGTACCACAAAGAAAAACAAAAAAAGAACAGTCAACTTGCATAAAGATTATTTGGTCCTGTTTCAGAGAACAGTCTTATTATTATTAGAGGAAAGGTGGTACTATGAGTTACGTATAGGGTAGAGTGGGGCAAGAGGGCGCACATAAATTTTAAATTCATTTCAATCCGCACTCATTGCACTGAGACTCATTATATTTTGAGAAAATATGAATCCCTTAAGGTTCGATTAACACCCCCTTTTTATAATTTCAACTACTGCAACTCATATAAATGAATATATTTTTCCTACATTAGTACTCTGTTTAGGATCTTTTGAGTGTAATAAAAACAAGTGCAATCTTCCATTATTATTTTCATAGATACCAGAATGCCATGGTACATTGAGAAACCTTGAAACCTTTAAATTGTTTAACATAGTATTGAACATTTACGAAAACGGTGAATCCCAATTTTAGTTTGTATGCTTAACAATGATTTTATTTGGAGTTCGGTAAGATATATTTTTCAAAATTTTCCGAAAAAAATTTCCCTCTCCCGCGGGGGGAGGGACGCGGGTCCCCCGTTTTACTGGGGAGGTATTCCATACTCCAGACCTCCCCGGTAGTTGGGATGCCCGCACCACATGTTCAGTCTAGGGGTCCACTAACTCTAAATCTGGCCCTGGTTGTTAGTAACACATGCATACAGACTTCCGTAACTCCTAAAAGTTTACTTTTAAAGTGATATAAAACACCATAGTAAGAACATTAAAATTTGTGTTTTTTCTAAGACGTTTAAGTTAATGGATTGATATGTGGTCGAGATTGTTATTACTGTTTTATTTATTATATATACGATTTGTTGTTTCATTTATTGTTATATATTGTTTGTCGTTGCATATGTTATTACGTGTTATATTTATTATTATATATACGCTTAATATGTTATTAATTAATAATTGTATATCTGAATGATGTGTATTTATAATGTTTGTGTTGTGCGGGGAAAATATTTATCATTTTATTTTGCATTATTGCTGGTATTTAAACAAATATCTAATGTAGTTTTTAAATCGTACCAGTTCCTGTGTATTTTGTTGCAATGTTTGTCTGCACTAAGTAAATTCTAGTTTAAAATGTTTTACTGCATCTGTGTGAGAATTTCTGTTTGATTTACAAATTCATTTTTATAATTTTGTGGTCGCTAATGGCCGATGCTGTTGCAGCGACCTCATAAATAAATATTAAAAAAAAAACACCATAATAAGCCCTTTTGCTACTATTATGTTGTCTAATTCCTCCGATACATCGTTGCCCCGAGTTACTAAGGATCCCAAATGCGTAAAATTTGCTACGCGGGAAAATATCCTACGGAGTTTTATGTTTCATTGAGAATATCGCAAAAACAACTATGATATATATCGGTAAACAAACTTCAACACACCCTACCGTCGTATCACAGCTGTCCTTTGTCGTAATTCAAAGCGGTTGTCACCTACTTCAGGTAATTTATGTGTTTCCTGATAACACGGACACTACGATTTTCGCTAGTTACATTACGTGTACCTACGTGCGTACACTAGTGAGCTACGTATAAATATCCTTCGCAAAATGGAATTACATTCGTTGAAACGAGGTTACGGAGAATTTATTATGACGTAACGGATGAATTAATTAAATCTTTGGCCATTCCCATCCCGTGATGACAGGTGCTTAATCTTTGTGCTTTATAGCGTGTAGTAGTGTCTACAAGTTTCAAATGTAGGAAACTTAATACGGTGCTTGTTTTCAGTACGACTAGACAGGTAAAGTTTATATTCAATAATCTCGCGCTTGTTTCCGGAGCTCGAGACGTGCCTTTTATGTACCACCGATGCATCGTGTATCTATGAAACCACTTCAGTTGGTTTTTGTATTGACCTGTCTATAATAGATATTTTCGTGGTTAAGCAGCTAGCCACATTAATGTAATAAAATATATACGGAAAAGAAGTACTTTCTGTAAGTAACTTATACAAGTTTTCCCACTTCTTCCGATGCAACCGAGTAAATTGTTGCGAAAGTCTACATATACGTGGCACGTTACAAATACCAACGAATATTTCTACGCTCGTGCAGAGAAGGTGGGGTATATAGTAACCTACCAGACTGACGCACATTGAATTACGAGGTTTGTCTAAATTGTAATTACTTTAGACTTGCTGGAAATCGCCAACTGTTAATGCCTTTAGCTGGTCCGTCACAATCTTTTGAACTTCCCCCACGCTTTTAAAATGCGGCCCCAAAGCATACTGTTAAACCAAGTTTTAATTGTAATGAAGTGGGTCTCCGGTAGTGGACAAAAATCACCACATCTAACATTCATTTTGAAATCGGTCCCGGTTTCAATACATCATAGAAGCGATTTTTTTCTGTTGTTTTGTGCGGATTTCTTTCTGGTGATTTTAAGTGGAAACGTTAACTCGATTACCAATTTCGAAAGTCTAGAGCTTTGACAGGTTTTCAAGTATTTGGGTCACCGCACTTATTTTTGAAGATTGGTTTAGAAATCATTTCGTACCGGAAATAAAAAATTAGTTCGTATAAAAATCTGGCGGGAAAAGCACTTTTGTTTTCAGATAATTCACTCGGACGTACAGCAGCTGTTTTAGAAAACGAGCGTGATTTCGCAATGAAACTTTTGCTGGCAAGTACTATTTTCTATACTAAGGAACTGGATCAAGGGATAATTACAACATTTAAGGCCTATTCTTACGAAGAAACGTTTGATAAAATTTTGAATAAAAAGGACGCGGATTCCACAGTATGCGGTTATGCTTGCTGGCTAAAGTTTTATATAATTTTCTCAAGTGAAATGATATCTGAATGAAACTATAGCAGCGTTGTGGAATGAAGTTAGAAAAATTAATTTAGTCGCATCCTGTTAGAGCTTGCCAGGCTGTTAGTCCGTGGACCAAAATGTCCACGATTAGTGTCAGATCCATGACGGACATCTTGTGATTGCCACGAAAACAGAGATCTCAAACGCCCGAACAACGAGACTACGAACCCGAAATCTACGGCTACGAGCAACGAGTCTGATAATACCGGCCGTGAAAACTTACGTATGTTAATACCATACTGGAAAAATATTTGGCCAGAATGCGTTCAAGTTTAAAGTTAATCGATAATCATCATCATCATCATCATCATCATCATCATCATCATCATCATCATCATCATCATCATCATCATCATCATCATCATCATCATCATCATCATCATCATCATCATCAAGGTTTAAACCAAGAATGGTTTGTTCCAGTCTCAAAGTGGCAAATATTACAGCTGGTCACTCCAGCGCTTCCTCGGACGTCCCACACCTCTCCGTCCCCTCGGCTTATAGTTCCATAATTGTTTGGGGATGCGGCAGTCATCCATTCGGCAAAGATGTTCCCACCAATTCAGCCGATACTGGGCGATCATCTCGAGTATATTCAGTTCCTGCCGTATATCTGTGTTTCTTCTATGATCATCGAGAGTATACCCTGCTACGTGCCTGAGAAATCTCATTTCAGCCGCTTGGAAATGACTTAACTGGCCTGGCCTTTCGTTAAAGTCCAATTCTCAGACCGATAAAGAAGTGTGCGAAGGGCCATCACCTTGTAGAATTTTAGGCGTGTTCCTTTACTTGCTGACTTAAGGGTTTGGCTAATGGTCCCGCACATAAGGTTGAATTCATGCAACTTATTCACAACGTCGTTGTTTGTATTTTAAGACACACTGTAGCTAAGCTATTCAAAATTGCTGACTTATTCCAGGGTTTACAGTGATGAAATTTTAATCACAGCTGTCTGTTGAAAATTCTACACTTTGTAGAATTTTAGGCGTGTTCCTTTACTTGCTGACTTAAGGGTTCGGCTGATGGTCCCGCACATAAGGTTGAACTTATGCAACTTGTTCACCACGTCGTTGCTTGCATTATAAGACACTGTAGCCCAGGTATTCAAAACTGCTAACTTGTTCCAGGACAGTACCGTCTATAACAATTTTTTCCCGTACGGGATCAGTTCCACAAAAAGCCATCACCTTGGTTTTAATTGTGGATATCTGCAATCCAGAGTCTTTGCAGATTCCATTTAACAAATGTATACCCAGTTAATCGATAACCCAAGATAAAATTATTTCGATTATAAATATTGCAAAAACTGTGTTAGTGACTCCGACATTCAGAAGTCAATTTCCAAATGAAGACGAATACTATAAGGCTGTGTGAAAATTCCAGAACAAAGACAATGTCAAGTGTCCGTAAATGAAAACCAAACACACTTGATCTGCTAAACTAAGAAAAGTAATAGAAAAAATAATAAAAATACTGGAATATTCCATCAGCAAGAATAATTAGAGAACCGCTCGTGGGAACCTACGTGTCAGGATCTTTGGTGTTACATGTGTGGAAATCTTGGAGCCAAAACACATATCATTTCTTACCTTCCTAACTACCAATCAACAATTTATTGAAAAATTGATGTATAGGCCTAAGCCAAAAGGTGAGGAAAGAGTTGATAAATAATAGTTACAGAAGGATGGAAGCGGAGTTCATGAAGATAATTCAAGGGTGAAGAAATGAGTTGGGCGTGTGTTCAAAGTTCAAAGTGGCATCAGTCTGGACGACACAACAAAGCATAAGAATGACTATTTTAAATATTCAAAATTTTCAAAATGCGTAACCTCGTGTAGAAATAAACAAATAAGTACAATGTAATACTAATATCATACATAGGCCTATCAGATATTTAAGAAATACAAATACTCGTGTAGAATAACAATGTAATAAAAAAATAAAAATAAGAGAAGTATATTATGAAAAAATAAACAACATTATTTAAAACTATTTTATGTAATTTTAAAATCAATGTCATAATTGTTGCTTTCATATATATTAAAATATTAACTTTAATAATTCCTTTTAGCAATATAAAAAGAAATTTTTATTAGAATACAAACCGTTTTAGGTCAGTTTTATAATAAGCAGATAAAAAAAAATCCTCTCAAATTTCAAGCGGATTTATTTTGAACTCCGAAACTACCATACTCTTACGATACGATATTACCTCATGATGAAGTCTTTATTTTCAAACACAGAAGAACTGCTTTAGAGGGTGATCAGAATGACAAGGAAACGTTGTTCCTAATTTGACATCAAACTTAGAAGCTTAAACTAAAAGACCATCGTAAACTAAACTAAATAATATAGAAACTGATCCCAATTTAGTTAGAATCAGAGTGTACCATTACCGTAAACTAGATGAGCTATAGAATCATACCAATGGGCTTTTAAAGAAATTAAAAAGAAAGAGAAACAAAAACTATTTTATATCACAATCTTTTTGTGATATAATGGTAGCTGTCGAGCAACAGTTGTAGGCCTAACCGACAAAGCAAAAAACTTTTTTTTTTGTTCTATCGGTTATGTATAGTAATGTGCATTATTACAAAATTATGTTTTGTACTTGTTTATTTCGTACCTTTTATTAAGTATTTCGTACTTATTACAATTATCCGTGCCTATATACATTTTGTGTTCAATTGAATGTTGTTTTAAATCGTTACAATAAGTCGATATTAATAACTACTACAGCGCGAGAAGTAATAATTTGTATATTCTCACGTAGGTTTCCGCGGCCGGTGTCAATTAAGTTTTTGAAGTCTTCTTCCTGTATGGACCTGTCAAAGACATTTTTGACGAGGTCCATACCTGAAGAAGACTTCAAAAACTTAATAATTTGTAGTCCAACATTACGTACACATTGGTATCGTATACATACTTGTTATATAAGGGGTATACACTTTTGTTTACATTTTAGCATATTACTAGATTACGAATATATCTGAAGAAAACAACTTCATAAGGAATGGAGAATGGCAAATGGGAACTTCCGAAGAACAGAGAACTTAATGAATTATCTTCCTGTAACATTAGAGTTTATTTCCACATTGAACGTGATCCCGCTTTATTCAAGGTTAATTTTGAGGCACGTTTTAATATTATGTAAGCCTACCACACTCACACACAGAACTCACAATGTTCCACGCGCGTGTGTTATATAATATTTGTCGTATTTGCTGGAGAACACGTCTGTGTCAAGGGGGGGGGGAAGAATTTCTCGATAAATAGTACTTTCTAAAATTTACTAAATACTTTCACGTTGTGAGTGCTCCCGGTAAAGACTATACCAGACTAGTATGACATACGTTTTTCGCTGTCAACGTACAAAACGGAGGAGAGACTTCGTACCGACACGTGCGCCCGTCCACATATACGCACTCACACACCTCTCTATTCCCGCCCATTTGTATAATCAACATTTTACGGGTTACATGCAGTCACTTCGCTCTCTCCCGCTCCGCCACCAAAACTTTGCCTATACATTCCTCAGACAAATTCACATTATCGCGGGACGTACGCTTATCGCCGCTGCAAAAATATTCTCACCGACAAGATAATTCTGCGCGGAGGAATCTTCTAAACATATTCATAGGCAGCGAAACTTATTTTATCGTTTTTGAATAATATGCACTTACGTATTACTATGTACGAGAAGTACCTACTCTAATTGGTATATGTTATTTTGAAAAATTGTCTCAGCGATGTGGACTGCAAAAGGAGGGAATACAAAATTATTTGTAGACAAATTTATGGAATCGTCTGTTATTTTTTCACCGTTTCTGATGCAGGTGAGAATCTTGCGGGAGATAAGTTATGCGTTACATACCTGCGGTGGTTCGAACAAAATCAGATGTGCAGAACCCAAGTCACTTAGTTTTATCTAGATACAATTGGATCTTAATGTTTTATCAGATGACACGTTTCCGTATTTGGTATTACACATTTTGAAAATAGTAAAAGACGGTATCGTATTTTTAAACAAACCAAAATTTATTTCACCTTTCAAACTTTCTGTCATATGGTTATAGCCTTATAATTTGGAATACTTTTATTATGGGATTAATATTGGCATTGAAATTAAAGAAAATATTCTGATAAAAAGACATTTTATTTAAAAAAAATAGCCTTTTTTACATTTAAAACATTAATTGATACAAAGTAACATACAAACGTAACTTGAAGATTTCTAGCCTTTACAAGGCAAAATAAAAATAACGCAATGTCATTACAATATTAAAAAAAAATAGTAGTATGGAATTCAAATAATTTTAATTTAGTTTTCTTTAATTTTAAACTTTCGTGATCTTACCGCATTGTGAGATGGAACAGTGTTTATTATTTCATTAATATCAATTGATCCATCAGTTTTATTTTCCACACTTAGTAACCTAAGTTGTCTTTCTTGAGGCAATACGATACGCAGATAATTCTTAACCAATTTCAGCTTGGTGAATGTTGGCTCGGCCGAATTCTGGTGGCCTCGGTGCATTCTCAAATGGAATCACCGCTCTATTGTTCAGTTAACCAAATAATTATATTGTCAAAGTACATTATTAGGTAAAATAACAACAAAAGAAAATATTGTTATTTTATTATTAGTAAAATAATAAATGTATTTGGTTTAGATGTTAAATAAGGTACGTACGGAGAATTCTGGCTTTGCTAAAGTTTAATGGTTTATACCCATTCATAAAAGAGAAATGTTTTCGCGGGCCCCCAAGTCAGCACACCCCCTCATTGCGAGCCCTGCAGGCCCAGCAGTTGGGATATTTCATTTCTGAATAAAATTTGAAACTGTTTAAGCTATTTCTACTCTACATTCAAAGTACAGAATATATATTGGCTGTTAAAATTGTCTTTGTTTTACCGGCCCTTCCTACACTTCTTTGTGGCTCTGAGAATTGGACTTTAACTAAAGGGTAGGCCACTCGTATCCAAGCTGTTGAAATGAGATTTCTCAGGCACCTGGCAGGGTATACTCTCCATGATCATAGAAGAAACACGGATAAACGGCAGGAACTGAATATTATGAGTATACTCGACAGGAACGCCCAGTTTCGGCTGAATTGGTGGCAACGTCTTTGCGAAATAAATGACTGCCGCATCCCCAAACAACTATAGAACTATAAGCCGAAGGGACGGAGAAGTGTGGAACGTCCGAGGAAGCGCTGGAGTGACCAGCTCTAGACTCTTTGAGATCAGAACAAACCATCCTTGGTTTACTCTTTGAAGATGTGATATTGATTATGGTGATGAGATGATATTTTTGCCTTATCACCCAAAGTTTTTTCCAAGTTATTTTCTCACCGTTTTAGAATATTTATAATGTATTAGTAGGCCTATTCCGTCGCCCACAGCCCACCGGAGTTGTATCGTGTACGTAGTCTTTCAAAGAAATTTTCGATTTGCAACGAAGTTTGAACGGGCTATCGCTATCTTCGAATATACCACTACATCTGAGAGCAAAGTGCCAGTAATACCTTTATAAACTAATATAAAAACTACAATAAAATATATAAAATATGTACATAAAATAAAAACGAAATGTGAAAATACGGTAAGTAAACAATTAATTAAATAAATAATTAAATAATTAAAAAAAATTATTACATTCTTGAATTTCGTTGTTATTACAATAAAATTATTACAATAAAAAGTAACAGATTCGGAGCTATAACTGCCCTACAAGCATTCTACTGTCGATACTGCGACATTTTTAATCGCGACGTGACGAAGCGAGGACAATTCGACGTATCACAGTTTGTACTGCGAAATTATTCACGACGATTTTATCGTATGAAAATTTTTATTGCGAGTTCTTGACGTAATACGCATTTGAAAATGTAGTCATTTGGATCTGGGACACACGACACAAAGTTCTCTGAGTAGGCCTACTGTTTGATAAAATTTAAAAATTACATTCCTTTTTCACGTTTTTTTTTAATAATAAAACTATCTCACTGCGCGAAATACCATAGTGAGACGTTAATAAACAACAAAACCGGCATTGAATCTTCAAGCAACTTATTCGTCTCCACTTACGACCGGCGAGGCATCCTTAACTGTCCGTCGTGTCCTAGTTACAACCTCCGTTTCATGTTATAAGCTGGTCATAAATTAATGTCTTCGATCTGAACAACTTTATCCGCAGAAAGCAGCGTATTATTTTCACCGTAACGGTTAAACGCCATAATTCAGTGAGATTCTTTATACAGTGTTAAAGCCAGTCTTTCATACCTCCGGCAGCGTATTAGGTCAGCGAAGATCAAAATAGGTTAGTGCTGGTAAATTCCTTTAGTCGTTCAACACACAAACAGAGATAATATTGTTGGTGATCCTTGAACGTATTTAGCCTAATTCTGACAAACCAAATACCAATAAATGCTAAGATTAGTCAAACGTAATAATACAACCAGGATTTGATTCTGCAAAAGCGAGTTCAAAATATACGTTAAACATGAGCACATACACTACGGACGTTTGATTATAAACTGAGACGAATAAATGACTCCTTACTTTATTTTATAGTCTCTCTCCTATGGCACTACAGCCCTTGCTGGGCCCTGGCCTCCTTCAATTTTCCCCCCCATTCTCTACTGTCGGTAGCCATCTTCCTCCAGGAACGCACTTTCAGTATTTCTTTCGCATCCTCATCCACCGCGCCCTCCCATCTCCTCCTCGGTCATCCCACTGGTATTTTTCCGTGGATTCTGGTATTCAATAGTTTTCGTGGTATTCTGTCTTCCCCCATCCTGTCTACATGACCAGCCCACCTTAGACGCTGAAGTTTTGTGTACTGTGTTAGCGGTGGTTCTTTATACATTTGATACAATTCAAAGTTATATCTTATTCTCCAGCCGTGTGCGTCATTAACTGGTTCCAGGATTCTTCGTAATATTTTTCTTTCAAAGATGTCGAGAGTGTTTGCTGCTTTAGAGTTCAGGATACACGTTTCGCAACCGTAGGTTAGGATGTGTTTTAGGCTATTACTGATCTGTATATCATTAGTTTCGTGTTTTTATTTCATAGTAGTCTACCACAATTATAAACAGAAATTACAATGTTGCACACCAATATAGGAAAAAATTCCCGATTACCGCTTTCAGGCGTCACAGCTCATCATCAGATCGGAAATATCTCATCTGATGATGAGCTGAGAAACTTGAAAGCGCTAGTCGGGAATTTTTTCTATAGTGGTTTGCAACAGTGTAATTTCTGTTTGTGATTAAAACCACTAACACAACTTCATTAATTAAATACAACAATTATGATATCTATAACTAATTATTAAGTTAAGAAGTAAATACTAATGTAATACCTACAACTACAAGATCTTCATCATCATCATCATCTTCACGGATTAAACCAAGGATGGTTTGTTCCAGTCTCAAATAGCCAAATATTAGAGGTAGTCATTCCAGCGCTTCTTCAGACGTCCCACACCTCTCCGTCCCCTCGGCTTATAGTTCCATAGTTGTTTGGGGATGCGGCAGTCATCCACTCGGCAAAGATGTTCCCACCAATTCAGCCGATACTGGGCGATCCTGCCGATTATACTCATAATATTCAGTTCCTGCCGTATATCTGTGTTTCGTCTATGATCATAGAGACTGTACCCTGCCACGTGCCTGAGAAATCTCATTTCAGCCGCTTGGATGCGACTGGCGTGGCCTTTCGTTAAAGTCCAATTCTCAGACCCATAAAATAGTGTGGGAAGAGCCATCACCTTGTAAAATTTTAGGCGTGTTCGTTTACTTGCTGACTTAAGAGTTCGCCTAATGGTCCCGCACATAAGGTTGAACTTATGCAATTTATTCACAACGTCGTTGCGTACATTATAAGACACACTGTAGCCCAGGTATTCAAAATTGTTAACTGGTTCCAGGACAGTACCAATACTACACGATCTTAAAACGTAAAATTGATTGTAGTTATATACATAAAAAACTTGAATAATAACCACCGTAGGCCAACTTACATAAAATGTAACTAAAATATTGGTATACGAATTGTTAATCATAACGTATCGGTTTGTGGTACTCAATAATCGTTTGCAAAAAACTGAAAGCTTAACCATTACTTAACTGTGAACTAATAACCACGAAAATTTACGTACAAATATTATACTGTCAAAGGTGTTCACTGTGTGATTAAGTTATGTGTGTTGTCTTAGTGCATGCTGGTTCTGGTCGGAAATTAACTAGGCTGGTGAGTAGGCTACAGTCAATCAGTGCGATCTGCTTTATCATTAAATATGTTATGAACCAGGCTGTCAGGCCGTGGTCGGTAGCGACATCGTCGGCAGCGTTTCGAATCCCTCGCTCGGGGATCTTCTACAGGCCACAAAAGCGACAAAGCGTTGGAAAAACAAGTTGGATCTTGGCCGAACGATACCCGACAACTTTGTTCGATATCCTTCGGGTTGCTCTTACTCGAAAAGTGTTGTCGGATATCGTTCGGCCAAGATCCTCCGTAACTGTTTTTCCAACGCACTGTCGCTTTTTGTGGCCTGTAGAAGATCCCCGAGGGAGGGGTTCGAAACGATGCCGACGATGTCACTACCGACCACGGCCTAACGGTTCATAATTTATTTAATACTGACACCGGCCGTGTGAGCTTACGAAACAAATTAATTCGCTTTATTTTATTTTTATTTTTAATAGTAATTCGTAGGTGTTTTTGACGCATTAATTGTCCTTTTCATTTTTGTTAACGTAACAAAAATTTACACATTAGTTAAATTTTACACATTAGTTAATACCATTGGTTTGGCTAACTTCTGAATACCAGAAGAAAGTCTATCACAAATCATAAGCTATTGTAACGTTAGCATATAGGCCTACATTTAACGTACATACTGAGCATGTGCATATACATATAATTTATTTAATATTTATAACTGTTTTTTATATATTAGTCCTTATTCGGAACATGTTTCGGGAATACTATTTTTTCCCAACTTCAGTCATCTTAAATTTAATCTTGTTAAGTTTTTGTGTTCCGATTAGTTGTTGCTATAGTTTTCTGTTGGCTCTTGGTATTTTAAATTGGTATTAATGTGTGTGGGTGAGGTGTAAATAATACCAATTTAAAATACCAAAAGTCATCAGAGAAAACTATCCAACCAGATTCAACCAGATCCAAAATTAATATGACTGAGGATGGGAAAAATAGGATTCCCAAACATGTTCCAAATAAGGTATACGTTCATAAATGCTCAATTTTTCTTGTTTTATATTTTATATTATTAATAATAATACAACTTTTTACAAGAATATATTGTTTATTATATAAATTACATAGGCCTATATGTTTCAATAGTGATCTGACTATCGTCATCAGATATAATTATATATTTTTTAAATCATTGTTCAAAACAGCTGTTTTATATGTAGACTAAATTTAATATTTTTATATGTATATATAAAAATGTTATATAATTAATTGTAAAATATAAGTTAATATAAATATTTATTATTTTATTAAATTACTAATCTTGAAAATATTATAATTTTTTAAAAATATTATCATTATAAAAAAATAATATTTTCAAGATTACTAATTTAATAAAATAATAAATATTTATATTATATTTTACAATTAATTATATAAGATTTTTTATATAGGCCTACGCATATAAAAACATTAAATTAGTCTACATATAAAACAGCTGTTTTGAACAACGATTAAAAAAATTTTTTAATTTATTAATTTATATCTAATGATGATAGATCACCATTGAAACATATATGTAATTTACATAATAAACAATATATTCTTGTAAAAATTTGTATTATTATTATTAATAATATAAAATAAGGAATAATATATTTTGAGGTAAAGCAGTTATAAATATTAAATAAATAATATATGCATCAAGAAATTAACTGTAACAAAAAGTGTTTGAACATATACATATGAATAGGTCTACACTGAGCCACCCATATACATTTTTAAAACATTTGAATGTATTGAAGTAAATGAATATACGTAGGCCTATAGGCGTTTTAGAATGCGATATTTTCATATAGCCTAATTTTTCACCTTCATCACAAACAGCGAAAAAATACCAGACGATTTCAGAAATTTTTCTTCAGATTACGTTTTATTCCTTCCTTTTGTATTCCCAACGCTGAGACAATTTTTCAAATAATGACATATAAGAATAAGACTACTTCTCTCGTACACAGAAATACGTACGTTCGTATTATTCAAAAACGATAAAATAAGTTTCGCTACGTATGCATTAGAAAATTCCTCCGTGCAGAATTATCTTGTCGGTGAGAATATTTTTGCAGCGGCGATAAGCGTACGCTCCGCGATAATGTGAATTTGTCTGAGGAATTTATAGGCAAAGTTTTGGCGGCAGAGTGGGAAAGAGCGAAGTGACTGCATGTAACCCGCAAAATGTTGATTATGTAAATGGGCGGGAATATAGGGGGGATGTGTGAGTGCATATATGTGGACGGGCGCACGTGTCGGTACGAAGTCTCTCCTCCGTTTTGTACGTTGACAGCGAAAAACGTGTGTCATAGCAGTTCGGTATAGTCTTTACCGGGAGCATTCAGATCGTGAAAGTATTTAGTGAATTTTAGAAAGTACTATTTATCGAGAATTTCTTCCCCTGACAGAGACGTTTTCTCCAGCAAATACTACAAATATTATAAGACACACGCGCGTGCAAGCATTGTGAATATCTGTGCGTGAGTGCGGTAGGCTTATATAATATTAAAACGTGTCTCAAAATTAAACTCGAAAGAAGCGGAACCACGTTCAATGCGGAAATAAACTCGAATGTTTCAGGCAGAAAATTCATTAACTTCTTTGTTCTTCGGAAGTTCCGATTTGCCATTCTCTATTTCCTATGAAGGTTTATTTTTCATAACAACTCAATCAGTAATTATATATTAGTAGTCTAATCCTATGATTAACGAGCAGTTTTTATTTAATCTAGGCTTAGATATCCTTTTAATTCTGTCTATAAATACAGAGCAGCCCCCGGGGTCGTATTTTCAGTGGTGGCGAACGTGACCTGACCCCCCCCCCATCCGACCAACGGTTTACGAGAAATTTTGTTAATCTCTTAATTTTTGAATTGTTTTATTTGTTCAACTGTGTGCGCTAATACAGTAATAACTCTTTCTTAAATATAAAAAACAGGTTTATTACACACCATTTGTGTATACGTTTGAAATATGAAATATAGAAAAATCAACTCAGTAACCCCGGAAGAAATTGTTAATGAAGTGGCCGGAAAGTCAAGGCGAATAGACATTAAACTTTAAAACATTTTCAAATGCGGTATCTTTTTAATATACAAAGTTTTCTTGGTATACCTTTATTTTTCTTGAAACTAGTTATTATTTTAAAATGTAAAATATCAATAAATATCTTGTAAACAATGGCACGTATTTTTATTGTATTACTACAGTTTACTTTAATGGGATTGATTTCAGGATGTTGTCACGCACTTTTCAGTCACTTTATAGATTACAATATTGATTAGTCTTAACTTGTTTTTCCTTTTGTATGCAAGCCGACAATACCGGTCCCCCCACGCCAAATTCTAGATACGCTACTGCGCCTGTAGCCCATAAGTTATTTGACATTAGTAGTTATAAACAAATACGTATTTTATTAAGTTATGGCTCACTCTGTACAATAAATGTGTTTTTATCTTAGGCGCTACACGTTATTACTCTGTTTTAATCAGTGGCATATCTAGAATGTGCCTTAGGGGGGTCCGGGTTCAAGCTGGCTTTATACAAAAGAAAAAACAAGTTAAGACTAATCAACATTACTATCTTAAAAGTGGCTGAAATCAGTCCCATTAAAGTATACGGTAATAACACAATAAAAAATACGCGTTACTGAAACTTTGTTTATAAGACACTTATTGAGTGAATTAATTTTCCTATTTTATATTTCAGACACATATGCTAATGCTGTGTAATATACCTGTTTGTATATTTAAAAAAGAGTACATAGCGTACACGGCTGAAAAAAATAATAAAATATCCTAAAAATTAAGAGATTTACAAAATTCGTCAACTTTTTCGACCCTCTGGGGGGGGGGGGGTTATACTTGAAACTTAAAATTTACAACCCGAATAGTCTTCGCAACATGCCCGCGTTATCAAGTTTTTGTACTTATGGAACATGAAAGTAAAAATTATTACTGTACTACTCGGGATAGTCCGGGTTTTGTACAATGCATCTTATAATAACAAAATTTGATTTCAAAATTCTCTTAGCTGTTATGTTACTAACGACTGTAGGTGATAAATCTATCCTCTTCTCAAAGCAGGTCTAGGCCCAATTATTGTATACACAAAACTGTTTCGTGTTGTAAAAATTTGTATTTGTTATTAGCAATCAAAATAGGCCTACTCATTTCTATTAATGAATCGTATGATTTACATTAAATATGACTGTAAAGAGGACACCTGTGTGTGTCACTGCTTTACAATTCTGTTCGTCTTTAGGCCATTTTCTCGTTAGTTATCAACAGCGGAGGCCCTCCTTCAGAGAGCCTGTTATTTTTTTTTTTGAATAGTGGGGGATATTTATGGTACTTTGTGGTTATTAATTTTAACAGTTATATCATACATAGCACCGTTAAAGTCTGTGTGCAGAGTTTGGTTTGAAGCAAACCATAACTCGTTGACCAGGCCCTTGGTCTGGAAGTGCTTTATTATGTTAATTCTTGAGGCGCTTGCACATTCCCACAGCTCACAACTGTACAGCCATCGCGTAGATTATAGACTTGTAGAAGAATATCTTGATCTCCAGTGTAAGCGCATACCTTCTCCCAGTGAACAGGAATACTGTTTCAGTCAAACAGCTAACAGTCGGAAGATTTGGTGTAATGATGTGTTTTAAAAGTGCGGCACAGTCATGAGACTGTCTCTTTGCTCCAATCAGATTACACCGTTAGTAAGATGAGCTTATCGCTTTGAGCCCACGTTAAAACAATTAGCATTGCGTCCTGTTCTCGCATCAGCATTCATGAAGCGCAGCTTACCACCTTCAATGGAGCCGCGGCGCGTCGTGTCGTCGTCATACTTCTGACTGTACAGTCGTTGTTTAATGATGTGCAGAAACCTGTCAACAATGTAACTACACTGATACGAGATAAAAAATTACAGCTGAAATAGTAAGGCATGAAACGGTTCGAGTAGGTTTATAGTGGTGGGCAGGAAAGGCAGTGCAGGAAGCGGGGTGTAAGGTGACCAACCGTAACACACAACGATGTGACGCACCAACCATGTAGCTGTTCTGAACACGAAATGATTGAACGGAAAACAACTTGTCAAAGTTACGCATGCGCAATGAGATCTTTTGACACTGCGCATTCAGACGCCCGTTTCATGTCTAATTAGTTTAGCCGTACGACTGAAAATAAGTGCTTTAATTGCCGATTGTAATGTTTTGAATGAGGGCGCTATAGGGCTACATATGTTTCATTCCTAAGCCCACCTCCTAAGGCCGTCCCGACCTTCCTTAGCTTTTGTCGGCCACTGTTTATACGTACCGGTACCTAGAACTTCTTCTTCTCTTCGAGGATTAGGTTACATAAACCTGTTCCGGCACCCGTATCATCCTCGGACGACCCACGTCTCTCCTACCAATGGCTTTATAGTTCAGTACCGTTTTCGGCAATCGATCCTCTGACATCCTTTGCAGATGATCCCACCATTGTCTCCTGTAAATTGAAATAATTTCATTTATGTCATTTACTTCGAGTTCTGCTCTGATATCCTCATTCCTTATTCTATCTTGCAATGTATAATTTAGATATTTCGAGGAAACTGCATTTCAGCACTCTGAATCTTGCCGCATTCCTTTTTTGTCATGACCCACGGCTCACTCGCATATGTCAACGTGAATATTGCAATTGTCTTACAAAATTTAATCCTAGTGCTGTGTTTTGTATTAATTCTAAGATTTCTGTGAATCGTACCACAAATGTTACTAAATTTATTTATGTTTTCTCTTATATCATAGTCAGATTAATAGCGTACTGTACAGCCGAGATATTTAAAAGGACCCACTTGTTCTAAAGTGCTGTTGTTTATAAATATCTTAGTCCTCACTGGATATGTACCTTTAAAAGCCGTGGTTTTGGTCTTTCTTATTGAAATTTCCAGTGAGTACTCTCTTGCCACTTCTTGTAATTGAAACATATCTCTTTGTAAAACATCCTCGTTTTCTTGTATAAGAACTATGTCATCCGCATATAGCAGGGAACCCATACAAACTGATTTGTTAAGCTGTATTCCAGAAGTCACTCTGGATTTCCATGCTCTCAACATGTCGTCAATGTATATATAAACAAGGTTGGGGAAACACAGCATCACTGCCTAGCTCCCTTATTTATTGAAATGTCACCTGAGAGTTACCATTCAGATCTAGGACTATAGATGCACTTTTGTAAAGGATCTTATTAAATGCTGTGGATATCCTTTTCTATTCATAATATTACATAACTTTTGTTGGTCTACATTATCAAATGCTTTTTCCAGATCAACAAAAGCAATATGCGTTTCCTGGTTATACTCACGCCTTTTCTCTGTTATCTGTCGTAATACAAACAATGCATCCAAAGTCGACCTACTCTTTCTAAAACCTATTTGCTCTTCAATAAGTAATGCATCTGTAATGACTCTTAATTTCTGATTGAGAATTCTCGTATATATTTTGCACGTTGAGTGCAGCAAGCTTATTCCTCTGTAATTATTTGCATCTGTTCTGTCTCCTTTTTTTACATAATGAAGTCACTTAAACCTAAATGCAGTAATATTCAGGCTACAGTTTATCCATTTTTACCCAAATTCAGGATTCTCATTTACAGTCTTTATAGATAGCAACGTCTTGGGCAGTACCGGTTACGCTTTTACTCCCTTCTGGCGTTTTTATGTGATGGCTTAATGCGCGTATCGTCTTTCTTCTTCGTACACTCGAGTTTGATGCGTCATCCATCACTCGGAGGATGAGATTGATCTGACAACCACATGAATTAAATTTCGATTATGTGGCTGCACACATAATCGATATCCGATAGCTCGTACGTAATACAGTTCTGTCAGCGGTGACAATCGACTCTATGCGTAACATCGCGTACAGATTACGCGCCCGTTTACCTCGTGCAATCGCCGTACATTACACTACGGTTCTTTCCCGGGTTTGTAAGCAATAACTGTTGTGTGTTCGCCGCCATATGTTTACGTTCTTTTCTCGTTTTACCGTCACAGTCAAATCATCACCTGTCGGTTTTGTAAGTATTTTCTGTTTTTCTCCTACTACCATTTTGTGCGTCAGCTGTGCATTTAATTTATTTTTTGAATAGTTTGTGTGCAATTTTTAACACGTAGGCCTATTGGTATGCTTCCTGAACAGCAGACCTCGCTTACTATTTTGAACGAAATAGGTACATTTATTATTACGTAAATTTCGATAATAGATAATTTTTTATATATGGAGAAAATTTCAGAAATCCCGATGATTTTACCCTTTCTTTAGTAGTATAACAATTATAGAGCACACAATCGTACAAGAAACACTAAAAATTGGAAACATCCGGATTTGGGTTAAAATTCCTTTTTGTCCGACACCTTGCTGTGTTTTCACAATTTATTCAAATTTTTTTATCTTTTTTTCGTGGTCTGGAGTCCGAAAATTTATAATTTTTCAAAATTGGACAATATAATTAGAGTGTGGTTAAAATTCCCTTCGATTTGATACGCTACATGAATGCTTGCGATTTTATCAACATTTTCATCCACTTTATGGGCCCTGACTTCCAAAATTTTTTGAACTTTTTAAAAGTGAACATTATACTTAGATGGTGATTAAAATTCCCTTTAAATTGATACCGCACATGAGCTTTTCCGATGTTTTTTACAATTTGGACCCACAACGTTTTGTCTCCCGCCCCCTACTTACGGAGGAATCGGTCTCAAAGAGACTAGAGTTATACAGGATAAAAATGTTGACACGCGTGAAACGCATCAACCAACTTTACGCAAATCGGTTGATGCGTTCAAAAGTTATCGTGAAATATGTCCTAAATAAACAGATAGATATGTAGACAGATAGACGGACAGACAAATGAAAAACGGTCGAGTTATAACTGAACTCGTTTCACATGTTCAATAAATTTCTCTGAATAAAGCATTATGAAAATTCAAAGCTTTTTCCACTGCTTGTTTTGTGTTTTTCAATAGGTTCAGCAATTCATATTAGGCCTAATTGAATTAAAACGCGATGACTATTAAATTTTGCACTGCATTAACTTTCAATTTTTGACTTTTACTTTAATGACCTCAGTTAGGAGCAAAATTTATGCATGTAATTATTTAAGTTTTATTCTCTTTCTTCAGAAATAGTAAATTTCTATGTCAAAATTAGCAAACACAGAAGCTCTAAGACAGCATTCGTATTTGCAGTACTTTTTTATTGACATTCACATAATACATGATAATTCAAAATTTGTCTTAGAACGAAGAATATAAAGTAATGTGAAGGAATGGTAATGGTAATGTGGTCTCGTGCCTAAGGAATTAGAATGGTATACAAAAATCATATGAATCCTTTACAAAAAGCGCTTGTACGTTAGGTTGTATTACTCTTCAAAAAACAATACAATGACACCTCGATACCACGAACCTCAATAACAGGAATTCCTTGATAACACAATTTTTTTAAAATCCCTTTGAATGTCCCGTAACACCCAATATTAAAAATACCTCTATAACCCCAAATTCCTTAGTTAAAACCCTTGATAAGCCTAATTTTCGTTGATCTGAGATCAAAATACTGTACTGATTAACACGAATTTTTACTCAACAGAACCACTATAGCACGAATTTGACCTCTATAGGACGAATTACCCACGACAGCGAGCTCAGTAAGCCGAATGTTATGAAGCAGGACCTTGATAACACGAACCTCGCTTTGATGAATTCCTCGATAACACTAATTTTTTATAATCCCCTTGAGATTCATGTTATCGAGGTTCCACTGTACATGTTTAAAACTACACGTAAAAGCATTAATAAACACATGTTTACAAAATGTACAAAATTGTACAAAGTAAAAATTAAGTACAAACAAACCACACGATTTTTTCTTTTTAAACGGGAAAGACAGAAGCGTTGATAAATGAATCCATACAAGGGGTGAACTTTGCAGTACACGAAACCTACTTCCGGTAGGGTAAACATTTTATTAAAAATTAGTATTCTGTAATCCGAAATAGTGCAATCGTATTATAAATAGATCTAATTTCACAGTAGTCGCTTTATTAAATTTAAAACATAGTTTTCCTTTGCACTCTCTTCAGTTAAATGCTTTTTTTTACATCAAATTTCTTTTTTGGTAATACAAATGTTCCGATCAATGATTTTGGACTACGCAATAGGACGAACCGGTGCTTTTATGGCACAGTAAAACGATGTTGTTTGTCCGACTCTGTCTTCATATCGGTTTATGCGTATATCTTGTCCCCCAACCTAACACTATTAAGACCCATTAACAAGTTTTATCCCACGTATTTACGTGTATTTACGTTACTCTTTATTTCTTACAATATTAAACAACTGCGTTGTACTCTTCAATATCCCGTTGTTGACCGCGTGCTATTGGACTGTATTTAATTAAAGCTCATTTGTATTGCTCTGGTAAGGGCTTTACATTTCAACACATCAAGAAAAAGTGTGAAGAAATAATAATAATAATAATAATAATAATAATAATAATAATAATAATAATAATAATAATAATAATGATGTTATTTTTGCACGATCGAAGCGAGTTCTGTTTTAACTCTACCGTCTGGCATTTGCCTGACCGTCTATTTATTTAGGATATATCTCACTATAACTTTTGAACGCATAAAGCGAGTTTCTTAAAACTTACCTGCTTGTCCATTATTTTCCCCTACAGACCCTATTGTTTCTTAGATTTATCGCTCCCAAAATGGGAGGGCAAGAGGTAAACAGTGAAAAAATAGTTTAAATAGTGAAAAAATAAAAAAAATAGTTAGGGTGTGCGCAAAATAGTGAAACAATTGCAAAAATCCACGTGGGTATCATCAAGGGAATTTTTACCACTATCCAAATACAGTGTTCAGATTTAGAAATACTCGTATATGCTCAAACTTTTTTTGTTATTGTATATTAGTATTAATAATAATAAAAACTTTTAACAAGAATGTATTTTTTAGTTTGTAAATTACAAATGTTTCGATAGTAATCCAACTATCATCATCAGATATAATTAATAAATTCAAAATTTTTAAATCTATTGTTCTAAACAGCTGTTTTATATGTAGACTAAATTTAATGTTTTTATATGTGTCCATAAACTATGTTATATAATTAATTGTAAAATATAATATAAATATTTATTATTTTATTAAATTAGTAATTTTGAAAATATTATAATTTTTTGTATTATTCTGAATTGTTTGTATTCTTCTGTATTAATTTATTACTTGTTTTATGTTCAAATATTTCTAAATTTTTCCATAAGGTCATTTTTGGACCTTTGGAAATGTGCTTTAATAAACTGTGTGTTTGTTTTTATTGAGTGTGTAGCTAAATTTTAGAAATATAAACGTTTTGGGACGCTAGGGCCCAAAACTTGGATCAAACATTTGTGAAACAAGTCGCAAATATCCACGTGGGGTATCAAATTAAAAAGAGTTTTACATTAAATCTAAATATAGTGTAGACTTCTGAACATTTCAAAATATTAGGGAACCAAGGCCCAAAATGTAGGCCTATCAAACATTAAGACATTTTTTAAAATCGAGTTGAGAGTCAGGCAAGAGGGGATTTTATTAACGCATATTTAAATGTAACATTTATTATAAAATATTTAAATTTAGGGGAACCACGGGTCGAAAACAGAACTCTAAAATTTGAATCGTAGAAGGCCATGTGGCGGATAAAGTTATGAGGAATTTTATTCAAAATACAAACTCCGTTGTCTTAAATAATTTGACAGGTTTCATATTTCTCAACATGCCTTGTAAATTTTGGATCGCCTTCAAAATATTTGAAAGCTATTTGAACGGTTGTATGGAAGGCTATTATATCATGGACATGGGTTGTTGGGTTATTGAAATCAAACTTTTCGGCCTCACCAACGCAGGCCATCTTTAGTGGCAAAAACACGTGGGAGATGGTCGACTAAAAACCACGGGTTGCCTCAATACTGACGTTTTCAGGCCTATATCTACCACGTATTATTTGCCACTGAAGATGGCTCCGTTGGTGAAGCCAAAAACGTTTGGTTTCAAGAGCCCAAGATCACAGCCTAATAGCCCGGCATACGACCGTCCAAATAAAATTGACGCCGGCTGTGAAAGACTAAGAACTTGTTTGAAAGCTATGTTTACAAAAGAAAAGTCTTCATTATCGGTTGTGCATATTTGTGAAAAGTATTAGACATAGGGCTATTCAAATTTATAGAAACAACACAAAGTTGAAAGGTAGAACTAAATTATTTGTTATATTTATAAATTTAACTAAGAAAAATTAGTAAATACCACTATTATATTAACGACTCGGAACACAAAGTTTTTTATAAGTCAGGCTGAAAGGCGAAAACCGGTTCAGACTGTAAGGTAAAACTTTTTGTTTTTACTTATAAAAAACTTTGTGTTTCGAGTCGTTAATATAATAGTGGTATTTAGTTAAGTAACGGACAGGTCATGGACAACAAAATCCAAGAACAAATTAGTAGTTTGAATTTTTAGTGTTTATTGTATGATTTACAGTTGTTATTTTACCTGAAAAAATTGATGAGTAATCGCAGTTTATGTAATAACTCTCATAATTTAAAAAATGGTCTAATATTGAAATTTACCTAATAGTAAATTATTTCGTTAAAATACTGAGCGAGTTCTGTAGATCAGGGAGCTTACTAGTTATTAATGGAAGACATTTTGTGGACACATTTTATTTTTCTGTGAAAGACAATATTGGTAACAAAACAAATTCAATGACATAATAGCCCAGCGTAAGGAATAACATGGAATAAGGAACATCCATAAAACTTGAAATGTTTAGTTTATCATTTTACTTAGCTTCATACATTTCCTTGTACCGGTTGTAAAATTTTTTTTTTAATTTGTTGGAGATCTGTAAGCTGTTCGACTGAGCGAACATTTAACAAATTGGCTGACAACACACACATGATTATGAAGAGCTGACCATTGACAGCTCTTCTTGTTTTTGATAATAGATTAAAGAGGTAACAAAATACAACTAAATGATAAAAACATGTAAACAAATGAACAAAAGTCACTTCCACTTCCTGCTGGCATGATACAATAAGTTCAAATATTAAACACTGGGCCCATAAGGCACATATACAGGTTGACATTAACACGTATGAATGACACGAATACAAAAACATACAGAACAGATATCACAGACAGTAAAATACAGAAAATACAGAGAATACATTATGAGTTAAACCTGAATGGTAAGTCTAATAGTTTGTGTCTTTTTAGTCTATAAATATCTTCACTGTTGTCCAACAAGTTAATTGCCAGGTGGTTAGGATGCTGTTCTAGTTTGGAGATGTGAGTCCTGCAGAGGCGCATGATTTCTTGTCTCACGGTTGAAACTTTGAGGTCGCGGTGTATAGAGTTGTTGGAGACAAACCATGGAGCGTCGACTATTGATCTAAGTGTTTTGAACTGAAAGCGCTGGATAATCTCAATATTACTTATACTTGCAGTACCCCAAAGTTGAATACCATAAGTCCATACCGGTTTAAGAACGGCTTTATAGATCAAGAGTTTGTTGACGAGACTTAACCGTGATTGTCTGCCTATAAGCCAATAGATGTTTCTGACCTTGTGATTAAGTTCAAGCTTCTTAGATGTTATATGTTTTTTCCATGTTAGTCTCCTGTCCAGATGCATCCCAAGGTACTTAGCACTTTCAGCTTGCGGTACTGGTTGACCGTTAATTGTTACTGGAGGGCAGTTTGCCTTACGTGTGGTGAAGGTAACGGTGCTTGGATGAATTGATTTTTATGCGCCAATTATCAAGCCATAACTGAACGCTGTTTAATGATTCTTGTAGTATAAGAGATGCTATTGAGGGGTCGGAGTGTGTCGCTAGGATTGCTGTGTCATCGGCGTAGGTAGCAACAGTGGTTTCACTTGCTGACGGTAAGTCCGAGGTGAACAGGAGGTAGAGCAGAGGACCCAGGACACTACCCTGCGGAACACCTGACCCCACTGGTAATAGAGGAGAAGTAGCAGCCGAGTACTTGACTTGAAACACTGCCCACTAAGTAGGAATATAAAATACGGTAACAATTATGTGGCAGATTTTTCTTTATTTTATATAAGACTCCAAGATGCCAGACTTTGTCAAATGCCTGGGAAACGTCGAGAAACACACCTGAGCAGAACATCTTCGATTCCAGCGATTTATTGATAACATTTGTTAGTCTGTGTATTTGATCTACCGTAGAGTGCTTTTCTCGAAAACCAAATTGGTGATCCGGAATTAGGTTGTTTTCTACAATTGTTGGCATAAGTCGTTTTACAAACAGCTTCTCAAAGATCTTACCAAGTATCGGTAGAAGGCTTATGGGTCGATAAGAAGAGGGCGTTTGAGGGGTTTTACCAGGTTTTAAGACCATGGTAACTTGAGCCGATTTCCAGAGAAGAGGAAAGTATTCAAGTCTGAGTATGGCATTGAAAATGTATGTTATTAGTACAACGCCTTTGTGAGACAGCTCCTTTAGAACTTTCCCCCGTAGCAAATCAATACCGGGAGATTTTTCACTTTTCAAATTATACAGGATTATTTCCTTGATTTCCTTAACTTTAAAAGGCTTAATAGGTAGAGTCATTTGGAGCGGGGAGTGTAAATATCTTTGTACCTCTTCATCGAAAGAGACGTTCTTGCTGGCTTCAGGTTGAAAAACGTTGACCAAATGTTCGGCAAAAGTCTGGGATTTCTCTGTATTGCTGCGAGCCCAGCTACCATCTGGTTTATGTATTGGTGGTATTTGTAATAGTGGCCTTTTTAATCGTTTAGTAGCCTTCCACAGAGAATAATCAGTACTTTCATTTGGTGACAGATTTTCTAGATAATCCTGAATCCCTTCATTCTTTAAATTTTCCAACAATCGTTTTAGTTGTCTGGCCGCGGAATTCCACTTTCTTTTATCATCCGGATGATGAGTATGCTGCCAAATTCGTCGCAATTTACGCTTCTCAGCTAATTTCTTCCGGACAACCAGAGGAAGGTTTAAGTGCTTATTCTTCGCTGTATTGCAAGGTGTAGTTTCCCAGGCTGATTTTTGAAAAGTACTGGTGAGATAATTTACAGCCACATCCTATTCAGCAGGCGTGTGGAGTGGAAGTTCTAGCGAGATATTATCATTTACAAGCTCTCTAAAGTAATCCCAGTCAGTATGACGATTTGTAAGTGTTGGTAGACTTTCAGACTCAGTTATAGTATTGCTAATAGTGGCAATAATTGGAGTGTGGTCAGAGGACAAATCAAGGCAAGATTCAACTTTGTAGTATTTATGAGACAAGCCTTGTATTAAAAAGAAATCAATTAGGTCAGGTATTTTATTTGTGTCAGAAGGCCAATAGGTTAGTTGACCAGTGGACAGAAAGGACAGGGATTCTTGTCTAATGACGTTATATAAAATTCTACCTCTTGGATTAGCTAATCTCGAACCCCATTGCGGGTGTTTTGCATTAAAGTCACCTCCCACCAAAAAACGTGCACCAAGAGTTCCAAGAAAAGAGCTGAAGTCAGTTTCATTGATTCTGTGTTTTGGGGGAGAGTAGACTACAGAAACAATTAGAGGGCCTCTTTGATCTTCAATTAAAACGTTTGTCGCCTGTAGGTGAGCAGTTTTGACGTTAGAGAAGAGATAATGTTTTATATTGTTTCGGATTAACAGAGCGGTTCCGCCACGAGCTGTACCGTCAGGATGTTGGGTATCATAAACAGTAAAGCCTGGAATCCTAATATGGCTTCTGTCTGTGAAGTGTGTCTCAGATATAAGCATTACGTCTAACCTGTTTTCAATAAGAAAAGCTTTGAGTTCTAGGGTGCGTTGAGAGAGTCCATTGGCGTTCCATAATCCAATCCTGTAATTGTTATTCATTATTAATTAGAAAGTTTATTGACAAGTGTTGTAAGGAGATTAAGCATGGCGCTATTTTGCTGCATGAGTTGACTGAACATAGTCTCGAATTTTGTCAGGAAAGGTGAAAGAGTGATGTCCTCATTTGCTGTCTGTTTGAGATTGCTGTCATAAGGGGGCGATGATTCTGAGTGTTGCGGTATTCCTGCAATTTGAGCGTAAGTAGGAGAAGAGACGTTACGGGTATTCATGTTCTGTTCCGTGTTCTTGTTCATAGTCCTAAACATTGAAGGGGTTCTCCTAGGTGTGGAGTTAGGTACGGGGCTTTTTCTGGCCTGCAGGTTTTGATAAACTTCACAGCCCTTATGAGGACCATCGCATAATGCACATGTGGCTGGTGTATCCTTAGATTTGGAACAAGTTGCGGAGTTGTGTTCACCTCCGCACTTGACACACTGGAAAGGTTTCCTACAATACGTCTTACTGTGACCGTATGACTGACAACGAGTGCACTGTATTATGAAGTTTTTTCTCCGAGGTGGTTCTACAGCAATCTGCATGTTACCTAAAGACCTTAGGCTATATATTTGTTTATTGTTTGCTGCAGGTTCAAGATCAACAAAGAAGAGAGGGAGGGGTGTTTTCTCGACTTTGTGTCGAACGTTGATTATGTTTCTGACTGTCTTTTTCTTTTAGTGCTTCTTTAATAAAGTGTACACCGATGCTAGGATGAATGTTTCTTATGACAACCCGGTATGCTCGCTGGTCTTTAATTTGATAAGTATGGTAAATAATTTTTTCGTCCTCGAGGTGACGGATTAATTTTCAGTAAGAATCAGGTGCAAAAGTGTTGATTTTCACCGTATTGTCATCGAACGATTTAGTACTGTACTGTTCTGATTCCAAAATTTTTGTAAGGTTATTGATCATTTCATTGTAATTGACGACACCATGAAGCATGAAGGTATACAGGCGGAGGTCTAGGTACTTTCGGCTGAGCTAAGACTTGAGTAGGTTGGACGTCATCAGTATCATCTATAGGTAACACCGTAAATCTATTGTGGTCATTAAGCTGAGTGTGTGTTTCAGATGTGTTTTCTGAAGATTGACGACTTCTTTTTCGTTTTTTCACCATCTGCCAGCTGTGGGATCCGTGTTGTGTGAAATCAACATTAACATTGCTGCCTGGCTGTTGACTGTTATAGGATTGAGAGGCATTTTGCGACATTGGAGGTACTGTAGTTCCTGAGTGGACTGTAGGAACAGGTTCAACGTTAGTTGACAGGGCTGGTTGCTGATAATTCATTATTGTCGATAATTACAGTAGACAGATAAATTAAAAGACGCGTGTAGTTCCAGATAAGTGATTTCTGGCCTTGTGTTTATGTTTTGTAGATAAACAGGTACAAACAACCACTAGCCGCAGACAGACACACAGTCCTACACGGACGAGCAGACGCACGCGCGGCCCCCAGGCCGGCTGCTTGGATTTGTTCGAGTAATCAGATAAACCTTTTGTTGATATTTCTTTTTGCAATATTACTTACACATACAAGTCTATTTAGTAAGAAAGATAGCGATAATATTAAGTTACCGCACACGACAGCACAACCGCACCGAACAGCTGCTCATACACGACTCGCGGTTGTAAATTAGTTGCATTCTTTGGCATTCGTTATCTACTGAGTTAACAAATGTCTCCATCTTCCTCTTCATCTTGTTTCGAAAAATTCGAAGTTGGAGAAAATAAGGCAACTGGAGATATTATGAAGAACACATATTTCTACAAATTCACTGCTACATAGTCTACTTTTTTTACACAGGTTACCAATGTCAGTTCGAATGTCAACTTGTGGTTTGGAGAAAAAATTCATGTTCGATTCTGGTGGTTGGAAATTATAAGTGAAGAATCGCTATCATATGAAAGATCGCACTGCAATCTCTATTGGCCCGATGGTTACGTACCATTTCACAACTAGTATAGGGACATGGCTATAATGTCCACGGCTATAATTTAATAAATAATTGTATTACTGTTGATGAGATTTGACATACAGGCGTACATTATGTCAAAAAATAGTTTTTCCACAGAACAGTCACGAAAACTATTTGCAGGTCTACGCCAGTATGTAAGGAATGAATATTTTATTGATAGGAATTCAATAAGTATTTACCCTGCCTCTACTAGGCTAGTTCGGTAATAAAATATCGGTATGGAGAACCATACATGACTTCCATGTTATAAGATTTATTTAAAATCATTTTCGAAATCAAATATTTCCATAGAAACTACTTTCTTCACCTTAACCTAAGTACTGTGGTCACTAACGTATACCAACCTCACGTTAGCGCACTCGATTTTCACTGATGATGGCAGTCGATGGCACTGCCGAAACGTCTGGTTTGCAGAAAACATTGGACCACGACCAAACAGCTCGGGAAGGAATTTTTACAACAAACTACTTCTTTGTTACCGATAACGTAGTACACATAGACTATACAAAATTATCCCCTCCCCTTCAACTACCCTTTTCATTTGTAGCTATTTCATCTACCTTTCTACAATGGATTTATGACCTTTTCAAGATACTTTATCAAAATTAAGTACTTTACTCTTGTTAAAACATAAAACGTTGCAGATAAAGTACTCCTTCCCCTTAACCGATCTTCACCAAAATCAATAAGCCTTGAGTCCTCTACTACTCAGGCACATAGGCTATGCAAAAAATTATTTGATTCTGTTTGAATTTGCGGCAGTTATCGTTCGCAATAGAAAAAATTCTACAGACACACAGACACTTTTCGGAAAATGACTTTTCTTCATGTTTTGAGGGTAGTACAATCAGAATAAGCCCTTATCTCGAACACGATTTTCATCGCGATCACCATATTTCCATTTCCTTACGGAACATGGAAGTAAAAGGAGCATTATTATTATTATTATCATCTAAAAAGCTGTTTCTGATGTTACGAAGTTTGCAATATAATAAGAAGATCCTAAATAAATGTTTATTAGGGACGTGAAATCTTGCGTGACATCTTCACGCATACTATTTTTTTTAAAAATAAATTATCGAAGCGTATGTGAGTTATCTGAATTACTACAAAAGGCAGTATCAAAACACGCCGTTCCGGAAATCTTGTACCGCTGGGGCGGCGGCAATAAACGAGAAATGTCTTCGAGACGACAGACCGCAAACGCTAAAAGTCAGGAACCGGAAACGTGGGCCTATAAATATAGCTCAGCAGGACGCCGTTGGTACATGTCTAGCTGTTTTCAAAACTAGGGAAACACGTAAGCTGAAACGGTAATGAATTGAGCTATTGGGTCATTCATTAGAAACGAATCGGTTTGCATTTAGGCCTAGTATTTTAAAACTAGGACGCTCCCTGAGCTGTAAAACTCGCTCACTATTGTGAACGAAGTACATTTCCTATTATTGTACATGAACTTCGATATTAGATAATTTTTTAATTCTGGGAAAACACAAAAATTCCGCTTGCTCTCCTATTTCTTTAGTAATATAACAATTAATTATACAGCACACGATCATACAATAAACGATTCGAAACATTCGGATTTGGGCTACAACCCTTTTCAGTCTGACACCATCAATTTGTTCAAATTTTGATGTATTTTTTTGGGTCCTAGGGTCTAAAATTTTTAAAAACTTCACACTACGTTCAAATGTTAGTTAAAATTCTCTTTAATATGACACCCTACACGAATTTTTTGCGATTTTATCAAAATCTTCAGTTCTTCTTGGGGGCCCTGATGTCAAAAAATTTTAAAAATGAACTCTATATTCAGATTGTGGTTAAAATCCCTTTAATTTGGTACCCCTAAATGAGCTTTTGCAATTTTTTCACAATTTTTACCCCCTTATATGTTCCCTTCTTACCCTGTTTTGGGGAGATCAATCTAAAAAACAAAAATCGGCGGCGGCTGTGTCGGAGCCACGGCCGCAAATCTTCAGAGCGTAGAATACGTCTGTGTGCTTTAGGGTTGCTAATGTGTTATGAATAAAATGAACAAACACATATTTAGTTTTACAAAGTACAAAATTTATTTGTAAAATCATCACACAAGTTAAGTTAGTTGGTTCAAGCAAGATTTTATTTATAATGTGCCTATGATAGGAGAAGTAGCTGATATAAGGTAAGATATCAACGCTGATGTTTCTGGTGAAAGTCAAATCGATGGTGGTGTTACCCAGCGTAGTCGGTGGCATCATCAGAAATACGTATAAACATACATTTTATAATCCCTTAAGACAATTACAAAATATATAGACGTATCTGTATAAAAAAGTACAAAATATATCAATACAATCGCATAGTAAAAACATTAAAAACTGCAGGAACGGATAAAGGTATAGTTCCGATGCCGCTAAATATCATTTGTTTATTTACTTGTTACTGTGGTAATTAATTCTGGTCTCCATGATGTTGACTCGACTTCAGTATTTATTTCCTTCTCTTTTAAGCGTTGTCGGTAAATCCTCTGACGTTCGGCATTGGTCATTTTGGGTTTTTTGAATTCCCCACGATTTTCTCTACTCTCCTGTATGCGTTTACGATACTTTTGAGCACGTTTAGCATCCATATACCGCGACATTTTGTCCGAACACACGATTTTTACAACTTGAATTACGATTATTCAAACCTCTTAATAATATCACCGCTATTACGGTACACTACGTAGATAGTACTCGATGAGAGAATTTTAACGACACCTCGCTCAACGTTCTGTCGCATCGGAAACCGGAGAAATACTAATTTTAGTGCGCGCCGAGCGGCGCAAAACATTTCTATTTCTCCCCCGCTCACCACGCGCAGGATGATGCTAGCCCGCTTACATTGTGCTACTTATGATCTTTGTTCCTTTATCTGTCGAATGGTACCTCATATAAGCGTGTATCTTTTATCGTTTGGATAATATTTTAATTTAAAACGTGACTTGAAAACGTAACGCTCGATTTTCTGGTTGGGCGTGCCTATTGCTGGCCTGAAAGTTAAGACGTATTCTACGTCAATAGGGTTCTGAAGGGTAAACGTGTGGACACGCGTGCTAAGTTTTACAAAAACCGGTTGATATGTTCTAAAGTCATCGTGCAACATACCCCAAATAGACAGGCAGACAGACAAACAGGCAGGAAAATGTCAAACGGTCATGTTAAAACTGAGACATCGCTTAGCTCTTTCAATTAAATCGATTAGGGAAATTAATTCATTATGATAGCTTAGTTAAGATAATTTAACATTAAGTTTAGATAATTTAACATTTGAAGAAATGTTTAAATCACTGTCTGGAGTTAGAGCCTTTTTATTTTTTTGTTACACCAAAGGTTCGACCATCCTACAATGAGACAGCCACAGTTGCTGATGTGTGGAAAACAATAAGGGCTTTCTAAAACAAATAAGCGCCACATCTTCAGTTTCTCAAGGAGCGGAATAACGCCTTTAAGGCAGGTAATATAGGGTGCATTAAAAATTGACTAAACAACGAAAGAATCAGAGTAGAACTAAATATTATTATCTGAACGGAACGAATAATAGACGAAAAGTTGAGGTAACAGGGCGTAACGATGGAAGCTTATCGACATCGGACATACAAATCCAAACAGAAGGCTTATATGTAAAGATGGGCCAATGTAGTAGTATAAAGATCTGAATAGGCATTTGTGTCTGAGCTAGGACAAGAAATGGGAAGAAGATAAAAAGTTAATGACATCTTACATAAAAAAAAACACATAACGAGACCAACAAGAAATATGAGACAACCAACCAGGAAGTTCTGAATACGAAAACGGAGCTTAAATTATCACGATGACTACCGCATGAAAACAGTGAACGGCAAGTAGGCGCATCTTCAGATGATAACGGCTAGTCGTCAATTTTCTTAACTTGTCCTGGCTTTGTTTGGTTCCTTACAATCGTACAGAAACCAATGACTTCTGGATATCATTCGAAATTTCGAAATGGATAATTGTCAGCCAGCCAGCTTGATTATAACACAGTAAAGTTTGTTTCAGTTATAAACATTTGGATTAAAATGCCGTTGTCCTAGAATTCTAATTTACGTTGAGAATGAAACTATAATGCTTAGTTTATGTACATGATGACATTAACGAAGACTATACGACTAGGAGTGTGCGTGTACTTACGGTTCCCTTGTGCGACAGATTCTGCGCAGTAAATATTTTATTGCCATAATAAAACCGTCTGGCGCTTTTGCAGGTAAATCATAATCTGGAAAATTATTCGTGCAAGTGATCCCGGTTTTAATGCGTACAAAACGGGTTAAATTTCAATTTTCAGTTTCATACGTTTGTTGTTAAATTTTTATGTGAAGATGCATGTACTCGCGCGCGTGCTCGCGTATTAGGCTATCTGTCGCTGCTTACATCCTTTTAATCACTATCTCCATATATCAATAACTTCTGACATTCTGTCCTGAAGGTTATGCTTCTCCATATTTTCATCAAATTCATCCCTGCACATTACCTTCAAGGTCTGTCTTGTCTTCGTCTACCTGTGGAAATCTAACCAGGGGCGTATTTACGGGGGGATAACGGGACCGGATCCCCCCAAAGGGTAAAAAAGTAGGTGAAGTTTGTTAATCTCTTACTTTTAGGCTGTTTTATTATTTTTTCAGTACGCTAATATAGTAGTAACTCTTTTTTAAATATAAAATAGGTTTATTACAATTGCGTATAAATTTGAAATATGAAATAGCCTATAGAAAATTAAATTCAGTCAATACGTATATCTTCTAAACAACGTTTCAATAACGGGTATTTTTTGTGTTATTACCGTGTACTTTAATGGGATTAATTTCAGGATATTATCACATGTTTTCAACCGTTTTCAGCCACTTTACTCCCACTTTCAGCCGACTCGACCAGACCCCCTCCCTAGGCCAAATACAGGACACGCCACTGAACACAACAAGTTAGATTTCTGACTTGCTCCTCTATTTGCTCCTCCGACATGTTTGTATCTTATCAAACGTTTTTCTTCAATTTATTATGTTTTTTTACACGTTTAGTAATTTTATTGTTACTAACGAGGGTTTCTTGAAACTCTACACATATGAAGTGTATTTAAGTTGGAGAAAGTCTGCTTTTATTCCTTTGAGATATTAGGCCTACCAATTTTTTTGGCTCCAACGCCACTTAATTTCATGTACTTTACTGTGGTTTTGTGAACTTCCCTTTTATTGTTTCTAGTAACATACCTGACTCATTGAATTGGCTTTAACTGTGTATGATTCTGATTTGTCCTTACCTATTTTTTACGTCTTCTTCTGTTTTCCACTGTTTGATTATATTAATTCAAAATTATCCTATGTAGTTAATCTGTTCCTCTCACGTCTGGTTTTTCAGAATTTCCGTATATCTTCAGTTGTTGAAAAATTACCTAGTTTTATTTACTTGAGCAAGTACGGTATGAGGAAATTGCCGATAGGCCTACTGCCATTCTTTGCCGATTTTCGCCAGTTCTCTGGATACATAGCCTACATTTTGGAAGTAGGCCTACTGACTTCAGTTTTGCAAGTTTGGAACGGATTAAAATATTTTTATACTAAAGGGCACTCGTATGCTTACCATGTTAAATTTATTAACTTTGAGGCCTATTATCTCGGAACCTGTAAAAAATATAAGTTTGAAATTTTAGCACGCAGGTACGCAGCTTACTTATAGACTACAAAACGCTACTACAGTTATGAAGATATCTCAATTTTCTGGCTTTTAAAATAATTTTTTATGTTATATCATAGAACCTTCCACTTCACCGTATTCATCACTTGCGTTTTTAGTACCTAAAGGCACCGATAAACATAGATTAGTTGTGGACTATATACAATTAAATAAAAGAATAGAATTCGAGTCCATACAACTCCCCGACATCCACAGCGCCTTCCATTACTTTACAAAAGCTAGTTTTTTATGTTTTGCTCTAAAAAATTGCATAAAAAAACATACTTATAATTTTTTTTACGTTTTCATTTTTCGGTAAAATCGTATAGTTCTAGTAGTGTAGTTACATCTCCATTAACTCAATAACCAGAAAGAATTCAGCTAGTTAGTTCATTTGATTTCTGAAATAATGGGTCATTTATCTAAAAAAAAATTAGATTTTCAGAAAAACGCAATTAAAGTTTTTAAATCAGATTTGTATTGTTTTCCCTGATTTAAAATAGTCAAGCTCCACACTCGAAGTCTTCATTTATGTCCACTTCCTCTAGTTTTTTTCTTAACTGTCTAGTTTTCTTTTTAATCGACTGTATAACCTTTTACATCAAGTCATCTACTGCTGCCTCTACCTCAAATGATTCCTTGCAAGTCAATTTTTTTCATTACCTTAAACTTATTTGATCCTATTTTGACCCCTAATTTTTGTAAGACTTGACACTTACTTATATTAGCCTACCTTCATTGAAGGTCAACACAGCATCATGTACACCCAAAACCAAAGTATCCAGTCAAACAAATATATTTTTTGGTAAACTATTCCAAATCAAATGGTTCAGCGACTCGTCTGCATTCGGTGTACTACCTTGAAGAGATTCTTTTAACAGATTAGGATGACTCAGATCAGCAAATATTGGCTTTATTACGGACATTAGTAGTGAATGTTTATTGAAATTCCCTTTCCAATGGTAAAAACTGCATGTTTCTACGATTTGTTATGAGGGAGTTACTGATTTTTAAAAGGTGGTAACTTTATCAGCACTTTTGAGGGAACTTTTCCTGCTATCTCAATTTTTTTTTAAATCATAAAAAAATTATTAAGTATTAGATGTATTCACATAAATTTGGTATCAAATTACTCAGAAAATATTGAAGATTTTTTTAAAAACGAAAAACCCCAAAAAACGATTTTTTAGTCGATTTTTCGAACGAGTGCCCTTAATTACGACAGTTTATAAAGTACAGTCAAAGGCGTTTAAATATTTAGTTGAGACCATTCGGTAGAAAACGAGAACTAGGTCAACTAGCTGGTCACGGTTCTAACTTTGATCGGCAAGCGGCTTGTGTATTTTCTTCTGTATTTCTTTTAATTGAATAAATAATTTTTTATAGCTTATTTCTGTCTCGTGACAAATATATGCTCATTTTAAAATGTTTTGTTTTTTGTACACTAGTCTATCTGTATGACGTTCATCTATAGGCTGAGTAGCGTAGAATGTCGCACTGCGCATGAGAAATGTACGGCAGTTATAAAAAATATGTTATTATGTTTTTATGTAGGAATAGTCTATAGAACGTGATATAAACTTAAAAATTCTGTTTTTCTTTTAGTTAAAATTAATAGTAGGTCTATAGTTTAACTATCTTTATTTATCGTTTTCATTATTTTTTAAGTCTTTTTAATCCACTTTACCGTTTTAATCTACTTTTTACGTCTTCAAACATACAGTATTTTATTTTGTATGCAGTGAGTTTAAAATGGAGGTTACTAGTGGCGTACCTAGGCCACTGGAGGGCCGGGGCCGATTTCTTTCTGAGGCCTTCCTCCCATAAGACGGATGTTTGTAATCTAATAATCTAAATTATGTTTAAGTAATACATAGCAAAAACACTTTACTATTATATGTTTATTGTCTAATCACTGTATTGATACATCTAGTTTAGAAAGTTTATAAGAAGCTGTTGTAACGTTTGAAATAAAAATCCACTTTCATATTGTAAATACAAAGTTTAAAGAAATAATAGAGGTAGTATTATTTATAGATTGGATTAAATTTATTACAATAGTTTATAATATACTATAAACTTATATACTGAAAAACAAATTTATTATTGCTGCAAACAATATTTGGCAATTTTTTCAAGTCAGTTAGCAGTTTTACTGCACAACAAACGCTGTGTCACTTTCTGTACAGTTGTACGTGCAGTTGTATTCGATGTCACTTACGATTCTGTTCACTCACGCAATATGTGATGCAATTTTTTGTGAATTCGTTTACTCGAGTAACTGACCTGATTTCCGCACTGAATTATCCACTGTTTGGGAAAAAATTCTGATGAGAGGTTTTAAATAAATTGTTGGTCATATAAATTTAATTTTCCAAATACGGAGGCCCCCTATTAAGTGAAGCCCGGGGGGCGCCCCCACGCCCCCTTTAGTCCGCTACTGGTTACTACATTGTTGTTAACATTATCGTAAATGCAGGACCGACAGAGACTAATCGCGTTTCGCTGACGTTTAAGGTGAACAGCAATGGTGAACTTGAGTCCCAGTGGCAGATTTTCTTGTGAAATCCCGTTCTTAAGTGGATTAACATAGGATGCTTACAAAAATTGGTTTCAAGTCTAACAAAAATGCGTACCTTTAGGTTTAACGAATCGATTGTGTGTAACGACTGTAAGGATCCTTCAGGGCCTTATATTTCGATTGTATAAGATAGAAAACAGCCTATGATTTATTGTTATTTATTATACAGATTCTGACAGTGTTTCTACGGACGATAACAACGAGTAGGAATCTAACACATGTAACGTAACTGACAGGTAGCTAAATTAACCGTACAAGAAGAACAAACGTTTGCGACTTGACGAGTCTGTTGTCGAGGAAAAGTCATACATCATTAGCGGTGTGATTGATTACATTAATGTATTAAATAACTTAGTTATCCTTCTACCTTGTTCGCCAAATGCGATACTCTGTTTAACTCTTATAAATACGGCCTTTGCCACAGTGCTGAGGTTGACTGACGTACATCGTGTCTGTATTTTCAAAGACCTTTCACTGAAGATGCCCTCTAGAGGTGAGGCCAAAACTTCTGATTACGGATCAGCCTTTGCCACACTACTGTGGTTGACTGACGTACATCGTGTCAGCATTTTCAAAGACCTTTTACTGAAGATGGCCTCCAGAGATGAGGCCGAAAAGTTTGTTTACGCTAATAACATCAATCAGGATGAAGATTTAGGAAGACCACGGACTTACATCCCGAATAATAATTTAAATAATTCTTATAAATACGTTAGCAAGATAACGTAGCAAGTGACGAAAAGTGGTATGTTAAACACAGATAAAGGACATTTAATCACACAATCTAGTTTGTGTGGTTTAATCCTAATTGGCTAATGAGACTGCAGGACGTTTCAGCACTATAGTTCTCTAATGGCGAGCATTTGGATTCTCTGCTTTCCTAGAATGCCGGGTGTTTTCAACGTTTTTTCAATCTACTTATCTCGGAAGTATCATGCAGCATAGGAAACCGGTAGCCTACTTACTTTGGCGTAAAAATGTAAATCGGTACCAAATTACCAAGTTGATATATTGAAATTGTTGTTGTTATGTTTTGAAAAGTTTTATACGTTATTTTACATAAAAATAAAAACGTTTTACAAAAGTACCTGTCGGTTAAAAATATTTTTAAAACTACCACTCTTTATTAAAAAGTTACGTTATTTTAGTAGAGCCATTTTACATATGGTAAAAAGATAAGATCTTCATTAGTTTGTGTAGTTTTTTAATACGCGTATTTTCTGAACTAAATGAAGAACAAGGAACAGGTGCATAAGAGGCTGTAACATGTTTTTTTGTTTCTCTTCTTTCTACTTTAAGTAAGTAGACCATTTTTGTAAGGGTTAACCAAAACAAGGATTTATGAAATAGACAATCTGTGCTATTTGATAGGATTATTTGTTTAAATTGCCGTAAAAAAGACGTCCCGTCAGTTTATATAAGGCATTCTACACGAAATTCACCGTTCCGCAAAATAATGTAAAGGGTCTTATGTAAGAGATTGGTAGTCCTAAGAAATGCAAAATAAGATGTTATCGTCACTCTACGTGTGGTTTGCAATGCCATCAAACGACGGAATGTGTATCCGCCTGTGTTGAAAAATCTATGATCCCTCAACTAAAGTTTAAAAGAAAGAAACTGTAAAATTGATATAGTCTCTCCTTTTTTAGTATAGTATACATGCGTCGGGGGTCGATTTCGGCCTCTTTAGGGAATCCCTATGCTGTGACCTAGTCAACAAAACAAAAGATACAATTCGTTCTGTAGGACTTCTTCCACAGTCCAGATACTGCTGTTGAAGGCAATGAAATGCAATTGGGAAGTCTCTGTAAATGCCACATCCACTGAGAAGGCAACCTTATTTGTATTCAGACGGGTTCCAGGGTTTTTCAGAATTTAATTTGGGTAGGACAGTAGAAGACTGTAAGTATACTGTATTTTGAAAAAATAAATATCCAACTGCTGCATTTTGTGATTGGAATACGATGGCAATCATACGTAATATCATCATGCTGCCGTCCAAAATCGGTGATTATGAAACTGTTTCAGCAGTCCAAGTTACACGCGGAGCAGATATTATGTGCATTTACTAATCATCATCATCATCTTCACGGATTAAACCAAGGATGGTTTCTTCCGGTCTCAAATAGGCAGGGATTAGAGCTGGTCACTCCAGCGCTTCCTCGGACGTCCCACACATCTCCGTCCCCTCTGTTTATAGTTCCATAGTTGTTTGGGGATGCGGCAGTCATCCATTCGGCAAATATGTTCCTACCAGTTCAGCCGACAGTGGGCGATCCTGTCGAGTATACTCATAATATTCAGTTACTGCCGTGTATCTGTGTTTCTTCTATGATCATGGAGAATATACCCTGCCACGTGCCTGAGAAATCTCATTTTAGCCGATTACATTTATTAATAAATAATATGAAAACCGTTTTAAATTATTACGTGAGCGAAATTTAACTGAAAAGTTTTTGCACCAGTCAACGTCACTACGGCATAAGATTAAAGAAAAGTGAGCAATAAACTTTTTGTTTTGTTTGGAACTCTCGATGAGTGTAGTTTAATGGGTGGACGTGTTCGAATCATCAGACCTCGGACTATCAAAGTTTCACTGTACATATTTCAAATCCCGGCATCATAATTAACATTAACCCATTTCTCGCAGATCAATACTTAGGCTAGTTTATGTTTCGAGTACAATGTAATCTTATTTAAACTAACCGCGTAGAGTTACGCTTTTCAACAGACAGCTGTGATTAAAATTTCATCACTGTAAACACTGGAACAAGTCAGCAATTTTGAATAGCTGGGCTACAGCGTGTCTTATAATACAAACAACGACGTTATGAATAAGTTGCATGAGTTCAACCTTATGTGCGACACCATTAGCCGAACCCTTAAGTCAGCAAGTAAAGGAACACGCCTAAAATTCTACAAGGTGATGGCCCTTCGCACATTTCTTTATCGGTCTGAGAATTGGACTTTAACGAAAGGCCAGGCCAGTCGCATCCAAGCGGCTGAAATGAGATTTCTCAGGCACGTGGCAGGGTATAGTCTCCATGATAATAGAAGAAACACAGATGTACGGCAGGAACTGAATATTATGAGTACACTCGACAGGATTGCCCAGTATCGGCTGAATTTTGGGAGGAATTATAAGCCGAGGGGATGGAAAGGTGTGGGACGTCCGAGGAAGCGCTGGAGTGACCAGCTCTAATCATTGCCTGTTTGAGATCGGAACAAACCATCCTTGGTTTAATCCTTGAAGATGATGACGATAATGATGATGATCACTGTAAGCCTGGATAAATTTTAGCCTACTTCAACGATATCCGCGCAAAATATGATAAATATTGTCGTAAGTATAAGCACTGAAACCGAAAGACATAGGCCTATGTGTAGACAAAGTCAATATTCTTAGCAGGTCGATGAATTGCTTTCTCGTGAAAACAAAATTAAACCTAAATTATGTTTCCAGTTCCTATAGTCGGCTATTCGGACTGAAAGTGTTTCTGTTGACTCAAAGCGTGGTGCTGCGTTTTCTCACGGGAAGATAGACGAGCTTTAGCACGTGCTTGCTTTTGCTGTTATTAACGTTTTTAATAAAAGTTACGAGCCTTGTCCGCGGTGAAAACTGCGACATGTGCTGTCAACTAAGCCATTAGTATGAAGTGGGATTGGAGGAAGTAACATTACCGTGAAAACCAGATAATGTGAAAGTATTTGTTTCGAAACTTGAACGGTTTCCAAATGAGATAAACAAAAAAAACACAATTGTAGTATAATTTATAAGTCAAATAATAGAAAATTAAGTTTTATAATTTGGACTTTGACTGAAGCCACAACTAAGAAATTGGAATCTTTCGAAATGTGGCTCCACTGTAGAATACTGAGAATTTCATGGACAGCACATGTAACTAATGTTGAAGTTCTTGGAAAGATGAAGAAAGATAGGGAAGTTATTAACACAGTGAAGATAAGAAATCTTCAGTATCTGGGACATCTCATGAGAAGTGAACAGAGATTTTACTTATTGCAGTCTATACTACAGGGAAAAGTATTTGGAAAGAGAGGAGTTGGGCGACCGAGAATCTCATGGCTGAGAAATTTAAGGACCTGGTTTGGCATGAATAGGCTACAACCGACTTAATCCGTACAGCAGTGCAGAAAGTTAAAATAGCCTGTATGATATCCAACATCCGAAACGGATAGGAACTGTCAGAAGAGGAAGTTTTATATGTTATGGATGTGTTGTATTTAGTGAATGTGATGGATGTAGCGGATGTGCTGGTGGCGCTGTATGGGAGTGAGACATGGGTACTTTCGCAGAGAGAGACGGAGGGAAGGTTGCATTAGCAGAAATGAAATTTCTCAGGTTGGTCAAAGGGTGCACGTTACGAGACAGAATAAGTAATGCACAGATAAGGCGAGAATTACAAATTTTATATTACAGAATAGAACTGTAGGCTAACAGGATAGAATTACGAAATACAAGGTCAACTGTTGTAAGCATTTGGGAAGAATGCAGGAAAATCGCCTTCCCAAACTTGCCTTGAATTATAAACCCACAGGCTATAGTAGTGTGGAGCGTGCTAGGACGAGATGGTTTTCGGAACAGGCAGTGCAACCTAATCCGTGAAGTGGAGATGATGATGATGAAGTCCAATAAGCCGATGGTAATGTGATAACCGTAAACGTCTGTAAACACATTTTAAACAATATTCTCTACCCTTGATTTATTTGTGCAAGTGGGTCATGGACTGTGACAACAGCGGATGAAAACAAAAATCAGTCTTTACTGATGAATGAGTGCTGACTGAATGAGAAATAAAGACACTCGTGACAAACAAAATATGTAAGACGTCAATGATAAAAATAAAAGATAACACGTAACTAATTGAAACAGAATACAGATAGAATTGTAGGCCTGCCTATAGGAATAACGAACATCTGCTTATTCAAGGTCTTAAATACAAAGCTAAAGGGCAAAGAATACAGGACGACAGGAGAAAAGGTAGTCAGATCTTTGAAGCCGAAACAGGAAAATGCTGAACCATATAGAGAAGATGCTGATAATACTTAGGCTTATAGCACTACACAGAAGCCTAAATGTTATTGGCTACATGCATTTAAGCTTGAGTAAAGTAGTAAAATGCATAACAGGCTACTACGTTAAGACTTGTTGTATATCATGTAGATAAATACTCAATTTTAAATTACAGCGCACGCACGCACACACACACACGCGCGCGCGCGCTATATTTTTATTTGAATTCTGACTCCAAAGTGTGTTGCGGTTATCACAAAATAATGATGTTCGTCTGCAAGTGACTGATGTGGGTTATTATAAAATCGATTTCTGAATCTCAAAGGGCTGGGGGTATTAACAAATAGTCTAATCGATTTAAATTGTAGGCCTATTTTAAAATCGGTTTCAATAATAATTTGTAATTTTAATTGAAATATAAATATAGGCCTATTATTATTTTAATAAATTCTGAGTGTGATTGTACAGAAATTAGTAGACATAGGCCTACTGTGTAGAATGTGAGATAATAACTTTTTTACAATTAAAGGCGAAAATAATTATGTCTATAATAATTTTATAGACCTCTAGTTATCGTTTATAATTCCAATAATTCTACAGGGCTATAATTAGGCCTATGTTTTATAGTTTGTTTCCTTGGTAGACCTATATTTACTTCTCTTGACGTATTAGGCCTAACATAATTGTAGGAATTATTATATAGGCCAATAAATAAATATATATAGCCTATATAATTGTTATCAACTAGCAAATTATTATTAATTAGCAAATTAGTATTAGCAAATTATTATCAAATAATAATTATTTCTGAACGCAGGCCTATATTTTGCTTTTCTTTATCGCTGTATTTCCAAAATCAATCTGTACCATGAGAGTTTATATAGGCTATACTTTTGTATATCAGATATTGATTGATAATGCATGGGTAGGCCTATGTATTATTTGATAATACGGCAATTCTGAGCAATTATTTTTATCACCTTCAATTTATTCATATTGAAGTGATTTAGTTTCTCACTACTCTTAGGTGTAGGCCCACTTAATAGATTTATAGGCTTACATTCTCATTTACCTGAGATATGTTTTGGGCGTGAAACTGTATGACCATAATGAAACAATTCTGGACGTAATAGTGGCTTTAGACTTCATATGGGGTTTCGGTTTATTACCCGAAACGTATCTCAAGTAAGTGAGGTGAGTAGTATCACATAAATTACATTAATAGTAATTAGGTATTATTATTATGGCTATGTGTATGTCCCCCCTACACACGGGGACGCGCGTTCGTATAGGCTATAGGCCTACTACTAGTAAATTATGTAGACTATAGTAATAAATTGATAGGTGAATTTATTAATCAATTAACTATTAGGCCTATGTAGTGCACTTTGAACTTCTACGCAGTGAGCGATTAATCAGGAGCAAACTTCAGTGTAGGGCTACGACTAGTTTGGAACTAAGGAGCTTACTAAGTGCTTGCTAATCTAGACTGTAATAATCGAAGATAAGTATCGTTACGTCCTCTCCTGGACGAACTGTCAGCGGGGAAACTGAACGATGGACGAAGAACTAATACAGCTTAGGTACAGTCGCATAGTATGTCCGCATAATCATACATTTATTTAAAAACACGGAAGTCTACACGTTTATAACCCCTTTCTCTCACACACACACACACACACACACACACACACACACACACACACACACACACACACACACACACACACACACACACACACACACACACACACACACACACACACACACACACACACACACACACACACACACACACACACACACACACACACACACACACACACACACACACACACACACACACACACACACACACACACACACACACACACACACACACACACACACACACACACACACACACACACACACACACACACACACACACACACACACACACACACACACACACACACACACACACACACACACACACACACACACACACACACACACACACACACACACACACACACACACACACACATTTAGGCTATCCCTGTGCTTGTGAATCAGTGGTCGGCTAACTTTTTTGTAAAAGGACTACACATTATATTCTTTTTATGCTTAATTGCCTCTAGAGACAAAATAAAAATCAGTCTTAAGTAGGTACGTAGAACAGAAAATCGAAAAAGGCAAGGACAGGAACAATACGTCGACGAATTAGCGTGCCTGTAGGCCTATGTCAAGAAATTATTTATGGATACGAAAATTGAATGCGTTATCATTAAAAATGTCACGAAAAATTATTTTTTGATATTTTAAAACTGGAAAAATTATTAGCTCGGGGGCCGCGTAAAATCAACTGGCGGGGATGGCTATTTTGCCCATGGGCCGTAGTATGCTGACACCTAAACTATATCAGCGTTTTAGTATCATTGGTAAACAGTGTCTTGTGTATTCTTTGGCATATATAGGCCTACACAAAAAAAAAATTAGTGTTATCATAATTTATTTATTTATGTAATTTTATCAAGACTACACTCGAGTGCTCCTGTGCATATTTTATGCCTACGGATAAGAGTACACAGAAATGTTTAACTATGGAAGGTATAAATAAGTAGCCTATAACACGCCTTTTACATTATTTGTGTCGTCGTTTCGAAAATATTTATTGTTATCAGGACAATTGTTGTTGAGTTGTTATGACGCCAAAGACATAAAAACAGTGTGTTGCAGTTGTGTGTTTGGTGTGTAACATCACAACAACAATTGCCAGTCCTGATGATGATAATAAATGTTGTCAAAACGTCGACACAAATAGTGCAAAAGTTGTGTTATAGCCTAGGCCTACTTATTGACTGATCCTCGCTAGACCTTCTACAGTTAAACATTTATTGACCGACGGTCACTAAGGAGTGTATAGAAACCTTTACCCTGAGATCACTGCGTTGTTACAGGTGTGAGAAGTAGGCCTACGTGGTTCACTTTATTGGAAGACTGAGGATTGTGGCAAATTCTGTACCAAGAAGGCTGTCGAAGCGGTACAGACCTGTACTGTGAAACTAAGGCCTATCTATAACGAAAGACTACTTATTCAAGGTCTTAAATACAAAGCTAAAGGCAAAAGTACAGGACGGCAGAAGAAAAGGTAGTCAGATTTTTGAAGCCGAAACAGGAAAATGTTTCCTATACCTACATCCTTAAGAAAATGCTTCCTGGTTTTAACATCCAGTTAAAAAAATGAAAAAACAATACAAATATACTGTGCAGTAGGCCTATATAGGCCTATAGGTGCAGACCTGTATCTAAATACTTTGTAAAGGCTATATATGAACATCTGATAATTAGGATTAGGACGTACAGTGTACGTAGGCCTATAGTAGGCCTTAGTAATACCGTTAGGCCTACATGCAAAAATATTTGTTTATTTATATAGCCACACCATATGGAGTGACCCTTGATTACGGTTTTTAACGCAAACGTAAATTACTGTGTAAAGAATACGGTCGTATTAATAAATGTGTTGTTATATTTACCTCATAGATATTGTTTACTATATTTATATATTATTTCTTACATAGGCCTAATATAAAAAGCGTCTCGTAGATATGGCCACGTGGAATGAATGTCTGTCGATCGTTGCCCCCAGAAGCTGTTAAACTTAGTTCCAAACAGAAGTGAGAAAAGAAGAGGTAAGACTCAAGAACATTATGGAAACAGATTAACTGCGAATAGATGGAAAAAGAGGTTTAAAACGAAGAGAATTGAAAAACAGAAACCTCTGTAAAGCAGACAACAGTAGATGTAGCCTATATTTATATATTCACTTATAGCCTATAGCCTATGGATGTTGTTTCCCAGTCACAAAATCCTAGCTGTTCTAAGTAATAGGCCTAATGAGTTATTGCCGTTGGCAATATTCTACAGACTATTGTAAGGCATCACAAAATTTACTGAATTGCCAAATAGTAGGCCTATGTTGACAGACTGTAAACTTAAAAAAACGATAAAAAATGAATATAGGCTATTTACCTGGACCACCGTTACACGGGTGGATGGTTTCCACGCTCTGCACCATGTTACACGGAATGAACTCGAGCATGTGTGCAAAGTCGATCGGTCCTCTTCTGTTCGTTCAGCAGGAACTGATAACGCCGTACACTCTGTTATCACACATAAACAACAATAAGTTTTGACTTTCTCTTAGTACAACTATTTTTTTTTTTCTAATCGTGTTCACCATCGATTTGAAACTCGTTAACAATCGCACTTTATATAGTCAGTCAGCTGATTCGTACAGTACACATATACACCGATCGTGTAGTTTAGTTCCGCGCGCGTATGTGTGGGTTAACGGACCGCCACTAACCTGTAAAACAAACGTACGCTAGTGTATAGAGAGAGTAGAGCGGTCGGCGCGCGCGGGAAGTCCATCAATCGCGTGCTCCTCTGCAGTCTGGCGCGTTTGTTTGATTCTATTTTTCTCTGGTGACGACACCCCCTTCCGTCGAGCGGCGCACCGTTTGTGTGACAGTCTTTGACGGGGGGACACTGCGCATGACGCTCGCCGCGCCGCCGCCGGCAAAAAGTAGTCCCTGCCGGCCGGCTCGCTATTGGTCCGTCCGTCGCCACGCCCAATGTTTACACACGCAGTAAGCCAGATGTCACGCCTGAGCGAGTATATGGCAGGCACAGGAATATACAGCCTACTCACTGCATACAGTACAGTACAGGACACATAACCTTCTCACACAACACACATCCAGTGTGTGTGTGTGTGTGTGTGTGTGTGTGTGTTTGTATGCTTTTCTTCCTCTGCGGAGCACGTGTTCGGTCTGGTTTTGCATCCTCCAGAAACTAAACTTAACTTTATTTCACACACAGACTGTCAAAGCTGGACAAAAAAGACGTGTTTCAATTAAATTCAAAGTGAAAATGTGATTGAATTAATTTATATATATATATATATATATATATATATAAAATGGAGTCAGTTTTTTAGAACTGTCTGGTTCGGATACAGAACGTCGGAATTGATCCACTAATTTTTCTTAAGAATGTTGTAACTAATTTTTTGTTTCACAAATTAAAGTTGATCGCTTTGCTCGTTTTAAATCAATATTTTCATGTTTTAGATGCAGGACGTACGAGGAGGGGAAAAGAAGAGAGAGAGAGAGAGAGAGAGAGAGAGAGAGAGAGAGAGAGAGAGAGAGAGAGAGAGAGAGAGTTGAACTACTTTAATTTTCTTTTAAACACTGCAAATTAATCTTTATATTTTCACGCGTACAAAACGATTCACGTTTATTATACAATCATTTCGAGCACACTTAATAGTCATCACAACTAACACCATTCCAAAAATTATCATCGTCGTCACTGTTCGTGTTTCAGACGTTAGATCAAAGCACTGCTACAACATAGGCCCACTTATCTTCGTAAGCAAATCAGACTCGAGTTAACTGTAGGTAATAACTGGTCTACACCGAGCATAGCAGAGCGTAGCCTATAGGGCTAATGTTGTGTGAGTGTGTGTTGAGGTACGTTCGTTATTTTATCACGAGTCGACTACATTCGATCAAGAATTATGTCTATTCTAGCCTATAGGCTAAGTAGGCCCAAAAAATCACAGTCCCGAAAATTCTATACTCACGGCCCATGCAATTTTTTATTTAGGCTATGTCGCTAAAACCGATAGCAAACGAAAACATTTTAATTTGGTAAGTAAGCTATATTATCGAACTAATAGTGGACTAGCACTGGGGCTATAGGCCTACTTTATTGTGAAGTAGAGTACATTAGGGCCTATTATTCTACAATAATGTTAACCCATTAGATAATGTTGATGATTAAACAGATATCTAAATGAACATAGATTATCTTTCAGAATTAATCGATTGTTAAGATTACCAATTTTTCTTTTAAAAATTCGCCTAGGCATGGTTGCCGATAGAAACACCCGTTCCGTTTGGGCTTGTTTGGAAATTTCATAATTTTCATGTAATTTTACTTAATAATTGTCGTTTGGTATTTCAGTAAAATTCATTTACTGCTCATATGGGAGAAAATGTAAAATTTACTACTGTAAAAAAATTAATAGCCTCTAAGTTATAAATAGGCCTATATTTAATATAATTAGTAAATATATAGGCCTAGGCCTAAATAAAGTAAATAATAAGATAAAAAATAATTTAAGTCTGCATTAATGCCGACCGGAGGACTAGTTGTCGACAGACGGGGGAAGAGTGAGGGAGTGAGTGAGTAAATGAGAGAGAGAGAGAGAGAGAGAGAGAGAGAGAGATTGAGAATTTCTACGACGTCTATAGAGTATTTGACAGTGTCTGTAAGGAGTCTCGTGCTTTATAAGGGTGTTTATAATTAAATTAAGAACTATTAACTACTTTGTAGACCTACCATTATCGAGCAACTGCAAATTAAATAGTATAAGAGTAACCACGTTTATAGGCTGTAAATAATAGCCTATACCATATAGGCTATTGAGAAGGTAGATGAGAGGAAAAAAAATTGAGGTTTCGAAGTAGATATATTTAGTCATCCAGTTACGGCTATGACATTTAGGCCTAATTAGACACGACAGCTACGTGACTGTGCTACTTTTGATAAGAGGGATGTTAGAGGAAGTCTCACGCTTTTGGATCAAGTGGCAATAGAAACGAGTTGGAAATGGTACACTGCTTTTGAAAGGAGTGCAGCGCCCACCAGAGTGTTGGTGATTTAGGCTGTGGCCGCCCGCCAATCTTCCACTTGTGGGTGAAAATGTAAAAAATGCTCTTTGTACTCTGAAGGTTCATTAAAGTGCACTGATTAACTTATAATGCATAACTTACAGAAATGAGATTTCTGCCTATTTTGTATGTCTGCTAGCATAATAGGCCTACCTATTGATATTTCATTTATCGTGTGAGTCGTTAAAGCTGACTGTAGGCCTACACAAATTCAAATTCAGATTCTTCTTGCTCAAATCCAGCCACTTAAAGGACGCTGATGTAGGCCTCATGCACTAGTTTCTGTCTAGTTTTCTTCTTTTATGACTCTGACAAATAATTGTTTCTTTTAACCTCAAACTCGTTTTTTGAGAGCTAATTTACTACCTTACGTTTTGTCATTACTTAAGTTAAACTAAAATCTGTATTAGATTTTGAAGCTGTGTAAGTAGGCCTATCGGTTAGGTAAAACACCCAGGTCCAATATCAGGCCATGGTCTAATATTCAAATTTTCCGAAACGTTCTGAAACGATATTGTTACGACGGTCTCACTGATCGTCGTTTGATACAGTGGGTAACAAAATACAAGACACCAATGAAATCACTAATCACCAGCTTTAATTATTACAATTAATAATTTGTAATCAATAAGATAGTCTCTTACAACCATTCAAGTAAAATTTGTCCACACGCAATAATACTGTCAACAGTAAAGAATTCCGCACTAATTATAACACCAAAACACTTCACTACAATAGGCCTACTTCTGCAAACACTTGATCCGCGCTCAGAAAAATCGCTCAATACAACTGACTGACAAGCCGGCTGCTATGGCTTTTTTATATGCAGCGCACGCCTTCTAGAAATTTTTCATCCTCACTTCACGCCACTTAATGCATATCTCAAGTGTTCTTGAATACACTGGAACCTACTTGTGAGCGGCCTTGACTGAGGCTACACCTGCTACACTTGATGGGGAGGGGGGTCGAGAATGCTCTAGGCTGTTCGGTAGGATTCTATTTACAATATTCTCAGTTTATTCTTTAGCGGACAGTAGCCTACTACCTTGTTCCCGCTCCACTGAATATGGCCGCCGTTGGTGCGGTCGAAACGTCTGGTGTTTCAGAACATTTGAATACAGGACTAAGACTTAACAGTCCGGCCAACATGTCCTATAACTGTGACAACTCCGCGGCCGTGACAGTTTGCGTTCACTTATTAAAAACGAGTTTTCACATTGAAAAATTATGTTGGGACAGAGTTGTCAGCGCAGATATCAATCAAAATATTACAAAGAAACAACATGAATTTAGGACAGTGTTTCCTGTATTGTGACTACATGTTTCATATAGTGTGATTACATGACTGTAGTCAACAGATCGTGTTGGTTAATAAAAAACAACGATCCCTTCTTCCAGCAGGGTTACTATGTTAATTCGTGGAGTACAGGGTGAAGCCGGGAGTAGAACCTATTTGGTATAAGAATATATAATGCGACTGTGCGAAAGGTCGCGTCTTTTAATCACGAAGTATGAATAACTGGGTGAAGGTATTAGAAGATAATGCAGCGCCTCCTGACGGTGCGGGACAAAAATATTACGACTAGAGAATAGACAGTGTGACCTAGACTCATAGCCTACATGTTTACAGCGGTTGGGTTAAAGTGTAGCCTATATCGTGTTTTAACCTACTTCCAGGCTCTCACGGCCGTTGTCGTGGAAATATGTAGTTTTCCGATTTGAACCTTCTCTCTCGTGTTTCGTACCAAAAATTTTAAAAATGTGTTAGCGAATGGAAGGGACAGTCTGAAAGCCACTAGGCCTACTTGAAATTCCTTCTGGGCAGTATCGTATCTAGAATTTGGCCCCCCGGGGGGGGGGGGGTCGCGTCGGCTTCAAAACGTAAAAAGAAGTTACGACTAATCAATATTACTATTTTTAAAGTGGTTGAAAGCGTGGGATAACATCCTGAAATAAATCCCATTAAATTAAACGGTAATAAAACAATAAAAATATGCGTTATTGAAACATTATTTACAAGATACTTATTGACTGAATTGATTTTCCTATTCAGTTCAATATTGAAGTAGGTATTGAATTTCATATTTCAAATGTATTTATACACAAATGATGTGTAATAAACCTGTTGTATATTTAAAAAAGAGTTAAGCCTACTTCTATAAGCCTATTAGCGTACACAGCTGAAAAAATAATAAAGCAGCCTAAAAATTAAGAGATTTACAAAATTTCTCAAACATTTTTGACTATATGGTGGGGGTGACCATATTTACGGTCCTGTTCGTCCCCCCCGTAAATACGTCCCTACTTCTGGGAGGGTGCTGGGAGGAATTTTAGAATTTTGTTACTAGAATTACAAAAATGTAAAATAAGAATTTGAAATTTTCTATTGGCCTTTATTATGTTCTAATCAAGAAGTTAGGCCTAAGTGGAAAATACTTTAGGCCTGTTTGTTAAATATCATTAATAGATATAGAAAATTTAACAAATTGATGAAAAACAAAGATGACGACTTACATAGCTGTATAAATTAAACAAATGCTACCAGAAAATTGGCAAAAAGTTTCCTCTGTCTTCTGCAGACGTTCGTAGTGTTAAATATTTTTTTACATTTTATTACTTCCATGTTCCGTAAGGTGATCGAGAAAAAATCATGTTCGAGATAAGGGCTGTTTCTGATTGTACTACCCTCAACACATGAAGAAAAGTCATTTTCCGAAGTGTGTGTGTTGTGTGTCTTATCACTAGACCTACTTTCACACGTAGGAAAACGATTAACATTTATTAATCATTTTGAGCACACTTAATAATCACCACAACTAACACCATTACAACAATTATTAGGATTATCATCGTCGTCACTGTTCGTATTTCAAACGTTAGACCCAAGACTTGCTACAACATTAGTTTACTTACCTCCCCGAGTAAATCAGACTCCAGTTAACTGTATTACCCTCAAAACACGAATAAAAGTAATTTTTCGTGCGTGTGTGTGTGTCTATGTGTATAGGCCTAGGTGTAATTTTTTTTGGCGAACGATAACTGCCACAAATTCAAACAGAATCAAATAATTTTTTGCTTACCAAGTTGTAGAGTACTCAAGGCCTATTGATGTTTGGTGAAGATCGGTTATGGGGGAGCTGCAACGTTTTACGTTTCAACAAGAGTAAAGTACTTAATTTTGATAAATAAAGTATCCTGAAAAGAAGGTCATAATAATCCACTGTAGAAAGATAGATGAAATGTCTATAAATGAAAAGGATAGTTGAAGGGGAGGGGTAATTTTCTATAAATGAAAATGATAGTTGAAGGGCGAGGGGATATTTTTTTATATGCGTACTACGTTATCGGCAACAAAGAAGTAGTTTCTGTGAAACTATTTCATTTCAGTTTGTCAAACATAAAACTCGGTTTACAAGGAACACATGTAACTTGTTAGAAATGATCGAACAGAATTCAAGTAAATGATTTTAAAGACAAATCTTAGAACATGGAAGTCATGTATGGTTCTCCATACCGATATTTCAAACTTCGCCTTAGTGAGTGTGTCCTACATGTCCATAAATATCTACGGCTGATGGAATTAAATCGGTGTTCTTGTTTTCCACCGATGTGAATTAAATTTTATAAAATGGGAGTTACAGGTCCACTCAAACATTTCAATACGTGGTTGGCCGCACATTCTGTTGAAGTTGGCATACAATGAGTTCATCGGTAGTACCGCTGTAGACGGATTATCAAACACGTTTTAAGATGTTAATTGTTAATTTGTTTTCAAAATGGTAATAAAGCGCTAAATTAAAAAAAAAGTTAAATTCGGAGCGAAAAACCGTATAGGCCTACAGTGATAAACATATCTGTAGGCCTACAAGATCCGAATAGAAAGCAAAAAGTGTTTAATATAGAAATGTTTCAAATTGCTGTTGCAAGACTATAAGAAAATTCCAGGAAAGAGATACTGACCTATCACGTGTCGGTAGTTGAAAAACCCAAACCATCCATGACACAACAGTCACAATCCGATCAACAACCGACCGGCAACATCAGATAATGCCCCTCCCCCCCCCACACACAAGCCAATACAAGTCATGAATCTATGAATCTGGGCTACATTTCCTGTAAAAGTAACGAAGTTATTTTAATGGCAGTTATGTCTTCATTTTACTTAAAGGCGTTCGATTTATCAAAAAAATTGTTATACTGACTGCGTCCGGTTCACAACAAATAGGCTATTGATTTAGTCAAATAAATATATGGTTACCACATACGCATATGGTTTACTATACAAAAGAAATATGGTTGCTTACAAAAGAAATGTTTGGTCTACTAACAACAAAAAAAGATTATACACTGCTGACTTTACAGTTTCGCCGAAGTCAAAACATAAGCTCTTGGCTGTTGCAAACTCAGTGTGAACACTCTGACGTGGCTCTGTGTTTCTCGTTTACTGACTGAGCGGTTCTGACTGATTTTAGTTGACTGTGATTTTAGTATATTCATCTTGATTTAAGTTGAAAATGAGTTTCGAGTGGAACCATCAAGAGATCGAAAAGTGATTGATCTGTACCGAGATAATCCGGAATTGCGGGATTCAAAAGACATTTTATCACATAAAAAATAATAAAAAAACATGTTCATAAAAAACATAAAAGCAGGTGTTCAAAAGTCTTCCGACGACATACGACAAAAATGTTCAAACTATCCGTTAGTGCTGATAAGCAATTCACTTAAAAGATTATTTTCACCGTATAATTCCCTATTTTTCAGTACTGGTGTCACCCAATGTACCCAACGTTTTCTAGAAATTTTTCTTTGTTTTTTCTTTATTTTTCTAAGTGATGATAAATAGACTAACTATGAAACTAGCACTTGCAAATTTCAAATTTTCACACTCCATATTAAACCGTGCACGCGCTCGTAGTGGAACCTGCTGGTCTTCCACAAACACCTAGCTCCGTTCTGCACTGTTCTGCGCAGTTTTGCGCGTTTCTACGCCGAACTGATCCGTGGTATTTTACACTTGCCTAGGATGTTGACTGTCTTACATAATTTTATGCCACGTCGTGTTTTGCCTCATATAAACGAGTGCTTTTATCTTCTAGCCAGTGGCGTAGTTGGGGGTTTCCATAGTGGATTATTGATCAAGATGTTTCCGTTGGAGGGTTACAGATCAGGATTTTTTCATAGTGGAGGTAGTTTTTTTTTTATATTAAACCGTGGGAGAGGGGAGAAATTTTAGTGATTGCACGAGAAGATTCGTCAGTTGTAACTTACTGAATACGCTGACTGCATCCAGCGAGTTGGTACTGTAGAATTTACCTATAAGTCTTTACCTACCCTATAGACAGGTTGCAGCCTCCATAATCCCCCCGCTTGGCTATGCCATTCATTCTATTTATTACAGTAAGCCTATCTGTTTCCTGTTCTTGTTTCTCCTCCATTCGTTAGTGTATGTTCCACTGGATTTTATAATTCTTATTTTAATTTCTAAACTTAGAAATATGTTACTCCAGGTAACATCGTTCACGCATCCTTATATAACGCATTGATTACTGTTTTAAATTGGCGTTCACTTATTTTCTTATAGAACTCAGTGGCGGCCGGTGTGTCCTGAGGAATGGGAGGCTACGAGACAGTCACCTGAGCCGCGCTCAGTCATAGTACCCGCCTCCCCCCGACAGTCTGCTTCTTTCAGCGTTTATAAGCTGTGATGAATTTACTTTTAAGACTTCAGCAGACCATATAGTCTTGTTTGTGTTTAACAGTAAGGAGAGCCAGCAGAATAACTTCGAATTTACTCCACTACCGCATAGCCATTGGGATTGATCGTACCATGACGACTGGGAAATTCTAGATTGGTTTTTATGCCTTTTAAGAAATAAAATTTTGGGGTAGGTCGACCACTTTTCAGTATTTCATTTCTCTCAAAGTCATTCAAAACGGGAAAATGGTTTATCCAGTAGTGTTGTAATAATGCCTTTTTTCGATACTGCGGTATCACTTTCATTTTCTTCTGCTAAATAATTTATCCTCGTAGTAATATTTACTGTCAAGTTTAGAACACCTTTTAACTCCTTTTAAGAATGTCTTTTCCGAGGCCTGCATTTTACTGTCCTGTTTCTTGGTTGTTGTCCATAATTCACACCCAAAGGACAGTCCACGGACTGCCATAAACTTGACTGTATAAAGAATGAGGCCATAAGAGAAGAGTAACAAGTTTTTAACTTGAATGAAAAATTAAAAAAAAGTACAAACAACAGTGGAAAGAACATTAGAAAGAATTTCAGATTTTAGACTGCCCCGGGAAGAGATGGCTGGAGCATGTTTGAAGGCGGAACAGGCAGCACCTTGCCTATGCCGTGTTGTGAAGAAGAAGATGATGATGATGATAATGACGATGATGTTAATATTTGCTTCCTGTTTGCTTAACATGGTAAGATGGGGTGATGGGGTTAAAGACGTGTAAGAAACTCAGGTATCAGTAAATGGTTAACGACTGTAGCTTTCTTACAGGACGCCAAGATTAGTGGAATCTGTCGTGGAGTAGTTTGATGAGTTGCACCAGTTGCACTCCAAGGATAGCAGGATTTCACAGGTTTTTTTAGAATTTCAGTATTTTTTAGCAACTAAGTATTCAATTAAAAGGATTATGCACAATAAATTTGGAAGACGTAATTTCATAATTTTCCTTCACAGGGCCATAGATTCTCCTGAGTACCTTCGTCTCAGACACGGCTAGTTTAAGCTCATCTAGTTTTTTTAGCACCCATTATGGTAAAAGTATCAATTAATAAATTTTGTCATTTGCGATCTTAATACACTGGCCTAATTACATTAATTAATTAGGTTTAATTGTTGAATATTTACCTGCGGAGTATTTTACCAAAGAGCACTACATCGCGAACTGCTGATAATCTCTTTTTGTTTTTATTTTATAGTTTTAAAATATAGGATGCGCAGCTAACTTTGTTGAGTTCATCCTAAGATGACTTTGTTTATTTTACATCCTAAGAGTAGGATCGAGGAGTTATGAAGAAACTGAGAGAAATGCAGTGAGGAATAAGGAATAAAGAACTGCTTAGGATTTGTCACCAGGGAAGGAAGTTGTATTTTTAACTTGGTTCGTTTTGTGTGTGTGTGTATATATATATTTTAGGCTTATATTCATCAATCATACAGCATTGTAATAAATGTGCTTCTTTTCAATGAATGGTACGAAGTTAAAAAATTATCCTATTTCCTTTTTTATTTTTTTTTAAATTATAATAAGCTTACATTTTAGTCAAGTCCTGAAGCGAAATTAAAATTTTTAAAACTTCATTAGCTGAGTAACAGTTTATTGAACGCGTCTGTTGAAAGTTAATTTTTCAAGACTGCCGCGGGACAGAGTCCCTATGTCTGTATTTTACCTGGGAAGTGCTCCGGAAGACTTCTCCAGATCCTGTGGCGAGGCCAAAACTGCTGCAGAGCGCTCGAAAGCTAATTATGAGACTGGAAATTAATGTCTCTACATGTAGACTTGAAGCCTAGAGAAGACTTTTGCCTGTTATGTTACAATCGTTCCCGGAACGCTAACTGGATCCATAAATAAAATATATTTATGTACTTTATTATTGCATTCAACACTTGAAACAATGACTATCAGTTTTCACTCATTAGCACGGGACATGACGTAATAGCTGTGACACTTTATTTTATGCCTATCTTCTTTCTTCCCCAAAGCGCCCACCTGCACAAATTATACATTGTCAACGGCTGAACACTGTTAGACAATTGAATCGCTGGGGGTTGCTACAAGACGATGAAATCACTTGTTCTATTAGCGTATCGAGACAGCAAAACACAGCGCAGAGGCAGGGGAAGAATTTACTTATAATGTAAATGAACACGATTATGGGGGCGGGGGTCGGATTGAGAGGCAGCTGTCGCTAACTGCGACAAGGAATCCGTCACGCCGCGACAGGTTGCGTACGTCATAGATTATACGCAATTACATGCTTACTCGGGGAGTGAGGGTGCAGTGCAAAACGAAACTACCCCGCCGCCGCTGTTCAAGGCCGAAGATGCGACGTAGTATTAATATCTTGAAACGCTGTCCTCACGGTGAACAATTTTATAGCCTATAAACGGGACGTTTGCCACTTATTTTGTCAATTCCCTTACCACATCTTAGATTTTCTCGCCCGTACACAGGTTTAACGAATATTAAAATCTAATAATAATCTTCTTCTTCTCCTTCTTCTATCAGGAACTGGGTGTATCACCTTATCCGGTCTCAAAGGAATATATAAGCCTACACACTTTACCAACGCTTCCTACGTCTTCCTATACTTCGCTGTCCAACATGCTTGTATTGGCAAACTTCCTTAGGCAACCTACCATCTGGCATCCTATTCAGACGAACTGCTATCTCACTTTGTTGTCTGCAATACGATCTTGGGTATTAAAAATGTTAAACTCTTTACGAAAGTAATAATAATATTAAGGAATATTAAGGAAAAAATTATACCTCTTTAAAAGATGGCTATGATGGATTGTAGACATTTGAATTTGAATCTAAATGACAGACTTTTGCTATTATATATATAGCAACACAACCCGATTCAGCAACACAAACAATCAGGCTGATTACAAACTAATACACGAAAAGTAATAAATACATTCTATTAACGAGTGGTGGAGAGTTAACAAAATAGTAATATAACAGAAGTTTACATAACATATAATCAAAAAATTAAATAATTCAAGTAAGTACCGTACTTACTAGGAGAAAACACACAACACTCACAAAACATAAGCATGATGGTACACTTAACCCTGTTGGTGTGCAAGTGTTCGTGAGCATTGTGCTTGTGTTTTGCGAGTGCTGTTTGTTTTTTCCTCGTAAGTATTTAAGTATTTTTATTATTTAGTCTTTTGGTCATAAATTATATGAAATTTTGTTATTAATTTTTGTTGACTCTTTATCACTCGTCTATATAAAATATTTATTACTTTTCTGTATAACTTTATAATTCAGCCTGAAGACGGCTGCCGATTGTTCAGGTCGGTGAAATGATGCATTTATCTTTTTCCTGTTACGGCAAAAGCCCGTCATTTAGATTCAAATTCAACAAAATTAGAAATAAAGAGGAGACCAACGAATATAAGTGTATCTGACAGATGAGAAAACGTTAACCTGGACACTTGCGATGTTAGAAGGAAAACTGATTGACCTAGAAGGAATAACAGGAGAAATAAGTCTAAGTAAAGCTGGATTTTACAATTAAACGTCTATAAAATACATCAAGCGACAGTAAATTTCTCAATTTGCATGATCAGATTGATCCAAACGAGTGTCAGGCACCGATTAGAGAGATTCATTTGTACGACAAAATGCAGAGTTGACGCAGTGTCACCCATCATTATTAACGCTCAACAAATGACTTGAAAAGACGATTCCAGCAGTGGACGTCCAAGAAGTGCAACAAAAAATTGCATTATTGAACAAATTTCATAGAATTGGAAGACCGCAGATTGAGGAATGGATGACGTTGCTGAAATCATAGGCATCTCATATGACCGTGTGCATTATACTTTAACTCAAGAATTTGGTGTGAAAAAGCGTTGTGCAAGATGGCTGCCACATCTGGAGTTGTTGCATTTTTTGGTCGTCCAATACGGGGGGGGGGAGGGATCATCTTCAATGCTCGTACGATCACGTTTAAACTCAAGTGCCTACTAACAAACCGTTGGTTTTGAAGTCACAGCATCTCCTGACATATTTATAATTTCGTTCTGAATTTCTGTTGGCGCTAAACAATTTTTAACAAAGAATCACGCCACGATGTTTGATTTTGCCCGTTTTTCAAAACACGTACAAATCAGGCTGATTATTTTTAAGTCAGGCACATGTAACTGATTACATACAATATACAAGCAGTTTTTTAAACACAGTTTACTTTAAATTTTTGAAGGCGTTTCAAAATTTCCACAGTAAACACAATAATAACAGTAATCATTGTAATCACGGTAATCACAGTAATCACTGTAATCACGGGAATCACAGTAATCACGGTAATCACAGTAATCACGGTAATCACAGTATTCACAGTAATCACGGTAATCACGTGTATTAGCGGTAATAACGGTAATCACAGTAATCACGGTAATTACGGTAATCACGGTAATCACTGTAATCACAGTAATAACAGTAATAATCAAGTATAAAAAATGTTTTACTGTCTACCTGATCGTCTTGGATTTTGTTTTCAAGATTACTAAATAGAAATCTTATTCAGCTTTCTGTATTGTTCCCCTTTGCTTTCCGTCTGTTTTCTGCCTCCCTTTGTAATCTATACAGGCCTAATACTGCTTTGCGCAGTATCTTACTTCACTGTGAACGTAATATATAGGCTACTCCACATCGAACATTAATCAATGAACACTAAGTGTTTATAGAATGTGGTAGGTAACGAGTTTAATATGCTCAAAGTATGTGTGTGTGTGGAAGGGGGGTTATATGTAATGTATGTACTCATATAAACATTTTCCCGTGGATAGATGAGCACGGTATGTTGTGGATATGTGATTTTAAACTCACTTATCTATATATATAAAACTCAAAGTCTGAGGATTTCTTTGTATTGAATACAAATCCGCACCGTTACACCGATTCCGACCAAATTTTACACAGGTAATCTTTGACACAATGCGAGAAACACTGTCTAGCTTTGATATTCCGCCCCGTTCGCACGATTTAGGCCCTTTAATTAGGCTATGCGATTTATTTACAGTCGATGTGTGACTCGTATAAAGATGTCAAAAACATCATGGAGACCAGAATTAATTACCATAGTAACAAGTAAATAAACAAATGATATTTAGCGGCATCTTTGAACATTCCGTGTGACCACCCTAGTGCGTGTTAAAAACGTAACTAAAACGCAACAAGTTGCGTTTCGATGCGGGAGACTTTGAAAACGCAGCAAAGTTGACGACCGTGCGTTTTTTCGACGTCTGTGTGACCAATTTCATTGCTGCCTGTGTGTTAAATTCAATGCGTTTGCCACCTCTCAGAAAATCTACATCCCTAACGACTATGACAATAAACGAGCAAGCAATAACGCGGTTAAAAAACCCTTTAAATAGAAACAAAGCTGCGCAGAAAACACAAAAATAAAGATACCTAATTTGACGAAAGTTGATTTAAAAAAATTGTATTTTAAAGAAATGAGATTAAAAGAAAACCATAAAGCGGCCAAAGCCGAGGGTGTAACAGCTAGTATTTTATATAGGTTATATAAGTATACAAGTAATTTTTTTATATAGACTACTGAGTTGTATCTAATCTCAGTTTAATGGTGTAATTGAAATGTAACGTTCTGAATTGAGAATTTTTACCACACAAAATACGCTGAAAGTGTTTTAAAACCCGACCCGTCGTGATAAATGTAAATTATTTAATCGGTTCGCTTACGTGAAGTGAATTGAATTTTGACCGGGGAAGGAAGGGAAGGATCATCTTCAGTTGATCTGAAGTCTGCATAAGCGAGAAGACGCTCTCTCGTTAATTCAGACAAAGTAGGTAAAAGAGGACAAACAGTTTTTGCAAACGCGGTGGGCGCTCGTGCATGTGCAAGTGGCTACTTTGCATGCGCAATGGCCGGATAAGAATAAAACGACAGACGTTTTCGTTTTTCGGGTTCTGTTTGCACGTTTCTGGATGGCTGCCAATCTGAAAACTTACAGACGGTAGAAATTTAATTGTAGCGCCACTCTTTCGTTACTTGAACGTTAGCAGCATTTAGAAATCCCCGTTTCTGTAATTAATTGTTTACTTGTTTATTTGAGTCGTTTACTAATAAAATTATAACAATGTTTTGCTCTAAACTGAGAGTAAAGATAAATAAATAAAAAGTAAAGTCCCTTTTGGGTGTGCTTTAACAAAATTATCTAGTCAAGGGACTAATAAAGCGTGGTAAGATCTAATAAAATTTTAGAAAATCGAATTTGTCTAATGTTTCATCGTTAGCTAAGAAGCGCAAGGAAAAAATTCACCAGTGTGTTAAAGTCGCAGCAATCCAGCTGTTCGACGCCAAAGATCTAGTAGGTTTTCCTAGACTAAATCGTTCCAGAGGAGTTTATGAACTAACTGAGGTGTTCAAAACTAGAGCAGTTTTGACAAAATAGTGTCTTAGAAGCATAAATATAAACCCATATCATCTTCGGTTTTTTTCATTGGAATCTATGTCAAATTATCTTCTTTAAAGTTGGTGATAATCATTCTAAACGTCATGAACCATATGCGCGCGCGAAGTAGCCTCTTAAATCGAAGTATTTAATTTAGTTAAACTTCTTATGCGACTTCGTTACAAGAACAGAAGTGGACATTTAATATATATAAATGTGTGTTCTTGTGTCTTTACGTATATTGTAATATTATCTATATGATTACGAGTGTAATACGGTTGCGGGTTTATAGTTATTTCAGCCCCACGTTGTTGCCAATTTCTAATATTATCTATATGATTACGAGTGTAATACGGTGCGGGTTTATAATTATTTCAGCCCCACGTGGTTGCCAATTTGTAATATAAACTGCTTTGATAGTATTTTGTTCTTAAGCCCCACTGTTGGGTTCGTCAATTTGTTACCAATCGTTTATGTTATTAATTAAATTTGAGAACGTTTAAAAGCCCCTACGTTGTCGGTATCAATTTGTAATTTAATTTTTCAAGGTGTGTGTTTCTTATTCATGAAGTTGTGAGTGGTCTCTCTTAAGAACTGCAATATCAATCTATTTATAAGGAAACAATATTTTTATATGGGTTATATTATTCAATTATGGATAATATCTCTATATTATATAGTAATTAAGTACTTTACGCAAGAATAACGCTCGACACCAGTTAATATATTGGGTAATTCGATCGTTATTATTCAAGCCTAGTCTGCATCCACTATTGAGAGAGCGGAGAGCGGTTGACACGAATTAGTTTGCTCTTCTCTCGTAATTCACCAGCCGTCCGCGGACTAGCGCTGTTGTTTACAGTCAACCAGTTATTATAGGTTAAGTTATTTGAGCCTGGTGTTCCTCTCGTTTCTCCCTTTTACACTATAAGTTCCTTAAAATACACTAAATCGTTAACCAAGAATAATTACTCATCAAATTCAGGAAAGATTCTTTATTTTTTATATTTTTTCTCAAAACAGATGTTTCTCAAGGCACAGATACAACACATCGATCAAACAGGACTGAATCGATTAGTTATTGAATTCGGGTTTAGATGTTTTTAAAGTTTAATTATATTACTAATTTTTTCTTAATCTCAGGGTACATGGAGTTCTTGTGACTATTAGTAAGGTCAGACAATGCAAATTAAGGTTACTAGGTATTACAATTTAGTTATAAAATCTTATTAAATAAAGTTCAAACATAAGCTGGTTTTTTACCGTACGTTGACAAGATACTCATTATGGCCGTGTTTCACTGCACAGAGACGGAGAGCAGAATGATGAACCAATGTCTGGAATATATCAGCCTCCAGCTTCTCAATAAAAGTTTGGTGTTGGTGTCCCAGGATGTAGTAGAAAGTTCAGTTTTGATCTTCGCTAATATTCACGGTTCTGGTGGTTACAGGTCCCAATGGAATTTGTGTTGTATTAAGTCTTCGCTCGGTTGTGAAAAGTGAGGTTCTGGACGTAATTTTAAATTTCTTTCTGTTTGTTTTTTAAGATATTTAATTAATTTGGCTTCTCCAGGCTTTGGATTGTCTTAATTTATTTATGGTTAATTTTCATTATTACTCATTTGACGTTAACAGATTGGTTAATTTATTTTTTAGAAATTTGTTTAACTTTATTGGTAGATCGAATTATATTCTTTGAGTGATAGCCTCGGAAGTCGATCAACTGTCTTTTTAATTAATTACTATTTATGAATTTTAATTTATATTAAATTTATTCCTTAGGTTTTTTGGTTTCTTTTCCTAGATTTATATCAACTGAACTGTCCTCATTCATATATAACAATTGAGTCCTGAATCGTCGTCCATGACAACCATTCCGTGTTCTGTTATTGGATAATATTTGTTATCCTAGAGCCGTAATTAGAAAAATGTTCTTGCACTTACTTAATAAAATACTCCCTTATTAAAATTACATTACATCATATAAAACTTTCACATAATCTGTGTTATTAAACTATATACATTTTGCTACATTTTCTTCTTGATCGACTTAGTTTAAAAGGTATTATTTTCCCTTTAAAAAATACTAATTTTAGGCCTATTTGTTTGATTACATGTGTTATAATTTTTTTTGTATTTTAACTTTTCTGATCTAACCTACTGTACAATGAGTCACTGGCTTATGGCCAATCATTCCGATTATTTCATCCTGATTTCAATTTTTTATTATTTATTTTAGTATGGAACCCTTCATCTGTTTATACCATAATTACAATAACCCTTTGGCAATTTATTAACAATTATTGCCTTCATGGCCAAGTTTACAAATATAATCTAATAATATCTCTATTATTTATTCAAAGTAAGTATCCAAATATTTACTCTTATAAAGTTTAACATAAATGAAATTAACATCCATGAATTGATGCTTTCTCAAAGCAATTGCTTCACTCCTGCTACATACAAAAGACAAAATAAATACCATGCAAACAAAATAACATGACAAAACATAATAACATGCACATATTATAAAATATTAAATATCAATTAATTAGTCTCCTCTTTAGTATATAATTATACTAATTATCTACAGACAATTAATTAATCTGTCTATAGTATTTTAACATTGTTTGACACTGTTTATCGCTTGCACTTTCCACTGACCACTTCATAGTTTGTATTTATAAACATTTGTATTTTATTTTTATTTCTATTACCTAGTAACCTTACTTGGTATTATTGATTTGTTTATTTTACGAAGGTTTACTTTTCTGACCTTAATTATAACAAACATTTAATGTTGTTTTATTTTTGATAATGACAAAGTTTTTATGTAACGTAGGGGACCTTATCTTCGTTACGTTACATAATGTGTATGCTCATTATTTGTGTGTGTGTGTTTGTGTGTGTGTGTAATAAACAAGTTAACAGAAAGCTATATCTTTTTTATATGATGATTATACCCAATTCAATAACTCCTACTATCATCAGATATGTTAAAAATAATTAGCAAACCAAATTGTTAAAAATTTGGTAATTTAGAATTAAATGACAATTTACAAAATACTAATTTAATTTTTAAATATTTTTTTCTGTCTTGTGATTATAGCATGAACTTTTCACATATGTCACATACCATTATGTTATTAATAAAAAATATGTAATTGTTTTGAAAAGCCTTACTTTATTTATTAAATTAACATATTCCGGGATAAAACAAGTATTATTAGGCATGTATTATTAATATTGTCGAAATCCTGTTACCATACAGTGGTATAGTCAACTCTCTTTTATAAATAAATTTAAATACACAGTCTAAACCAAACTATATAATTTTATTAATTAGCTTTTGCTTAATAATCATTTGGGTAGAATACATCATAAACTGTAATTATTACAGCATATAAAAATAAAAATTTGCACTTGTATCTCAATTTTCCGAAGCCATGATATAAAACATTCTATTACGCATTTTGATAAATGTTCCTACATTTCATGCAAATGCTTACAGGCCTATTCAAATATTTAGAGATATTAAAAAAGTTATATAAAAAATGTACTTTTTTCTACACGTAATGAATATGTAAATTAAGGATTAGTTTTCACAAGAAGTTTACTGAGGATTATCGATTCGCTGTTTAAATGAGTGTACAATGAATGTTTTCATTGTTTATTGAAAATTCTAGGCTGAAAAAATCTACAACAAGATGGACAGGTGAATAATTAACTGAGTAGTATCGTCTATTTGTCTAATTACAAACTTATCAGAAAAAACACAGATAATGCACAATGATGTACATGGCCAGAACCGGAATTGTTGACAAGTTGCTATTGAAATTTTTTTGTCGAAATGTAAATTTAAATATGTATCGGCTTAAAGATTATATTGACTTTAATATCATACATGTTTACGTTTGATTAAAGAAGCGTTAGGAAGATCCTGAGTGGATTTTATGAAGCAAGTCATCGGTAAGTTAGGAATTACAAGATACTCAGACGTGAAGAAAATGGCTATTAACAAAATATGATAGAGAGCAGCCAATTAAATTAAATTAAAGATAGTTAAAAAAACAAATATATATATATTAATTATTTGTTTGCTAAGTAAATAAACATAATGCAGATAATATTAACTCGTCGATCTGTGGAAACTTAAGATTAAATGAGCAGAATGGCCCAAATTTTTGTTAAATAGGGATGTCGGTAATGCGTTCCGAAACTGTATTAATAGTGGAAACGTAGAGAATAAAATGGATAAGCATTACGAAAGAGAAGGATTCTTTTAGCCTATATCTTCACAGTATTTTTATGAACACTTTAGGACTCAATTCCATTAAAGTCAAGCTGTAACGATTATACAAAATCATTAAATTATATGTTAGTTACGATTCCTGTATTATATTTCGATATGACGTAGTGAGAAAATTTACTCACCGCACCGTGTATTTAAATTCTTATGTTTTGCTACCGCTGAGTATAATCCTCCAGAAATCTGGCGGGCGCAATGTAGGCAAACTACTTACACAGCGCCGAGACAGACCACCCACTACATCCAGCTGTCAATCAGTCGATTAAATAATTTAATTAACGGTCAATGTATTATATTTAGGCCGCATCTAATCTAATTTATTTTCACAAACGTTAATGCATAAATTAGTATATTTTCGTTTTAGATTAATGTTGCGTGAACTGACAACACGAAGAAGACTATCACTGTAGTATAAGGACGAGCATCAATTATTTAACACAGACCTTGGCATGACCTTTTGGCACGTTCCGGCGACTGCATAAATGTTAGTTTTCTCAGCCAGGTTTAGTGTACGATCGCCATTAACTTAAGACGTTAGTCTCACTCCTTCTAGACGCCATTTCTGTTAAGGTCGGTGACCGTTGTACCATATTCGTATCCATTTGGTGCAGAGTGCTTCTGTTATTTTTCGTTAATCTATTTTAACCAAAGGAGCGATCGTGGCGAAGTGGCTGGCGTGTGGCGCTGCTACGGTGTCGTTGCGGGTTCGATTCCCGCCGGGCCATCTGATTTAGATACGACCGTTAGCCCACGCAAGCGATGGCAAACCAGAGAGAGGTATCCTGTCTAGTATAAGTCCTCCCCGACTGTGCCGTTCGGATCCGGCGTTAAACTGCAGGTTGCAGGTCCCATATACCTGTGAGAGACTCAGTAACACGCGCACCATGGATATATGCGAGGAGCGTACAAACCAGACGAAAGACTGACGACTCCAGGAGGAGGATTTTAACCGATTAACCTTGCCCATCTATTTCGCCCGTGTGGTTCTGTTTTTCTTGCTAATGTGTTCCTTCCGTCGTTTACGTTTTCATTTGTCAATTTTCCAATTTACATTAATCACAGACTGTTGCAGGGGTTGTCTCGTTGTGTGCTGTAGATATTAAGATTTAATTCTATTGTCGGCGTTAGCCAGTTCTAGTTGAGTTCTTTGTTTCCTTAGTTCGGCGTCCAACATATATCTAGAATTCTTCGATCAGTCCGTACCTTGAGGCAGTCTATCGAACGTCGAGCCAGTTTAAGTAGTTGAGAATATCCACGAGTTACAACAGCTACGGATATTCGAACGTCGAGCCAGTTTAAGTAGTTGAGAATATCCACGAGTTACAACAGCTACGGATATTCGAACGTCGAGCCAGTTTAAGTAATTGAGAATATCCACGAGTTACAACAGCTACGGATATTCGAACGTCGAGCCAGTTTAAGTAGTTGAGAATATCCACGAGTTACAACAGCTACGGATATTCGAACGTCGAGCTAGTTTAAGAAGTTGAGAATATCCACGAGTTACAACAGCTACGGATATTCGAACGAGCGAAGCCAGTTTAAGTAGTTGAGAATATCCACGAGTTACAACAGCTACGGATATCTGAACGAACGAAGCCAGTTTAAGTCGTTGAGAATATCCACGAGTTACAACAGCTACGGATATTTGAACGAGGGAAGCCAGTTTAAGTAGTTGAGAATATCCACGAGTTACAACAGCTACGGATATCTGAACGAGCGAAGCCAGTTTAAGTCGTTGAGAATATCCACGAGTTACAACAGCTACGGATGCCTGTCTGTTTGGGCTATGTCTCACGGTAACGTTTTAATGAATCAACCTAATTTCTTGAAACGTGCCATGCGTATCCATCCTTTTACTCTAAAGAACCATACTGTTTTAGAGATTGATCCCCCCATAACTAGTGGGGCGTGAGGAAAAGATGTGCGGGGTCCAAATTATGGAAAAAAATCGAAAAAGCTCATATATAGTATCAAGTTAAAGATAATTTTAACCACAATCTGAGTGAAGTATTAATTTTTAACAATTGACCTTACCATACCTTTATCTTATACCTTCCGATTGTTTGTGAGATTCCCCAAAAATAAGTGAACGGAGCGAAAATTAGGGAAAATGTAAAGTAGTTTAAAAGGAAAACGTAAAGTAGTTAAAATCTTGAAAAATATTACCAAAATCCTTATGGTATATAAAATTAAAGAAAATGTTAAGCAAAGTCTGAATATACTGTTCAGGTTTAGAAATTTCAAAATTTTGCGATACAAGGCCCCTAAAAGTTAGCACTATTTTGAAAAAAAATTGTAAAAATCCATTATCGTGGTAACACGATACACGGTCACCTCGTCGTATTTTCTCGGCTAACGCTAAAAAACACATATAACGATACAACGGAGAATGTTACATACAGCTTTAAAAAATAAAATTTATTAATTTGATTTTATTCAATAATAAATGAATTCCGTTTAAAATAATGAGCAAGTTTGGTAGCTCAGGGAGCTTATCAGTTACATTTCAGTGTTTCGTATTTAGTGCTGGGAGTGGACTTGATGCAAATAGACAGTTTTAAGTAGGAATAAACCTTCTTCACGTTTTCGTACAAAGCCAACAAAAGCGCTGGTCTTTTTTATCTCTGTAAAGCGGTCTAAGACGTCGTTGATATTTTTTACGTCAAAATATTTATAATTAATAACGTCATTTAATTTTGAGTAAATAATTATTATATTATTATAAGTAAGTAATGGCTTGTTTGGGTTGAGCCTTCAACTGTTCTTACGACAACCCACACTGTATGTTATCCAGGAACTTCATCACCCTCTGTTCTTCTCTCCTTCTGCTGTTTGCTCACAAACCGTTGTTAGCCCTTCATTTGCCACCAGGATGTGCCCAAGCCTGTTACCTTTCCTCTTACAAAAAGATAGTAATTGTTTTGTGTTGCAATCTACGATTCTGTGTTGTACGTCTGTATAATTCTATAATAGTGTAAGCAATTGCTCGGATAAGTACTGTTAACATACTAAGTTTATATTTTGATTTCCAACTTAATGAACGCTATGTGATTAGATAGATCGTATGATTTTTTAAATATATCACATACACGCGCACAGATATATCGTTCATATAGTTTTAGCGTAACGATGTGGAAGCGATTGGGTCTGCGCGTGGGACTACTGCAAGGGCGAATTCAATTATGTACAGTCGCGTGGCGGTAAGGAATGCCGGACGGGCGGCTCAAACAGCGTTTGGCAAGATCAGTTAGTTATGTGAATTATAACCCCCCCCATCGCTGCAACAACGTGAACGACACTGTTAACAGTGATAATGCTGTTGTGATCCTGATTACGACTCCACGACGATAATGACGTCCGATCACTAAAGTAAAATTAATATTATTCTGTACAGGCTTTTACCAGTTTTGTTAGTTTTATTAGCAGCCATCTTAACACCAACTTTGTTACTACTTATTGCCACACTGCTAAATACTTCGTTCTTGACAAGGCCTTTCGGTGTCTCCACCATCTTCACGTCTTAAACGACAAACGACAAACAAGTCGTCTAAGACTTGAAGATGGTGGAGACACAGAAAGACCTCGTCAAGAACGAAGTATTTAGCAGTGTGGCAATAAGTAGTGACAAAGTTGCTGTTCCTTTTATTTGCTGAATTGAAATACTGAAAGTTGGAAAATATATACCAAAATGTATCAAATTGTGTACACAGTCCAAACGGTGAACAATGAGGGCAACTGGCCTTCAAAGTTAGCAATAAATCACTCTCTGTATGGAGTGGATTTCTAAGTAAATATTTCTTTACAAACACATAATTACATTTGTGGTGAATATGTTGCATAAGTTCAACGTTATGTGCGGGGCCATCAGGCGAACCCTTCAGTCAGCAAGTAAAGGAACACGCCTAAAATTCTACAAGGTGATGGCTCTTCCCACACTTCCTTATGAGTCTGAGAATTGGACTTTAACGAAAGGCTGAAATGAGATTTCCAAGCGGCTGAAATGAGATTTCACGGGCACGTGGCAGGGTATACTTTCCATTATCATAGAAGAAATACAGATGTACGGCAGGAACTGAATATTATGAGTAGGTATACTCGACAGGATCGCCCAGTATCGGCTTAATTGGTAGGAAAATCTTGGCCGAATGGATGAGTGCCGCATCCCCAAACAACTATGAAACTATAAGCCGAGGGGACGGAGAGGTGTGGGACGTCCGAGGAAGCGCTGGAGTGACCAGCTGTAATCTTTCCCTATTTGAGACCGGAACAAACCATTCTTGGTTTAAACCTTGAGGTTGATGATGATGATGATGTTAATTACATTTAAAAACACCAAAAACGTATGTTCTGACACCTATATTTGCTTTAAAAAAGTATAAAATAGTATACAGTAATATTTAATTACAAAAGTATAGGATATGTTGATTACGAGTATAACGTAATTCATCGTATGTGAATACACATCTTTATTTCCATTCGTGCTGACGACATCATCATCACTGTAGTCATTGTCATCACCGTAGTATTCAACGTCGTATTCACAAAGGATCTTAACTGGTAGTACTTTTAATAACTGTAATGTTTGTTTAGGCAAGGACTGATTTTTTTTGTATCTCTCACTTTCTCGTAATTACTGGATCTGAACTCAACATAAATGAATTCAAAATATCTTGAATAGTTTTTTCACGACTACATTTTCTCGTATAATGCTGTCAGTATTTTTTGAAGTCTGTTACGCGATTCTTGCGCACCGTCCGATAACTGACCTGTGGGGGAACAAAAGTGGTGGTAATGTTTTTGGACCGTAAATAATATATTTCTGCAATGAAGGAAGCATATTGTACCAAGAATACTACCCAATAAAAATTTTACAGTACTGTGACAAAGTTCTCGGAATTTCACACATTGATTTCATGCCCACTAGATACAACTGTCAAAATTGTGTCCATCTTTCTGATCAACTCTATCTTTCGATCTAGTGATATCACAAAAATATGTAACAACAGACTACTTTACATATACGTGTCTTCTTGTCAGTTAGATGGCTCCGAAAGAAGCGGCCCTGCTATACACATTTGATTTGTTATGCGGAGGATAGTGTAATTTATTAAACGAAAACAAAAATCAAAGGGAAAAAAAATTTTCCTTTTTTGACTTTCTACGCTTTGGAAGCCCGTTACCCCACTGTGCGCGGGCGAAACCCATGAAATCATGTGTTTGTGTTGGTGAGCGCGAGCATATGATACAGACAGATCTATATCAAATTGTGTGAAGTTGTAATGTTTCCTCTGGTTTAGTATTAGAAGTTCAAGGTAATCTCCGTGTGTTATTAAGTAAAAAAAAAATCGATATTTTGAAAGGGTGTGATGAATGGTGCATCACTACCGTTAAGTTAATTAAGGACAGTTTGTATACTATTTAAGATATAAAGATTCTTCTGTTATTATTGCAATAAAACAATAAGATTGTCCGCAAAGGAATATAAATTTTATTTTAAAAGTGGATGACTTTTAAAATGTGGCGATTTAAAGTAATAGTTTAAAAGACGCTAGAATTTGTTTTAGCGTAAATTTGTCTGCTATGATACTGTTACATAACATCAATAATTTAGCGTGGTAGAATTATACCGAAACCAGAGACAGTAAAACTAGCACAGATTGTATTGATTTTTTGTTGTCTGAATCAGTTTTAATTCAACAGTCCTTCTACACAGATGCTAACCCGTTATTCACAACTATAGTTACTCACTTAATTTATGAAAGACGTTAAATCTCACTTACAAACTAATAGACACTTATCACGCTTTGCGCTAATTAAAGTTTACAACTATAGGCTCTTTGTATACAAGTCGCCGACTAACACTGGTGCCGCCGTATAGGTTGCCGTCAAGATAAACAATAACCTAATAATCTTGATAATCGTAGAAAGCTGCCTTTTTAGTCCACAGCATCTGGAGAGTTCAGCGCTATTTATAGCGCATTTACATTTAGTTACAAGAAAAAGTGTGAGTGACTAAAATTATATTACACACAGCAATTCTGCTCATAATTTTCTGCGTTTGTATGTTAACAAAATACAATACGTGTTGGCTGCGACTCGCTTAAAAATGTTTGAGTAGGAAGATAAAAAAAGACAGATTTGCAGAATTTTCAACATGGAGAAAACTAAAAATTCGTGTGAGAAAACAGAATCAAGCGAATTTTAATTTTCTTTCTATCTTCACTTCAAGAACTAGGGTTGCAGCCTGTTTTGTCTTCACATCCACCGTTTTCTTAGTCTGCCTCTATCTCGTTCTCCAAGAGGCTTATACTGGCTTATCTTTTTTAGCATTCTCGAGTCACCCATTCTATTTATGTGTTGTATCCAGTTTTCTATGTTTTGTTTAATTTTATCGTTCATGGAGTACGTATTCATCTCTTGCCTTATGTCTGCATTTCTTATGTGATCTCTTAGGGTGCATCCTTTGACTCTCCTTAAGAATTTCATTTCAGCAGCTTGATTTCGTTTCCTCTGATTTTTATAAGTATCCACGACCCACTCTCGTACATCAATACTAAGAATGTTTCTTTAAACGCCATTATTTTAGTCTTTGTCGTGAAAATGTTTAAATTATATTCACGGCAAATTTTACTGAGTTGGTATGCTGCTTTTTGTAATCCATTTTCGTTTTCTTGTAGGATAACTTGATCGTCAACAAAAAGCGGAGTGTTAATAGAGAAATTATCGGGAAGTAAGTAGATTCCAGGACAAGTTCGTTGTTTCCATTGCCTTAAAACATCGTCAATATATACGTTAAATAAAGTAGGTGATAAACTGCACCCTTGTCTAACGCCTCTGTTTAGCAGTAATAGGTTCTGTTTCCGCCTTCCCGGCAAATTTTAGTGTTAGAGAAATTATAAAACAATGTGACAGGTGTAAGTATTTGCGAGTTTTTACACTTCACGAAGGAACTGATGATAGAGAATGCGGGAAAGAACAACAGAAAGAGATTGGCTGTATAAATGGGGTGTTATGGAACCCCAAAAAAAACCGACACGTTGGAAGAACAATGTGTACAGTACAGCTATACCAAATATACCAACATGAAATTCCGTAGAATGGGAAAGACAGTCTATGTAACCCACAGAAGGCGTGTAAATGTAATAGAGGTGAGTGCATTTAAAAGAGCAGTTGGAGTTTCAAGAAGAGAAAGTATCAGGAATGATGAAGGAAGAACAAGAACAGGTGTCGACAGAATTATTGTTCAAGAAATAGATGGCCAGCAACTCGCCTACTACGGGAAAAACCCAACGGCCACGAAACGTAGTCTCCCCAATTACACTTTGATGTGAAAACCATCCTAGAAGCGATGCAGGCCCAGATTGGAAAGAGAATCTATGTAACCCACAGAAGGCGTGTAAATGTAATCGAGATGGATGCATTCAAAAGAGCAGTTGGAGTTTCAAGAAGAGAAAGTATTGGAAATGATGTAGGAAGAACAAGAACGGGTGTAGACAGAGATATTGTTTAAGAAATAGAAGGCCAGCAACTCACCCGCTACGGACAAATCCCAACGATCACGAAAAGTAGACTCCCCACGATGTGAAAACCATCGTAGAAGCGATGCCGACCACATCACCAAAACATCATAAGAGCAATGAGTGAGGAAGGTCTCCGTAAAGGACACTGGGAGGACAGAGATGACTGGCGGCTAGACGTAGGACAACCTCGGCAGACAGTTAAGGCGACGAGATGGAGAGAATAAAAATATGCGTAAACACATGTTTACTATTTTGCTTTTGCACCGTAATACCACTCAAGGTTTATCATTACCTGATAAATGAACGCAAGCAATTACGGCCGGTGTTTACATTATCACAATTTTCCTGGCTGTTAGGTCGTGTTCTAGGTTGTTCATGTGTATCAGCAGACGTTTCATCCATATCGATGACTTTCATCTTCAGCAGCGCGGGAATGCGGGTCACAACAGCCGCGAACGAATACGAGCTGTAATTTGTGTTCCCGCGCGACTGTTAGTATTCATTCGCGGGTTTTGTGATCCGCATTCCCGCGCCACTGAAGATTTCCGTCATCGGTATGGACGATAGAGGTGGGTCGGTATACCTATAACAGGTACTTTGGAACGGATATAACAGTGACTGAAAAGCTGAAATACCTGTTCCGATTCAACCCCCCCCCCACGCAAGTAACGAGTAAACAAGTACACAAGTAACAAGTAAACGAGTACTACGAGTATTAGAGTATTACGAGTACACGAGTACAAAGCCACTTTTTGGTGCTGAAAGCTTCGTTCTGCGCATGTGCCGATTGCGATACAAGTACGAAAAGAAGCAAAACAGCGAGGTCCAGAATATCTCTATGCCAAAGAGACGGAGCTGTTTTTAATAAATGAAAAAAATTCATATTGATGTTACATTTATTCTCGTGTCTTATGCAGATATATAATACAGATTATAACAACAAATTATATATTATACCAGTCACCAACCTGGTAAGTTTTGAAAAAGCGAATTATATTGTCTTATCACATACAGAGTGGCTGATATGCCATATAGTACTTTTTGTTAGTGTGATTTCGGAGATGTTTTAACTTCACTGCAGATCTCACGTAAATTTTGTTGACATTCTTTGTTGTGTTATTACTAGCACTCTTCTAAATTTCATGCCTGAGTTTCGCAACTGATTTGTCTAACCAAAATGGAATCAATAATTTAATGTTAAATCTATGCCAGTTTGTTTACTCCTAGTGAAAACTTAAATTAGTATTCCCAAAGGGAGATAGGCCTCTAAATTCTCTTGTTTCTTATTTTGTTTTAAACAGTAACAGCTTAATAAAGTCACATTGTAAAGTAACACTGCTAATACTTTTAGTTTCTATGTATTTCTTATAACAAATTATATGATACAGCTATATGTATAATAAGTATATAATAACAGGTATGTATACGTGTTATTTTTTGGAACGGTATCGTTAGTACCTGTTATTTTCAAATACTAGTTTAGGATATCTCTAATGGACGAAATGTGTAGTGATAAACATGATCAAGCTAGACCACAGCCTAGCAGCCTGGAAAATTGTGATAATTTATCATTAGTTGATTGCAATAATTGTGGGTATGTCCCGTTTGATTATAATGGACGGAAAATTACGTCACAATCCAAGAAATATGATTATAAAAATATTTTAGTTCTACCATCTCAATAATAATCCTAAATATTTTGGCGATGTTTCATTTCTTTTCCTTGTTTATGTATTTTCGGAAACAATTAATACAATTATTAAAAAAAATTCTGCAATAAAACCACGATTCACCCTCTGTTCTCCATCGAGTTTTCTGTACTTACATGCGTAACCGATGCGCCATTTTAGTTTATTTCTGAGGAGAAAGTTTGTATGTGCGGTGTGTGTGTGTGTGTGTTTATTTGTTTCACAGTTTTCAGTTGTCATTTGGTCTTGGGCGTCACGATTCCTCGCATTATGTTGTTTATTATTAACGGGAGGGTGGGAGGTGGGGTAGGTAGGAGTGTCCGTCCCCGGCTGCGGATCACATCATCTAAACACCTGCGTCATTCAATCTGTTCCAAAGAAATTTTCCGCATTTCAAGCGGTCATTTGTCATGACGTAAAACGGAGGCGACCGACTCGTTAAGAGTGAAGGGGAGGAGGAGGAGGACGGGATCAACCCCCCTCGTAAGCAGCTGCTGGCCCTGTTAGTCATGGACTGGAATTCGCGCCCGTCAAACTAATATAGGGGAAACATATTTTGTTCATCCTCTCCCCTCTTTTTATTATATTCTACCCCTCTAACTTTTGTTTAAGTGTAAGGCAATCACTTGTTAACCCTTTTCACTTACTACAAGAAAGAATTATTATTGTTTGACTAACAAGTGGCCGTTTCAGGCATTAAAAACTATTTATGTACGGAATTTTTATTTATTGCAAGTGCGCAGTCAGCTGGCAAGTGTGCTAATCTTGTACACAGATACTTGGGTCAGTTTGAAAGTCAGGTTCTTGCATGTTTGTTATGACGAATGACGATTGGCGTTGACTCGTGAGTACAACTTAACACTACAAAAGTAACGTGACAATGGAAATTTTAAGTAATTTCGGATGATTCGGGTAATGTGGAAATTCGATAACTTGTTACAGTTCGATTTCTTGGAACATTAACATTATTGCTAATTTAATAGCCTAATAATATGCTGAAAGAGTTTAATTAGTCTATTTATTTTAAGAGACGCGCATTTCGGGAGTTTTTCTACACAGAACTACTTAGTTACTTTATCAGTAAAAAAGGAACTGAAACCATATTATTACTCCTAATTTTATTATTATATTAGTAAACTAGCACTACTACCCGTCGCGGCTTCGCCCGCAAAAAGAGTACAGACTGATTAAATAACAACTTCCTCATCAATGCCATACATTATTTGTAGTTTAATACAATAAATTTACGTGATTACTTGCTATCTCTGTGACATAGTTTGATCTGGCTGTTATTATTATTTTATACATATAACCCTGGATTCCTTTGAACATAAATAAAAATAACATAGAAATTACAATTATATTGCCTTTGTGGCCTAAACAAAACAAAATTACTACAACTTATCATTAATATTATAGTTTTATATAACATATTGCGAATTGTATTTGTTTCACAAATTTGTGAAATGCAATGTTTTTTAACTCTTTCACATAACATACTATGTTCCACTTTGTACACTGCACTTTTATAATTACACTTAGTATTGTTTTCTATGGTTACAGTGTTTCTAGAGTACAAAGGTTCTCATAGTTTGATACATAATCCCAATATAACATAATTTTTGATAACATAATTATAAAAAATCATTCAGTTTTCATGAAAATTATAAACATTAATGTATCTCTCGGTGTACTCGTATGCTCTCTGTGTATATTAGCTATAGCTGTTGCCCGCGACTTCGTCCGCGTCGAAGAATATTTTTGTCTAAAGTACCTATGTCCTTCCGCGTATTTCAAGAAACTTAAAAAGTAAGTTAGAAGATTTTCAGTTCCTTAATTCTACTGCTATGATTTTCAGTTGCTATCTTTCCAAGACCTCTCTGTAAACAATATTCCTGGTTTTCCTTTCTGGCTGGAGGATGACCAAGCTATCAGATGAACTGACTCTCGAGCACGCCACGTACAACTGGCCATGGGAGAAACAGTCACTCCTGAGATCCACACCAGCCACTTTTAAACTCTGTCCCTGCGCCTTATTAATCGTCATAGCGTAACAAACTTTAACCGGGAATTGCAGACGTTTAAACTCAAAATGGTAATCCGATGGGATCATTGGAATTCGGGGGATGAAGACAGTTTCTCCCTGACTGACGCCTGTGAAAATCTGGGCTTCAATCACGTGCTTGTACAGATTTTTTACCTGAAGCCTAGTGCCGTTACAGAGTTTGGGTGGATTTAGATTGCGCAAAAGCATGATTGGAGCACCAACCTTAAGGTAGAGGACGTGTGGTGGGATTCCTGGTGGATCGAGTGTGTGCAAAAACTCTGCAGGATCTTGTACCTCCACTACCGAGTCAATAGATTCATACTTCATGAGTTCATTAGGTAGCTTCTCTAGTAGACGATTATTGATAGAATTGGCTGAATCGTTGGTTGGAGTAAGAATAGCCCTATCCTTGAGCCATGATATACAATCTGCACCACTCTGTTGAATATTACTTCCATAGATCTTGTCAGTCAGGCTTGTTAAATATCTTACAACGGAGCAAAGAATTTTCGGAATATTTATTTTTCCATCCTCCTCTTCTAAAATCCTTCCATCCCCAATATCAAGTAATAATTTAGAAAACTCCTCTGCTCTCAAATCATGTTGAAGGTGGACACGCATGTTAACTCTTAAGGACAGTATTTTGCATTAGGCCATAAAGTGGATGACTTTAGACAGGCCTTAAGTTCATCCGCACGTGTCCCTCGTGGAACAACGGGTAATGTTTGTCTGACGACACCAGCCAAAAGCACTGTAACTCCACCCATAAGGCTTTTGCGGTCTCTAATATCCTGGAGTGTTCTGTTCAGAGCCTCAACGCCTCTTTTATGAGCCATAGTGCACTCATCCCACACTATTAATTTAGCTTCACGAAGCACCTGTGCCATATCACTCTGCTTAGAAATATTACAAAGTGCAGACTCAAAATGATTCAGGTTAAGGGGTAACTTGAATGCAGAGTGAGCAGTCTTTCCTCCTTCAATCAAGGTAGCTGCAATACCTGATGAAGCAACTGCAACTGCGATATTCCTTTTGCGCCTAACTGTGGCGAGCAACAGATTTATCAAGAACGTTTTCCCAGTGCCGCCAGGAGCGTCCAGAAAGAACAATTTCCCAGAATCACAATTAATACTGTGAACGATTTCGTCATAGGCATCTTTTTGTTCTTGATTTAATTTTGGAACATTTACAGCCACTGTTTCAGTCAACCGAACACAATCATAGGACAGTTCGTTCAGGTATTGATGGTTGCTGATAACTTCTTGCTGTCGTGATGGTGTTCGAAGACCGAACTCTTTGAGTGTTTTACCCGACATGAATATGACAGTATCCTCAAGAAGCTTAAGGCATTGGTTGTAAACAGTGTCCTGGCCTAATTGGACGTCTCCGCTCTCTCTTTCTATTTGCCTTCTAACATCTTCCGCAAGACTGTCTCGGTATTTCTCCCACAATTTTAGGGGGTCTGCCACTTGGCAGAATACTAACATTATGGCAAATAGCTCACGAATTTTATTAGGAGAGTCAGAGATAGAAGCTTCTTCAAGAGTACGGTCCCAATGGGCATCATCCTCCAGCAAGCCAAGTGCTTTACACGCCGCTTGAAATGTTGGCTGAACTACCCCTGCGATAGTTTTTAATGCAGTAAATGATACAGAACCGCGGATCTCATGTAAGAGGAGGCGTAAATAGTAGCACTCAGCATTGCCAGGATGGACAGTGTATACTCTACCCAACACCTGATCTTTTTTTACCCCTGGATAGCCTGTCACAGATTTACCTTGCTTCCTCCTGCAGAATTGATTGCTTTTCCATACGTAGTAGGACGGAACTTCGCAATATAAAAGGGTCCTTGCGAAGGCATCAACTTTACACAGGTCAAAAAATCCCAAAAGTGTCGTTTTTGGAGGATTATTTATCGTGTCAATGACATTGTCCTCCGTAAAATAAACTCTTTGACCGTTTTCTAGAAGTACGGAAAGGTGCATGACAGGAGGAAACCTTTCATGAGTAGAGAAGCAGAGGTTGCGCCAGACTGCCTCAGAGCTGCTGATGTATCGTCCTGTTTCGTACCTTGTCACATCGTCCAGATCTTCAACGGTGAACGCTGCTTGATCAGACCCTTTATTCACATACTTGCAGATATATTTGATTGATTTGACAGAGTTGCAATATTCAACATTTATGTGGGCTGAGAATGTGCGAGACAGGACGGGGTTGTACGGAACTACCCAGCGATTGTCAACAATAACCTCATTAATTTTTACTGTAAATCCGCCGTCTGCCGGCGACCGTCTGCGATACTTAGGATAGCCATCCTCTCCTGTCTGAGTCTCTTTTAAGAATGGCCGTGGGTAATTCTTTGTACAGACGCCATCCACAATGCATGGTGAGTTCCTGTTAAGCGGTCCACATGGTCCGTGAATCATATTTGTCTTGACAATCTCATGGAGGGCTGGATCTAGGTTGAGATCAGGTACTTCAGCTTTGATAATTTTATCTATGGACTCTGGCCTTATCTTCTCCTCCAACCACAGAAGGATATGAACGTGAGGGAGGCCACGCTTCTGCCACTCCACGGAGTACATGTGACACCTGGTAGGGCCAAAGATGTCACCTTTAGTGAGGAGTTTCATCATATGCTTCACTTTTATGTTGAAAACCCTCGCTACTATGTCATGTCTATCGTGAGATTTTTGGCCTTGTGTCAATATCTATGTGATTTCCGGCCACTTGGATTGCAAGTGAACGTAATAAACAGATCCGGTCGTCCAAAATGGCGCACATACGTCATCACGTCTTGAGTTCGCTCATGCATGTATCGGGGTCCTCCAGTGAAAGTGGACGGCAGCACAACCATCTTGCCTATTTCTGATAACTGGCCGTCCTTTCTACTCATGGCATCCTTCAGGTAGACATAATTCTCACTTCTCAGCTTTTTCTGGTTGTTACGTATCCAATTGAGTCTCTCAGTTTCAATTTTCGCATACATATAAACCAGAAATTGGTTGAGAAGGTTGCGAAACAGCAGTAGGTTGCATTGTTCACCATCACGCTCCATTATCCTGTAGCTGTAAAAGTCAGTAGCAGACACAGTTTTTTTGAGAGGAGCCTTTGTCTTTGGGTCGCGCTGTGGTATGTCTATAGAATAGCCGTCTTCTCCACGACAGAACATCAAAGGGTATTGAAGAGCATCATAGGCACGGTGCGTCTCACTGATTCGTATCAATCTATTGTCTCTGCTATGGAGAACGATATCTCTTTTATCAAAATCCTGGCCGACAATGAGAATTGCCACTTCTCTAGTTGTTGGAACATTGAAACGACCATGGTGTTCTCCAGAAGGCTTCATATTTGCTTTAATAACTACCTGAAACTCCTTCTGGTCCTTGGGAACAGAATCAACAGCAGCCTTAAAATCCAAAATATACTTGTTGTGCTCATGAAGTAATTTCTGCAGCTGGCTAACCAATCCTGGCTTGACGCCAGGGTATATTCCACAACGGATAACCCTCTCTTTGTCATCATCACCAACAAAGTATATTTGGAGAAATGAAGGCTGTTGCTCAGGCTCAGCCATAAGACTCCTTATCCTGTGATAGACCTGGTCCTGTATTTTAAAAGTTGGCATAAAGTTTCCTTCTTTTACCTCTTTGGCTCCAAAAGACGTCATTTGGAAGCATCCGTTGTACTTCCGGGTAGCAGGAAGAAAGTGCTCAGTCATTGCATGCTGGTGATTGAGGAGACTGTGTAAGGGTTCAGGATAGGGCTTACCCTTATTGAAACACAAACCAGGAGTCTCATCCTTCCACTTCAGTGCACGGCACCAGTTACATGGTGACCGAACTCCAAGCTCAACGAACTTGTCCGTGGAATAATCTATTTCCGGTTCATATTGAAATCCGGACAAAAGTTTATCCCAGGTCAATAATCTATTATGTGCTCTCTTTTCATTATATTTCGCAGAAGCTACTGGATTGATATGGGGGTTATTAGATGCATATTTTTTAACAGCCTCCCTATGAACTGTTGGATGACTTTTATTGTAGTTTTTTAAGGCGTCTCTATTAACTGTTGGATGACTTTCATTGTATTTTTTTACGGCCTCCCTATGGACTGTTGGATGACTTTCATTGTATTTTTTTACGGCCTCCCTATGAACTGTTGGATGACTTTCATTGTATTTTTTTACAGCCTCCCGGTTAACTGTCGGTGACTATCAGTATATTTTTTGACTGCCTCCCTATGAACTTTTGGGTTGTTTTTGGCATATTTGGTAGCAGCTTCCCTTACTTGTTTTTTCCTGATTGCATTTGTAAACCTTTTTCTGCGTTTTTTTCCTCTTTTCCCTTTGACTGATGCTACAGTCGAAGCAACAGATTCGTCTGAACTTGGACTGGAGAGGTCAACGTAAGGAGAGGATTGGGACTGGGAGACAGTGCAAGACAAATTCAGTTGATATTCCGCTGGGTTATTGGTATTCGGGGATTCGGACAAATTCAGTTGACATTCCGCTGGGTTATTGGTATTCGGGGATTCGGACAAATTCAGTTGACATTCCGTTGGGTTATTGGTATTCGGGGATTCTAAGTTAACTGTATTATGTGTTGATTCGGCCAAGGGAATTAAAACATCAAAATGCCATTCATTGAAATCTCCAGTGAACCGAATTCTTTTGACTCCCTGAAATGCCTCCCCAAAAATAGCAAGAATAGAGCCATCTTGAAACACCTGAAACATAAGGAAATATTTCTCCAGCAGCCTTGAGCTCGCAAGTAGTCCCATATGTGTACGGCCTAGACATTTCGGCGAGGTACAGACATTTGGTACCATAAGCAGCTCCAGACCGCTGGTGAGTAAAGCATTTGAACCTTTGCCAGTTACTGGACACGTGATTCACTATTTCTGCACGAATTTGAGCGGCCCTTGAAACGTCGCCGTGCACCAGATAGGACAGGGAGGAGAAGAGACACGCGCCGTCACCACTTATCTTTACTATTCGGTAAGGAATCTGTAATCCGTTGCTTATTATAAACTCAATTTCCTCGTCCATTTTCTACTTTCAAAATAGAACGTTTATTTAGCTAATAGGTATCAAAATTCGTAGCTGCTTACTTAGGTACTTAACTAAAAAAGCGAGAGCGCACAAACCGGTCAGACCGACTGACTTAGCGTAGCGTAGGTAATTATGTTATTTTATTATATTTAACATAATAATGTTAAATTATTATTATGTTATTATTATTATTATTGTTATGTTAATGTTATTTTATTATATTTAGCATATTGGTCTGTATCAAAATTTACATAAATTATGTTAAAATTTGTATAATCTGTAATATTCAGTTGATTTTTTGACCGCTAGAGCGCAGACTACGTTTCTTCACTGACAAAAAAACAAACACTATTTACTTTGTATGGCTATAATGTTATTAACCATGTATTATTAACCAAAATAATGAATTTACAGAGATGGTGCTGTTTCTAGTGTTTTAGATTTGTAGTTGAGGTGTAATTTAGTTAACTTGTAAACAGAAACGATCTCACCAAAAGGTTTTCAATGATGACGTCTGGATTGAGCTGATATTAGCAGAATTTATTGTTTGTTCATCGATTTTCTGGTGTGGATCAGTTTATTCCAATGGACATCTCGGATGTAGTGTCTAGTGCTGACTTGTTTTCTTAATTTAGAAGTGGTTAATTCCGAATATTCTTTGAAATTTATTTAACTTTTATAGGACATTACACTTTTTCATCTCACATTGAATTGCATTAAACAATTAATATTTCTTGTTAGTCAGTTACTCCTAGTAACCAATAAATGTTTATACTTTTTTATTAGGTAACCTAGATACCTTTTTGTAAATAGGCTAATAATTATTGTTATTATTTTGTTTCTTCTTTTAGAAAAATTATTCTTTACAAATTTTGGTTTTAGTTAAATTTCATTTATATACGATTTTTCTTTTTGTCTTTACTTAAACTTGTCTACTGACTTTTTCGAATTTAATTTCTTTTATTTTAGTTTATTTATGATTTAACTTTTAGTGAATGTATCACTACTCTGCCCTACTTTTACTTGCTATCTCTCTAGCAAAATACCCGTGCTTCGCTACGGAGTTTCACGTTGTACGTAATTGTACAATTATTGCTCGCTTAATAGTATAGGATTAGATAGATTGTACAAATTCTCAACTCTTAGTTTGTTTATTTACATTCATAGCAACAGCTATTTATTATTTATTTCGAGAAAATCGTTAGAGCCGTTTCCGAGATAAAAAGGACATACATTTATTAATTAATTGAACTTCGAAATTTTCTCGACTATAAGAACCTGCAAACAACGAAGTTTTTTCAATTTAAAACAATGATTAAAAACTCAGGACTAAATGTATTCGGGGTTTCCAGTAAACTGAGATGTCAACCACATACCTGCGATTCCTATGAAGGGGGAAATATAAACGTAGATGTATAAAGGGATAATTTTTCATAACCGTTTGATCAAACTATATGCTATTTTGTGTTCGTACATAATTATTGTTTACCTGTTTGCTGTTATCTTCACTGCTTATTGTGTCAACGACTGCATAAAATGCGACCAACACCTTATGGACAAGTAAATTTCAATGCGTCTTAATGTCAGTGGCGTATCTAGACTTTGGCCTTGTTGGGGAGAGTTCCGTGGTCCGGTTGAGTCGGCTTCAAACAGAAGAAAACAAAACAAGTCAAGACTAATCAACAAAACTATCTTCAAAGTGGCTGAAAAACGTGTGATAACGTCCTGAAATCAGTTACATTAAAGTAAACGGTAATAACACAATAAAGATACGCGATACTGAAACATTGTTTAGAAGATACTTACTGGCTGAATTAATTTTCATATTTTTCATATTTTAAACGTATATGGAAATCCTGCGTAATAATGTGTAATCCTGTGTCAATTTGTATATTCAAAAAATAGCTACCAGCTGAAAAAATAATAAAAGAGACTAAAAATTAAGAGATTAACAAATTTCGTCTACTTTTTTCAATCCTCTGGGGAGGGGGTCCAGTCCCGTTCGTCCCTCCCCGAAAATACGCACCTGAACCCTTTCAAAACCCAAGTGAGCTCCAATCAATTCAAATTTCAGATCAGAATAGTCAGCAGACCGTAACTTCTAACGTTGTAACGGGTTCCGCCCAAAATTACGCCCCCCCGTAAATACGTCCCTGCTTTATATATAATGTATTGTAATTTGGGTAATTGTTAATGGGTTAATGGGTGCAATTGTAGTTATGTTGGTAACTGGTATAATGTAACTGTATTGGTGTGGTGGGGTGGTTAGGAAAGAAAGAAATAACAAGACGATGTAGAAATATTTACACTTTGTTTGTTCAAAGGCGGTACGCACAATAGTTAAACATAAAAATAATATAATAAAACACTGTCAGGTCGTTTAAAAGTATGAAGCGTACTCATGTCCTGATAGCAATGAAAGAAACTGAATGGTGTTAGAGCCTATTTTCGTTGCACTTTATTCAAAACCACCGAATGCGTTGTTTTAACTAGCCCGTGTTAAAAAAAAAAAAAAAATAAATTCACGTACGCAGTTACGCGTGCGCGCACACACACACGTTATTGGAGAACATAATGGCGGTAACAAACGAGTGGCCACCACCGCAGAGTTATTTCTACGCTGCCTGGGATTCCGCAAGGAAAGAACAACCCCCCACTCTCCCACGGTACGATTACTCTACAAATACAAGAAGTCGCCGCTAACACGACCGTGCACACGAAATACTCTTACTACGGAATTTTTATTGTTTCCATCGTGGAATTAATTAAGTTCGACCCGAGACCAGCTGCATCTGGTACTGCCGTATCAACAATTCAAATTCACCGGGGTAAAGATTAAAAAAGATAATTTTATCCGACTGGAGTACGCATCCTGGAAAAGAGAGAAAAACACAATTAAAAAAAATCCAATTACTTTTTAGAAATATTTTTCTTCCTTATAAAATCGTTTTTAAATAGAGGGCAAACAGCATCGCTCGAGCAAGGTAAATATTTACATATTTCTGTAATAAAATTCCTTTAATATTTTCTTCTATTTACGTTTGTGTTGAACGCAAATGGTTTGTTCAGAAAACAGGTGTTTTTTCTGGAAGCTAACAGCATTATTCAATAACAGCTTTGACTCACTATTTATGATAAAATTTGATGCTGATGATGAACAAAAATTGTAGTATCAACATAGCGATGATCTTCTTTTTCTTCTTCTGATAGTTTTAGGCACGTTTCATGTTACGACACTCGGGGCTTTCTCAATCGTATTTTTACGACGGTCTAACTAATCGTCGTTTGGTACAGTGGAAAACAAAATACAAGACACCAACGAAGGCACTAACAACCAGCTTTAATTATCACAATTAGTCTGTACTCAACAAGATTATACTCGTACAATAATTCAAGTTAATCTGTCCACATAAATAATAATGTCAACTAATATAGTCCCGCACAATAATCACTTTTCACTAATACACCACTTGAGACGCACTGTGTAATCGCCCGAAGTAAACTAAACTGACCGTCGTTGGATGCCTATATTTATACACCTGCTGATATGCCAGAATAATCAGTCACTTTGGATGTCGTGTTAAACAAACAGGCGCTCTCGAGAATCCACTAGCAACAGTGTCCTTGTACACACTGCGCTGACCGGTACGGTCTGGAATAGACTCGATAGTTGACGCGTAATTGTCTTTCATCTCAAAGTAGCAGCAATATGTACGCACACATACATTAGAGCTGGGATAGCCGAGATACTTGTAGAACGTTCCGTATTACGTAACAGTATCAAACGTCTGCCTTCATGCGGGTTCTAAAGACAATTTAACGCGTCACTGCTCGTATAGCCCAGATGACGTTTCTTTCTGATTTTACTATTTACAATAATTATTGTTACGAGGTCCACGGATCGTCGTATGTTACAGTGGATCGTTAAAATACAGACACCAATGAAATCACTAATTACCAGCTTTAATTAGTCGCAAATAACAATTTGAAATCAACAAGATATTGTTCATCTCATATCTCAATTTGTTCATCTTATAATTCAATTATTTGTTTACACGCAATAATAATGTCATCTGTCAATAGTAGAGTTCTGCACTAATTATAATACAATAATCACTTTACACTAATCAGCAACAAACACTTGATCTCCCTCTACAATCTCCCTCTAACTGACTAAACCGGTCGCTATTGCTTATATATAGCCTGCAGATGTTCCAGAATAATTTTCTATCCATTTGGCGGCGTGCCAGCATGGTTTGCGTAGTTATAAGTGCTCTCAAACAGTCTGGAAGGTACTTGAGTGCGGCCTTGACCGAGACGCTACACCTGGTCGGCTAGTCGAGAAACGTGTAGATCTTGTACGTAACTACACCTGCCAACGTTGGGAGGGAGAGCAGTGTGTAGCGTTTGCTATAATATTTTTGCCAATAGTTTTTGTGTTGTTATTAACAGTGTTATACCTCGAAAATTTTCAGGGTCACTCTTTTGTCCCTTCTTAAAAACTGGTATAGTTATGCTGGTTTTCGGTTGTCTCAGTATTTTATCAGCGTCAATTATGTGATTAAAGAATACTGTCAACATTCGCTATTCCACCAGGAGTATTTCTATTCTTCAAGGATTGTAACCGTCCGGCTAAACTGAAGGATAATGACGTTCGGGTCGATTTGCATATATTGTTACGACAATTAACAACTAGCCGAGCAGGTGCAGCGTCTCTGTCAAGGCCGCACACAAGTACCTTCCAGACTGTTCGAAAGCACTTGTAACTACGCATTGACATTCAGTCCCATTCCAGTGGATTTTTGATTCAGGTCCTTGTATACCTCAACTAGGCGTTGTCTTGATCTGGATATTATCACAACATCGTCAGCGTAATGACATATTTGACTTAATAAATATTATTTAATATTGTTCCTCGCTGATCTGTCTCTTTAATGACATAGTGTAGTGCAATAATAAGCGTGTACACTATTTAACGTAAGTTGACGTTTATATACTACTAGCAAAATACCCGTGCTTCGCTACGGAGTTTCACTTTGTACGTAATTGTACAATTATTGCTCGCTTAATAGTATAGGATTAGATAGATTGTACAAATTCTCAACTCTTAGTTTGTTTATTTACATTCATAGCAACAGCTATTTATTATTTATTTCGAGAAAATCGTTAGAGCCGTTTCCGAGATAAAAAGGACATACATTTATTAATTAATTGAACTTCGAAATTTTCTCGACTATAAGAACCTGCAAACAACGAAGTTTTTTTTAAATTTAAAACAATGATTAAAAACTCAGGACTAAATGTATTCGGGGTTTCCAGTAAACTGAGATATCAACCACTTCATTTACAAAGTATGCAATTCCCGCGATAAATTTCAGTATTTGGTTTTTTACCCCTTAGGAGTGAAAGTTTTTAAAACCGTTTCTTAGTGAGCACCTAAGACCTATGATGAAGCTATGTTCAAAGTTTCATTGATATCCATTCAGTGGTTTCAGAGATATCGTGACCAGTGAGTCAGTCAGTGGTATTTGGGTTACATAGATATCTATATCTAGCCGATTTACCCAGCGTTCCTCGGGTTCATAATTTATTCATAGGCTCATAGGCACCTATTCTTGTTCTAACGTTATATTAGGCCTACTTGTATATTGTATAATCTTCCTTATATTGTTACGTTCGCATTCTCACTGGAGGAATACTCTGTAGCGCACCTGGTTAAGACCATGTCATAAACTGTATTCTTATATCTGGAGAAGAATTCTGTTGCGCGTGATGCTCCTGCTCGATTTCTAACTCTGGGAGAGGGCGAACAGCTAAATTAGTTTTCAATAAAATGTCTACAGTACTTGCACGCGCTGCGTATTTAACTGTCGTTTTATAATTCATTGTGTTAATGTTGAAATAAGGCATTTGTTAAATTAGTGTCTCCTAAACTTATTCTAACAATACAATACCTCTATAGATTTCAGCTTATCAATTTTTAAATTCAAACTGAAGCAAGTGCATTTATATTGTCTGAACACTATGATCTGAATACATTCGCTATCAAAACTTTGTTTTTTATACTCGCTTATAACTTACTTCGATCTTAACTTATCCACTTTTAAATTCAAACTGAAACAACTCTGAATTCACACACTATTAAGAAGTTTCTTAAGATGCATACACCACCTTTGATAGCATAACCTACATCTTTATTTATAAAAACCGTCGACTCTGGCTCCGCCGTCTTTCGCGGGATCCGACCTAGGACTCCCCGGGTTCCGTGGATGAACTCCGGGGAAGGCCCGTCGGACGACTCCCGCGCTATTTACTACGCGGAAGACTTCCACCGATGCCATGGTAACCGGAATCTATTCTATTGGGTTACCATAGTAACCAGATCTAATAGTTTTTTAAGACCCAAAGGACCCCCCGAAGGATCGTATCGAAAAAACACCTATCCTATGTTGGTTCTCCCGTTGCGTAAAATATTTGTGGAAGTTTGGTTGAAATCGGTCCAGTGGTTTAGGAGGAGATGTGGAAGACCCCAAAGGACCCCATCGAAGAAAACACCTATCCTATGTTGGTTCTCCCGTCGCGTAAAATATTTGTGCCAAGTTTGGTTGAAATAGGTCCAGTGGTTTAGGAGGAGATGTGGAAGACCCCAAAGAACCCCCCAAAGGACCCCATCGAAAAAAAACACCTATCCTATGTTGGTTCTCCCGTCGCATAAAATATTTGTACCAAGTTTGGTTGAAATCGGTCCAGTGGTTTAGGAGGAGATGTGGAAGACCCCAAAGAACCCCCCAAAGGACCCCATCTAAAAAAAAACTTAACCTATGTTGGTTCTCTCGTCGCGTAAAATATTTGTGCCAAGTTTGGTTGAAATCGGTCCAGTGGTTTAGGAGGAGATGTGGAACATACATAAAATGGGGGGGGGGTTGCCCCTTAGGAGTGAAAGTTTTTAAAACCGTTTCTTAGTGAGCATCTACGACCCCATAAGAATATACCTTCAAATTTTGAGATCATTATCTTCAGTAGTTTTTGCTCTACGTTGATTCTCTGTCAGTCAGGACAAAGCCGCTTATATATATGTAGAGATATAGATATTTCCGTTCTTAGCTTAATCTTGATGTAATCAAACCCACGTGGCTCATCTGAAACGCCATTGGCCAGGGACGTTGACACTGTTCACACAGTAATGTGTTACGCGCATGTGCAGAATGTCCGTACAGTCATGTGAGAGTTGACTTTGGCACGCCGTTTTAAGGCTTCCTCCTTATCATTGTACTCTGAATCCCATTGAATTAATATACAGCCAGTTGAAAGGATACGTTGTTCGTCACAACACAACATATAAGCTGCATGATGAAAACAACTTATAGAGAAGGCGGTAAATGAGATAACGGCGAACAAGTGGAGTCATTGTGTGGAACATGTATTCAAACAAGACGACAAGCTTTGGGAACTGGGCCAAATTACCGACGCTGTCGTGGACAATCTTATCATCAACACTGCTGACTCAAGTGATGACAGCTCCGACACAGATATGGAAGGCATTGAATTACTCTCTGATAGTAACTGATAATACACAGTACACTGGTAAGTAATTACCACAGCTTCTATTTTCGCTTTAAATGTAACCTGTGTGTACTCATTCTGTCAGAGTGACACGCCTCTACTTCAAGCAGCAAATAGCGTTTTAGATGTACCACGCCTGTATGTTTACATCAAGATTAACCTAAGAACGGAAACAGAATATATGACATACTTGGATTTTAGAGTTTTTTGTGACATCATTGTTAGCGTATCGCTGTGGCAATAACTTATAATCGTAGGAATATATTATTTTTTTGGTCACAACACTCGGAAAGGCCAAGTGTTTCCAATTAATTTTACGTCGAAGATGAATAAAAAAAAAATGTAAAAAACTGAGACCGCTGCAGCAGCAAAAGTTTGATAAAGTCGGAGAAAACAGCGCGGACTGTCAAAGGACAGATTTGTCGTCGACGCCGACAACTACGCCACCGGTTTGCGACAGCAGTACACGGAGCCGCGCGCCGCGCCGCGCCGCTCCGCGCACAAAATGTTACTCTAATTTTACTTTTAATTAAGTTCCGTCATTAATCAAGCGGTAGACGGCCCGCGCCAGTCGTTACGTTACTTGGCGAGAACACTCACCCTCTCCCTCTCACCACCGACTTACAGGCACCTTCGTGTACACACACGCACACGCGCACACGACACCAATGCTACACCGCTGTTTTCATTCCGACCGAGCTTTTTGAAAAATGCCTTTTCCCGTTTTGTCGCACGTTCGGCGGATATAATTTTAATGGATTCAAACTGACTTAGTCTTGGAATGACCTCTCTCTCACTCTCTCTCCCTCTCCCTTTCTCTCTAAGCTGTTCAATACGGCCGGCTCGCGTCATCGTGTGGAAAACAAGCGAGTTTTTAGCACTGCGCTGTGTCGTTGAGTCGAGACGTTTTGCTCGGCGAATAGTTTACGCAAACTTTCGGACTGAAAAGTTTTCACTAAAGAACGCGTTACGTTCAAAACTCTGCCCCCCGCCTACTCCTCCTCCTCCTTTGCGGGCACGTCTCTCCCGTCTTCTCTTCATCACTCTCTGCCCTGCCGGCGGTACCGCTCGCTCCTTATAAAATACAAACTTCAAACCGGCGACGACGACGGCAGACGCGAAGTTAAGTTGAAGCGAGGCGGCGGCGGTTTGTTTTACACAACAACCCGGAAATTTCCGACAAGGAACATCGCCGAGTTTGGATATAACATCTAAACCGCCTGTATTAAAGTTTATGAATAAGTGAGATCTTGTCTTGTCTTGTTACTAACAACGAATTATGTATAAGTTTTACTACGCAAAAGTTACTTCCCGTTACGGTGATATGGTCTGGTAACTGTTGAAGTGAATCGATTAAAAATGGCATGTTTGTTACTATACGCAAATGAAAACGTGGGAGTTTTCGCTCGAACAATTAAATTAGGCCCTTAGTGATACAGCCTTTTACCGAAATTTACTGTGGGATCGGCTGTGAAAAAGGTACAACGGGTACAACCGGGATACTCGGAAAACGCGCTGTGAGTGCACGTACTATACACATGGAACAACCTCCTCTAGATAAACCATAAACCATGGCCAAGCTTCAAGGTCAAAGCAGGATATCTGTTACTAACGACAGACAGATAGTACACACTAAGCTACGTACAAACACTGAAATTTTTCACAGTACGAACTATTTTCTGATCTTCCTCAATTTTCTCGATAATTTGATGCCCTCTTAAATGTTCCTCGCATTTTTTTTATTCCGTCCAGACGAAAGCCACCTGAGTGCTACAATTAAGGAATACTGAAGAGGAAAAATTGTTTGTATTTAACTGCATGTATGTCTGTTGCTCTTCATTTGCCAATAAAAGTTGTTAATTTTTGTGAATAAATGACCACATTTGGGGGGTCCTAGGTGCCTACACTTAAAAATGTGCATTAGGTTTATCAAATAATAATTTGCTAAGACGTACGGGCAGACGCGCGAGCGCATCCACACACATATTTATATTCATCAGGATCTACCATCACCACCACCACAACCACCACCTCATCATCATCATCATCATCGACGTCGTCATCGTCGTCAGAAACATTTATTTGTTTGCTGATGAAAGAATGGATTCCCAGTGACTTTTGTCCAGGAAAAGACTCTGTATACTTCAATGTACCAGGTAATTAATTAGGTTATCAGTAGGTTAATTTGATCCAACTTGCAAAAGGCTGTTGTCATGAGGCCTTTTTCAATAGCTCTTAGCCACCAATAGAGCAACATTACGACCACCTGTCATCCTCTTTTTATTATCTATTTTATCATCATCTTCACATCACGACATAGGCAAGGTGTGGGTCTACCCACACACCTGTGTCCTATAGGTTTTTTTCCCAGACATGTTTGGTCAGTATGGAATCTGACATTCTTTCTAAGTGTTCTTTCCACTGTTGTTTGTAATCTTTTAATTTTTCATTCAATTTAAAAACTTGTAACTCTTATCGTATTCTTAACACATTCTTTATACGGTCGAGTTTAGAACATCTTTTAACTCTTCTTAAGAACGCCATTTTCGAGGCCTGTATTTTACTGTCTTGTTACATTTTATATGTTAATTACAAGTAAGAGGCCTATTTTATATCTATATCAGTTACTTTAAGGCTATTGAATTGTTTTCCTGTATCTCTTGTTGTCCCTATTCTTTCCGTTTGATTCTGTACGCAGACTGAAATGTTGGTGGCATTTGCGCATTCATTGTACACGTTTTTGTGATTCGTAAATGATTTTAGCAAGTGTCATTCGTAGCTTTAGTTACCCAGATTGTTGTCCGACACTTCCAACATGTTGGTACAATGGACACTTATGTTAACCTACCTGAATTCATGTTGCCCCTCAGGTTAAAGGTGGAAGATTCGTTCAAGATCCTGAAGTGCATATCAAACCTAATTTATAGGCTCATGTGTTTAATGCGAAAGTAAAATCAGTGTATGCAAACTGACACGCATATTAATGTTTAACAAAAATTAGTAAAACGATCAAAACACATATCTCTATGTCTTTGATACTTCTATGGAATTGGAATTAAATCATAAAAGTCGCAGGGACAGGCCTCCGTCTCGACACGCCGATCAAATAAATAATGACGAGTGACTCCGTGTGTAGTAGAACGTCAGTGATGTTTATGAGAGAAGGAAAGGAAAACGGTTATACCAAACGTATTGTGGTTTTAAATTAATGCTATCATGTTGGCCGCGTTAGGGACCTATGTACGCCACTGATTAAAGAATTTTTATTGAACGTGTACTCCGAGTTTACAGTACCTGTAGCTAAAATAATTAGACATGAAACAGGTGCCTGAATGCGCAGTGTCAAAAAATCTCATTGCACATGTGTAGCTTTGACATGTTGTTTCCCGTCCAATCATTTTGTGTTCAGAAGAGCTGCATAGTTGGTGTTCACATGTTGTGTGTGGTCACCTCACACCCCACTTCTTGCACTACTTTCCTTCCTCAAACGCTTTCATGGCTCACTATTTCATCTGTACAGTTTGGGAAACATGTCGATACGAATTTAATTCAATTTAAACTTTCATGATATTTTATTCACCTAACTTACAACTTAATCAAAATATATTTTTGAAGAACAAAGAAATTTAAGTATACACTTTAACAAAAAAAAAGTAAACAGTTCTAGTTAGGCAAACAGCGCAGAAGGGTTAGGTCGAACTATTACCGTTGTTATAATTTACCACACAGTGTTTAGACAACCACAAATATATGTGGTCGTCTTCAGGTGTAACTTAAACTACTACATTAAATACAGACTTAAGCCTATCCGAGATTTGGTCACTAACAGGCGTGAACCGTCAAAAGAATAAACCACCACCATCTAAAAAGTTAAACACAACTATAAATAAACCATATAAAAAAAACGTTATATCCCCTCTAAGTCCGTTGGACAGAACCAGGAACCTCAACCAAAGTGTCAGAGACCAGCAACGCTCTGTTTAAATACACAACTAAGCACCCTGACTTCGGCCACAGCCAGCCCTGCCACCACGACATACATACTCTTTCAAATTTCTAATCCAGATCTTGACTAATTAGGTCACATCTTTACTAGGAGGTTTATTCATATGTCAAATAGAATAGAATTTCTTCCCTTTTTTCCTATTTTTATTTTAGAAAAAAAGATTGATAGAATAGATTTTATTCTATTTGAAACGTAAATTCCACCTCTATTCTATACTTTATTTACATTCACGTTTCATCATGTTATTTAATTTAAATGGAAGACATTTAGATTTACTAAAGCAATTGATGACTTTTCCGTTTTTCCTTGATGTCCTTGATGCAGTTTGACGTAATTTACACTTTCCTTTTCGTATATGACATTTACTTAACATATGCATTACATGAGTTATGAGGCGGTAACATCAACACAGACGCTATTTGACTACAGATACTCAGACCTGATGACGTGATTTCATAATACAATACTTACCACTTTCGTTATATTACGGGAGACATGCGGGGGTCTTTGCACTCGTCGCTGTTTTGACTGTTCGGGTTTCCGGGACGAGCGCGATAATTCCGGAAGCTACTGGTGTTGATTCAACAGATTGGTTGCTAATTTTAGGGCAGGATATATCCAACCAGACTATTCCCTATATGGTGGTGAATAACTCTACTCCCGTGACACCCCTTTGTGCTGCCAATACAGACGGGTTGTGGCGTCGATCGCCTTCCGAGATACAGGAAATTCCGTACCGGCGACGATAGACAATAACAAATACACGGTTTTCTGGCGAGGGAATGAGGTGAAGGGTTGTAATATCTGAAGTTTACTCCGGTCAGATATTAAACTGAAGACTTTACGAGTGTGGCTTTATGGTGGGTATCTAGAATCGTCCTAGGTCGTTTGGCTCACACGGGGCTGTATCCTGAGGTAGGAAATAGAAAGGCCAAGGGCGTGTTGAAAAGAATTTTCGTCAACAACCGGACAAAGATGATTAGGGTTGAAGAATAGTGATCCACCTAAATGCTCTATGTGATAGAAAAAAAAACAACTGAGATGGTTCGATCATATTAAGGAAATGAATGAGGAGAGGCGATCTGAAACAGTGTTTGAGGTAAAGTAGGGATGCAGATAAAGGCCTAGGAAAACATGAAATAAGAATAGCTTGAAAACTTGAAAAAAGAGGAGAAAAATTGTTAGATATAGGCCTAATGAAATCAGCACAGCACAGGAGGAAATGAAAGAAATATTGAAAATTAACCGTATGGAGTACTAAACTCCACAAACCGCCAAAACAGACACTGTTAGGAGAGGCAAGGCATAGGACTAAGTAAATACGTAAATATGATTAAAGTTATTAAACTCTGAATATCTCTGAAGACGGAAATATAAATGCTGTACGGTGTTTCCAGAAAAAATGTTAAGAAGAATTATTCATGAGCCTTGGTCATGTTTCTAAAAGATGTGACATCTCCACAGGTATCTAGAAATGGGGTTTATATGTCAACGAAATTCAAACAAATTTGAAGAAATACAACACCAGCAAGGAAACGTTGAAATCACTAAGCAATGCGGACATGAAGCGAAGCTTTAAAAAAAAAGAAATCCGTTTTAGTTAGTGCAAAATGTTGTTACATGCTTAGGCAGAACAATGTTGTGCAATGTGAAAGATAAAAATGTCTTCTTCCTATCTTAATTTAGAAGGTGCTCCTCTTCATAACCAACTTCATTGTTCTACGCACTTCTTCCATCTCATTTGGTGGTCATTAGATTCTTCTTCTGGCTTGTAGACCTTTGGGCCTTTTTAACTAGTCTATTCCCATCCACCCTGTCGATGTCCTGAATCCGACGACTTGTACTTGTCATCTAGTGCCATTTATATGCCACATTCATCATCATCAGCCGTGGCTCTACAGCCCTTGGTGGGTCTTGCTCAGCTACAAGAGACGACCCCATTCTTCCCTATTGCGTGCCGTGGCTTTCCAGTTTCTTATGTTCAGCTTTCTGAGATCCTCCTTTATCTGATCTTTAAATCTTCTTTGGGGTGTTCCCCTTACTCTACTACCCATTGGTTTCTGATAGAAGATATGCTTCGTAGGCTGTCCTTCCTCCATTCTCTCTATGTATCCAGCCCACCTCAGCCTGTATATTTTGATTATCCTCAGAATGTCCGGCTCTTTGTAAAGATGGTATAATTCATAAATATAGCGCCTGGGCCTGCCCACATTAAAGTTTCATATATTCTTATATGAATGTCTAAAATTATAAATTTTGTTATTTGGGATAAAATGTTTCATGCGTCCTGAAAACCTGTTTGCTTTTGCAATTTGGCAGGTTACTTCTTTTCCTGTCGAATCTTGACTTGTTATCATTAGTCCTAGATAACCGGTTTTCATTATCTGCTCCACAACCTGTTCCTAACGTTCATTTCACTGGAACTACAGTAATAGTCATAGGCTTAGTTTTAGCTGTAGCTGTAGCTACCAACGTATTATACTGTTTGCATGTAATGATAAATTTGTAGTAATATTCTGTGGATCGTTCTCTTTAACAACAATACGAACTGCGTTATCTGTATAATATATAGTGTTGAAATTATTGTGAGAATTTCAACATTGCTAATACCTACCTAGTTCTTACTGTCTGCTTTCTTCTCGTTTTGGAATATACTTGAAAAATAAAGATGAATTTAATGTTTGAAATTATTGTGAAAATTTCAACATTTGCTAATACCTAACTAGTTATTACTGTCTGTTTCCTTCTCGTTTTGGAATATATGTGTAAAAATAAAGATGAATTTAATATTCAGGTAAGTCCGGTAACTACTGGCGAAAGCTTGGATGTTCGAGGAAAACAAACTAATTTCGCAACTAGTACTGCACGTGGCGATGCGTTTATTGACTGTATCATTACGTACGTATGCATTTAATGCACCTTATCAATACTTGTTTTGATAATGACGATGTTTATCGGTCGCAGACGAGGCCACGCGTATACCTACGTGTTTTTTATTCATAAGTTAAATAGGCACGTTATTATGCCAGTTTAATATAGCACTTAATGTATAATGGTTGATTGAAGATGAAAAGCTACAGAGGAGGCTGTCTGTGCTCGATTCCTGTATTCGTTCTCTGTTATCTGTTCGCCTTTTCACCTCCTCCCTCTCCTCTCCCCCTGTCCCACGGTTTATTAATTCAAGTAGCGTTTGTTTCGATGCATACTGCCATCACTCTCTGGCTCCCCTCTGCCCCCCTTTAGACATCCACTTGTTACCCTGGATCTCTTCTCAAATAAAATATATTACCCATACCACTTATCACCCTACAGCTCACCCCCTGTCTGTGTTCTTCCTCTGTTTTATATTGTACGGCAAGTATCTCTAGTTTCAATATAATTCATCCAATCTTTTTCTTTGATCTTTAAAACAGGGACACCCTGTTCTCTTGCGCTCCGCTGTCTGTTTCGCTTTTTCCCTCTGATTGTCTATATACTGTCTCTCTCATTCTACCTTCTCTCGTGATGTGATGCTGTCTTTTTTTTCCTGTCTGACTGTCTAACTTTGTTTTTTTATATTTATGCCATCGCTCACTTTTCCATTTCTTATTCTCTCTCTCTCTCTCTCTCTCTCTCTCTCTCTCTCTCTCTCTCTCTCTCTCTCTCTCTCTCTCTCTCTCTCTCTCTCTCTCTCTCTCTCTCTCTCTCTCTCTCTCTCTGCTGTTTTTGTCTTCTTTGCGTTTTCTGTTACTGCGCGTCTCCTCATTCATGTTTTTCTTTCAGCGCGACTACAATGAATTTTCCGTTTTTTAAATGTTACCTAAAGCGTCTCGTATTACAAACGGAGCACATGAAGAACATTTATCAGCACATCGATTATTGTTTCAAATAAAATGATTTCTTATTAAACGACTGCTTTGCTCTCATTAAGTATTGAACATCCAACGCCTTTTATGTTTCATAATAACCTTTCATGTACTCAGCTGCGATGAAATATTTTTTCTGTTACATGCCTATTATTTGGTGTCTATTATCTTGTACACGGCCCTGTTCTAATCTATGTTCTGTCATTAGAATGTTTAAGCTTACACGTCTGCCCTTCCGAACATTATCATCCAGCGTCTCAACTTTAGGCTGTGAAAATCGTTTTCATCGTGTTCTCCTTTGTTATAAGTGGAGTCTTCCGTAGATGGGTGGTGAGAGGACTCGACATTTACAGTCTTTCATTTGATATGCAGCTTAGACCTTGAAGCTTGGCCCCACCCCACTTGGTTGGTTCATGTATCTTATGTATCCAATCACAGCACGTTTTCGTTTTATTCTGGTTGGTTTTGTTCCCGTTACGCCTTTTTCACATAAGATCCCATAGTAAACTTCGGTAAAAGGCTATATTACTAGCGGCCTAATTTAATTGTTCGACCGAAAAATCGTACTTTTTCATTTGCACGTTGCCAACAAAGATTAGTTTGCTACATCAAAAGATTCAAACATGAAAAGTTTGCTGCATTACGTTACACCATAACTACTTCGCAAAAAATATTTAATTAATCAGATAATTTGATGAAGTTGATAAAACACTAACCAATAATTTTTCTTTGCAGTGTGAAGAAAACGTATATTTGCATGTGCATATCTTTGCAATGTGACAGACATTGGGTATTGTTACGACGGTCTCCTGATTGTCGTATGGTACAGTGAAAATCAAAATACAAGACACCAATTAAGTCACCAATCACCAGCTTTAATTTTTACAGTTAAACAGTTTATAATTAACTCGTACAATATTTCCAGTCAGATTTGTCCACACGCAATAACAATGTCTATTAATAGAGTTTCACACAATTATTAACACAATACTACTTCAATTCGGCAAACGCTCAATCCGCACTAGCTAAAATCGCTCACGTAACTTAACTGACAACCCGTCTGCTATGGCTTTATATACGCCGCGCTGAGGTCCAGTACATTTATTTGTCTTCTGCTTCTTAGCACTACAGACCAACGTTAGCCTTGGGTCCCAACACCAATCTTCTCCAATGTCACCTATCCATTGCCATCTCAGTGTAACACCTCACATCCATCCTTCTTAGGTCTTCCACCACGTCATCCTCCGTCGGCCCCTCTTTCTTCTTTTATAGACTTGTGCCCTTAGGATTTTCTTTGGTATACGCTGACGCTGACCGTCCGTCGGCTCTAGTGACCTGACTGTTGTATTCGTTAAGCCTTCACGAATCTTACATGTCCTCATGCTTCAATAGCTCATATATCTCCTCGTTATTTCTTATTCTCCGTTCATCATCTTATATTTACATATATTTAGCTAGTGATTTAAATTGTCGACTCCGTATTTCACAGAATTACAAATTTATAAAAAAAATACAGAATGCTAGTTTACAAATCTTCTTACTAGTTAAAAGAAACGACAAAGATTAGGTTAAGTTAAATGGAATTAGAGGGGTAATTGTCAAGATTTTCCATTGGTTTTGAACGAAAATTGTAGTTTGAAAAAATGTTTTAAAGAAAGACTAAAGAGAAAAGTTTCTGAATCTACCAGTTAAACAAAATTTCCGATTGCCTCGTATATAAAAACAAAAAACGGAAATATATGAAAATGTATAAAATTGCCTGCGAATTTAGTAAAAAATTGGTTAAGTACAATTTTTTTTTTGTTTAGAAGCGCGCTAAGAAATAACTAATCTTTCGCTAACCCTCGTTATTAAGGCCCGTAATTACAAATCACGCGGTTACTGAAAATCAGGTAGTTTAAGTGATTTACTACCAAAAATGAATATCATACAAACACAGTACGCACATTTAGGCATGCATGGTAGTTCTTTTTCTTTAGGCTTACTTTAGCTGAGCGAACAAACCTGGTTTGCGCGTGCGCGCGCGCGTGTGTGAGCTATACCTTTTCAACAATTTCTCTGATGGAGTTAATCCAAAGTATATTATGACGTGTCAGTGATATGAGTTTCCACGTATTCATTAACTCGGACTGCCACAATATTCTCTGTACATGTTAGATCAGTCATAGGCAATCTTTGAATTTATGGGGGTGCAGTTCTGAGGAGCAGTTCGATGGGCGCACCCCTCCCCACCCCACCGATGAAAACTAGAAAGGTGCGGAGTTCAATAGCCGGACGTTACAAACAATAACTATCGCTGTATAATACCCTTGCGCTTATATTTAGCGACGAGGAACACAGAAACAAAAAAAGCTTTGCAGTATTTTGTCATCATGCACACGCACGTTACTAACAAAACTTGAAATGAAAACCTTGTTAAACAGGAAAACATTTTAATAAAAATAAATTAAAGAACTTACCACAATAACACTACTTATTGTCATAAAGTGCACAGAAATGTGAAACTTGAAAAAATCACTTTGGAGAGAAAGTTTACAGGCTCTGGGCGACAAACTGGACAATCGCGTTAGGAAAAGACGTAGCTCGGTTCGGCAAATGGCTTGTATTATCTTGTAATACAGTACTTCGCAGCAGGTACAATGCGGGTGCGTTCCTACGTTCAAAAGAAAATAAAATTATAAATTGGTTCGCGGGCGCTTCAAACCTTATCGGCGGGGGCACTTAAGCCCACGGGCTCGGGGTTGCCGACTGCTGTGTTAAATGTTCGTCCGATCGTCGTGATTCATGATTTCGGAAGTAAAAAGGAGTTTGTGAATTATCTCTTGTGATAATCTTCAGTGCTCCTTGCGATTTCAGATATTGAGAGATTTACGAGGTACCAGGAATCTGCTTATTTCATCCACGTTTTATTCAGTGGTTATACCATTTCAAAAGAATGATTTATTACGGGTCTTGCTGAGTGCAGTAGAGTCCCGATTATCCAAGTCCTGAGTATTCGAGTTCCGGATTATCCGAGGATTATACTTTTTTCTTTATTTCAATTTTGTTAATTCACGTATATTCCTAACATACTTTATAAGTACATAATATTTTGTTTGTTTGTTGAATGAACATACAAAAATGCATTGTATTAATACAGAAATCCTAACTTTGAATTTTGGTTATGTAGTGATTCGGCTACGTTAAAGCGGCTGACAGAAGGCGACAAACTGAACGTCTATGGATTGCACAGAAATTCCAACAATGAGCTGTGTTTACGCAGGAATCAGCTATGATAAAAACGGCAGGCACCATGACTTCACTCGCCGTTCTGCGCGACCTGTAACAGAACAGCAGACCACTACACCGGGACAAACTAAGTGTCCAAAATATCCCGGACAAACACCGGTCCCCGCCAGTAGCGGAGTAAGGGTAGGGCGGAGGGGGCGGATTTGAAAATTAAATGTTTTCAGTAAATTTTTTAATTTATCTGCAGATGTTCCATTGTCACGTCCTGAAACGCAGCACTAGGAGAGGTTCAGGATTTAATCGATCAATTCCAAAGTTTTTTTCATATTATTTTGAAATCTACCTTACAACCCTAGCTCATAAAGTGTTTGCAGATATTAAAAAAAAACTTAAAAATTAAGTTTATTATTAGAAATATGTTCATACTAAAAAAGAAGCGTCAGTTGTATTTGACGTCAATGCCTCACCACGCAGTCGGAAGTCGCAAATTGAACCCCAAACAGCACGGGATGGCAACGGCAGCGGCAGCGACTCAAGAAGGCCGTGCCTCGGTACGGAAACGTAACCGGCGGAGTGAAATACCAGACGATAACATGTAGGCCTTCGCTAAAAGGGATTACACTAGTGAACAATAATTAACATTTCAGGACATTAACAATTTATTTAAAACCTCTCATCAGAATTTTTACCGAACAATGGATAATTCGGAGTGCGGAAATCGGGTCAGTTACTCGAATTTTCCGAGGCTAAAACTAAAAAGCGGCCATTTTAGAAAGTTCACCTTATTTGCACTAAAACTGCTAAATGACTTGGAAAAAAATTGCCAAGTATTATTTGCAGCAATGATAAATTTGTTTTGCAGTATATAAGTTTGCTGTATATTATAAAGTATTGTAATAAATTTGATACAGTCTATAAATAAGACTACTTCTATTATTTCTTTAAACTTTGTATTCAAAATATGAAACTGAATTATTATTACAAACATTACTACAGCTTCTTATAAAGTTTCCTAACTAGACGTATCAAGACAGTAATTAGACAATAAATATATAACAGTAAAGTGTTTTTGCTATGTATTCCTCCTCCTCCTATGGCGCTACAGCCCAAGTCGGGCCCTGGCCTCCACCAATCTCCGCCTCCAATCCACTCTATCCACTGCAACCCTCCTCCAGTTTCTTATCCCCATGTTTCTCGCGTCCTCTGCAACGCCATCTTCCCACCTTTTCCTCGGTCTACCTCTAGGTCTCGTTCCCTCCCATGTACCCAGCAAACATTGTACCCATGAACACGGGGTTCCTGCCATCCTCCATTCTCATAACATGTCCGGCCCAACGCAATCTTTGTAATCTTATAAATTTTGAGACTGTAATCTCTTTATATATTGATACAGTTCGTTGTTGTATCTGAGTCCCCATGAGCCATTTTCTTGTATTGGGCCTACGTGGTGGTCCGTCTTTGGATCTCCGGCTCCTCTGATCCAGTCTTTGCTAGATTCACTCCGAGATACGTGAAATTGTCCACCACTTCAATTGTGTCCTCCTCTATCTCAATATTGTTATGAACCTGGTCCCTTCTTGTTTGGATAAGCATTTTTGTTTTATCCGTATTTATGGCTAGCCCAACTTCCTTGGCTTTGTTTTTAAGCTCTATAAATATTTCTTTAGCTGCCGTGATTCGTCTTGACATGATGTTAATGTCATCTGCATATGCGACAATCGGTACAGTTTTATTTGTTAACAGATTGGAGCTATTTATTGATAAGCCTCTAATTACATATTCCAACGCAATATTAAATAGTGTTGGGGCTAACCCATCTCCTTGCTTTAGTCCTCGTGTAATATTTATGGGTTCAGTTAGTTGGCTTATCCACCTTTACTTGGGCTTCAGTCTGCTGCATGGTCACTTGCGTTAATCTTACCAGCTTGCCTGGTATTCCAAATTCATGCATTATGGTGTAGAGTGTGTCTCTATTAATAGAGTCATACGCTTGCCTGAAGTCCACAAAGATTTGGTACACATCAATATCACGTTCCCATCCGCATCTTAATATCTGTTTTACCGAAAAGAGTTGGTCGATTGTAGACCTTCCAGGTCGGAATCCAGCTTTTGCTATGTATTACTTAAAGGTAAATTGGATTATAACACCCGTCATATGGGAGGGGACCTCAGAAAGAAATCCGCCCCCCGGGCCTCCATTGGTCTAGGTACGCCACTGGTCCCCGCAGCACAAGCTCCTATTGTCCCCGCTTCTCGCCCAAAAACAAACCACAGGAAAGTCAAAATCTAAAACTTCCCTGGAGTTTCTACGGCACTGGCAACAGCCGACACAACAACCCAAAAGCCTGCAGACAGTCACGATACCTCTGAAGACCCCATGTCCGACTCTGAAACCCAAAAAATCCCCAGACGGACCCAAAGATAACTGCCCCTATTGCCACCTCTACCGTCTTGACCCTATTAAATTATTTATGGAGGACGTCCAGGAAATCATAACAGGTATGACCAGGGTCGTATACAACGTAACGAAAACCTTTATCCGTATCAAACTCCGGACAAGCGTCAACCAAATCACAAAGCGCCCTCAACAATACCCTCACCCTTTTCAACAGGTTTCCTGAAGGACTAAACATTCTTCACTCCAAAGGTAAACGCTAAACAACTATGGGAGAAGACAACAGCGTAGTTTACAAGAATTTTTTAACCGTATTACGTCTCAACTGTCGCGGTCTTCTGACCAAAAGCGATGAGACCCTACACCAGTCATAGGCAACCTTTGAATTTATGGGGGCGGATACATAACTGAGGACCAGTTCGATGGGCGCACCTGTCCCCACCATATCAATGGAAAATAGAAAAGTGCGGAGTTCAATAGCCGGAGGTCACAAACATTAACAGTCGCTTTATAATACCATTGCACTTATATTTAGCAACGTGGAACACCGAATGAAAAAACTTTGCAGTATTTTTCATATAAATTTGTGAACATTTTCCACATTAGGAGTAGGTCATCAACAATTTATCATCGTGTACACGCACGTTATAATTAACAAAACTTTAAACGAGAAAATGGTAAACAGGAAAACATTTCAATACAAATAAATTAAAGAACTTACCACAATGACACTATTTATTTTCATAAAGTGCACAGAAATGTAAAACTTGAAAAAATCAAGTTTCTCCTTTGGGGAGAACGGTGTTTACAGGCTCTGGGCGACAAACTCGACAATCGTATTGGGGGAAGACGTAGCGCGTAATGGTAATTCGGTAAATGGCTGGTACTACTTTATAATACAATATTTTGAAGCAGGTACAATGCAGGTGCGTTCCTTCGTTCAAAAGACAAAATTACGAATTGGTTCGCGGGCGCGTCAAACCTTATCGACGGGCGCAGGGTCGCCGACTGCTGCCCTACACCTTCTCCAGGAAAGCATATACAGACGTGGCAGCCCTCAATGAAACCTTCCTAATTGCCAGCCACCGCCTGTACTTCCCACACTATACCTTCTTTGGGCAGGATAACCAATGTCGCTCTGGAGGAGTAGCGACGCTCGTGTCCGCAACTCACTGCGGACGAAACCAATCGTCATTTCGCAAAACCCGACCGATAAACTTCCGGTTCAGCTCAGCTCCACTAACTCCCCTCTCATCACCATAATCAGTTACTACTGCCTCCTCAAGTGCCATTGATAACCGTCGAAAAGCGTTGATAACCGTTTCAACACAAACTATCTGAATTACAGTGCCCAATAGTCATGAGAATAAACGACGACTACATGAGAGTAAACGCCATTTGCTATACATTGACTATAAAAATGTGTCGTATTACCTTTAGGATTAAAAAAATATTTTTAATCTAGGCCTATTTAAAAATGTGTTATTCGTACGTGTTATACTGAAACGTACGACAAAACATGAGAGTTATTTTATCTCGAAACAGATGCGAGATGAGAGAGAAAAATATCGGTATGGAGAACCATACATGACTACCATGTTCTAAGATTTATATTTAAAATCACTTTCGAAATGAAATATTACTTCCATGTTCCTTAAGGAAATGGAAGTATGGTGATGGCAAAAAAAATCGTGTTCGAGATTATTGCAGATTCTGATTGTACTACATTCAAAACATGAAAAAAGTCGTTTTTCGAAAAGTGTCTGTATGTCTGTCTGTCCGTCTGTCTGTCTGTCTACCTGTCTGTGTGTGTGTCTATCTGTAGATTTTTTTTCTATGGCGAACGATAACTGCCGCAAATTCAAACAGAATCAAATAATTTTTTGCGTACAGCTCTGATTTATAGAGTACTCACGACCTATTGTTTTTAGTGAAAATCGGTTGAGGGAAAGGGGTAGTTTACCTGTAACGTTTTATGTTTTAACAAGGGTATTTTCTATGGCAAACGATAACAGCCGCAAATTCAAACAGAATCAAATAATTTTTTGCATACAGCCCTGATTTGTAGAGTACTCAACACCTATTGTTTTTGGTGAAGATCGGTTAAGGGGAAGGGGTAGTTTACCGGCAACGTTTTTTTATCAAGGGTAATTTTCTATGGCAAACGATAACAGCCGCAAATTCAAACAGAATCAAATAATTTTCTGCATACGTCCCTGAATTGTAGAGATCTCAAGGACTTTTGATTTTGGTGAAGATCGGTTAAGGGAAAGGGGTAGTTTACCTGCAACCTTTTACGTTTTAACAACAGTAAAGTACTTGAAAATTCATTTAAACTTTTACTTCCATATTCCTTAAGGAAATGGAAGCATGGTGATGGGAAAAAAAAATCGTGTTCGAGATTATTGCAGATTCTGATTGTACTACACTCAAAACATGAAAAAAAGTCGTTTTTCGAAAGGTGTCTGTGTGTCTGTCTGTAGATTTTTTTCTATGGCAAACGATAACAGCCGCAAATTCAAACAGAATCAAATAATGTTTCGCATACAGCCCTGAATTGTAGAGTTCTCAAGACCTATTGTTTTTGGTGAAGATCGGTTAAGGGAAAGGGGTAGTTTACCTGCAACGTTTTTTTAACAAGGGTATTTTCTATGGCAAACGATAACAGCCGCAAATTCAAACAGAATCAAATAATGTTTTGCATACGTCCCTGAATTGTAGAGGTCTCAAGGACTTTCGAGTTTGGTGAAGATCGGTTAAGGGGAAGGGGTAGTTTATCTGCAACCTTTTACGTTTTAACAACAGTAAAGTACTTGAAAATTCATTTAAACTTTTTCAAACAATGGTAATTGTTAAAAATAAAATAATTTTGTTGCCAGGCAATAAAATTATAATTTTTCATTTTGATGTAAATTATGTATGAGTTAATATACATGTACAAAATAATATATAGTTCGTGGCAGGTAAGCATATCTCAGTTATGTTATGTTTACGTTTCCATTTTATTATTATGACTACAGCAATAAAAAGGCAGGGAAGACACACACACACACACACACACACACACACACACACACACACACACACACACACACACACACACACACACACACACACACACACACACACACACACACACACACACACACACACACACACACACACACACACACACACACACACACACACACACACACACACACACACACACACACACACAATTCGCGTTATTTCTGGCCTCACTCATGTTTATTTTCTTACATTTGCACGCTTTTTAAGTGGAAAGTGCCGAAACCCACACCAACATAACACGTGCAAGCCGAAAAAATGGACATAAATTTGCTTCCTGTGGATCGCTGGGCAGTGTAACTGCACGTGTTTACAGAGGAACGATTCATAGACAGACTTTTCGTCTTTAGGGAATGAACCCTCTGCAAGATGCTGAGGGTCCATGAGTGACTTCGGAGCGCTCCTTCTTTTTCGCGTGTTTGTTCTATGAAACATACACTGTAGATTCGCAGCTTTACTCTAAGCAACGCTCAATAGGAAATGTTGAAAATTTTTGTCCACGGTGTACCCTCATACACACTAAACCTGCTCTGATGTTTTAATTACGGAGGACATCATAATATTAAAACTTTGGAAACTTGAGCACTGCTTAATGGAGATCAATCATTAACTTATACAAGCCATTAATTTTATGCATTTTTTTTATATATATGTGTACAACGTTATCGGCAACAAAGAAGTAGTTTTTGTTAAAATTCCTTCCCGGGATATTTGGCCGTAGTCCAATGTTTTCTACAAAACCAGACGTTTCGGCAATGCCATCGACTTCCATCATCAGTGAAAATCGAGTGCGATAACGTGAGATGGTATATGTTAGTGACCACAGTACTGTGGTTAAGGCTGAAGTAGAAAGAAGTAGTTTCTATGGTAATATTTCATTTCGAAAATGATTTTAAATATAAATCTTAGAATATGGAAGTCATGCATGGTTCTCCATACCGATATTTTCAAACTATGGTAATTGTTAAAAATAAAATAATTTTGTTGCCAGGCAATAAAATTATAATTTTTTCATTTTAGTGTAAATCATGTATGAGTGAAAATATATCGTTCGTGGCAGGCAAGCATATCTCAATTATGTAATGTTTACGTTTGCATTTTTTATTTATGGATTGTAAAATTAACATTTACACTAACCTGAAAGTATACATAGTAGCATTTAAGTAGACGCAGAAACTACAATTTTTTCTATAGAAACTACTTCTTTCTTCAGCCTTAGCCACAGTACTGTGGTCACTAACGTATACCACCTCACTTTAGCGCACTCGATTTTCACTGATGATGATAGTGGATGGCATTGCCGAAGCATCTGGTTTTGCAGAAAACATTGGACCACGAGCAAACAGCCCGGAAAAGAATTTTAACAACAAACTACTTCTTTGTTGTCTGTAAACTCATATTTACAATATTTAAATATTTACCTGTGTTTGTATGCATGTGTCAATTATACCCCAAAATTTGGAGTATACGTTATATAACATAACAATGATGTTAGGTGTAATCGTAATAACAAGAATGTGTAATACGTTTTTAAATATTTACATTATTTATTGAACAACATCTTTCCTTATTTCGGAAATAGAAAAACTCATTATTCTTCGCTTGTGCGAATCTTTTGCACGCGACTTCTGGTTGACAATTTACATTAAACATGGTATACAGAAATCTTATTATCTAATCTTAACTATAAAATATTTTGCTCTCGGCTTACTCATTCAGTGTGGTTATCTTTGCAGTTGCTTACTAATTTATTTAAACAATGAATTTATTTTTATTTCACTTTCTTTCATCTTAGTTTGATTCTATTTTTTTTTACTGCATACGCATTTTTAACCAAATAAAGATTATATGAATTACTTTAAATTATTTCAATTTCAAATCAAATATTGACATTTACGTTATATTCAAATCCTAATTGACATAAATGAAATATTATTCTAAATTAAACAATCAGTCTTTACATTACTATGTGCAATTTAATTACTTATAGCAACAGTTCGAATGTCTCTCATTATAGTTTTTACTTATTGTCTTTCAATTGTAGGTAATTATATGCCTTTTTATCACCTCGTTTGATGTGGTACATTATTGGCGTGTCCTCCACTCGGTCCTCGGTCCGTGTCCTTCGGGTCCTCGGTCCGTGTCCTTCGGGTCCTCGGGTCCTCGTACAGGATTGCACTGCATGTGCTCCTTAATTGTTGTCTCTCCTCACATCATGGGCTGTAGGTGTGTCCATAGAACCTCTGCTTTGACTTCCAGTCTATCCTGTGACGCTTACTGTAGATTCGAGACAGCGTTGCTGACTGACATAGCCTCCTGCGGCAACGGTTGAATGAAGAAGAAGAGAGCTTTATTAGCGCGACCTGGTATTTATAGCCACATCGTGCAAAAGCTCCTGTCTGAACAATATTTGTCTTGTCAGAGTTTGTCGAACGCGTCCTTACTCCCACTCTTGTTCGATTCACTAATTTCGCCAATCTTCGCGAATTGCGAAGTCTGTTTTACACTACACGATGCTCAATCGATCGCTAATTTTCATATGTTTATTATATGTAACTTACACTTCTTTATTGTAATTATTCAGACAGTAACACATAAACACATAAAAAATTATCCCCTCCCCTTCAACTATCATTTCCATTTATGGAAAATTACACCTCCCCCTTCAACTACCCTTTCCATTTATCGGTATTTCATCCAGCTTTTTACAGCGGATTATTATGACCTTGTTTTCATTATACTTTATTTATCAAAATTAAGTACTTTTACTTTTGTTAAAATACAAAATGTTGCAGGTAAACTACCCCTTCCCCTTAACCGATCTTCACCATAATCAATAAGCCTTGAGTCCTCTACAATGCAGGCACATATGTAAAAAAGGATTTGATTCTGTTTGAATTTGCGGCAGTTATCGTTAAAATTCCACACACACACACACACACACACACACACACACACACACACACACACACACACACACACACACACACACACACACACACACACACACACACACACACACACACACACACACACACACACACACACACACACACACACACACACACACACACACACACACACACACACACACACACACACACACATTTCGGAAAATGACTTTTTTCATGTTTTCAGGGTAGTAGGCTACAATCAGAATCAGCCCTTATCTCTAACATGATTTTTTCGCGATCACCTAATTTTCATTTCCTTACGGAACATGGAAGTAAAAAGAAATAAGTAGGGATAGGGAGAAATAAAGGGATACGAGAGAGTGGGAGAGGAAGTGAATTGAGTAATTTCGTATCTAGAAGAGAAGAGATATCTACAGGTTTTGATACGAATACCAGTTTGTTTGTATGAGGATACTAGCAAGGTTTTTGTATCGAATTGAAGATAATTAACGAGTGAAACAGTTTATATTATGTTTGTTTTCAAACTTTAAACTGTATTTGCGGTTGTTCTGAGTGAGGGCAATTTTCACGAGTTTTACTGACGAGCAATGGCAACGGTGTCAGAAATATTCTTTCAAAAAATACACATCACGTACGCACGCACATACCGTGTAGACGCTACGGGGCGACAGTTGAGACATTAATACCGGCTTCAGTTAGCGACAATTTGTGTGTGGTCGGTCGGGCAGTAAAAATCACCACGTGATTAGCATTAATTTTACAGCCGTAATAATTCGCGCGTTGACTAGCGCGCATTTTTCACCCGCGTCCAATTCGGAATCGTTACAAATTGTCGTCGTTGAGTGCGTGTGTGTCGACAGTTGACAGCCGGCGATTATTGGCAGAGTTGATGTCACTGCGCGTGTTGACACAGTGTCGGCGGCGGGACACCCGTCGTCCACTTGACGGCCATGTCAGCAATTACAATAAAATCAAGTGGTTTAAAACCGGTAAAACTGTTGAAACGATGTACCGCGCCGTGAGCAGCGGCGCGCGTGTACAACAAGTGGCAACAACCGGCCGAGTGTTATAATCAATATAAACGCAAACATATTGCACACGCGCACGCACACACCTACACGGTGTTTATGTATAAATTCCTGTCCGCTACGATACCCGATCCGCCGACTGACAAATTGTCCACTTGAGGTCTTTATTTATGTCGGGCTCGTCACGGGTTCTTGTCAACTACACACGTGTCGAAACTTACTTTCGTTAACTAGACGTCCCACGTACATTGAGGCATGTACAACGCTAGTGGCTCGTTACGCGCAATATAAGATAGCGAAATATCAAGTTACCGATAGGAGATGCCAAGTTGCTACAATATGTCAGTAACTGATGGTGGTTCGCACCATTTTGCCACCATACTGATCTGACATCATGGACCCACTGTTAGTACAGAATCTATTTTTCTCTCCAAAGTTTGTCATCATCATCACCATCTTCAAGGATTAAACCAAGGATGGTTTGTTCCGGTCTCAAATAGGCAAAGATTAGAGCTGGTTACTCCATCGCTTCCTCGGACGTCTCACACCTCTCTGTCCCCTCGGCTTATAGTTCCATAGTTGTTTGGGGATGCGGCCGTCATCCATTCGGCAAAGATGTTTCCACCAATTCAGCCGATACTGGGCGATCCTGTCGAGTATACTCATAATATTCAGTTCCTGGCGTATATCTGTGTTTCTTCTATGATCCTTGAGAGTATACCCTGCCACGTGCCTGAGAAATCTCATTTCAGCCGCTTGGTTGCGACTGGCCTGGCCTTTCGTTAAAGTCAAATTCTCAGACCCATAAAGAAGTGTGGGAAGAGCCATCACCTTGTAGAATTTTAGGCGTGTTCCTTCACTTGCTGACTTAAGGGTTCGTCTAATTGTCCCGCACATAAGGTTGAAGTTATGCTGCTTATACACAATGTCGTTGCTTGCATTATAAGACACACTGTAGCCCAGGTATTCAAAATTGCTAACTTGTTCCAAGACAGTACCATCTATAACAATTTTTGCCCGTACGGGATCAGTTCCACGAAAAGCTATCACCTTGGACATTTGCAATCCTGAGTCGTTGTAGATTCGATTTAACAAATGTATAGCCATCTGAAATCTGTTTTCAAATTCCGCTAGGATAGCCTGATCATTCGCAAACTAATTTTGTGTCGAACCATTTGCATTCGTCCTTTTGGGTTAGCTTAGGCCGTTTTTCCGTATTTCCCATCCCATTTCTGAGGCTCGTATGAATTCTGTAAGTACTTTTGTAAGTATTGTTTACTTAAGCAGGTTACTGGCCTGCTGTAAAATCCCCAATTCGGAGGACCAGGAACTTTGATTTCGAGCTGCTCTTCCCCTAGAGAGTTGCTTTCACCTCAGCTGACGAGCTCTCTCTGCCCGATCGTATTAGACTAACTCAGCCCAATGTGCAGTCGTTGGCCTGCTGTAGGCTCCTGCGCTTCTATACTAGATGCACATCCTGTTGCCGATGTGCACCATCCTGCCAGGCCAGGACCCAGGACACTCCCAGGCTGCCCTGACAGAACCCCCATCTCTCGTTTGCTTACCTATCCACGCCGCCGAAGGGATTGGCTACCACAACCTTGGAGTGGTTTGCTCGGCGCAGCAGTGCCCACCAACGTCTAGGTGAGAGTGGAACTGGGGTAGGGAGGCTAGTGCATTTCTCTTCAAACAAAGATATTCTTCAGTTTCTCGTTCCTCAATATACTCGGAATTTCTTCTATCCAGGTGATAGGTGGTCTTCTTCTTTTCCTTCTTCCTGGTGGGGTCCATTCCATAACTCTCCTTGGCAATCTTTCCTGTACCATTCTTTTCGTGTCTCCGTACCATTGTAATCTTTGTTTGGATAAAATCAACAACTGAATTTTTCTCATTCATTCTGTCGTTAATGACTTCATTTTTAATTTTCTCACGTCTGGATATTTTGCCGAACGTCTCCAAAAGTCCATCTCTGCTGTCATTAATTTTGTTCTTGTGTGTTTGTTAGGAGTCCAAACTTCTGAGCAGTAAGTCACGGTACTTCTGACAATGGTTTTAAATATTTTGGTTTCTGCTGTAATTTGCTTATCGCACAGGATTCCATTTAGTATAGATATAGCCGTTTTTTCCAAATTAATTCTGGTTTGTATTTCTTTGTCTTGCTTCCCACTGGGCGTAATTTTCACCCCTAAATACTTGTATTCCTGAAATGAAATCTTCCCCATGCCTTCCTCCAATATCAGGTCTTAATGAAGGTCACCTTTTGCCATGTATTTTGTTTTATTCATAATTACTTTTAGTCCCCATAGATTGTAAATATAGTCTATAGATTGCATAGATTTAGTTACCTTTAGACCAAATAGATTCCAAATTAAAGATCCTTTCTTAAAAACGATCCGTTCGTTAGGTCTTTCGGGTTTCACCAGCCGCTTACAGTTTCTGAGGATGATTCCTGATTCTACGAAACGTCGAGTGAAAATATTACAATGGAGGCAGTCTGAATAGAGGGGTTACCTGACAAACTGAAAATTTAGAGTCGGTAAACTGAATCTCTAGAACAGAATACGGTACAACCGAGCGAGAATCCAAACGATTGATTTTATTGTTATTTCTACGAAAAAAAAACTAAATTCGTGCCAGTATCATTATTGAGAAATTTGGATTTCAATACGTTGGAGGTAATGATACTTGCATTTTTACTAACATTTGTCGGTGCACAGGAAAGATTGTTTTTAAGTGGAGGATTTCGTTCTTTATAAACAGTTTGTTTATTTCATTATTCTGGCCAATTTCAGAAACTACCGATCTTAAAAAACTTATAGCCGCGTTTATACAGGTGTTAGTAAACACGTGTTACAAACAATTTTAAGTAACATTTTGAAAAACTCTTCTGAATTTGTTACCTACAAGCTATGTTATCAACAGAAATACCATGTAATTAACAAGAATTTTGTTATCCACTAGAAGTCGATAAAGACCAAGGAATGTTGATAACATTTGTTACTAACACGTGTTACCGCTCTTCGATGTTAGTAACATGCTTTCCTGTAATCAGAGTCTTGTTTGCAAATTTTGTGTCCTATCATTTATATTAAATATTCAAAGTCACAGCTAGTCATTCTTAAAAAGGGTTAAAAGCTTTCATCACGCCTTGGTTCGCCTGACAAAAGGTCAACGTCATCTTCATTCTAGTCACTTAACAGGTTACTTCCACTATACTAGTGAAGGTCTCACCCAGAATCTTCTTGGTATTTTCTGTTTCGCCAAAATCACACACGCAGCTGCAGCGAGAACAACGACTTCAACAATCGGCCACTGCCGTATTACTTGAAATTTGAGGGTGATTTTAGACATAAATTTTTATCAATTAACTATAAAACTTTTCAAGAACGGAGTCTCAAAAAGGTCCCATGTAATGAAATATCTTTGTTAATTTGCGTGTAGTGAAATTTTGATTTGCGACAAACTTTCCTTCTATAAGAAATCGAGTAAAATTTACAGAAAATTTAACATTTTATTTTAGTTTTTGTTTCAATAAAATCCTCTTTTTCGTTTTCGAGATATTACCGGTTTTATAATAAATTTTGGTTGTTCGGTTGACAGTCGGCATTAGTAGAATTCAAACGGTGCCTTGAATAACTGAACTAACTTTTGCTCTGGATGCTGCCATTCATGCGTTCCTTTCCACTGGTAATGAAACTTCGGAATAACAAAATTGAAAAATCGTATTCTTCTGGAAAATTTGTTATTAAAAAGTATTCGTTCAGGAGATAAAATTTCCTTCACAATTTGTTACGTCGATCTGGCACTTTATATAACGTCAAAACTGATTAAAATTTGTTTACTATTCTATCCGAATAAATAAAAAAGGAAAATATAATCATCTTTTTCTTAACGGTTTTACTCTTTAGCGGGCTGTTCCTATTCCACAGTCCACCTTTTCCTAGGGTCTACCAATTTTATTCTGCTTCTAGAGTTATAATCTTTCGCCATCTTCGGTATTCTACTTTCTTCTATTTTATTGATGTGTTGAATCCATTTTCTTCTGTATTCTTTAGTCCTTTCATTAACTGCAAAAATATCTGCAGTTAACGCTGAACTCTTTTTTTCCCCCTATAAAACGTAGATACTGCGATTGGCAAGTCCAGCAATTGGCAGTTTATACCAATATACTGTAAAAGTGATGCGCTCGCGCACGCGCACACACACACACACACACACACGTACAAGGTAGAACAACACAGACTGATCGTAAATAAAACAACTTACACGCGGTACATAATAAAACGGCAATAACAGCTTTTTCAGTTTATATAAACGCTACCGTTAACATACACATTAGCCTATAATAAAATATAATGAAGTTTAATGGCGTGTTGTTATTACTGAAAATGTATTTTTGACAAAATTGGTAGTTCTCTGCTTAAAAGTAGGAGCAACGGACCTTTATTAGATAACTCTATTTTATGTTTCTACCGCGAACCGATATTCATTCTCTCTCTCTCTCTCTCTCTCTCTCTCTCTCTCCTCTCTCTCTCTCTCTCTCTCTCTCTCTCTCTCTCTCTCTCTCTCTCTCTCTTTCTCTCTCTCTCTCTCTCTCTCTATCTCTCGCTCGCTCGCTTCTTTCTATACTTACTTTTAATGCAGATTTTACTCTTTCTCGCAAGTATTCTCCTTTGTTTTTTTTTTTATTTTTTGTTGCTGACCTCTTACTTGTAATTACTCCATTGGACTTTCTTTCGTACAGCCACGTCACTATGTAGACATTTGAACACAGCTACATGTTCTAGAGATTCATTTCTTATTCAGAATTTCCCTCCTACTCGTTCATTCTTTGTAAGAGCATTTAATTTAGCTGTAGAATTTAATGTGTCATATCTAGATAAAGTTGTTAAGTTCTTTTATAACGTTATTTAAAGCACAACAAAATGTTTTAATTGGTAGTTGATGTTAGTATACACATAGTAAATAGGGTTGTAGTTTGAATCTCGTACAATGAAAAGTATTTATTTCATTGCTGGTAGCACGTTTCTCAGAAGACATAGTAGGCCTATATTGCGGAAACGTTAAATTTTACTATAGTACCCAATATTCTGTGCGAACAATTAGTTAATTTATAATATACTATCAAGTGGTTTGTCTAGAAAACGATACAAAATAACGAAACGCTACATTTAAAAACTAAAAATCTTAATCGCCGTGTGGTGATTTTATGAAGATTCAGCAACTGTAGCTGCGATAATGCAGGGAACCGTTTGCTATAAGCTGACTAAATTCTAATGACTAAATGTATATTGAGTTTAAATTTTTCTTGCGTTTACTGTAGTAATTCAAATAAAAAGGCGAAATAAAAAAAATAATCGATCTATCATAACGGATTTGGACATTTTATATGGGTGGGTTTTCGTTATCTGTTAATTCCTTATCATTTTTTCTGAATTTCTTATCGTACTACACCCTATAGTGTTAAGGACAACATTGTTAATGTTGTATTAACAGAAAACGTTTCTCTCATTCTAGGACGAGAGGCGTTGTCACCTGAAGCGTACGAGTTAGAATGATTCTCAATCAAGCCACCTTTGGATGCTTCATTGCAGAGTGGGTGAACAAACGAATTTGGTGCACCCAAAAACGTATTTTAAGCTTTATGAAAATGTTATGTTTGAATAATCAACACCGAGAACGTTTACGAGAACGCTTCTTTCTCATTGCTGCTAGACAGGCTTCCACTACAGCCGATATAAAACAAAGAAGTCGGTTATATTAATATTATTTTATTTATTTAATCCATGTGACCTATACTGTGAGATGCATGGACATTTTTACACATAAATCATAAACACTAACCTATCTCAAACTACGCCCTACTGTTTTACCAATAATACGTACATTACATACAAAAGAGTAGAGTATAAAAAATACCAAAGCAGATTTATACATTAAGTTGCTTAACGACTTTTAGTCGCATCAACGGAAGACTAAATTCCAAATTACTATTATAATCACACCATTATTCTTTGAATTATAATAATAAATTATACTATAGTCCTCAAACTGTATTTTTATTTTTATTTTGTTTTTATATAGTATCCAAGTCACTTTTTTCACAATAATTTAATTACCTTTTATCCGTCAGTGACTTCGTTCTAGCGTTTTTTATAGAGACGCGTTTCGTGACATGTGTCACATCTTCAGTAATCCTCGTCAAAAGTTAAAATTCAATTGGCTCGGCAACTACAAGCGCGGTCGGACCGGTCCAACGAAGCCGAAGTTACATCGTGTTATGTGTGTGTCGTCATTGTAATTTTGTAAATATGTGCAAATGTGTTTTTATGTGTTTTATGTGAATTTTAACTTTTGACGAGGATTACTGAAGATGTGACACATGTCACGAAACGCGTCTATATAAAAAACGCTAGAACGAAGTCACTGACGGATAAAAGGTAATTAAATTATTTTATTTTTACTTTATCCTTTATTTTCTGGAGTCATCACTCGTATATCTTTTCTCTAAATATCTCTCTGTTGTATTCCCTCTAAGACTCAGTGCATCCAAACCTCCTGGGTCTTTCCCCTTTTATTTCGTACTTGCAGAAATTACGCTGTTGCACACCAAATTCCCGATCAGCGCTTTCAAGCTTTACATCCCATTATTAGATCGGAAATACCAGATCATATCTCAATAAATATCAAATGCAGAGCTACAGGGAATTTTTTCTACAGTAGTGTCCAACAGCACAATTTTTGTATGTGATTATAACCACTAACACAACTTTATTAATTAGATATTCTTCCTAATAATCTAGTTTCATATACTCTCCTACCGATGCTGTGTTTATAACCATACACGTCCCAACCACTTCAATTGTCCTACTGTTTTCTGTATAGACAGGTTTTATGCAAATACTAGTTTCTTATTACTCGTTTTTTAATCTAACCATTTTGTCCTTCCTGTTCTATTTTCTTTAAAATTTTATTTCCCGTTTATGGTGTTTCCTGTTTATAATTATTATAAAAAAAAATACTTCGCTGAAGTTAATTGTTAAAATTGTTTTAGTTATGTTACTAGTTTATGAGAGACAATAATATTTGTATTTGGTAACGTTATTTGTATTTTTACTTGGGCATTACTGTATCTTAAATATAGGCCTACCAGACACCTGACGTTGAATCGTTATATTTAGGCCTATTAGAAATAGTTAATATTTGAAGAACTGTTCACATAATAAAGCCTAAAAACCTGCAAGAAAACGTAAGAGCTACTTACAAAATAAAGATGTATACAGTGTATTCAGGTTAATGGAGACACCGGTTATTAACGCCAGCCGCTTTATTGGGTCACTATTCAAAACACGAAAACAAAACAGGGTTGCACGTAGAAAGTTGCTTCGCTTAATAGGTTCGGACCGCCGGTTCTTTTTAAATAGAATTAATAGGCCATTTTTTTGAGATCGTAATTTACACAGTATTACCGACGACATGTGTTCGGTTTCGGACTGTCAGTGATTGTCCTTGGCGACATACCTTTATCCCACTAAAAGCATCACTAGGGACTCCAGGATTCTTAAGAATAGGCTCATACTATTCCTACATGCTGTAATTATAGTTTTATTATATATTTACTACTGTATTTCCTTAGATGTACTTCGTTAGTAACAAAAAATCTTATAATTGCGGTGTTTACTGTAGTTAAGATGTAGTTACTGTAGTTAGTTATACACGTTTGATTTTCCGTTAGCAAGAAATTTGGTTTATAAGGCTTATTTGCTTACTTTTTAGAAATTTCGGATAATAGGATATCAAGCCGCTTAATTGGGCCATATTGATGTAGTCCCGACGAATTCCGATAAAGCGGAATCCACTGTATGTCTTTAGATATAACTCATCCAGTCTTTTCAGTTATTTTGTTTTCAAAGAATCAATTTCAATTATTATTATTATTGTTAAATATTGTCACTATCTTAATTAATAATATTATCGTTGGGGTAGATCTGGTCACTTCGTAGTAGAGCGTGAGAGGGTAGGGCTTAATATTGTCAGCGAGCCGCGGCGTATGCAGGGCACGCGTGAGATAGTTGCTACGATACAACCTGCCAGCGCTACCGTGTTCCCACGCTGCGCTGTTCAAGTGTTTGTCTCTGTCTGCAGTCTCAATAATTTATTATTGTTTTTGTTATGAAAAAATACGTACTGCAGCGTGGTGTATGACTATCATACAATTATTATTTGAATGATTTAGTGTTAACGCTGATTTTGTTAGGCAGAGGAATCCGTTGCAAAAGTCCACCAGAATTTCTTATAAGTGGACACACACACACACACACACATTGCAAAGTAACAGATTTTAAGCTAACGGCACTTGCAGAAATAAATTTTGATTGTGTGATTTAATACATTTATTGGTTATTCTTTTTTTCTTACTTCCATGTTCCATAAAAAAATGGAAGTATGGTGATGGCGAAAAAATCGTGTTCGAGATAAGGGCTGATTCTGATTGTACTACCCTCAAAACATGAAGAAAAGTCATTTTCCGAAAAGTGTGTGTGTGTGTCTGTGTGTAGAATTTTTCTATGGCGAACGATAACTGCCGCAAATTCAAACAGAATCAAATAATGTTTTACATGTTTCCCTGAGTTTTAAAGATCTGAAAGCCTGTTGATTTTGGTGAAGATCGGTTATCGGGAAGGGGTAGTTTATCTGCAACGTTTTATGTTTTAACAAGAGTAAAGTGCTTAATTTTGATGAATAAAGTATCCTGAAAAGAAGGTCATAATAATACACTGTAGAAAGGTAGATGAAATATCTATAAATGAAAAGGGTAGTTGAAGGGGAAGGGGTAATTTTCTATAATTGAAAATGATAGTTGGAGGGGGAGGGGATAAGTTTTATATGTGTACTACGTTATCGGCAACAAAAAAGTAGTTTGTTGTTAAAATTTCTTCCCGGGCTGTTTGGCCGTAGTCAAATGTTTCCTGCAAAACCAGACGTTTCGGCAGTGCCATCGACTCACATCGTCAGTGAAAATCGATTGCGCTAACGTGAGGTGGTATACGTTAGTGACCACAGTACTTCTGAAGAAAGAAGTAGTTTCTATGGAAATATTTCATTTCGAAAATGATTTTAAATATGAATTTTAGGACATAGAAATCATGTTTGGTTCTCCATATCGCTTATTTGCATATAAAACTTGTATACAGTTCATATGTGAAAATTATGAATTCGAAAATATATAAATTTTGAAATTTTTGACAGTTATTAAAAAGAGTGGGTTTATTGGTTTTATATTTTATAAAAAGTTTTTATAATTTTACTTTCCTGGAATTTGCTGGGTTAAGTTGAATCGGTCCGGACGATCTCGCGGGCCTGATCCTGCTCTCACACCGGCCGTTGTCCTCCTAAGTTGGGATGTCGACCTCAGGGTTTCCTCGTGGGCGTTGTGTTCGTCCAAGTTGATCCTGACTTAGTCCTCGTTGACAGCTCTCGGTCGTTGAAGACCTCGAACGCCATGCCTAACTTCGTGGATCTAAATTCATCCGCTCATTCGACAATACACTCCGACTTGCCAGAGATTACGAGAGACTACTTATTAGAGACTGCAAGAGACTGCCATATGAAAGACTGTGAAAGTCAGCCATATGAAAGACTGTGAAAGTCAGCCATATGAAAGACTGTGAAAGACAGCCATATGAAAGACTGTGAAAGACAGCCATATGAAAGACTGTGAAAGTCAGCCATATGAAATACTGTGAAAGACAGCCATATGAAAGACTGTGAAAGACAGCCATATGAAAGACTGTGAAAAACTGCCTAATACACGGCTCACCTTTGCTTTTGTAGACTACGCATATGTCGTCATTTTTACATGTTAGAACGTTTTAGATTTTACTACATAAACGGTGCGTCGGTGGTCATGAACGTCCGGTTTCTAGACCTTTCCAAACCACGTGTTTTCAACTGTAAGTAGTTGCGTAGCTAATTAATTTGTCAGTTGAATAAATACTATTATAATTTATTTACTATTTAGTTAGTATTTATTTAATATTTAATAATTAGTTACTAATAGTTATTCCAATTTTCACACTAATATAAATGACTTATAGAGTGTCTGTTAATTGGCGCAATGTTCATTATCTTCTTCACAGAATTCGTTACGCGCACAACACTTATTCACTTTCACTCTACTCTGCACAGCACTGCTGTTTTTTACTGTTTACTATCGTCTTAAACTACGTCAACATGCAGTACTTATTCTAATAACAATAGTGTCCTATAGCATTCACACCCCTTTGCACAGGATACCATCTAATACTCACAGACACATGCGCGCGCTCACGCACGCCATTGTTTTCTGAATACCGGTAACGTTTAAGTGTAACTTATCGCACTAACTGCTAGGTCACGTCAGCAGGAATGAAAAGAATATGTTTTGTAGATGGTGGTTTAGACGGCACGACGACAGACAAAATTCACGTTTTACAGAATTATAAAGGTTTTTGTGGAAGTCAATTACAGACGTCAATAAAAAGCAAGAAAATAAAGTACAGGCCTCAGAAATGACGTCCTTCAGAGGAGTTATAAGGTGCACTAATTAGACAACAACAAAAATAAGGAAGTAGGCCTATTACAGGAAAATTACGAGTTTTAAGCTTCAAAAGTAGAATAAAGTATTATAGACGGCAATAAAAAGAGTATTTAGGAAGAATATGAGATTCAACACTGACCATAAAAATACCGAAGTATGCGCCTGTAGGACGTGGATCTATGGGCAGTCCCAGAAAAATTGGAGATTCTTAGGAAGTAAAAGAGGGTCACATCTTGTCTACACCGTGATGTAAAGAAGAAGAAAAAGAAGGAGGAGGAGGAGAAGAAGAAGAAGAAGAAGAAGAAGAAGAAGAAGAAGAAGAAGAAGAAGAAGAAGAAGAAGAAGAAGGAGGAGGAGGAGGAGGAGGAGGAGGTGGAGGTGGAGGAGGAAGAAGAAGAATGAGGAAAATAAGAATAACCTAATTGGAGTAGTTTTATTTATAGAATAAATCATGTGGGTAAGACTTCAATCAGGCGAGGTGGTGGCATTGTTTATCTCGTTATGGACTATATATATCCTTTGTAAACAGGAGACATAATGGTTGATTGCTATGGAACAATATATTGGAGAAGAATTGCTCAAGTGAGAAATCATTGGATATTAAAGCTCAGACAGGTAATAATGATGATGATGATAATGATGATGGTGATATTTATACGCAAAGGTTATGCAGTATATTACACAATAAACAATAAAACTGCAAAAAACAAGAAAATCAATCGTTAAACCAAATACTTGGTAGGGGATATCGCATTAAAAATGAAGATATTCAGGAGTTTTATTGTTGACGAAATCGCCAGTATCCACGTAAGTGAGTATAGACGACGATGGTGCGTCCAAGCAGAACGAATGAAGGACTTCAGAATTCAGAAGAAAATAGCTTATCACTCGAAAGGCAGCAGACCTGTAGGCAGGCTACGAAAGTGATGGACGTTGGAACAGGCGTATTTGCCTGTCCCATGATAGGATGATGATGCCGATGTTCAGCATTGTAAATAATGGATCTGAAGCATCCGAAATGTTGGAGTTGGGGGGGCCAATGTAACATGTTAAGTTCCAAAGCCTAATAACTATCATGAAGTTTTTTAATAATTAACTTGCGATATAAAAAATCGTTTTAATTAATTTTCACTTTTACTGAAAATTTCAAGATTACGTTTTGATTACCAAAAGCACGTTTGATACACAATCTACCGTACTATTTTGATGTCAAACTGCCAAAGTAACTGTTTAACATCTAAAAGTCAGAATGTATTTATGACTGTACATGGGAATGCTTTTGTTTTTCTATAAACGTTCGGTATATCATGGCGTTATGGACATTGAATAAGAGAAAGGCCATTTCGAACTTTTCTCAAGGGTCCACGAGTCTTTACACTACGAGGGTCAGTTGAAAAGTTCGCGTAGCGACGTCTGTAGCTTAGCGGTAGAACTAAAAGTTTTCCTATGTTGCGAGATTCATATTCCTTATAAACACGTGATAATTTTCAAATCTATCTACAATGTATTCATTGTTTATCATATGTTCGAAATTTACGTGCCACGCATGTTTTGAAAAGTGGAAAAGATCAAACATCATGCTGTGATTGAATTCTTTGTTAAAAACGGTCTAGCGCCAATGTAAATACACAGCCGAGAAGGTAAATGTGTCAGGAGATGCTGCGCCTTCAAAACCAATATTCTGTAAGCAGGTACTCGAGTTTCGACGTGGTCATACGAGCACTGAAGATGATACCCACAGTGGGTAACCAAAAAACGCAACAACTCCAGATATCGTTAAAAACTGTCGTACACGATGTTGGAAGACCGGTGATTGAGAGTGAAAGACATGCTGATATCATAGGTATTTCACATTAATGTGTGTATCACATTTCAAGTCAAGAACTTGGTGTGAAAAATCTTTGTGGAACCTGGACGTCGCATTTGAAGTTGTTGTACTTTGTGCCCACGCGGGGATCTTCAGGATCATCATTGTGTTGCAACAAGCTCTTAAGCCCACGAGGGGATCATCTTAAGAGCTTGTATGACCACGTTTAAACGTAGACTCGAAAAGCCCACGTACGAATTATTATTTTTTTTAAAGGTGCAGCATTTCCTAACATATTTTTCATTTCTTTGTGAATCTCCATTGGCGCTAAACCCTTTTCATCAAACACCTCGTGATTTTGTCTATTTTTCGAAACACGCGTGGCACGTAAATTTCAAACAGCCAGTAAACAATCAAAAATTAAAAAATAGATTTGGAAATTAACAGGTGTTGAAACGAAATACGAATCTTACAATACACTAAAAATTTTAGCCCTACCGCTAAGATATTGATGTGGTTCCGCGAACCTTTCAACTGACCCTCGTACAACAATGAGAAATCTTAATTGTCTCTTAGGAAAGTTAAGTTTCGTATTTTCTTTACGTTTTGAATTTATCTTTTACTTTTTACGATATTATTCAGGATAATATTAATAACGAAACCAACACATTTTGTAACCTACAGTCACAGTTTGCAGCGAGCTGTATCAATATTTCGGTTGCAGCATTAAACTCGTCACCGCACTGCACGACCGCCGTGGCTGCGGTTTGCGATCAGACCAATCTGTGTGACCGACCGTGCTTAAACTCTCGGCAATACACATTAATCCTTGGCGGCGATGGCGTTATAATAAACGTCTTGGGAGGCCGCAGTTACAACGGTCTGCGGCGCACCGAATCGGGCAGTTCATCTTCATAACGGGCGCAGGGGGGTTGTGTGACGACGGTCAATGTGGGGGATATTTTACGTGCCGCAGTCGCATCGCTGCCCATTAAACACGTGCGCCGATTAAATAAAAATGAATATAACTTACAGTAGATCCTTACGTACGTGGTAAAATCTTACTTGATCACGTCACGTAAGATCTGGCTCAAGCAGTAGAATGTTAAGTTCTACAACACTGACGTAATGAGAAAATGAAGATATTATTTTGCAAAATTATGTAATTATTGTATGCAGTATACAATATAATATATATGTGCAGTACATGTATGTATGTATGTACGTACATCTCTGTATGTGTAATATTATACATTTATTCTGGTGTCGATTGTACGTATTTCATAAAAGTTTTAATTAGCTTACAACCTCTGAGAAAAGAAAATAGCGAGAGACTTCTAGGCTTCTGTGAAATACGGATTCTAAGAACTAAGAACAATATTTAGAGGAGTACAAGATAATAGAATGTGGCGGCAGGCGCTATAATTATGAACTACACAATCTTTACAAAGAGCCGGACATTGTCAGGATAATCAAAATATACAGGCTAAGGTGGGTTGGACACGTTGAGAGTATGGAGGAGGGACAGCCTACGAAACATATTTTCTACCAGAAACCAATGGGTAGTAGAACAAAGGGAAGACCCCGAATTAGATTTAAAGACCAGATAGAGGAGGACCTCGGAAAGCTGAACATAAGAAACTGGAAAGCCAGGGCACGCAATAGGGAAGAATGGAATCGACTCTTGGAACAGGCCAAGACCCACCAAGGGTTGATGATGACATCGTCTGAGAATATGTTGTAATAATGTATATATTTTTATTATGCTGTTGTCTTTTTTATATTTCATAAATCGAATACATTATGTTAAAGACATTTGTTAGGTTTGTGTATTCAGTATTTGATTTTCTGTTAATCGTTAAAATTTAAGAGAAATTATCGTACCTTAAATTGGACTATACTTGTCGTTCTTCTGTTTTAATTCTTGATGAATTTAAAAACGAGTAAACGTAAATACAAGGTATTTGTGCATCTTAGGAAATATTCAACAGGATTGAATCAAGAGACATCAATCTCCCGAATGGAATAACTGACACATGACTTCAAGAAACGCAGCATGTATGAGGGTCAGTTGAAAAGTTCACAGAGCGACATCTGTAGCTTAGCGGTAAAACTAAAATTTTTTGTGTGCCGCAAGATTTGTATTTTGTGTGAACTCCTGTTAATTTTCAAATCGATCTATCAATTTTTTCATTGTTTAGAAACTGTTTAAATTTGACGTGTCAGGGGTGTTCTGAAAAACGGACAAAATCAAACATAGTGGTGTGAATCTTTATTAAAAATTGTTTAGCGCCAACGGAAATTCAGAACAAAATTGTAAATGTGTCAGGAGATGCTGCGACTTCAAACCAACGGTTTATAAGTAGGCACTTGAATTTAAAAGTGGTCGTACGACCAGTGAAGATAGTCCCCCCCCGCACTAGACGGCAAAAAATGCAACAACTCCAGATGCGGCAGCCATCTTGCACAACTCTTTTTCACACCAAGTTCTTGAGCTAAAGTATGATATACACGCTCATATGAGATGTCTATGATTTCTGCAACGTCCTCCATTCCCAGATCTGCGGTCTTCCAACACCCTATAAAGTTTTTCCAATAATGTAATTTTTTTGTTGCACTTTTTGGACGTCCACTGCTGGAATCGTGTTCAGTGCTTTGTACGACCACGTTTAAACTCGAGTGTGCCCCACTTACCGTTATTTCTGAAGGCGCACCATCTCCTAACACATTTACAATTTCGTTTTGATTTTCCATTGGCGCTAAAACGTTTTTAATAGAGAATTCATCCCAACACGATGTTCGATTTTGTGCATTTTAAAAACACGCGTAACAGGAATATTTCAAACTTCTGGTAAAGAGTGGGTAAACTGGCAGCTATATCTGGAAATTAATAGGTGTTCACGTGAAATATACATCTTGCAGCACACGAAAGATTTTAGTTCTACCACTGAGGTATAGATGTCGCTCCGCGAACTTTCCAACTGACCCTCGTAGTCTTGTAAATGTGTAGAGGAAATGTTGTAATAAGGATCTTATTAGTAGGAAGATTAACCTTTTTGTATCACCGAAATAGTTCAGCAGGTAAGGAAGGTCGGCTGCCGCGTAAGTCGTACATCATGCGGCTCCCATTTCAGCTTTAGCTTAATGTACAGCAGCCGTACAGCTTCATCTCCCATTATCATCCCACGGTTTTATCCTAGGTACTGATTTTAGCAGGAAGAGTCGACACGGGGGTGTCATGTTTCATGGCCTGTTTGCCAATCGAACACAGGACCTCTAGAATAGGTTAGAATCCAGACGCCGTAACCACTGGGCTACATAAGCCCTCTTGTTCACCAGAGTAAAAGCAAAAATTCTGAACCATGAGCGACACTGACCGATGAACAGAGGATTATTGAGGCAGATTAAGCCTCAGTAAATACAGACTGAGTCAGTAACTGATTGGAAAGTCTAAAGTATATATGTACCCAGTGGTTGATTTCTAAAATTATAGGTACGGGAACGCATCAATTCAAAAGTTGTACAGACCCAAGTATACTTATATTTTATATTAGCGTATAAGTTTACATCAAGTCATTATAAAGGAGGTATACATTTTTAAAGTCTTATAAAATATGTAACATACGTAACAACTTGTATTTAAAAAGTTAATAAAGTTTACTGACATTTCTAAAGAGCTTCATCGTCAGGTTAGCCGCACGGCAATCGAAAACATGTCACTCATGACGGCGTCATCCCGGAGCCTCATTCAAACTCGAAGTGATGCTTTCGGTAGTTCGGACATTTTAAAAAAGTTTCCATAGTTTCATCATTGTGCCGTCACATTGTTTGTTTCTTGGCCTTTCCTTTGTGTCCAATGCTGTACGATGGCCTGAAATTAGCCACGAATCCACGTACTTTGATGGATCAAATAAACGGAGAGGAGGTCCATTAATTTTTACAAATAAGAGGCTGGATATTTTTGAATCCAAGAGGTTCCGGAACGCCGCGCCGTTCCGGCGCGTTCCCCCTGCAATCAAGCCCTGCATGTACCTATTAATTTGATTTAATTAATTTTATTTTTTGATTTCGGAAAGGTATACGACAGTCTTCCCAGAAGCCAAACATGCCTGCCATGAGGCTCGCTAACGTAGACGAGAAGTGGATTACTACTGTAGTGAAGAAGTTCCATAAAAACACCAAAGCGAATTTTAAATCGAAAAATAAAATATCACTGATAAAACGCATAACGAAGAAATTGAAGCAAGGAAGTTTATTTAAGTCTGCTTAAAAAGAAGGGTTGGCATGAAAATTGCTCAACAATGGGAATGGAAATTGGAGATCGCATTACAACTCTCTCTCATAGGCGCGCGATCAGGTTATAATGACTGAAGATAAAAGAGTGGAATAGTCTTATATGCTGCGAAAGTTCAAGGAAGAATGCAGACGATGGGCACTGGGAATCACCTACCAGATAACTAAATACCCCTACACGTGTATAGGCTTCATAGGACAGGCAAATATCCAAGCACGAATAAAATCTGATAATGTACAAATGGGCACTCGTTACAGACATGTGACAATAAATTCAACGCGTGACTGAAAACAAAACAACAACACGTCATAACACCTCGCGAAAATCTAACCTGTTTTAACGTAGCCTATAGTATAAGTTCGAATAATTCCATAGTAGCACTTCCAAATTGCTAATTGTTGAATCTAACTACAGCGTGTATACTAATTACTGAGCTTTATTAGTTTATATGCAACCACGGACGTGACAACATAGCAAATTATAAATCAGCGGCCCTCTTTCCTTTTCATATCTGGCTTAGAGCGACCAAAACTGTCGCCACGCGCACCTTGTATGCCAAATTTTAGACTTTTTGACCGCCGCGCGCACCTTGTCAAACTCCCAATAACTACCTATAGCCAGGGGCTTATTAAGAAACGGACCGGACAGAGGAAGGTCGAAAAAAGTTGACGAATTTTGTTAATCTCTTAATTTATATGCTATTTTATATTCTTTTTAGCTGTGTACGCGAATATGCGCTTAGTAACTCCTCTTCTATAGCCTATAGCCTGTGCAGACAGGTTTATTACACAGCATTTGCGTATCCGTTTGAAATATGAAATATTAGAAAATCAACTCACTATCTTCTAAATAATATTTCAATAATTTGTATTTTTATTGTGTTTATACTGTTTACTTTAATGGGATTGATTTCAGGACGTTAGCACACGTTTTCAACCACTTTAAAGGTAGTAATGTTGATTAGTCTTAACTTGTTTTTTGTTTTGTACGAAGCCGACTCGACCCCCCCCCCCAAAGGCCAAATTCTAGATACGCCACTGGCTATAGTACTAATTTTAAATCCTTGAATATAGAATTAGTGGTTTTTATTCTCATTTTCCGTAAGGAAATGGAAGTATGGTGATGACGACAAAAATCGTGTTCGAGATAAGAGCTGATTCGGATTCTACAACCTTCAAAACATGAAGAAAAGTCATTTCTGAAAAGTGTCTGTGTGTAGAATTTTTTTCTAAGGCGAACGATAAATGCCGTAAATTCAAACAGAATAATCAAATGATTTTTTGCACATATGCCCGACTTGTAGAGGAGTCGAGGCTATTGATTTTGGTGAAGATCGGTTAAAGGGAAGGGGTAGTTTACCTGCAACGTCTTACGTTTAAACAAGAGTAAAGTAGCCTACTTAATTTTGATAAATAAAGTATCCTGAAAAGAAGGTCATAATAATCTACTGTAAAACGTAGATAAAATTTTTATAAATGAAAAGGGTAGTTGAAGTGGGAGGGGGTAATTTTTCATATGTGTACTACGTTATCGGCAACAAAGAAATAGTTTCTATGGAAATATTTCATTTCAATTTGTCAAACATAAAACTCGATTTACAAGGCACACACACACACACACACACACTTACTTATTAGAAATTATCGAACCGAATTCAAGTAAATGATTTTAAATATAAATCTTAGAGCATGGAAGTCATGTATGGTTCTCCATATCGATATTTAATTATGTATCAAAATTAACTGTTGCTTTCAAAACATTGTTAATGGACTAGGCTATAACAAATGGCAAAATAGTCTGTGTGTTTATAAAAAATAGCGCTTAATGTTACGCCACTTAAAAGTACCAGAACTAAGAGATTTTTAATGTGTGTATGGGGGGAGTTGTCGTTTAACGTTAATCGCCGGTTGCGTTTCAAGTAAATCGTTTCACAAGCGACTGCACACCACCACTTTGATGTTGCCTTTACGGTTTGGCGACACAACACGACACCCGCCGCGCCGTGTGTCCCACGGTGACCGGGCCGCGTGCCGGCGATCTGCACAAACCGAAAAACAGTTTCATTTGGCGGAGCCGAGCCGAAGGCAATTTGTAAATAGAGAACACGCGGCCGGCACGTGTAGGGGATGGGGAGGCGCGCACGTACGTACAGCCGCACGCCTCCAGCCTAGCTAATAGTCGCGGGCCCCCCCTACGGACAAACAACACCAGTTCCTTATTTACCTTTGGACGGATCGCTGCCGGCCGAACCGGTATTAAACAAAGGATAAAATATTCTTGCATCCAGTCCGAGATTTATCGTCGGCGACGTGCACGGCATTAAACTGGGAAAGAAAAAAATCATTGAAACGTAGAAGCTTACTTAAAACGCGACAGCCTTTGGCACGAATTACGTATATATTTTTAATAAATTTATGAAGTGTTAAAGACAGTATGAATAGAATGGCTGTTACAAAGTAAGCTCATATGCAGTAGGTATCAGAAATAAAGAATTTATTGATATATTAATAATTTTTTGAATAAAAAGACTGTTCATAGGTACGTGAGAAAGAGTAAGTTATTTATATATAAATTTGACCATAAGATAGGTGACGATAAAATAACCTAAGGGTAGATATATGTGAAAATTGTATATGCATAAACTAGCAATGTAGAACGTGATAGTGTAGAAGCAAACTTTTGTCAGTTAACTACTGTATACAAGCTTTCCCACATGCTCGCGCAAGCTTATTTATGTATATTTATTTACATCTTGCAATACGATTAGCATTCCTCTATATATGTACAAAAAAGCCCTATTTTATTACGGAAGGTGAAAATAATGTAGTAAGAGCATATTGTTATTAGGTTTAGGAACTTGGATGTAAATGAAGGCTTAATTAGAGTGTTTATGCCAGTAAAAAAGTGTGAAAGCGTAGTGTGTTTCTGCGTATCGTTAGAAGCACGTGTGTCAAAGTCACATGTGTAGGCTACATTATGGATATGTTGTTCAGTTATATTAATGTGATGACTGCCTGTAAGCGTTGTGGATAATTCATTTAAGCATTATCCGAATAAAATAATATTAGTTCCGACAATGTATTAAAATCGTTACACATCAGTGCAAAATTTCAACCACATGATTTCGATTGTACTCGTAAACGGAAGTCGGACATTTTCAGCACGTCGTTGATGCGTAAACAGACGTTTCTGAAATCGGAGGTCGAGATTGCTGCAGCTGTCTATATGCCAGTCATACTCCATAATGGCAAATTCTACAGTATACCCATTATGACGTCATTAGCAGTAGCGATCCCTATTTGTACTCACTAAATTGCTATAAGTAGGCTATCTAATTATATTTTGAACAGGACATTTTGAAACTAAACATCGTCAACGTGTCAATAAGATCAGCACGTCGCAAGAGATTTTCTATGACCGTTGCTGCCTAGACTTACCGAGAGCAGAGGCGACACCAACGCATCCCAAAAACAATCCAGGAAAAAGACAGGAACGTAAGGAACAGGAGAACGGAGGACGACGTGACTTGCAAGCGACGGAGTTGGCATGACCTTGACCAGTGGCTCCATGAACTAGAAACAAATATTTTTTAATTAATATTGTATGAAAAGACATTTAAAGGCGAGTAAAGGTTCCATATTATGAAAATTTAAAGAGTAAAATTTTGATATAACCTATATTATAGATATAGATTCAGTAAAAATCATGTGTTACTTTTATTAACTCATTTCAGCAGTACATGTACTCGGTGCGTGCGTAAGAAGTTTGATCGGTTAAGTTTTTAATCAAGTTACATTATTTTAAATAACTCAAGACTTTGCTATTTTAATACATATTTAAAGTGCATGTTTTAAAATTCAATTTAAAATTGCAAAAGAGCTTCATTTACTTCAGTTTAATAAAGAAAGCAATAAATAATATATTTATAGTGTAAATTTCATTAAATGTGTTAATCGCTCGCTTAAAACCCTGTTGAAAGTTTATGTACAGACCTCAACCTATGCCAATGTATACACACACACACATTCTCTCTCTACCCCCTCTCTTTTCCTTACAGAATATATTGTATTCATAACTTTAATCAAAATAACAGTAGACTACTTAATCATCGTTTTTTTTTCTTCTTCATCGTCGTCTTCTTAATTTCTTCACTATCGAATCTTAACCTCTTCAAAATAATTGGCTGGAACACTGCCACTGTGTCTTCCAAAAGATGTATACTGGAAAAATACCTCTGGCAACATGTCTGCCATTCACATCGTGGCATAGTTTACGATAAACATAAACTCTCTTAACTAAGGAGAAAATGTCGACCTCCTCGCGAACAACATCATTCCCAAGCTGAGAATTTTTGTTTATTATTATCCTCATATTTTTTCATCAATAACATTAATATTAACATTAATATTTAATATTATCTCTTCTTAAATATGTTGTTTGCATCAGTATAGTTAGTCTAATTTATGATCAAAGATTATGCGGAATAGTTTATTGAATGCGTCCTTTAGTGTTCATCAATTCAAATTGTTAGCGCGTTTATATTTAACAATGTAGACTTGTCAACGTTTAGTAAAATCACTGTGTAATCCGATGGGAGATCAGTTAACTGATAAGAAAGTTCGACGCGAGCGTGGGAAGCGAACGCCGGGGAGGAGACGTCGACATGCGAACAGGTGGAGATCAGAAGGCACCCCGTCGTTGGCACAGCGGGAGGGGGATGGGCGGTGAGGACGCGCTCTCACTAATTTCTCGAACAATGCAAGCTATGCACACACGTACACACGATACGACGGATAATAATAATAAGAACCTGCGCAAACGGGCGCCGCGTCGCTTACTGACGACGACGGTAGGTGACGACAAACGTCGCACACACGTTCATTGTACACTCAATATCTTCGTGTCGTTTGACTTCAGGAGTCTAGGCCGTGTATATAAATGAGAAAATTATGATCAAAAGAAACTGGTAGGTGTCTAAAATTGTCTAAAATTAAATAACAGACACTGGATCTGATAAAAAGTAATGCTACTAGGACGAGGCTTGATTAAAAAGTTCGTGCAATTTTGCAATTTCCACTGCTACAATTCTCAAATTAAAAACTGTTTCTATGTGATGTTGGTACACATGTTGTTAGTGACAATCGTCTAAAATTTTAGCCTTATTTGATGCACAGTTCAGATTTGACAGGTAATTGAGTAAGTCGTCCTTAGGTGTATTAGGCGATTTTTTGTCATTCTACAATGCAAGACTGAAGAACATGGATTAAATTTTGAGTAAACTGTGAGATAAACTGCTATGTCCTGGTAAACGTATGTAGAAGGCTTCTGGCGAGGCTGTTGTGCGTGAACAAGCGGTTTACAAGCTTCAAAGACTGCCGTAAATGAGTTGAACGTCGTGGTTGTCAGATGAAGATTATGTTTTTGTGTTCCACGAAATTTCATCGCTAGATGCAGTGGTAAATAAAGAGTACTAACTAATTGGACATTTTACGCCATTTGTATGAAGCTATTTGTAGAAAACGGTCAAAGTTACGGAAGAATAATTTATCAAAATTAGCCCGATAATGCGCCTGGATAATGAGCAGACACTCGTACAATAAACACTAAAAATTCCGAACATTAGCATTTGTGTTAAAATTGCCTTTAGCCTGAAGGGACATTTTGCAACGTTTTCTAACATTTCCCTTATTTGTACGCTGAAGTCTAAAAATCGGTATGGAGAACCATGACTTCCATGTTGTAAGATTTATGTTTAAAATAATTTACTTGAATTCGGTTTGGTAATTTCTAAAAAAATATCGCCCACCCTCAAACTAATTTCACTATTTATAGATATTATTGTTATTATGTGGTAGTCGTTTAATATAATGTTATTTTCAGTCACTTTATCCATAAAAATTAGGTAGGCTTACTTTATTCTTATAAAGAAACCGAACTACGCAGATAATCATCCCTCCTCCGAAGCGCTCCGAAGTCACTCATGGACCCTGAGCATCTTGCAGAGGGTTCATTCCCTAAAGACAAATAGTCTGTCTACGAACCGTTCCTCTGTAAACACGTGCAGTTACACTGCCCAGCAATCCACAGGAAGCAAATCGCTATCCACGCTGGACACTTTTTCGGTTTGCACGCGTTGTGTTGGTGTAGGTTTCGGCACTTTCCATTTAAAAAGCGTGCAAATTGAAGAAAATAAACATGAGTGAGGCCAGAAATAACGCGAATTGTGTGTATGAGTGTGTGTGTTGTGTGTCTTGCCTGCCTTTTTATTGCGGTAATCATAATAATAAAATGGAAACGTAAACATTACATAATTGAGACGTGCTTTCCTGCCGCTAACGATATATTTTCTCTCATACATGATTTAAATTAAAATGAAAAAATATAGAATTTTGTTAAAGTTAAATGAAATGTTTCCATGGAAACTACTTCCTTGTTGTCAATAACGTAGTACACATATAAAACGTATAAAAATTTACCTACTCCATCATCAACTACCATTTTAATTTATAAAAAAAATTACCCCCTCCCCTTCAACTACCCTTTTAATTTATAGATATTTCATCTACCTTTCTACAGTGGATTATTATGACCTTCTTTTCAGGATACTTTATTTATCAAAATTAAGCACTTTACTCTTGTTAAAACGTTGCAGGTAAACTACCCCTTTCCCTTAACCGATCTTCACCAAAAACAATAAGCCTTGAGTCCTCTACGATGCATGGCTGTATGCAAAACATTATTTGATTCTGTTTGAATTTGCGGCTGTTATCGTTTGCCATACAAAAAATTCTACACACAGACACACAGACAGACACACACACACAGACACTTTTTGAAAAATGACTTTTTTCATGTTTTGAGAGTAGTACAATCAGAATCTGCCGTTATCTCGAAAACGATTTTTTCGGCATGACCATACTTCCATTTCCTTATGGAACATGGAAGTAAAAATTGTGAAATTTAAAAATGAACACTACATTCATTTGTTGGTTAAAATTCTCTTTGATATATAACCCCCATGGCATTTTGCAACTTCATCAATATTTTGATCCACTTTTTGGCGTCAAAAAATGTTGTAACTTTTAAAAATGAACACTAAATTTAGAATTTGACTAAAATTTGCTTTTATTTGGTATCCAACACGGAATTTTGTGATTATTTTCACAATTTTGACCCTTACATTCTTCCCTCCCCCAATTTTACGGAAATGGGTGGTGCGTTCAAAAGTTATTGTGAGACATACAGTACCACAGACAGACAGACATACAAATGCCAAACGGTTCTCACTTTGTTCGTTCAAAAATTACAAGTACAAAAAAAAAAAGAATTCTCTGTCAGAAAAAGCAGTCAAGAGAAAATTTTCAAGGTAATCCATAGGCCTATGTCAGCAATTTTGGTGCGTACACATGTGGAAATCGTGGCCCCAAAATCCCCTACACCTTTTTATAATCCTATCAAAAACTAATCTGGAAACGGAGGAAAACGTGAGGAAAGAATTTGATAAATACGTGGTACAGAAGAATTCTAAAGAATGATAATTTTCCAATAAGGAGGAAAAAAACATTTGCTAAAGTTATGGAGTAGTAACGGAAAGCTGAAAAATGTATTAGAAAATACTGTTTTAACTACTTAAATTGAAATAAATAAAGGGTTAGTCTCTTGTATAATATCGTATATGCTAACTCTGTAAAGATACCGTAGGATATGTATTTTAAAGCTATGTTAGAACATTTCAAAATTATGAAGTTTCTTCGAATGCTTATCAGTTCTGTTTTTTTATATTTTAATTTTTCAATAAAATTACAAAATGCATATTAGATCTTATGACTAAATCGAGTAGTTTAATAATGGTATAAACTCTGTCGCAAATAAAGAGACATTTTGAACCCTATATCAGAGTAGGCTAATTTATTTTTAACCCCATAAGTAGACCCTACCATGTTTTTCAGGTTGAAGGACACACGTTGAAATGTCTTACCGTCTAGTAGTCGCATACTGAACGACTTTGGTAATATGTAATATGGTTTCTAAAATAAAATAGTTTTTAGATAGAATGTTGTTTGCAAGTGTTGATACATTCGCTTAGGCTAACCTATTCAACATCGCGCTCGATGTGACTAGTTATTTTATTTCGTTTTCTGTATTACCGTGCGGTGTATGTGAAAATTCTTAGATTTTCGCGAGGTGTTATGTCGTGTTGTTGTTTTGTTTTGAGTCACGCGTTGAATTTATTGTCACATGTCTGTAACGAGTGCCCATTATTTGTACATTATTGGATTTTATTTGTGCTTGGACAGTTGCCTGTCCTATTAGGCCTATACATGCGTACGCCTATTCAGTTGTCTGGTAGGTGATTCACAGTGCCCACCGTCTGTGTTCCCTTGAATTAATTTATAACTGATTCTAAGTACCCAGAAATTTGTAACCGTCTTATAATATTATTCTTATTTTAATGAACGTCTGGTGTCTAGAGAAAGTAAATTTCAAAGTAGTGTACACTGTACCTATTATATTATCCATGATTAATAGTTAACCGTTAATGTTTAACCGAAGAAAATACAGTTTATTTTAATAACACGAAAACGGTTAACATAAAATATCGGTTAACACGAAATATGGATCAGGTCCCGATCATTGCTTCTATTTTACAATTACAGTTTAACATGAAAGTTTCACCTACAAAATATCGGTTAAGCCTAAACGTTTTGTTAAAAATATTTTTTTTTGCTGGCGTTCAATAGCTGCATAATAAATAAATTCATACATGCATGCCCCAAAATATTTCAAATTAAAAACTGTGAAAATGATGAGGATGCCGATGAACTTGACACGGAAACTGACAGTGAAAATTTAAGAGTTCTTACAGCTATCGATATGCTATCGCTGCTGAGCCGTGTTCGTTGATATTTAGAAGCCAACTCGTAAAGTGAAATGTTTAACCGCACTGATAAATAGAACAGCTTGTTGAAAATAAAGTAATAAAAAATTGTGTGCAAAATAAAATAACGGACTATTTTAAAAAGAATTGAACATTGCCACTATAGGAACTTTAAAAGGCATACTTCATTATTACACAAGATAACTTAAAAGACTAAGCGAAAAACACCTACAGTCCCTATATACTAAATTTTAAGAAAAATTAAGCATATTTTTTTCCAAAATTAAACAGAAATTATCCAGGAGGATAAATAAAACGTTTATATGTAAATGCCTACTGAATATCCATTATTACTTTATCTTAGTGCGTAGGCTTTCACGGCCGGTGTCATTACGATTATTTACTAAAACTTCCGGGCTGAGAGGCCGTGGTCGATTGCTTAAGATGCTGCTAAACGTTTCGGCCGCACCACCGGTGGCCATCTTCAGTAGCAAAAGAAAAAGAAAAGTGTTCGATAGATGATACGCCGAACACGTCTCCCAATGGACTGGGAACAAGCAACAGTGAGTACCTGCTACGATGCCTCTATTATCGTACTAAGATTAAGAACCTCTACGGGGAGGAGGTTTTAAAGAAAATTAAAAAACTGGAGACGCTACGCAAGAAGAAAGCCAGTCTGCTGTGTTCCTTGGCCTTTTTACTTCGATGTAGAGACTCGGGAACCGTTCCAAGGTTCCTACGACATAGACATTTATTTAATACACCACAGGCCAACAGGATATACAGAAGAACGGAGAATGCCATGCTGCGAGAACGCATACATTACACGAGAAAAGAGTTGGCATTAAATGACCAAGAACTGTTAAAACTGCATTTACATCTCAGCAGTACCCTCCAACGACATGATTGGGAGATGTTGGATGGACTCACTTATAATGCTTTTGAGTCGTGTCATGCCAGTACTAGTCAGAGACAGCGTGAAAAATTCGAGCGGTTCGCTTCCCAGAACATCAGGGGAAGAACACTGGATAGTGACAGGATGGACAGGATGGTTGTAAACCTATCGAACCGTCAACTAACACCACATGAGACCTCGGTGTTAGCCAAAGGTGAGAAGTTTGCAGTTACCCCGAAGACAGTACCGGTGGAGGAAATAGTGGCGAGCGTGGAGGCAGGCATCCGAGGACTGCCCCGAGACCAGGCAGATGAAATACGTATGGAAGCTTCTAGGGCCCTTAGAAGGGCCGCTCCGCCAAAATGCAATCTTCTGTCGGCGGAGTTGCGAGCCTTGAGGGAATTAAAAAGGGATGAATCTATTGTCATTATGCCGGCGGATAAGGGGAGTGCCACTGTGGTCTTGAACACCGAAGACTACCAGCGGAAGATTGAAGGTTTGTTAGATCCGGCCACTTATCGGAGGCTGAACAAAGATCCGACTACAACTGTTTTGAGAAAAACGGATTCTTTGATTAAGCAATCTTCTCTGGCGCCTGATGTGAAGACGGCCGTCCGGTGTTCGGAGGCCCTTCCCCCTCGTCTCTATGGTTTACCGAAGATCCACAAGGAAGACGTTCCGCTGAGGCCCATCGTCAGTGCTATTGGCTCGCCTACTTACACCTTGGCAAAGCACCTCACTGGATTGCTCAAGCCGCACATCGGGCAGACGGACTCTTTCGTCCGGGACTCTTCTGATTTCCTTCGGAGGATCCGGGAGTTGGTGCTGGAGCCTGGCGATGTTCTCGTGAGTTTTGATGTGGTCTCTCTTTTCACCATGGTCCCTGTTCAGGAGGTCTTGGGGTATTTGGGTGACCTGTTCTCGGCGGACATCACTGCTTTGTTCCGGCAGGTCCTAACAACGACCTACTTCCAGTGGAATGGCGGCTTCTACGAACAGTTGGATGGCGTCGCCATGGGAAGTCCTCTCAGCCCTGTGGTTGCAAACTTCTATATGGAGAAATTTGAAGAGTTGGCAATTTCATCTGCGCCTCTGAAGCCGAAGTGTTGGTTGCGGTATGTGGACGACACTTTCGTGGTCTGGAGCCATGGGGATGAAGAGTTGGAACGCTTCCTTGGACATCTGAACGCTGTACACCCGCGCATACAGTTTACGATGGAGCGCGAGAGTGGTGATCAATTGGCTTTTCTGGATGTGTTGGTCCTGAAAAGGACCGATGGCAGCTTGGGACATAAAGTTTATAGGAAGCCAACGCACACCGACAGATATCTGCACAAGACCTCCAATCATCATCCTAGGCAGAAGAGGGCGGTGCTGAAGACTTTGGTAGACCGGGCAAAAAGAATCTGTGAGCCCCAGTATCTCGAAGATGAGTTTCGGCATCTCGAGGAAGCACTGCAGTCCAACGGCTATTCTGCTGCGGAGGTTAGGAGAGCTGCCCGGCCGAGAAGATCTGGTAGGCCGGACCAGTCGGAGTTGCCTGAGGTTGTTGGCTCTGCTGTCTTGCCCTACATCCGTGGCGTTACTGATCGCATCGGCAGGTTGCTGAGTAAGCGGGGCGTCAGGACGATCTTTAAGCCAACCAAAAAGATCCAACAGTTCCTGCGACCGGTGAAAGACGCCAGGGATCCACTCTCGTCGTGCGGGGTGTACAGTATTCCTTGTACGTGTGGCCAGGTCTACATAGGCACCACGAAGCGTAGTGTCCGGACGCGCCTCTCTGAACATCGGAGATACTGCCGCCTGGGCCAGCCGGAGAAGTCCGCGGTTGCTGAACACGCTCTGTCCCACGACGATCACCGGGTGATGTTTGATGAAGCCCGCGTGTTGTCTTCTGTCCGGGGTTACTTCACTCGCCTGCATCTGGAGTCCATCCATATTCATAAGAATGCGTCCGTCGCTATGAACCGCCGAGTGGTCAGAGCTGTTGGGTTGAGCGTCGTGAGACGACCCAATGGTTTCCTAGTACCGAGCCTCCGGTAATGAACCGCCGAGGAGAAAGCATCTCCTTAAATAGTGTCTGGCATGGTCTATTTTCCATGGCCAATCAGAATTGAGTATGACGAGCTGGCTTCTCATTGGTCCGTGCGATACACCTGAAGCGGACAAAATGTTATAAATAGAGGCATCGTAGCAGGTACTCACTGTTGCTTGTTCCCAGTCCATTGGGAGACGTGTTCGGCGTATCATCTATCGAACACTTTTCTTTTTCTTTTGCTACTGAAGATGGCCACCGGTGGTGCGGCCGAAACGTTTAGCAGCATCTTAAGCAATCGACCACGGCCTCTCAGCCCGGAAGTTTTAGTAAATAATCATTATTACTTTAGTTTTTACTACAGAATACAGTAAGTAATCTATACAGTATTTGTTCATTTATTTATCTCGTTTTGTTTCTTTTTTTATTCGTTGAATACGAAATTCAGTTAACACTAAATTCGTTTAACACGAAAAAGTTAGCTGGTCACCGTCATTTTGCGTTAAACGATGTGCACTGTAAATTATTACTTATCAATTTGTTATTTACTTCGTAGCAACAATGTCACACACTTCTTTATAAGTCTTTACTTCTGTACCGAGATGTATATTCAATCAGATTCTTAAAAAAAATTTGTCTCAGCAAATCCGAGTTTGTGGAAATAGAAATAACACGTTGCTAGGGAAACCCGGTTTCTTGATATTAAACAGGTTTTTACAACAAAAAACTTACAAGAAGAAGCGGCGGCATCTTTAGTGATAAAAATATTAGTGATAATAATAATAACCATTTTTATAAGCATTTTATTTTTTTTTTACGTAGTGTTTATATTTAATATTGTAAAGAAGGAAACGGAAAATCTTAGAAAAAGAGATTGAAAGAAAGAGAGGGAGAGCGAGCGGGGGTGAAACGATATTACACTGCTGCGAGAATAAAAAAAAACGAATCAAAAGAATGATGTGATGAGTACGATAAAGCCGGTGGTGTAGATAAGGCGGAAAAATAAGTAGAATACGAAGAAGAAAGCAGCGCTCCAAGGGGGGGGGGATTTCAGTGGCGTCGCCGGCAGGATATTTAATAAGTCGACTTGCATTGTAGTGACGACGCCCCAACAATACAAGGTATAATCCGACGCCACGCGTCGCGACGCGGTAGGTCTTACACACGATGCGACGACGGCTTCTGCACTGCATCACATCACTATTGTTGTCGGGTATTGATGCTTGCTACGGGGATTATCTCATATTTAATTGACCCATGGGTATATTACCAAGTGATTCACTTTTACCTCACTTAGCCCCCGTCCGTACGCACTAAACTCTACTTACACACACATACACGCACTGTGCAAGATGAATATTTAACGACTATAGCTTAGCTTACGCAGCAAGTATGCGAGCCACGAATCACGGTCAATCACGTACTTATGTCCACTGTCCACGTACGATTCAATTATTTGCAAGCAAATTTTTATTGATTATGTTTCCACAAAAGTGATATACGTGGGCCATATTCTAAGATGAACCTCCGATTGGCAAGTAAAGGAAAAATAATATACAGGAAAATATTTTCCTAGATTTTGTTGTCTATGACGTGTCCGTTGATTAACTAATTATAAATATATAACTACTGACTCGGATCACTAATTTTTTATTGGTAAAAATGTTAAACTTTTACCTTGCAGCCTGAACCAGTTTTCGCTTATTACAAGCTTCGTCAGAGGCTGCCGCTAGGAGCTCTGTCTGTCTTGTTCTTGGTGACGGCGCCGTCGTTCGAAATATCGAGGTTGTGTGTGTGTGGTGTGATATGTTCAAATAGTAGGTGTATTTTAAATTGTGTATGTTCGTTTAGGATGTTCTTTTTATGTGTTTTTGTGTGTTTGTATATTTCTAGTTGTGCAAGAGTGTCTAGCTTTCGGCCTTTTGTGTGTCCGTGTAGAATTTCCATGTTACTGTTTATGTTTGTGTATGTGTGGTCTGGCTCAATGAGATGGTTTGCAAAGGCGTATTCGGTGGTGGAGTGTAGAGCCTTTGTGTATTCTGTTTGAAGCTGCGTCCTGTCTGGCCTATGTAGAATTTGTTACATCCTGAGCAGTTTAGTTTGTGTACACCAGGTAAACCAAATTTGTTTTGTCTTTGTGTGTTTTTTGGCAGTGTGTGTTCTGTTTTGTTTGTAGTTCTGTGTGCGATTCTCTATCCTGATTTTTTAAATTTGTGGGCTTTTTTCAGTGTGGTTATTGATACAACAAATAAATTAAGACAAAAAATTAAGACAGAAAACAAAAAATTCTTAACACTAACATATATCAATAACCACACTAAAAAAAAAGTCCACAAATTTAAAAACTAGAATACAGAAAACGTGACATGATCGCGAGTGTCGGCAGATGAGATGTCTTCTGTGGAGATGGAAAAGTTTTACGTAAACCAACGGCTTCCACATGGTAGTCAGTTGCCAGCGCTGATCGGTAGGCAGACACTATGAGTGCTCAACAGCAAATTTCCTATAGTATAACTTACCGGAAATCAAAAGTTCGTGGTTCCTCAGTTTGGTTGTTGAGACGTCTTGAGACCCAAGATCCCAACTCTCACAAAAATGTAGTTAGTTTTCATTAGTTTTCAAAGTAGAGAAGTAGATTTAAAAGTAAAAAAGCACACACACACACACACACACACACACACACACACACACACACACACACACACACACACACACACACACACACACACACACACACACACACACACACACACACACACACACACACACACACACACACACACACACACACACACACTTTTAATCAAGACATTGAAGACATTAAATCTGACCTAAATAGTAATTTAGAAGAAGAGATAGAAAATATAAGTAATCAGTTAAATGAAAATTCCAAACATATATGATACAGTTTAAAATTACTTCGAAACTAAATGTGTGATAAATAATACTACCTTGTTTGCGACCTTCTCTGTAATTACGAAAGGATACTGGCAATAATTGGATACACACAGTCATTTAGATAGGCACCTAAGGAACCAAATTCGTTCGTATACCAGAATAAAGTTGTACAAGACTACAGCTGCTCCAGAACTGTTTTATAATAATGTTTGTCTACGAAGATGAGATACCTTAGCAAGTTTAAGTATTATGTATACACAGATTGAGAAATATATAATATATAGGCCTAATATATATATTATATTATATATATTATATTATATTAAACATATATATATATATATATATATATATATATATATATATATTGAACGAGTATACCATCTTTACCATACTACTTATGAAAGTAGGAAAATGCAAGATAAATTGCATTAAATATCCGGGCCAGATAAGTGGAATCTCAGCCGTAGATTCCGGATGGCCTTCGAGAACCCGAATATATTAAGGGAAGGGTCCCACACGGTTGAAAAGAATAAGAAAATTTCAGATAACCCAACAGCCAGCCTTCCTAATACAAAAGAGAAAAGAAGAAGAAGACGAAAAATAGGAAAGTTTTTATACCATAAACTACGTAAAAATAAGGTGAAAACCCTAAATGTCACTGAATATGCTGACACAAAACAGTGATGTGTCTAGAAATAGGCCTTAGAGAGGGTCCAGTAGAGTCGGCTTCATACAAAAGAAAAACAAAATTGACACTAATCAACAATACTGTCTTTAAAGTGGTTGAAAACTGTGTGATATCCTGTAGTCAATCCTATTAAAGTAAACTATAATAACACAATAAAAATACGCGTTATTGAAACATTGTCTACAAAGTACTTATTAACTGAATCGATTTTCCTATAGGCCTATTTCATATTTCAAACGTATACTCAAAAGCTGTTTGTATATTTAATAAATCTGTTTGTATATTTAAAAAAGAGTTACTACTGTATTAGGATACACAGCTAAAAAAAATAATAAAATAGCCCAAAAATTAAGAGATGAACAAAATTCGTCAACTCTTTCTACTCTTTATGGGGGGGGGGGGGCGGACGGTCCTGTTGGCACCCCGCGTAAATACGCCTCTGACACAAAGAATGTGTGAAACACGTGGGTACTTAGAGTATACTTGAGTTTTGATACGGTTATGGCACATACACGTCGTCAGAGCGCTATAGGGTGACGCGGTACAGCGTACAGAACAGAACAGGCGGGTAATTGAATCAGAATAACTGGCGCGAAATGAGCCGCGAACGGCAATCAACACGTTAACGCCCTTGTCGTGTCAAACGGCCCGACAATAAAACTTTTATTGAAATGCAATTAAATTTAATCACTGTCACCGTGGTTTGGTAATTAACGGTTACTTAATTGGGTACGTGTGTAGTATCGGTCTGTGTGCGTACAAAAGAAGGAGAGAGAGAGAGAGAGAGAGAGAGAGAGAGAGAGAGAGAGAGAGAGAGAGAGAGAGAGAGAGAGAGAGAGAGTGAGAGATTCAGAGGGACACACATTCTGAAGAGAAATAATAGACGCCCTATACAGAAGCGGTTTTGTCAGATCCGGGAAGTTAAAATTGTTTTTAAAGTAAAAGAGAATGTTAATTTTACTTTGTGTGCATGATAGGCAAGGAGAGGAGAGAGAGAGAGAGAGAACGAGAATAGTCTAAAGCAGTACAGTAGACTTGTACTGAATATAAAGTTGTCAGTTGCATACTTTGCATATTTACACATAAACATTGTTGCTATAGGCTACTATTTACCTAGTGAAGGTCTGAAGATGGGTCATATGGCCTGAAACGCGTAACCCAGCTCAAATTACGCTAGAAGTCACTTGACGGAAATTATAAGGTAAATTATATCATTATCATACAGTGACTTGGACCGCATTAATTATGTTTAAATTACTATTTACCATTTACTGCTACTACTGAAGCTGTTACTATTACTACTACTACTACTACTACTACTACTACTACTACCACTGCTGCTGCTGCTGCTGCTGCTGCTGCTCGTAGTAGTAGTATGCTCCATGAGCTGCAGAACTCGTTCACTATTTTGAATGAAGTACACATTTATTATTACATAAAATTCGATATTAGATAATTTTTCAATTATGGAAAAAATGAAAAAATACAAAAATCCCGATTTCGCTGTTATTTATTTAGTAAAATAACAATTTCATAGAGATATACATTCAATAAACACTAAAAATTTGACACATTCATATTTGCGTTACAATTAGTTTGACATCCTACTGGATTTTCAGAATAAAAAAAAACTGCTGATCTATTTAGTGGCTTCTAGGTTCCAAAAATTTTGAAATTTCCAAAACATAACAGTACATTCAGATTTTAGTAAAATTCTCTTTAATTTGATACTGCACACGGACTTTCGCGATTTTATTAACCTTATCGTCCACTTTTTAGGCCCTGGCGTCCAAAAATTTTTAAATTTTCAAAAATGAACACTATATTCAGATTGTGATTAAAATTTCTTTTAATTTGATGTTTCAGTAAGGTGTATTTTTATTGTGTTATTACCGTTTACTGTAATCGGATTTATTTCAGGATGTTGTCACATGTTTTTCAGACACTTTAAATATAGTAATTAGTTTTAACTTGTTTTTTCTTTTGTATGAAGCCGACTCGACCGGCCCCGAACAGCTCCCAAGGCAAATTTCTAGATACGCCACTGGAAACAAGTAAACAAACGTTTAGAATCGTAATGACACAGCAAACGTTTCGAGGCAACTTACAAAGTTAATATGTAGCACCTGCAAATGCATACTCAGCTGGTTAACAACAGAATAAGTTTTGGACTGAACACAGTGTAGTCGCTGCCGTACAAACAACGTACTTCACTTCGCCATTTCTATATAGTCAGTAAAATTCAGTTAACAAACAGAAATAACACTGTTGCACACCACTATAGGAAAAATTATTCCGATTAGCGCTTTCAAGCTTCGCAGCTCATCATCAGATCGGAAAAATTTTTCCGTTTCCAAAAAAATTCGGTTTGTGATTATAACCACTAACACAACCTTCTTAATTAAAATTCGATTAACAGATGCGATTCATTAAGCTGTAATAGTGTTTGTATAACAACAATGTAATAGTTTATAGGTAAGATTTCAACTAATGGCGACCTTGTGCCTTGCTCCCCCGTAGATATATTGCTGACAAGCCGAGTTCAACAACTTTACGCTTGGAATATCTTCTCAAATATCTCCTTACCGCATGCTTAACAGAATAAATAACTCGTAATCAGAAAGGTCTTTTCACATTCAGATATTATACTAATACCGATATGAATACTTACCGCGTACAATGAATGAATCTGTTGTCAACAATAACATCAGTAACAAACAGGACTGTGTTCCTGTTGCGCGTTTGTGTTTACATGCGGCGCAAACTAGGGATAAACTTCAAAACGCGCGCGTGTGTAAATTTATTTGTTCCTGGAATTACGTTGTATAGCCTATAGTTTGTTTTCCTTATAGAAACAGCGAAAGCGAAAACATATTGGGTTGTAGAGTGTAATGTCTTCATTACAATGTGTAATTCTTAGAGTATTTTTAATAAAATGAAAATACCTTCAAACGAAGGATGGATATGAACAAGTAACCTTTAAAAAAATAGAACGTGTACTATGGGGAAACTTCCTTTTTTACATGTCTAAGGATGTGGACATACTTAGAAGTTTTGTCTGTCGGGGAAAACTGTTTGAACGTAACTGTGAGCAGATTTTCAACGCATTAACAAGACCGTTAAGGGGGGGGGGGGAAGAATACCGAGCGATGATGACTGTAAGGTGGAATTAATTTTTAGAATGGCCAAAGAGAGGAGACCAGAGAAAAACGAAACAAGAGAAGACTGCACAAACGTTGAGTGCACAAACAAACAACAATTAATTAAAATAGATTTCCCTGTTATATATATGGGTGCGGATAAAGTACATAAATCAAAGTGAAACTCCAAAGTCGAACGAACGTGTGCAAATTTGTAACAAGACCGTTTATATTGCTGGTGCTGTGTTTTGTAGGAAAAACCTTGTTGTTTAAATATCTGCTGGCTTAAATGTCAAAGAAAACTCGATAAACATATATACCGTGACTGATCCGTATCGTATCGTAGCTTTCCATATTTTTTGTATGTTTGAGAGAAGAGAAACGGCGAGCGCGCGAGACCGGGAGACAGACACAGAGCGGGACAGAGCGAGCGGGAACAGTACGTGCTAGAGTGAGAGATACAACGTCAGAGAGAAAAACATCGCTAGCTGCTCTCGCTCGCTCTCTCACTCCGCGCTTTCTCTTTCGAATTCAATCCCCTAGATCTCTTCTTTCCTCCCCTTCCGTCCGCCCGTTGCTAACCCCTCGCCCACTCCACTAAGCCCCTCACGGCTATTGACGTTCCTGCTCTCCGAGTTTTAATAAAACTCTTGTCTGTTTGGGGCTGATAGATGACTAGGCCCAAGTCAGATATTAAACTGGAGCTGGGCCGGGGGGTGGCGATGCCGTGAGGGGGTATGGATGCTTCACTTCCAACCGAAGGTCACAAATTCTTCTTTTTGTCCGACCAACAAACTCTTAACGAAAGCACTGTGCATGTGTGTGCGCGCGCGCCATTTTAACTGTATTAAGAGCTACGTATAAAAACAACATTACACTTACGCCACTAGATATACAAATCTGTTATTGTATTGTAACATATTTGGCCCTTTCGAAGTAATCTTAACAGTGTAATTATTAATTAATAACAATTTCCACTCAACACCTATTGCAATATAAAGCATACGTATCATACAATACTTATATCACAGTGATATGTGAAGTGATAACATATGTGCACATGTGAGAATCGCAGTTGTGAAAAAAAAGTAAAACGTGGAATATAAAAAGACATAATAGAGACGCCCTACCAGAAGTTATTTTAATATGGTTAGAATAGACTGCCTTTAGAAACATAAGTAACGTCTTGAAGAATAAGAATATCTCTTTTTGAGTAGAAGGTAAAAAAATTAATCACTGTGTGACCTGCATTGTGGAATTATTTATGAGCAAGAATTATAGACAGAGAATAATCAGTAGCGAATTTAGAATTTGGCCTTGGGGAGGGGGGAATCCGGTCTAGTCGGCTTCTTTTGTAAGAAATAACAAGTTATGACTAATCAACATTACTGTCTTTAAAGTAGTTGAAAAACGTGTGATAGCATCCTGAAATGAATCCAATTAGAGTAAACGGTAATAACACAATAAAAATACGCGTTACTGAAATATTGTTCAGAAGATGTCTATTCACGGAATTGATTTTCCTAAATGTTTACAGTATTTCATATTTCAAACGTGTAAGTAAATGCTGTGTAATAAACCTCTTTGTATATTTAAGAAAGAGTTATTACTAAATTAGCGTACACAGCTGAAAAAATAATAAAATAGACTAAGAGATTAACAAAATTCGTAACTTTTTTCGACCCTCTAGGGGGGGGGGTCCGGTCCCGTTCGTCTCCCCCCAGTAAATACGCCCCTGAGAATAATGCGAAAATTGTACAAAAGGTCCAGACTGCGCGGAAAAACGTCATCGCTGTAAGAAAGACTAGAAGAAATACAAAAATTCGCAGCTAAGCTAGAACAGATGATATCATTTACAGAATTTTGCGTATATTATAACACTGTTGTGTTACTTGATTGCCCTTGACGGATAGTTACAAACGTAAGAGTCCCCAGAGTTTTATTTAATTGTGCTTCGAACTATTTCTTGTCTGCGCTTTGTAAAAGAACAGAACTCGTTTAATTAGAGAGATCAAAGTTATAATGCAGACAGTTTGTACCACGTGTTAATAATGCTTTATTAAACGAGCTGCCAAAGGAAAACTCGAGATACGAGAAAAAATAAATTATATACTTGGAACGGAAAATAAATATATTGTATGTGTAACGTATTTTAGTAGGTTGCTCACAGAGAAGTGTTTAGTTATCGTTCTAATCTATGCGCCCACTGCTGGACGTGGACCGTTGCAGTAGTTTACATTTCTGCTCAGAGCATATTTTAAGAAATTTGCACTAGGCGGCACTAAACCAACCAGTGTGTGTTTATATATATAATTTTTATATAATATTGAAAATTATGTAATTTGAAGCAGTAGACCAGTGGGTATGGCACCTGGCTACTAATCTGGAGGTCCCGGGTTCGATTCCTGGGCCCGCACCATAAAATCAAGGTGCGTTTTTCAGCCCCCAGGTCGACTCAGCCTGTTGAAAATGAGTACCTGGGATAACATCCTAGGGATAATAATGGGCAGCTAAAGCGTAGTGCTGGCCACACTGCCTTCCTTGTATGCTGTACGGCTCACATAAGGCAGCCTACCCTGCCTGACTCCTAAGCTGCTTCGGTGGTACACATGGGAGCCATTATTATGTAATTTGAATTTAACTTGACCATGATCATGTTCATTCTTTATTCGTCAAATCAACTGTAAAAGTAGACACAAATGGTTTAAACATTAGGAAAATTTAAAAAAGAACCACAAACACTCAAATGGATTCATTATAATTAATTATGTAATATTCAATATGTACATTACAGCGCACATTACTACTACATGGAGGTCTGTTACAAATTCAAAGGCTTTGTCACTGGTCTACTTAAAAATATATAAAGTACTGTAATTAGATTGGCAAAAGATTAAACACTATAAGTTTGTTTAATTTTAAGTAATTTTTTAACATTGAAAATGTTTATGAGGACGTGTCGTACATTTGAAAACGACCGCTGGTGCGTGATCGAAAATGTGAACCGGTGAGTTTCCATAGAACCTACTTCTTTGTTGTCAATAACTTAGTACACATACAAAACTTCGCTTATGAATGCGACTACATTTAATTTATAATCTGTTACATTGGTAAATGAAGAATGAATTCATTGATTGGTGAATGAACATAAATATCACATAAATATTCTATTTTTTAGATTTATTGAAGCATTTTCAATGCCCTTCTCTGTGCATTGCATTTGTGCAATGCCTGTAAATTTTTTAATGAAAAATGCATAAACATTTCATATTAAATTGCTTTACAACTAAATAAGTTAGTTAAGTAAGAAAAAGGAGAAGTATGCGAGTAACAAATATTTCCTTAATTCACATCAAAGGTACAAACTTAAAAAATAGAATCTTTAAAAAAAATCTTCTTGATGTAATTATGATGTTTGTATTGTTCTTCATCAGGAAGTCTTCGCCTTTGTTCTTTAGCTTGTAAGAACATTGCCACTTCCCAATTCGCACACTGTACAGACTATGTTGAAAGCTAATATACGCAAATGTAAACACGCCTTCGTGATTTGCTGATTTCCCCCCTTTTTCCTCAATTTTCGGGACCGGGACTAATATCTGCCACTAGGCGGCACTAGTGTCGCCTAGTTTATTGCTTAAAATATGCTCTGTCTGCTGATTGGAATTAACCGCAGGTGGCTCATTTAATGTCACCTGTCCAGCACGTTCTTGTTTGTGACCTTTCTCTGGTGCACGTGTCAGTCGTCGTCTGCCTCAATTTCTCGTATTCTGGCGACAGGCTGTATACAATTCCGTTTACGTTTAGCTGCATACGAACGTGTTGTGTTACATCTACGATACCACCCAGAAACCTCGTTCCCAATCTATCTACCTCTTAAAGTGTTACCGACCATAGATCTTTTCTATTCACCTGTGCTCCACTTTGAATTTTAGACACTAATCTCTATTCAGATAAAGTAGATTTAACGATATTAATTGATTTGATGGGATAAAATTTGTATTAGTCTAAGACTGGATAAACCAATCCTTTTTTCAGCCTAGGTCAATGTGCAAGCTAGGTTTGGGGTGCTCGTTGATAATTACGATAATCCTGGCTAATGCCGCTGGTTTTGTGGCTAGCACCTGGCGTTGCAGATGAGACGATTTTGAAACACACGGTAGCACATGTCAATCAAGTTAAAAGGTTTATTGTCTAAAAACCAAGTCCTGCCTAGAAAAAGGAAAAAAAGGAGCTTTTTGGCGTGGATCCTTTGTCCTTTAAATTGGGATGGGTTTTTTAAAATGCTTGCTGCCCGTTCTCATGTAATAAACAAGGAACGTTTTCCGTATACTTTACATGGAAAAATGAAAGTAAGCAATGTAAAGGGAAAATAAACATAATGAAAACTAAAGGGTTACTTACAAGATATCACATGGGATAAATCAATTTAAATATTAGAATAGATAATAAAGAAGTGAAATAATATAGGCTATATATAACAGTTATGTTACCTATGAAGCATAATTAGTGAAGACAAATGATGTTTATTGGAAAGGCAAGTAGCCTTTGCAAAAGAAGCGTTTAGACAGAAAAAAATGTTGGAAGAATACGAATACAGAATTCAATTGTAAGATAATATAAGGACTCTGGCAGTTAGCAAGTAAAAGACACTATGTAGCCTTAATTGAGGAAAATGACAAGAGAGAGAAACGTGTATAGAAGACGAATATAGGACCCAACAATAGGAAATATGTATAAATGGACAAAAAGAAAGAAGACAAAGACAAAATATTTGTTAATTAAATCAATCTAAATGCGGTAAATATTTACCTTTATTGAGTGTCCTTTTTGAAACTTTATTTGCTTTACAAACTACGTGTCGCAACTTTATGTTATAAGTGGGGCCTATATAAGATAAAAGAAAACGCATACTAAAAACGATACATATAAAATTATTTTGTATTTTACATTTGTGTTGTGTCCCGTGTTTTGTTTTTGTAATCTTGTATTATTAGGCCTATAAGCTGAAGATGATACCAAAAAGCGTAGATTATACCCAAGGTTACAAAAAAGACATTTAAAAGAAAGAAAGAAAAATACTGCATTTAGATTCGTATCTGCAATTTGGGAACCGTATACAGTAAACACATCAACATTGAAGTGAGAAAAGCTTTTGCGATATCATTAGCAGTGCGCAGGTTGTTGTACGGAAGTGTGGACCGAACACTGGGAAGTCAGGCAACAACACTTGTCGATACGGCGGAAAATGACAAGAGCACATTTTATTTAATGTTAACGTATGAACTGTGAACTCTGCCAAAATGCAACAGCCATTGACTTGTGTACAGCGTTTGCTTTCATGAAGACGTTTTATACACTTCAGACATTCGTTAATATTTTGAATGTGACAAGTTCTTTCTGTTAATTTAATTCTAAGCAACACAATGTGCGACGTGAAAGTATTGTTAACTTTTAACCAGCACAACCATTAATCCTCTAATGTATATTGCGATGTACAGGGGTCGCATAGAATAAGTAGTCGGTTATATCGTATATTGGAATGCTTTTCGGATTTATTAATAATTATTTCAAATTGCGCTAATAACTTAATACTGTTAATGATAACAAAATTAAACTAACTATACTGACTCTGTTGACCTTTTTTACAATTTTTAAATAAGTTTTTCTTATATTCTAATACATAAATATTTTAGTTGTATGGGCTCTTCTGTCTTTAAGTTTGTAAGTGTTTTTTAATAAAGTTTATGACAAATAATTTCACTTCTCTTAACGGTGAATGAAGAGGTGTCAATGCTTCAGTCTAGAAGGTAGGTGTGGTTGTTCCTTCTGGATACGCTACGATCTCCTCCTGTTGTCCGGCGTTCAGGGCCGTTCTCGGGTTGGGCACTTCTAAAATTTGTAGTGAATTAATTTTTAATTGTAATTTATCTTGTGTATTAAGCATATACAACGATCCAGCAAACTTCAAGTGTCTTTTTTTTTTAATGCCTATGCGGACGATCTTGTACTTCACCGGATTAGCACCCGGTGTTTAATCCTGCGAACTTTCCGACTTGTGTGTTGGGCACACTATTGTAGACCAGTCGTCCAAACTAACAGCACGACTGTGCGTTATCGAGTTCCAAGAGAGACTGAATTATACGATACGAAGTACAAAATCAACTAAGATTTTAACCAATTTTTCGGTCGTTCATTGGCTCCTGTATTCCCTTTCCATGCGGCTTAAGTTCAGATAACTTAATTTTTCTACAATATTGTCTACAAACAAAGTTAAGCTTGCAAAAAATACTAGTTTAATTTTATTACTTTTCTTCATAGTGATTAAAAATTTTTTAATAAAAAGACTCATATATTTACTTCTTTAATTTGTAAACAAACATTACCACTCCATAGGTCTTTTATTTATGCGTATTCCGGTGTAAGTCTCATGTCAGAATTTTTATTTTCACAAAAGTTATTTAATTTAATATGTTTCGACAGTTTTTTAATTTAATGTCATCATCAGAAGTGTATTATTTCTTACACACACACACACACACACACACACACACACACACACACACACACACACACACACACACACACACACACACACACACACACACACACACACACACACACACACACACACACACACACACACACACACACACACACACACACACACACACACACACACACACACACACACACACACACACACACACACACACACACACACACACACACACACACACACACACACACACACACACACACACACACACACACACACACACACACACACACACACACACACACACACAAGAAGTGGTTATTTGTTTATGTGTACTTCTGATGATGACAGTCAATTAAAAAACCTGTGAAACACTGTAAACAAAACACAATAAAATATCTTCTTGTTTAAAAATATAAAGCATAATTATTTACTATAAATTAGAAAAACAAGAATAATGTGAGTAAATATGAATATATATGAGTAAAATTATATAAACGAGACACTGAAATATTTCTCATTACTTGGACACTAGAATCTGGTTTCCGAGAATCAGGTACTGTGCTCGAAACCTGTCCAAGTAACAATACATAATCCCATAGTACATTTATATACTGTACTTTTAATTTATTAATACATCTGGATAGGAATAGGAACTACCAAGTTACACAGTTATATAAGTCTGTGTGTGAGAGAGAGAGAGAGAGAGAGCGAGAGAGAGAGGGAGAGGGGGAGAGAGAGGGAGGGAGGGAGAGGGAGAGAGTGTCTAATAATTTTTTTGTAAAGTGTATCGAAACGTACCTTGGAAACGTTTCCTTTTTAATAATTTCAATTTTTCCTTTTTGTTTTAGGCATACGAACGTGCGAACACGTTACACAATTTATAAAAAGAAATAACATACGAAGTAAACAGGCAGGAATATTTTCTGACAATATTATTGTCTGCTGCGCTGTGCGGAAAGTCCTGTCGCAGAGTGTTGTGAAGGTGGAATATTTATGCGCCTCCCAGCCAGCTTTTCTGTTGGCGTTAAAATAAATAAAAGATAGGGTAAAAAGGAGAAAGAAAACACACAGTATAGTCTTCGTAATGTAAAGAATGATTTGAAATATACATTTTCTTATTAGAGCGACAGCGACAGCGACCCTGTTAAGAATGTTAATTTCTCAGAGCGAGTGCTGGTGCTGCTGTTGCTGAAGAAAGCTTACCCGTTCCGCTCCGCGCCATAGTACGTACTTGTCGCTTTGGTCTCTAGTAATAAATAAATCGCTGCTTGAATATTCATACTTTCTTGAATATTAAAAACGGTTTTTATAAAATATTCCGGAGACATAGTTTATATTATCAATTAAAATTTTTGTAATAAACAACGGAAAGCAACTTATTTGAAATATTCGTTCTGCGCGTTCTCCACTGATGCTGCTGCCGCCCTTTAACGCTTCCTTTGTTTTTATTTCTCTCCTACTCTGTTTTTCTACCTCCTTCCTCGGCTAATTCTCCTTTCTCGCACGCGGATTATCATTTTTCTGTATAATTGGCTGTCGTTCGCTTTATATAGGTTGAGAAATCTGCATAATTTAAAAATTATTAATTTTGAATGACTCCCAACCGATCGGAAAAATATTAAAAAAGAAAATTACAGTAAGTAAATAATGAAAAGTAATTAAGTCGCAAAGACTGCTTTGATTTTAACTGAATTGAAGAAAGAAAATATTAATAGCTACGTTACTGCTGATATACGAGGGACAGTTCAAAATTTCGCGGAGCAACATCTATAGCCTCACGGTAGAACTAAAATTTTTCGTATGTTGTGAGATTCATATTTCGTGTAAACGCCTATTAATTTCCAAATCTATCTGTCAATCTATCCACTGTTTATCAGCTGTTCGAAATTTACATGTCACGTGTGTTTCAAAAAGTGGGCAAAATCAAACATCCTGCTTGATTTAATTGTTTGTTGAAAAGGTCGACCGCCAATGGAAAATCACAACGAAGTAGTAAATGTCTTAAGAGAAGCTGCACTTTCAAAAACAATGTTTGTAACTAGTTATTCGAGTTTAAATGTGGTCACATGAGCAATGAAGATAACCCCTGCAATGGGCGCCTAAAAAGTGCAACAACTCCAGATATCATTAAACAAATTTCACACACAGTACTGAAGATCGGTGACTGAAATTGCTGATCGGAGTGGATGACAATCGGATTGCTGAGATCAACAGGCGCCTTACGTGAGTGTGTGTATCAGATTTGGGAGCCCCATTTGGAGTTGTTGGACTTTTTGGGCGTCCACTACGGGGATTACATTCAGTACTCGGACGTCCACGATGAAACTCTAATGTCCACTTAGAAACCATTGTTTTTGAAGGTGGAGCTAACCTTTTTCTAACTCATTCCGTTCTGATATTCCATCGGGGCTAGACCTTTTTAACAAAGAATTCTTGATTTTATTCATTTTTCAAAACCGCCATGACACGTAAATTTTGAATAACTGTTAAACAATGATAAAACTGACAGTTTTTGAAATTAACAGATGTTTACATGAAGTATAAATCTTATAATACCCGACAAATTTTATACAAATATAAATAGACAAATTTATACAAATAGATGTCGCTCCGCGAACTTTTTTCAAATGACCCTCGTATTAATGACCCTTCATTAAAAGCAAGATTGTAACATCAACGTTAGCAGATGGTAAGAGTCACGTAGGCATTTTTGTTATTTTTCAGCTCAACGTAGCATATTTTATACAGAGGTACTCAAAAATTTCTTAATAAAAGTTGCTAAAAACATGTCAGAAGGGAATCAAGATAACAGTAAGCAGGTAGGACTGAAGAATATTAAGTGGTAGAGAAGATTTGGTTGACATGGAAATAAGTGACCCTAAATAAGGAGAAGCGCATGAAGTATTAAAAACTATGAAGAAGGAAAAGTAACGGGACCTTTATGCAAAAGTGTTTACAGAAAGAGAACGTGATTTAATACTACAAGTTTGGAGAATGGAAAATACTCTGGCTGACCGGAGAATAGGAGCGATGATGCCTTCTCACAATAGGCGAAATGAATTGTATTGAAAACAATGCTGGTGAACTAATACAGCAGAATAGCATACAGAGTAACTAATATTACCGTAACTAATATTGAGGATGATGAAACTCTATGCAGGAAGCATACGGGCCCTAAGGAGGAGTATCGATATTGATTCATACAAGGAAGATCAGTCTGAAGACTAGTCTTCACAATCAGTCATATATTTAAAAAGGGTTGTATACAAGACATGAACTAATAGTAGCAAACGACTAGTGAAGCCAAGAAGATGATTCACTCTAACATCTTAGTATCACATAGTGTTACCATCTTAGTACTGCTATCTACTCTATCATTACATAGTCACCTATTGCTCTGCAAACTGAGAGATAAATAAAAAAATCTCCCGAAGACTCCAAGCGTTGGATATGGATATCTGGAGGTCTTATAGAATATCTAGGCTGAAACGTATTCAGGCCCTCCTAGTGAAGAAGTTAGGAAGCAAACGCTTGTAAAAGGAGAACAATATTGGATAGAAACCATGTGGCATAGCATCCTGGAACGAATGCCTAACGATTGTTGGCCAAAAATTTCCAAGTAGAAGAAGGAAGAAAGGTAGAGGCTCGGGGGATTATGGAAAAACGATAGTTACGAATAAATGGAAAAAAGAGGTTTATAACAAGAAAAGCAGAAAAACGGAAACCTCTGACGAGGAGTACGCGGGAGAAAGCATAGCTGTGCGGAGAGACTGGAATTCGGATGCGGTTAATCTTTCGATAGTCTGTTGAGAGGCTGAGTGATAGGTGATGGCTGATGACGAGAGTAAGGGTAAAACGTGCTGTGACGATTTAATAGGGTTAAATAGCACAAAATAACAAAAAAAGAGGTAAAAATAATATAATCCTAAATGAAACTACATAATTTCTCTCCCTATGAAATAAATAGAAAACTAAATAATGTTAAACAAATAAATATGTAAACCACCTCCTGTTTCATCAGCGAGTAATAAATTATAGAGAGACGTAATAAACCAGCTATTTAAAATAAGTAAAAATAATAATTAATAAATTAAGAACTATTTCTCGCGCAGGTAAATAACAACACGCGCGGGCACGCACTTCGCTAAGCCAGCGGTGCGCCCCCAAAATTAGTTGTAAATCAGACTCCGCAGCGAGAACAGTACAGTTGAAAATGTAGGCAGTAACTACAAAATTATAGAGAATGAAAGAATATGTCGTTCCCTCTCTTAGTTTCTTTGAGCTAATGCTTAGTAAAGCTGATAGCAATAATTATCAGTAATTTCAATATGTTTAACATCTTTGATACGTTTTAAGTGTGTGTTTATGACATCTCTGCAGTTGATTTAATATCACGTCAACGTGATAGAGATCACAGTACATGTAACAGTTTAACTATAAGGTAAAAGTGCGGGAAAACCGAAGTAAGTGAGTTCAAGTGAAAGTTTCTCACCACCGCCAGCACCAGAATCTGATCAACCTTGAAAAAAGAGAGAGAACCACACCTTCCATTATTACACCTTTCTTCAGACCTCCAGGATATACCAGAAGCCGCATAGCCACCGTTTACTACAGACAACCCCGACTCGCCGAGGATGCTACATACAGGTGACACAGAAGTCAAACTTCTGTAGTTCAGAAATTAGTTAATAAAAATATGAAAGACAATTGACACCAAAATAAAATTAATATAATAATACAAAAGACTGGCCGAATTAAATTACCATTGTAACTTTGTAATAAACAATATGATGTATTTAGCTTTAATGACTATAACATGCTAATACTAATAAGTCCATTCTTCAAATGGCAGCAAAAGTAAATTGTTTAACTTTAATATAAATAAAGGAGATATCTCGGATCCGAGGGTATGAATTACCAAAATTTTATAAATAATTAACCAAGTTGATTAATTATGCATTATTATTTATCATTATGCAGTTATTATTTTTTTTATAGTCAACTAATCAGTTGAACGAAATAGAGTAAACGAATGTATTTTAATTAAATATATAACATTTTGTGAATATTATGGCAGCCTGTTTAATTGACCGACGTCAACTAACCCGGCTCCCGAGGTTATAAGGGCGATAGTATACAGAAGTTATAAAAGATAGTATACAGCCGTTATAGTGCTTACAAATTAAGTTAACTAATATGTGTCTTATATTATAACAACAGGCTAGCGTGAATTTTCTTCACTAGAGATCTTAAACTAAGAAAGTAGATCTACAAAATTGTCACAAGTGACTCTGTTGGAAATGTAAAAGAGTATGTATGTCGCGTATATGCTGTGGACGGGCCTAGGGTGGTTATTTTTGCATTTAAACGGGGCGTTGTTTGTCTCTGAAGTTGTTCGTTGTGTAAACTGGCGTCAGTGTGGTTGTACTTCCCGGTTCTGTCCAGCGGACTTAGAGAGTAAGTAACGGTTCTTTTTTATATAGTTTTTCAACAGTTGTGTTTATTCTTGTAGGCGGTGGTGGTATATTATTTTTTTTTACGGTTCACGCTTGTTAGTGAACGATTCTCGGATAGGCTGAACTCTGTATTTAATGTACTAGTTTAACTTACACCTGTAGACGACTACAGATTTTTCAGTGGTCGAAAGGTTGTGTGATAATTTCTAACGATGTTTATTGTCCAACATAACCCTTCTCGTACTTCTTTATTCCTATTGCATCTAATATTGATCCTACCCTCCGATAGGGTTTCCATCAATCTCTCTCTTGTACAACTCCTACCTACGATAGTCCTGCAGCCTTCTCATATACTTACATTATTGTTATACTTCAATTTATCCCCGTCTTCTATGATGACGGTCGAGTGTCCCTATCTGAGGATTCTAGCAGTGTATAGGTATACAACGACCTGCGCAGAACAAATATTTTTGACACATTTTGGACATTTAAAGGAGAAAGTCACGTGACGCAAGGCAATTGTGTGGAATGGACCAATCACTCGCTGAACACCGTATGTGAACTATACAACGAGCCGTTAATTAGGAACGGAAGGGGGCAGTATCAGTGAGAAAGTGAGAGAGGGAGGAGCATTGCTTCTCCACTCTGCGCGTGGTGAAATCGGTGTGGCTTTTTTCAAAGTTGTCAGTCTATACCTACTGTCTCCAGTCCGTATTAACTGTGCAGTAAAGACCAGTGCCAAGTGTGTTATTCCTCTTCTTGCACAGGGTAATTTCATTCCTTCATTAATCGTCTTATTTTGTCTCGGTATAATGTAACGCTGATTTCTTATAGGCATTTGTAGTATTTTCAGTTTTTTAAGGGTCAGAGTTCCAATTTCGTATATTGCAGAAAATATAATGATCTGATAGTAAGAAGACCTTGAGTTTTTTTTTGTTATGAATATTACAAGTAGTAAATATCGAGTTAGGCTGATTGACATGATACCTGTTTTAAAAAGGATTAAAAAGTGCCTGGACGCGCGCGACACACACACACGTATATACGTCTTCATTGGATGACATATCTTGATGTCTCTGAAATCAGTGGTTAGTGATCGTTTATGACAAATGATTTTAGCCATCCGCGATATTTGTGAATTGTTCGAAACAGCGGCATGTACATAATTTTCCATTCCTCAGATTCCCCCTTTCCCTCAACTGCTCTTTTCACAGTCATCCGAAGAGAAAGTATTTCTAGCCTTGGAGTGTAGGAAGTCAGTGATGACATCCACGACGTTCTCACATTAACATGTTTGAATGTTAAATAAGTAACACAGATATGTAGGCCTATGTACTGAAATCATTTTATTACAATGACTGATTACGCATTGTGATATATGCAGAATGTTGGTACTACTGTATCAATAAATTCACCGTGCAATATAGAATGCGGATAACCCGGTGTATTATGCTGAAACTTGATAGATGCTTAGCATTACTAATTAATAGCAGTTTCGTCAAAACTACAAATACTAGCAAAATAATCATACCTACATACAAATATTTTGAATGAACTGATACACTCTATTCATAACCTTTTGTGAAGTGAATTTCAGTACAAAACGTTTAACGAGAAATGACGGGAACCAGCTTTTTTTCGTGTTAAACCAGAGGCAAATCCCCAGAGCAAGCAGTGCTTGCCCAAAGAAAAACAGGCGAAAGTAAATAAATGTTTACGTAACCAACATTATTGTTGTCACCAAAAACTGTTTCGCACGCCTTCTTATCTCTCATCTTTCGAAAATCGGCGGTGCATTTGTCATCTATCTTACGGTCTAAGTGGTATTGATGTCTTGATTTGATCAAAGTCATTAATATCATTTTCCTTCAACTTCTGTGCGATGTTTTAACAGCTGACTGACCGACCGCTCCGCCCGCCAAGGCAATCACTTCAAAAAAATACCGATTTAAGGCACCAGAGACCAACAGGAAACCAAAGCAACAACCAGCCAACACACAAATACCTCACAAGGTTCAAAATCAGGAATTCTGAGGATGGGAACACAAGGCTTCCCGAAACATGTTCCAAATAGGGAGAAAACAGCTTGAGGTAAAACCATTATAAAATATATATAAATATATATATTTATTTATTTATATATCACCATGTAATATATATACACGACAACCACACACAATAATGCCAATTTAAAAAGCCAAAGGCCAACAGGAAACCACAGCAACAACCAACCAACACACAAGTAGCCTACTTCACAAGACTCAAAATTGGAAAGGCTGAGGATGGGAACACAAAGCGTCCCGAAACATGTTCCAAATAAGGAAAATACATCTTGAGGTAAAGCATTATAAATAATATATATGTTATTTAACAATCATTTGGAACGTAATGCTACAAACTGTAAGGCCACACAGACAATCACAAAAAAAGAGGAAACAGTAGGAATAACATAAAATGGAAACAACCTAGATTTGATAATATCGTTTACAGAATTAAAAAAATAAAAACTTCGACAGGCAGAAAGTGGCAGACCATCACCAGTGTAACTAGATTGGAGACCATGAGACGAACAAGACCATGGAGATGGTCCTTTGTAACATGGAGGGTTACGTGACTAACTACTGGTACAGTGAAGTGGACACGATTTGCCCAAAGAGAGAGAGAGAGAGAGAGAGAGAGAGTGAGGTCATTTGATTGTTTGTCTGGAAAACCATTTATTTTACAATTTACAGGCAAGTTCTACTGACGTCACTATTTTATGATGATGACGGTGGTTGATGACCATGGCAAAGTTGTACGTGAACATATTCACGTGTTAATTCTCGTAACAGAAAATCTCGCGTTATTTAAACAAACGTATTGTTATTACGTTTATTAATTTGACAAGAAACGGCTGTCCGGTTGCGCTGTACCAAAAGATCTCATTACGCATGCGTAGCTTTGACGCGTTGTTTTCGGACCAATTATTTTGTGTTCAGAACAGCTGATTAATTGGTGTGTCTCATCGTTGGTCACCTCACACCCCACATCCTTCACTGGCATCCCCGCCCCCACTATGATCTGCGCGAACCGTTTCATGTCTTACTACTTCATCTGTCTCGTATCTGATTTATTAATTTTGTTAGTAGTAGCGGAATTAACGGGCTTGGTAATCGTGTTAAGGGGTCTCACGTTAGACGTATAAGTTTGCAAGTTTATTAACTCGCTTTTTGAATAATTTTTCACTTATTAACTGCTTAAACATTTACGTTTTCATATACTGACTAACAAATAGCGCATTCAGTAACACATCTGTTCAATCGCACTATTTTCTAAGCAGCAGGTAAACGACGCTGCCAAAGTAACTGTTTAGCTATAAATCCAAAGTTAGAAAAAAATTTATAAATATAAAGGGGCTATTAAATTTTTGTCTAATAAATTTTGATGCTTTTATGGTTGTTTGGATATACCTTTGCCCATATATTTCATGGGCAAAGGTTTCGTATAAGAATGGTATAGCCTGTAATTTGATGTTTCAATGGAACCAAGCATCAAGCTCACTGGAACCTTGTTGCGTTTTCTGCATCTTTGCTTATCATGGTGTTTACCAAACGGTTTGCTGTCCAAACATCTAACTTATATCCGGGCATCCGTTGTTAGAGATCGTATCGTATTACCTTATTATTATGTGTACCATTATTGTTTATGTTCTTAATAATAGGCCTACTCATCGGTTTGCAAAATAGTTATCGATTCAGTTAGGGTTCTGTAAAGTTTTCAATTGTTAATTATCTGATGAATAGTCGTATCTAACGTAAATGTGTTGTATAAATTTTGTTTACTATTTATGTGTGTGTGTACGCACGCGCTTTCTACTTACCCATTGCCGTATTTACAGATTCGGTGTTTGCTAGGTAATTCCTTTTAGCTAGTTGATGAAACGGCTCACTGCCACTTATGAGGTATAGGTTGTCTATGAAGTTGTGTAAAGGCACTTGAGGTATCCCCGGTATTTCGTCGACAAAGAAGAACGAAAAAGGAGTTTACGATTGACAGGATTTAAGAATTAGAAAATACACGTCTGTGTACATACGCGCGCGAGAGAGAGATAGGAACAAGTGGCTTCTTAGAACAAGTTGTTATGGAGACAAATATTAGAAGTCTTCAGAAGGACAATGTGTTGCTACGTTTAGTCACAGTACCATGTGCCGTCTTCTAGCTGTCAGTGTCCTGTTCAGGAGTTTTGAATGGTCCATACTAACTTAAAACGGGGAAAACCATAGAAAACTGGAGCGAAAATCTCCGAATAACATAAAACACACACAATCTCCCTCTCGCCCCCCCCACACACACACATACACACACTCTTGGTATATAACTTGACGGTTCAATGGAACCTTGTTGCGTTCACTGGAAGCAAGCAGTAGATGTACGGTGTGTGTTCAAAAAAAGACCGAACTATTTGTATAGTACGTCAACCTGGGCACAGAGCGGCTGCGGCAGTTGAGTGCAGCTAGCGACAGTTTTAGATGACAGAGTGCCGTCGTCCTGTTCCGTCGCGAGCGTTAGTCTTCAAGCTACGCTCGTGTAGTGAACACATGCTCAAACCGTCCATCTGATTTGTAGAGATCTGAAAATTTTAACACAAATGTGTGTGTAAGAAATTTTATTGCTAACTTTGTAGAGAAATTACAATTCCATTCAGGCTTATTTATTACCATTTTCATTGGTACGCAGTTGTTGACAGATTTCAAGAAGGGTCTCTTTCTAATGATTAGTCAACAACCGTGGCAAGAGTTATCTGTGTTACGATGCATTTAAGTTTTAATGCTAAAGCCTTTCACTAATGTCCACTTTTTCAAGAAGTCTCGGCAGTGAAATGGCGATTTGCAAGCATCACAGTACGAGCTCTCTTGACGTGGTCTTCGAGATTACTTAGGATCCTTACTGACCGACGTTTTGCCCTCTTCAAAGTGTTAAAAATAATCGCTCGGTTCATACAGACTTCCCTGCAAGTTTAGTTAAACAACCAGAATGCCTGCGTATAATAATCGCTCGGTTCATACAGACTTCCCTGCATGTTTAGTTAAACAACCAGAATGCCTGCGTATAATAATCGCTCGGTTCATACAGACTTCCCTGCATGTTTAGTTAAACAACCAGAATGCCTGCGTATAATAATCGGTCGGTTCATACAGACTTCCCTGCATGTTTAGTTAAACAACCAGAATGCCTGCGTATAATAATCGGTCGGTTCATACAGACTTCCCTGCATGTTTAGTTAAACAACCAGAATGCCTGCGTATAATAATCGCTCGGTTCATACAGACTTCCCTGCATGTTTAGTTAAACAACCAGAATGCCTGCGTATAATAATCGCTCGGTTCATACAGACTTCCCTGCATGTTTAGTTAAACAACCAGAATGCCTGCGTATAATAATCGCTCGGTTCATACAGACTTCCCTGCATGTTTAGTTAAACAACCAGAATGCCTGCGTATAATTTTAACTAAGTTTTGTCACACGAACGCGTTGTTCTTCGGGATGTTTCTCAGCCAATCAGTCGCTAACCCGGCGCATGTGCTCACTCTAGAGGATATAACTCACAGACTAGTGCTAATAGCGGAATGAGCTAAATGGCAATTTGTTGCCAAAACTTGTCGCTAGAGACGCTCAATAGTCACAGGGCGTTGGTTATGCGAGTTGGTGAGTTATTCAAGAAGTTTGGTCTTTTTCTGAACAGACGTCGTATGTATGCATAGTGTGCTGGCAAATTCAATCCTCGCAATTATAACAGGACAAATTTACAGATTATTTATTTATTCTTTTAAAATAAATACCGCTTGACGTATGTTTCACAGAAGCACGTTGCATCATCAGAGGCCCAATTTAAAAGTTAAATACATAATCCCCAATTTAATAGTTAATCTGTTATTAAGCGGTTACCGAAGAACCAATCAGATTACGAGAATTCAGTTTCAATAATATGACTGTGGGACACAGTCTCTCTTAGGAATCGATGACGAGTGGACGCTGCGCTGCTCCAGGTGGGTCTACCAGTTGCGATGGACACAAGTTAGAAAACCCCTGTAGAGTTACTGCGAAAATTATTATAATTGTGTGCTATCCGCGAAAGTGCAAGATAGTCCGTTTAGGATACAGTTTTAAGTTAACTGGAAAGGTGTAGGCCCAATAAACCAGTTAAGCCTTAACAGTATCGGTTCGCGGTGTGAAATTTTATGTTATCGTGCCGCTAGAAATATCTACACGCCCAGAGGCTACCCTAAAGCCGGACGGAGTAAATTGACCCACGTGTTCTTCCGGATAATATCAACCCGTCGCGTCGTCTGAAGGATCCGCAGTCGACAATACAGGAAAGTGAACTTATATTATTTTATGTACACTTATAAAAATTATTTAAAAGAACGACTCTACTACTAGTTACATCAGTAAAGACTTTTTCAATTTAGACAGGAAAAAACAACTTTTAAATATCAATTTATTTCATTGTACAAAAACTAAAATTTAGTTTGTGTTACCGAGGTCAACAGAGAGAAATAATTAATTTTTTAAACCGCATTAAAGGCACAGTAGACTTTCAGAAAAATTAATAGCATCATTAATAAATCCGTTTCATGCCAATAATGTCTATGTCGACTACTTATTCTAGGCGACCCTTATACAACGCGCGCGCACACACACACACACACAAGTAATTAGTTTTCTACATCGTGTGAATAATATGGCACGTTTAATTATATTCATTATTTACTTCTTCAACGGGTCGTAACAGTTGAAGTTGAGTGCCGGTGCAAATGCCGAATGCCTGACAGTCGAGGTTTATTTGAACTACGGAAGTGCATGTTAACAACATCAGTGATGTACAGTACTGATAATAACAGGTAAACGAAGAGAAATGAAATTTGCAGAAAAAACATGCAAATCATTGCAAACGTTTGGATACATGATAAAAAAGATGACGGTTTAAGTGCATTGTTAACAGATTTAGCTTATCCGAGCGTGCTGAAAACAACAGAGGACGGTGCAAGATAGAGGAGAGAGAGAGAGAGAGAGAGAGTGAGGGGGGATTCAAAAGAACTTAGAAGTCGACAGTCGAGGCAAGACACAACAGATCTACGTTGGTTAAAAGAATGGATCAATGTTTTGTTGTAAGAAGAATTCTCTGTTAGAAGCGAACTAAACTGGTGTTGAAAGTTTTCATCAGTGCAACTATTGCATTGGTGTGAACTTCTGTACAGGTGGCGGCATCTGTCTATTGATTTATGAAGAGAACAATGGGGAAACTAAGAAACTTTATAGTAAGAAACTTTCAGTATCAGAATAACTAACACAAAGCCACCAAATCCTATCTCAGAAAGAGAAAGGCGAGGGCGAATCTCCTGCGCTCCAAAACAGGACCCTTTCGGCTAAGGTATGGTAACCCTGACAGAAGGTCCTCCTGGTAGGGGTTTGTGCAACAGGCCAGTAACCTGTTCATGTAAAACTTTAGAATACGTGTAGCATCCAAAGCAGCGTTGGAGTAAGGACTGGAAACTGCAGCAGTAGGACCCTAGCAAAGAAAGTGAGGCGTGGGTCATGACAAAAAAGGAAGGCGGCAAGATTCAGAGTGCTGAAATGCAGTTTCTTCGAAATACTGTAAACTATACGTTGCAAGATAGAATAAGGAATGAAGATATGAGAGCAGAACTCGAAGTAAATGACATAAATGAAATGATTGCAACTTACAGAAGACAATGGTGGGATCATCTGCAAAGGATGACAGAGGATCGTTTGCCGAAAGCGGCACTGAACTATAAAGCAATTGGTAGAAAAGACGTGGGTCGTACGAGGATGAGATGGGTGCCGGAACAGGTTTATATAACCTAATCCTTGAAGAGGAGAAGGAGAAGAATGGGGAAGAGGATGAAAGAAGAGGAAACAGAGACAAATAGATGGATAGATAGACATATGGAGAGAAAGAGGGGAGAGAGAGTGAGAGAGGAGAAATAGAGGAGAGAGAGAGGGGAGAGGAGAGGATTTGAAGACTCTTAGATGTCGATAGTAGAAGCATCAAAACTACGTTGGGTAAAAGAACGGATCAATGTATTGTTGTAAGAAGAGTTATCTTATAGAACGAACTAAACTGGTGTTGAAAGTTTTTTTAGTTTTCATCAGGCAGCCGTAGTTCAACTATTACATTGGTGTGGACCTACGTACAGGTGGCGACATCTGTCTATTGATTCATGAAGAGAATAATGAGGGGACAGGATGAAAGAAAAGGAAAACAGAGACAGATAGATGGATAGATAGACAGATAGAGAGAAAGAGGGAGAGACAGTGTGAGAGAGGAGAGAGAGAGGATTTGGAGAAACTTAGAAGTCGATAGTAGAGGTATCAAATCTACGTTGGGTAAAAGAACGGATCAATGTCTTTTTGTAAGAAGAGCTCTATGATAGAAACGAACTAAACTTGTGTCGAAAGTTTTTTACTTTTCATCAGGCAGCAGTACAACTCTTGGTGTGAATCTACGTACAGTTGGCAAATTAAAGAGAGAAAACAGAGATCGATAGATAGATAGATAGAGAGAGAGAGAGAGAGAGAGAGAGAGAGAGAGAGAGAGAGAGAGAGAGAGAGAGAGAGAGAGAGAGAGAGAGAGATGGAGAGAGGGAGAGAGAGGGGGCGAGAGGGAGAGAGAGAGCGAGAGAGAGAGAGGGTGAGGGGGGAGGGAGAGAAGAAAGTAAATTCTAGAAAAAACAACGCAAACTTTAATACCTATGGTATGAAATATGTGTGAATGCAAATCATATGCACTCAAACCTGTCCACAGAAGTACACAGGACATCGGCGAATAAGGTCACCCGTCACCCCCATTTTACTCCATTTCTGGATGCACACCAGCATACAGTGTGTGTGTGTGTGTGTGTAATAAATCAGAGTCACCGAAATATGCAATTCATTTGCGGTTTGTGGTATGCTGCGTTTTCAAGTTGGCAAAAAAAAACTTGAAGCATTTATTGCACGTATTCAATTGCATTGTCCCGACTGCACTACACTATTTCGTGCCTGTGTGTGTGTACAAACACTTGTAATATTATATCCATCATATAATAACAACAACAGCGACAACGACAATGGAACACGCTACTCTACTATTTTCATTAAAACGGTATTATTATTTTTATTATATAATATGATTATGTGATAGATGCCGGGGCCAACCGCTGCAGCAGACCGCCGCCCGCGTGCCCATGGCTGTGTGCGTGCGTGCGTGCATTCCAGCTCTCCGCCTGCCCGTCACTCACCCGCTGCACGCATCCAATAAATATTTTTGCCTATTATATACATATATTAAAATTTATCGCTGTCGTTTTACGCGAATCACAAGTTTCGTGTTCCTACAATATTAATACAGATTATTATTTCTATCGCTTTCGTTACGTAAAACATGGGTAAGTTCATGTGTAATATATAATACTTAATGTCGTTTACAGATGAAAAAATTTTATTTGGTACTAATAAACTATTTACTCACACAAACACACAGAAATAATATGCACCGACGTCACCATTAGCACTCTATGCTCCACTGTCTGCCATACCAATCAAGAGCCGATTTCTCACACATGCTGGTATGTGTCAATTCGAGCTACGTCTGAACGTTACTAAGATAGTTCCAACCAGGACCCCGGTTGGAAACCACTTTTATACGTAATAAAGTAATATTATGCACAGTGCAGTATTTGCAGTAATACAGTAGGCATGCTGCAAGAAAGCAGTTTCTATACTATCGTGTTCAGAAATAAAAATGTTAATAAAGAAATGTTAGTAATAGCTATTCAGAATTACATAATTACGTAATTACATAACTCAGTCTAAACAGACTAAAATCTAAAATAGACGCATCATCCGACAATCTAGAAAACTCCGTCTCCCACTAATAGAAGGCCGAGCTTAATTACTTGCTTCAATTTGCAACAAATGCAGTCCTCAGCGTGGTTGCAGGTTTACATTTATACTATTTTACTGTAAGAATTCTACCGCGACATAAAAAGAAACAAATAACAAATACAAAAGGACATAATAAAAAGGCCTTTAAAGTGTGAGTCACTTTTTTACTTCCATGTTCCTTAAGGAAATGGAAGTATGGTGATGGCAAAAAAAATCGTGTTCGAGATTATTGCAGATTCTGATTGTACTACACTCAAAACATGAAAAAAAGTCATTTCTCGAAAAGTGTCTGTGTGTGTGTCTGTCTGTGTGTCCGTCTGTGTGTCTGTCTGTCTGTCTGTAGATTTTTTTTCTATGGCAAACGATAACAGCCGCAAATTCAAACAGAATCAAATAATTTTTTGCATGCAGCCCTGATTTATAGAGTACTCAAGACCTATTGTTTTTGGTGAAGATCGGTTAAGGGAATAGGGTACTTTACCTGCAACATTTTATGTTTTAAAAAGGGTAATTTTTTCTATGACGAACGGTAACTGCCGCATATTCAAACAGAATCAAATAATTTTTTTCATACATCCCTGAATTGTAGAGAACTCAAGGTCTTTTGATTTTGGTGAAGATCGGTTAAGGGGAAGGGGTAGTTTACCTGCAACCTTTTACGTTTCAACAACAGTAAAGTACTTGAAAATTCATTTAAACTTTTTCAAACAATTGTAATTGTTAAAAATAAAATAATTTTGTTGCCAGGCAATAAAATTATAATTTTTTCATTTTAATGTAAATCATGTATGAGAGAAAATATATCGTTCGTGGCAGGCAAGCATATCTCAATTATGTAATGTTTACGTTTCCATTTTATTATTATGATTACTGCAATAAAAAGGCAGGGAACACACACACACACACACACACACACACACACACACACACACACACACACACACACACACACACACACACACACACACACACACACACACACACACACACACACACACACACACACACACACACACACACACACACACACACACACACACACACACACACACACACACACAAAATTCGCGTTATTTCTGGCCTCACTCATGTTTATTTTCTTACATTTGCAGGCTTTTTTAAATGGAAAGTGTCGAAACCCACACCAACATAACGCGTGCAAGCCGAGAAATTGTCCAGCGTGGATAGCGATTTGCTTCCTGTGGATCGCTGGGCAGTGTAACTGCACGTGTTTACAGAGGAACGATTCATAGACAGAATTTTCGTCTTTAGGGAATGAACCCTCTGCAAGATGCTGAGGGTCCATGAGTGACTTCGGAGCGCTCCTTCTTTTCCGGGTGTTTGTTCTGTGAAACGTACACTGTAGATTCGCAGCTATACTCTAAGCAACACTCAATAGGAAATGTTGAAAATTGTGTCCACGGTGTACCCTCATACACACTAAACCTGCTCTGATGTTTTAATTACGGACATCATAATATTAAAACTTTGGAAACTTGAGCACTACTTAATGGAGATCAAACATTAACTTATACAAGCCATTAATTTTATGAATATTTTTTATATATATTGTACAACGTTATCGGCAACAAAGAAGTAGTTTTTGTTAAAATTCCTTCCCGGGATGTTTGGCCGTAGTCCAATGTTTTCTACAAAACCAGACGTTTCGGCAATGCCATCGACTTCCATCATCAATGAAAATCGAGTGCGATAACGTGAGGTGGTATACGTTAGTGACCACAGTACTGTGGTTAAGGCTGAAGCAGTAAGTAGAAAGAAGTAGTTTCTATGGTAATATTTCATTTCGAAAATGATTTTAAATATAAATCTTAGAATATGGACGTCATGTATGGTTCTCCATACCGATATTTAAATAAATTAGGCCAATTTATTTACAAAGTTACAATGACTCTCCTGAATAATATTTCTCAGAATCATTAATTCATATTTGCTCACATTATTCTTGTATGTATTTATTATTATTTTTAATAATAAATTAAACTTTTTTTATGAGGATGTATTTTTTGTATTTTTTAAATATGACACTGTTTTGATAGTATAACTATCATAATCAGAAATTACAAATTAATATTTGTAATTTGTAATTTTTGATGGTGATAGTTTATACTATCAATACAGTGCCATATTTAAAAAATCGGTATGGAGAACCATACATGACTTCCATGTTCTAAGATTTATATTTAAAATCATTTTCGAAATGAAATATTTCCATAGAAACTACTTCTTTCTACTTACTGCTTCAGCCTTAACCACAGTACTGTGGTCACTAACGTATACCGCTTCACGTTATCGCACTCGATTTTCACTGATGTTAAAAGTCGATGGCACTGCCGAAACATCTGGTTTTGCAGAAAACATTGGACTACGGCCAAACAGCCTGGTAAGGAATTTTAACAACAATATACTTCTTTGTTGCCGATAACGTAGTAAGTTACACATATAAAAAATTATCCCCTCCCCCTTCAACTATTATTTTCATTTATAGAAAATTACCTCCACGCCGTTCAAATAGCCTCTTCATTTATAGATATTTCATCAACGTTTCTACAGTGGAGTATAACGATCTTCTTATCAGGATACTTTATTTATCAAAATTAAGTACTTTACTCTTGTTACAACAAAAAATGTTTCGGGTAAACTACCCTTTCCCCGTATCCGATCTCCACCAAAATCAATAGGCCTTGAATCCTCTACAACTCAGGCACATATGTAAAAAATTATTTGATTCTGTTTGAATTTACGGCAGTTACCGTTCGTCATGAAAAAATTTCTCTTGTTACAACATAAAATGTTGCTGGTAAACTATCCCTTTCCCTTAACCGATCTTCACTAAAATCAACAGACCTTGAGATCTCTACAATTTAGGGATGTATGCAAAAAATTATTTGATTATGTTTGAATTTGCGGTAGTTATCGTTCGTCATAGAAAAAATTAACCTTGTTATCACATAAAACGTTGCAGGTAAACTACCCCTTTCTCTTAACTGATCTTCACCAAAATCAACAGATCTTGAGTACTCTACAATTTAGGGACGCATGCAAAATATTATTTGATTCTGTTTGAATGTGCGGCAGTTGTCGTTCGTCATATAAACAATTACTTTTGTTAAAACATTAAAGGTGGCAGGTAAACAACCCCTTTCCCTTAACCGACCTTTACCAAAGTCAAACCCTTCCGATCTTTACAATTCAGGAACGTATACGAAAAATTATTTCATTCTCTTTGAATTTACGGGAGTTATCGTTCGTAATAGAAAAAATTGCCCTTGTTAAAACATAAAACGTTGCAGGTAAACTACCCCTTTCTCTTAATCGATCTTCACCAAAATCAACAAACCTTGAGTTCTCTACAACTCAAGAAAGTGTGCAAAAACTTAGTTGATTCTGTTTGAATTTACGGCAGTTATCGTTCGTCATATAAAAAATTACCCTTGTTAAAACATAAAACATTGCCGGTAAACTACCCCTTTACCTTAACCGATCTACACCAAAAACAATAAGTCATGTGTACTCTACAAATCAATGCTGTATGCAAAAATGTAGTTGATTCTGTTTGAATTTACGGCAGTTATCGTTCGTCATATAAAAAATTACCCTTGTTAAAACATAAATTGTTGCTGGTAAACTACACCTTTCCCTTAACCGATCTTCACCAACACCAATTGGTATTGAGAACTCTACACTACAGGGCTGTATGCAAAACATCATTTGATTCTGTTTGAATTTGCGGCTGTTATCGTTTACCATCGAAAAAAATTACCCTTGATAAAAAACCGTTGCGGGTAAACTACCCCTTTCCCTTATCCGATCTTCACCAAAAACGACAGGTCTTGAGAACTCTACAATTCAGGGCTGTATGCAAAATATTATATGATTTTGTTTGAATTTGCGGTTGTTATCGTTTGCCATACAAAATACCCTTGATAAAACAAAAAATGTGGCCGGTAAACTACCCCTTTCCCTTAAACGATCTTCACCAAAAACAATAGGTCTTTAGTACTCAAGAAATCAGAGCTGTATGCAAAAACGTATTTGATTCTGTATGTATTTGAGGCTCTTATCGTTTGCCATAGAAAATACCCTTTTAAAACATAAAACGTTGCAGGTAAACTACCCCTTTCCCTTAACCGATCTTCACCAAAAACAATAGGACTTTAGTACTCAACAAAATAGGGTGTATGCAAAAAATTATTTGATTCTGTTTGAATTTGTGGCGCTTATCGTTTGCCATAGAAAATACCCTTTTAAAACATAAAACGTTGCTGGTAAACTACCCCTTTCCCTTAACAGATCTTCACCAACAACAACAGTTATTGAGAACTCTACAATACAGGGCTGTATGCAAGACATCATTTGATTATGTTTGAATTTACGGCTGTTATCGTTTGCCATAGAAAATACCCTTGTTAAAACATAAAACGTTGCCGGTAAACTACCCCTTTCCCTTAACCGATCTTTACCAAAATTAACAGATCTTGAGAAGTCTACAATTCAGGGCTGTATGCGAAACATTATTTTATTCTGTTTGAATTTACGGCTGTTATCGTTTGCCAAACAAAATTACCCTTGATAAAAAAACCGTTGCCGGTAAACTACCCCTTTCCCTTAACCGATCTTCACCAAAAACAATAGGTCGCTAGTACTCTACAAATCAGGGCTGTATGCAAAACATTATTTGATTCTGTTTGAATTGGCGGCTGTTATCGTCTGCCATAGAAAAAAAATCTACAGACACACAGATAGACAGACAGACACACACACAGACACTTTTCGAAAAACGACTTTTTTTTACGTTTTGAGTGTAGTACAATAAGAATCTGCAATAATCTCGAACACGATTTTTTTTGCCATCACCATACTTCCATTTCCTTAAGGAACATGGAAGTAAATATCGGTATGGAGAACCATACATGACTTCCATATTATAAGATTTATATTTAAAATCATTTTCACCCAAACAGCCAGGCTGTGTCTTACCTGCCTTTTTATTGCTGTATTAAATGAAAAATATTATATTACATTAAAATGAAAAAATTATAATTTTATTGCCTGGCAACAAAATTATTGTATTTTTAACAATTACCATTGTTTCAAAAAGTTTAAATAAATTTTCAAGTACTTTCCTCTTGTTAAAACGTAAAAGCTTGCAGGTAAACTACCCCTTTCCCTTAACCGATCTTCACCAAAATCGAAAGTCATTGAGACCTCTACAATTTAGGGACGTATGCAAAAAATATTTGATTCTGTTTGAATTTGCGGCTGTTATCGTTTGCCATAGAAAAATATCGGTATGGAGAACCATACATGACTTCCATATTCTAAGATTTATATTTAAAATCATTTTCAGCCAAACAGCCAGGCTGTGTCTTACCTGCATTTTTATTGCCGTATTAAATGAAAAATATTATATTACATTAAAATGAAAAAATTATAATTTTATTGCCTGGCAACAAAATTATTTTATTTTTAACAAGTACCATTGTTTCAAAAAGTTTAAATAAATTTTCAAGTACTTTACTCTTGTTAAAACGTAAAAGGTTGCAGGTAAACTACCCCTTCCCCTTAACCGATCTTCACCAAAATCGAAAGTCATTGAGACCTCTACAATTCAGGGATGTATGCAAAAAATTATTTGATTCTGTTTGAATTTGCGGCTTTTATCGTTTGCCATAGAAAATACCCTTGTTAAAAAAACGTTGCAGGTAAACTACCCCTTTCCCTCAACAGATCTTCACCAAAAACAATAGGTCTTGAGTACTCTACAAATCAGGGCTGTATGCAAAACATTATTTGATTCTGTTTGAATTTGCGGCTGTTATCGTTTGCCATAGAAAATACCCTTGTTAAAAAAACGTTGCAGGTAAACTACCCCTTTCCCTCAACCGATCTTCACCAAAAACAATAGGTCTTGAGAACTCTACAATTTAGGGCTGTATGCAAATAATCTTTTGATTCTGTTTGAATTTGCGGCTGTTATCGTTTGCCATAGGAAATACCCTTGTTAAAACATAAAACGTTACAGGTAAACTACCCCTTTACCTTAACCGATCTTCACCAAAATCAACAGATCTTGAGAACTCTACAATTCAGGGCTGTATGCGAAACATTATTTGATTCTGTTTGAATTTGCGGCTGTTATCGTTTGCCAAACAAACAAAATTACCCTTGCTAAAAAAAAACCGTTGCAGGTAAACTACCCCTTTCCCTCAACCTATCGTCACCAAAAACAATAGGTCGCGAGTACTCTGCAAATCAGGGCTGTATGCAAAAAATTATTTGATTCTGTTTGAATTTGCGGCAGTTATCGTTTGCCATAGAAAAAAAATCTACAGACACACAGACAGACACACACACACACAGACAGACAGACAGACAGACAGACAGACACACACACACAGACACTTTTCGGAAAACGACTTTTCTTCATGTTTTGAGTGTAGTTGAATCAGAATCTGCAATAATCTCGAACACGATTTTTTTTGCCATCACCATACTTCCATTCCTTAAGGAATATGGAAGTAATACGCTTGATAAAAAAACGTTGCAGGTAAACTACCCCTTCCCCTTAACCGATCTTCACCAAAAACAATAGGTCTTGAGTACTCTACAAATCAGGGCAGTATGCAAAACATTATTTGATTCTGTTTGAATTTGCGGCTGTTATCGTTTGCCATAGAAAATACCCTTGTTAAAAAAACGTTGCTGGTAAACTACCCCTTTCCCTCAACCGATCTTCACCAAAGCAATAGGTCTTGAGAACTCTACAATTTAGGGCTGTATGCAAATAATATTTTGATTCTGTTTGAATTTGCGGCTGTTATCGTTTGCCATAGGAAATACCCTTGTAAAAACATAAAACGTTACAGGTAAACTACCCCTTTCCCTTAACCGATCTTCACCAAAATCAACAGCTCCTGAGAACTCTACAATTCAGGGCTATATGCGAAACATTATTTGATTCTGTTTGAATTTGCGGCTGTTATCGTTTGCCAAACAAACAAAATTACCCTTGCTAAAAAAAAACCGTTGCAGGTAAACTACCACTTTCCCTCAACCGATCTTCACCAAAACAATAGGTCGCGAGTACTCTGCAAATCAGGGCTGCATGCAAAAAATTATTTGATTCTGTTTGAATTTGCGGGAGTTATCGTTTGCCATAGAAAAAATCTACAGACACATAGACACACAGACACATAGACACACAGACACTTTTCGGAAAACGACTTTTTTTCATGTTTTGAGTGTAGTAGAATCAGAATCTGCAATAATCTCGAACACGATTTTTTTTGCCATCACCATACTTCCATTTCCTTAAGGAATATGGAAGTAAATATCGGTATGGAGAACCATACATGACTTCCATATTATAAGATTTATATTTAAAATCATTTTCACCCAAACAGCCAGGCTGTGTCTTACCTGCCTTTTTATTGCTGTATTAAATGAAAAATATTATATTACATTAAAATGAAAAAATTATAATTTTATTGCCTGGCAACAAAATTATTGTATTTTTAACAATTACCATTGTTTCAAAAAGTTTAAATAAATTTTCAAGTACTTTCCTCTTGTTAAAACGTAAAAGGTTGCAGGTAAACTACCCCTTTCCCTTAACCGATCTTCACCAAAATCGAAAGTCATTGAGACCTCTACAATTCAGGGACGTATGCAAAAAATATTTGATTCTGTTTGAATTTGCGGCTGTTATCGTTTGCCATAGAAAAATATCGGTATGGAGAACCATACATGACTTCCATATTCTAAGATTTATATTTAAAATCATTTTCAGCCAAACAGCCAGGCTGTGTCTTACCTGCATTTTATACCGTATTAAATGAAAAATATTATATTACATTAAAATGAAAAAATTATAATTTTATTGCCTGGCAACAAAATTATTTTATTTTTAACAAGTACCATTGTTTCAAAAAGTTTAAATAAATTTTCAAGTACTTTCCTCTTGTTAAAACGTAAAAGCTTGCAGGTAAACTACCCCTTTCCCTTAACCGATCTTCACCAAAATCGAAAGTCATTGAGACCTCTACAATTTAGGGACGTATGCAAAAAATATTTGATTCTGTTTGAATTTGCGGCTGTTATCGTTTGCCATAGAAAAATATCGGTATGGAGAACCATACATGACTTCCATATTCTAAGATTTATATTTAAAATCATTTTCAGCCAAACAGCCAGGCTGTGTCTTACCTGCATTTTTATTGCCGTATTAAATGAAAAATATTATATTACATTAAAATGAAAAAATTATAATTTTATTGCCTGGCAACAAAATTATTTTATTTTTAACAAGTACCATTGTTTCAAAAAGTTTAAATAAATTTTCAAGTACTTTACTCTTGTTAAAACGTAAAAGGTTGCAGGTAAACTACCCCTTCCCCTTAACCGATCTTCACTAAAATCGAAAGTCGTTGAGACCTCTCTAATTCAGGGATGTATGCAAAAAATTATTTGATTCTGTTTGAATTTGCGGCTTTTATCGTTTGCCATAGAAAATACCCTTGTTAAAAAAACGTTGCTGGTAAACTACCCCTTTCCCTTAACCGATCTTCACCAAAATCAACAGATCTTGAGAACACTACAATTCAGGGCTGTATGCGAAACATTATTTGATTCTGTTTGAATTTGCGGCTGTTATCGTTTGGCAAAAAAAAAATTTCCCTTGATAAAAAAAAACCGTTGCCGGTAAACTACCCCTTTCCCTCAACCGAAATTCACCAAAAACAATAGGTCGTGAGTACTCTACAAATCAGGGCTGTATGCAAAAAGTTATTTGATCCTGTTTGAATTTGCGGCCGTTATCGTTTGCCATACAAAAAAATACCCTTGTTAAAAAAACGTTGCTGGTAAACTACCCCTTTCCCTCAACCGATTTTCACCAAAAACAATAGGTCTTGAGAACTCTACAATTTAGGGCTGTATGCAAATAATCTTTTGATTCTGTTTGAATTTGCGGCTGTTATCGTTTGCCATAGAAAAATATCGGTATGGAGAACCATACATGACTTCCATATTCTAAGATTTATATTTAAAATCATTTTCAGCCAAACAGCCAGGCTGTGTCTTACCTGCATTTTATTGCCGTATTAAATGAAAAATATTATATTACATTAAAATGAAAAAATTATAATTTTATTGCCTGGCAACAAAATTATTTTATTTTTAACAAGTACCATTGTTTCAAAAAGTTTAAATAAATTTTCAAGTACTTTCCTCTTGTTAAAACGTAAAAGCTTGCAGGTAAACTACCCCTTTCCCTTAACCGATCTTCACCAAAATCGAAAGTCATTGAGACCTCTACAATTTAGGGACGTATGCAAAAAATATTTGATTCTGTTTGAATTTGCGGCTGTTATCGTTTGCCATAGAAAAATATCGGTATGGAGAACCATACATGACTTCCATATTCTAAGATTTATATTTAAAATCATTTTCAGCCAAACAGCCAGGCTGTGTCTTACCTGCATTTTTATTGCCGTATTAAATGAAAAATATTATATTACATTAAAATGAAAAAATTATAATTTTATTGCCTGGCAACAAAATTATTTTATTTTTAACAAGTACCATTGTTTCAAAAAGTTTAAATAAATTTTCAAGTACTTTACTCTTGTTAAAACGTAAAAGGTTGCAGGTAAACTACCCCTTCCCCTTAACCGATCTTCACCAAAATCGAAAGTCATTGAGACCTCTACAATTCAGGGATGTATGCAAAAAATTATTTGATTCTGTTTGAATTTGCGGCTTTTATCGTTTGCCATAGAAAATACCCTTGTTAAAAAAACGTGGCAGGTAAACTACCCCTTTCCCTCAACAGATCTTCACCAAAAACAATAGGTCTTGAGTACTCTACAAATCAGGGCTGTATGCAAAACATTATTTGATTCTGTTTGAATTTGCGGCTGTTATCGTTTGTCATAGAAAATACCCTGTTAAAAAAACGTTGCAGGTAAACTACCCCTTTCCCTCAACCGATCTTCACCAAAAACAATAGGTCTTGAGAACTCTACAATTTAGGGCTGTATGCAAATAATATTTTGATTCTGTTTGAATTTGCGGCTGTTATCGTTTGCCATAGGAAATACCCTTGTAAAAACATAAAACGTTACAGGTAAACTACCCCTTTCCCTTAACCGATCTTCACCAAAATCAACAGCTCCTGAGAACTCTACAATTCAGGGCTATATGCGAAACATTATTTGATTCTGTTTGAATTTGCGGCTGTTATCGTTTGCCAAACAAACAAAATTACCCTTGCTAAAAAAAAACCGTTGCAGGTAAACTACCACTTTCCCTCAACCGATCTTCACCAAAACAATAGGTCGCGAGTACTCTGCAAATCAGGGCTGCATGCAAAAAATTATTTGATTCTGTTTGAATTTGCGGGAGTTATCGTTTGCCATAGAAAAAATCTACAGACACATAGACACACAGACACATAGACACACAGACACTTTTCGGAAAACGACTTTTTTTCATGTTTTGAGTGTAGTAGAATCAGAATCTGCAATAATCTCGAACACGATTTTTTTTGCCATCACCATACTTCCATTTCCTTAAGGAACATGGAAGTAAATATCGGTATGGAGAACCATACATGACTTCCATATTATAAGATTTATATTTAAAATCATTTTCACCCAAACAGCCAGGCTGTGTCTTACCTGACTTTTTATTGCTGTATTAAATGAAAAATATTATATTACATTAAAATGAAAAAATTATAATTTTATTGCCTGGCAACAAAATTATTGTATTTTTAACAATTACCATTGTTTCAAAAAGTTTAAATAAATTTTCAAGTACTTTCCTCTTGTTAAAACGTAAAAGGTTGCAGGTAAACTACCCCTTTCCCTTAACCGATCTTCACCAAAATCGAAAGTCATTGAGACCTCTACAATTCAGGGACGTATGCAAAAAATATTTGATTCTGTTTGAATTTGCGGCTGTTATCGTTTGCCATAGAAAAATATCGGTATGGAGAACCATACATGACTTCCATATTCTAAGATTTATATTTAAAATCATTTTCAGCCAAACAGCCAGGCTGTGTCTTACCTGCATTTTATTGCCGTATTAAATGAAAAATATTATATTACATTAAAATGAAAAAATTATAATTTTATTGCCTGGCAACAAAATTATTTTATTTTTAACAAGTACCATTGTTTCAAAAAGTTTAAATAAATTTTCAAGTACTTTCCTCTTGTTAAAATGTAAAAGCTTGCAGGTAAACTACCCCTTTCCCTTAACCGATCTTCACCAAAATCGAAAGTCATTGAGACCTCTACAATTTAGGGACGTATGCAAAAAATATTTGATTCTGTTTGAATTTGCGGCTGTTATCGTTTGCCATAGAAAAATATCGGTATGGAGAACCATACATGACTTCCATATTCTAAGATTTATATTTAAAATCATTTTCAGCCAAACAGCCAGGCTGTGTCTTACCTGCATTTTTATTGCCGTATTAAATGAAAAATATTATATTACATTAAAATGAAAAAATTATAATTTTATTGCCTGGCAACAAAATTATTTTATTTTTAACAAGTACCATTGTTTCAAAAAGTTTAAATAAATTTTCAAGTACTTTACTCTTGTTAAAACGTAAAAGGTTGCAGGTAAACTACCCCTTCCCCTTAACCGATCTTCACCAAAATCGAAAGTCATTGAGACCTCTACAATTCAGGGATGTATGCAAAAAATTATTTGATTCTGTTTGAATTTGCGGCTTTTATCGTTTGCCATAGAAAATACCCTTGTTAAAAAAACGTTGCAGGTAAACTACCCCTTTCCCTCAACAGATCTTCACCAAAAACAACAGGTCTTGAGTACTCTACAAATCAGGGCTGTATGCAAAACATTATTTGATTCTGTTTGAATTTGCGGCTGTTATCGTTTGCCATAGAAAATACCCTTGTTAAAAAAACGTTGCAGGTAAACTACCCCTTTCCCTCAACCGATCTTCACCAAAAACAATAGGTCTTGAGAACTCTACAATTTAGGGCTGTATGCAAATAATCTTTTGATTCTGTTTGAATTTGCGGCTGTTATCGTTTGCCATAGGAAATACCCTTGTTAAAACATAAAACGTTACAGGTAAACTACCCCTTTACCTTAACCGATCTTCACCAAAATCAACAGATCTTGAGAACTCTACAATTCAGGGCTGTATGCGAAACATTATTTGATTCTGTTTGAATTTGCGGCTGTTATCGTTTGCCAAACAAACAAAATTACCCTTGCTAAAAAAAAACCGTTGCAGGTAAACTACCCCTTTCCCTCAACCTATCGTCACCAAAAACAATAGGTCGCGAGTACGCTGCAAATCAGGGCTGTATGCAAAAAATTATTTGATTCTGTTTGAATTTGCGGCAGTTATCGTTTGCCATAGAAAAAAAATCTACAGACACACAGACAGACACACACACACACAGACAGACAGACAGACAGACAGACAGACAGACACACACACACAGACACTTTTCGGAAAACGACTTTTTTTCATGTTTTGAGTGTAGTTGAATCAGAATCTGCAATAATCTCGAACACGATTTTTTTTGCCATCACCATACTTCCATTCCTTAAGGAATATGGAAGTAATACGCTTGATAAAAAAACGTTGCAGGTAAACTACCCCTTCCCCTTAACCGATCTTCACCAAAAACAATAGGTCTTGAGTACTCTACAAATCAGGGCAGTATGCAAAACATTATTTGATTCTGTTTGAATTTGCGGCTGTTATCGTTTGCCATAGAAAATACCCTTGTTAAAAAAACGTTGCTGGTAAACTACCCCTTTCCCTCAACCGATCTTCACCAAAGCAATAGGTCTTGAGAACTCTACAATTTAGGGCTGTATGCAAATAATATTTTGATTCTGTTTGAATTTGCGGCTGTTATCGTTTGCCATAGGAAATACCCTTGTAAAAACATAAAACGTTACTGGTAAACTACCCCTTTCCCTTAACCTATCTTCACCAAAATCAACAGCTCCTGAGAACTCTACAATTCAGGGCTATATGCGAAACATTATTTGATTCTGTTTGAATTTGCGGCTGTTATCGTTTGCCAAACAAACAAAATTACCCTTGCTAATAAAAAACCGTTGCAGGTAAACTACCACTTTCCCTCAACCGATCTTCACCAAAACAATAGGTCGCGAGTACTCTGCAAATCAGGGCTGCATGCAAAAAATTATTTGATTCTGTTTGAATTTGCGGGAGTTATCGTTTGCCATAGAAAAAATCTACAGACACATAGACACACAGACACATAGACACACAGACACTTTTCGGAAAACGACTTTTTTTCATGTTTTGAGTGTAGTAGAATCAGAATCTGCAATAATCTCGAACACGATTTTTTTTGCCATCACCATACTTCCATTTCCTTAAGGAACATGGAAGTAAATATCGGTATGGAGAACCATACATGACTTCCATATTATAAGATTTATATTTAAAATCATTTTCACCCAAACAGCCAGGCTGTGTCTTACCTGCCTTTTTATTGCTGTATTAAATGAAAAATATTATATTACATTAAAATGAAAAAATTATAATTTTATTGCCTGGCAACAAAATTATTGTATTTTTAACAATTACCATTGTTTCAAAAAGTTTAAATAAATTTTCAAGTACTTTCCTCTTGTTAAAACGTAAAAGGTTGCAGGTAAACTACCCCTTTCCCTTAACCGATCTTCACCAAAATCGAAAGTCATTGAGACCTCTACAATTCAGGGACGTATGCAAAAAATATTTGATTCTGTTTGAATTTGCGGCTGTTATCGTTTGCCATAGAAAAATATCGGTATGGAGAACCATACATGACTTCCATATTCTAAGATTTATATTTAAAATCATTTTCAGCCAAACAGCCAGGCTGTGTCTTACCTGCATTTTTATTGCCGTATTAAATGAAAAATATTATATTACATTAAAATGAAAAAATTATAATTTTATTGCCTGGCAACAAAATTATTTTATTTTTAACAAGTACCATTGTTTCAAAAAGTTTAAATAAATTTTCAAGTACTTTACTCTTGTTAAAACGTAAAAGGTTGCAGGTAAACTACCCCTTCCCCTTAACCGATCTTCACTAAAATCGAAAGTCGTTGAGACCTCTCTAATTCAGGGATGTATGCAAAAAATTATTTGATTCTGTTTGAATTTGCGGCTTTTATCGTTTGCCATAGAAAATACCCTTGTTAAAAAAACGTTGCTGGTAAACTACCCCTTTCCCTTAACCGATCTTCACCAAAATCAACAGATCTTGAGAACACTACAATTCAGGGCTGTATGCGAAACATTATTTGATTCTGTTTGAATTTGCGGCTGTTATCGTTTGGCAAAAAAAAAATTTCCCTTGATAAAAAAAAACCGTTGCCGGTAAACTACCCCTTTCCCTCAACCGATCTTCACCAAAAACAATAGGTCGTGAGTACTCTACAAATCAGGGCTGTATGCAAAAAGTTATTTGATCCTGTTTGAATTTGCGGCCGTTATCGTTTGCCATACAAAAAAATACCCTTGTTAAAAAAACGTTGCTGGTAAACTACCCCTTTCCCTCAACCGATTTTCACCAAAAACAATAGGTCTTGAGAACTCTACAATTTAGGGCTGTATGCAAATAATCTTTTGATTCTGTTTGAATTTGCGGCTGTTATCGTTTGCCATAGAAAAATATCGGTATGGAGAACCATACATGACTTCCATATTCTAAGATTTATATTTAAAATCATTTTCAGCCAAACAGCCAGGCTGTGTCTTACCTGCATTTTATTGCCGTATTAAATGAAAAATATTATATTACATTAAAATGAAAAAATTATAATTTTATTGCCTGGCAACAAAATTATTTTATTTTTAACAAGTACCATTGTTTCAAAAAGTTTAAATAAATTTTCAAGTACTTTACTCTTGTTAAAACGTAAAAGGTTGCAGGTAAACTACCCCTTCCCCTTAACCGATCTTCACCAAAATCGAAAGTCATTGAGACCTCTACAATTCAGGGAAGTATGCAAACAATTATTTGATTCTGTTTGAATTTGCGGCTTTTATCGTTTGCCATAGAAAATACCCTTGTTAAAAAAACGTTGCTGGTAAACTACCCCTTTCCCTCAACAGATCTTCACCAAAAACAATAGGTCTTGAGTACTCTACAAATCAGGGCTGTATGCAAAACATTATTTGATTCTGTTTGAATTTGCGGCTGTTATCGTTTGCCATAGAAAATACCCTTGTTAAAAAAACGTTGCAGGTAAACTACCCCTTTCCCTCAACCGATCTTCACCAAAAACAACAGGTCTTGAGAACTCTACAATTTAGGGCTGTATGCAAATAATCTTTTGATTCTGTTTGAATTTGCGGCTGTTATCGTTTGCCATAGGAAATACCCTTGTTAAAACATAAAACGTTACAGGTAAACTACCCCTTTACCTTAACCGATCTTCACCAAAATCAACAGATCTTGAGAACTCTACAATTTACGGCTGTATGCGAAACATTATTTGATTCTGTTTGAATTTGCGGGAGTTATCGTTTGCCATAGAAAAAATCTACAGACACATAGACACACAGACACATAGACACACAGACACTTTTCGGAAAACGACTTTTTTTCATGTTTTGAGTGTAGTAGAATCAGAATCTGCAATAATCTCGAACACGATTTTTTTTGCCATCACCATACTTCCATTTCCTTAAGGAACATGGAAGTAAATATCGGTATGGAGAACCATACATGACTTCCATATTATAAGATTTATATTTAAAATCATTTTCACCCAAACAGCCAGGCTGTGTCTTACCTGCCTTTTTATTGCTGTATTAAATGAAAAATATTATATTACATTAAAATGAAAAAATTATAATTTTATTGCCTGGCAACAAAATTATTGTATTTTTAACAATTACCATTGTTTCAAAAAGTTTAAATAAATTTTCAAGTACTTTCCTCTTGTTAAAACGTAAAAGGTTGCAGGTAAACTACCCCTTTCCCTTAACCGATCTTCACCAAAATCGAAAGTCATTGAGACCTCTACAATTCAGGGACGTATGCAAAAAATATTTGATTCTGTTTGAATTTGCGGCTGTTATCGTTTGCCATAGAAAAATATCGGTATGGAGAACCATACATGACTTCCATATTCTAAGATTTATATTTAAAATCATTTTCAGCCAAACAGCCAGGCTGTGTCTTACCTGCATTTTTATTGCCGTATTAAATGAAAAATATTATATTACATTAAAATGAAAAAATTATAATTTTATTGCCTGGCAACAAAATTATTTTATTTTTAACAAGTACCATTGTTTCAAAAAGTTTAAATAAATTTTCAAGTACTTTACTCTTGTTAAAACGTAAAAGGTTGCAGGTAAACTACCCCTTCCCCTTAACCGATCTTCACTAAAATCGAAAGTCGTTGAGACCTCTCTAATTCAGGGATGTATGCAAAAAATTATTTGATTCTGTTTGAAGTTGCGGCTTTTATCGTTTGCCATAGAAAATACGCTTGATAAAAAAACGTTGCTGGTAAACTACCCCTTCCCCTTAACCGATCTTCACCAAAAACAATAGGTCTTGAGTACTCTACAAATCAGAGCAGTATGCAAAACATTATTTGATTCTGTTTGAATTTGCGGCTGTTATCGTTTGCCATAGAAAATACCCTTGTTAAAAAAACGTTGCTGGTAAACTACCCCTTTCCCTTAACCGATCTTCACCAAAATCAACAGATCTTGAGAACTCTACAATTCAGGGCTGTATGCGAAACATTATTTGATTCTGTTTGAATTTGCGGCTGTTATCGTTTGGCAAAAAAAAAATTTCCCTTGATAAAAAAAAACCGTTGCCGGTAAAGTACCCTTTCCCTCAACCGATCTTCACCAAAAACAATAGGTCGTGAGTACTCTACAAATCAGGGCTGTATGCAAAAAGTTATTTGATCCTGTTTGAATTTGCGGCCGTTATCGTTTGCCATACAAAAAAATACCCTTGTTAAAAAAACGTTGCTGGTAAACTACCCCTTTCCCTCAACCGATTTTCACCAAAAACAATAGGTCTTGAGAAATCTACAATTTAGGGCTGTATGCAAATAATCTTTTGATTCTGTTTGAATTTGCGGCTGTTATCGTTTGCCATAGAAAAATATCGGTATGGAGAACCATACATGACTTCCATATTCTAAGATTTATATTTAAAATCATTTTCAGCCAAACAGCCAGGCTGTGTCTTACCTGCATTTTATTGCCGTATTAAATGAAAAATATTATATTACATTAAAATGAAAAAATTATAATTTTATTGCCTGGCAACAAAATTATTTTATTTTTAACAAGTACCATTGTTTCAAAAAGTTTAAATAAATTTTCAAGTACTTTACTCTTGTTAAAACGTAAAAGGTTGCTGGTAAACTACCCCTTCCCCTTAACCGATCTTCACCAAAATCGAAAGTCGTTGAGACCTCTACAATTCAGGGATGTATGCAAACAATTATTTGATTCTGTTTGAATTTGCGGCTTTTATCGTTTGCCATAGAAAATACCCTTGTTAAAAAAACGTTGCAGGTAAACTACCCCTTTCCCTCAACAGATCTTCACCAAAAACAATAGGTCTTGAGTACTCTACAAATCAGGGCTGTATGCAAAACATTATTTGATTCTGTTTGAATTTGCGGCTGTTATCGTTTGCCATAGAAAATACCCTTGTTAAAAAAACGTTGCAGGTAAACTACCCCTTTCCCTCAACCGATCTTCACCAAAAACAACAGGTCTTGAGAACTCTACAATTTAGGGCTGTATGCAAATAATCTTTTGATTCTGTTTGAATTTGCGGCTGTTATCGTTTGCCATAGGAAATACCCTTGTTAAAACATAAAACGTTACAGGTAAACTACCCCTTTACCTTAACCGATCTTCACCAAAATCAACAGATCTTGAGAACTCTACAATTTACGGCTGTATGCGAAACATTATTTGATTCTGTTTGAATTTGCGGGAGTTATCGTTTGCCAAAAAAAAAATCTACAGACACATAGACACACAGACACATAGACACACAGACACTTTTCGGAAAACGACTTTTTTTCATGTTTTGAGTGTAGTAGAATCAGAATCTGCAATAATCTCGAACACGATTTTTTTTGCCATCACCATACTTCCATTTCCTTAAGGAACATGGAAGTAAATATCGGTATGGAGAACCATACATGACTTCCATATTATAAGATTTATATTTAAAATCATTTTCACCCAAACAGTCAGGCTGTGTCTTACCTGCCTTTTTATTGCTGTATTAAATGAAAAATATTATATTACATTAAAATGAAAAAATTATAATTTTATTGCCTGGCAACAAAATTATTGTATTTTTAACAATTACCATTGTTTCAAAAAGTTTAAATAAATTTTCAAGTACTTTCCTCTTGTTAAAACGTAAAAGGTTGCAGGTAAACTACCCCTTTCCCTTAACCGATCTTCACCAAAATCGAAAGTCATTGAGACCTCTACAATTCAGGGACGTATGCAAAAAATATTTGATTCTGTTTGAATTTGCGGCTGTTATCGTTTGCCATAGAAAAATATCGGTATGGAGAACCATACATGACTTCCATATTCTAAGATTTATATTTAAAATCATTTTCAGCCAAACAGCCAGGCTGTGTCTTACCTGCATTTTTATTGCCGTATTAAATGAAAAATATTATATTACATTAAAATGAAAAAATTATAATTTTATTGCCTGGCAACAAAATTATTTTATTTTTAACAAGTACCATTGTTTCAAAAAGTTTAAATAAATTTTCAAGTACTTTACTCTTGTTAAAACGTAAAAGGTTGCAGGTAAACTACCCCTTCCCCTTAACCGATCTTCACTAAAATCGAAAGTCGTTGAGACCTCTCTAATTCAGGGATGTATGCAAAAAATTATTTGATTCTGTTTGAATTTGCGGCTTTTATCGTTTGCCATAGAAAATACGCTTGATAAAAAAACGTTGCTGGTAAACTACCCCTTCCCCTTAACCGATCTTCACCAAAAACAATAGGTCTTGAGTACTCTACAAATCAGAGCAGTATGCAAAACATTATTTGATTCTGTTTGAATTTGCGGCTGTTATCGTTTGCCATAGAAAATACCCTTGTTAAAAAAACGTTGCTGGTAAACTACCCCTTTCCCTTAACCGATCTTCACCAAAATCAACAGATCTTGAGAACTCTACAATTCAGGGCTGTATGCGAAACATTATTTGATTCTGTTTGAATTTGCGGCTGTTATCGTTTGGCAAAAAAAAAATTTCCCTTGATAAAAAAAAACCGTTGCCGGTAAACTACCCCTTTCCCTCAACCGATCTTCACCAAAAACAATAGGTCGTGAGTACTCTACAAATCAGGGCTGTATGCAAAAAGTTATTTGATCCTGTTTGAATTTGCGGCCGTTATCGTTTGCCATACAAAAAAATACCCTTGTTAAAAAAACGTTGCTGGTAAACTACCCCTTTCCCTCAACCGATTTTCACCAAAAACAATAGGTCTTGAGAACTCTACAATTTAGGGCTGTATGCAAATAATCTTTTGATTCTGTTTGAATTTGCGGCTGTTATCGTTTGCCATAGAAAAATATCGGTATGGAGAACCATACATGACTTCCATATTCTAAGATTTATATTTAAAATCATTTTCAGCCAAACAGCCAGGCTGTGTCTTACCTGCATTTTATTGCCGTATTAAATGAAAAATATTATATTACATTAAAATGAAAAAATTATAATTTTATTGCCTGGCAACAAAATTATTTTATTTTTAACAAGTACCATTGTTTCAAAAAGTTTAAATAAATTTTCAAGTACTTTACTCTTGTTAAAACGTAAAAGGTTGCAGGTAAACTACCCCTTCCCCTTAACCGATCTTCACCAAAATCGAAAGTCATTGAGACCTCTACAATTCAGGGATGTATGCAAAAAATTATTTGATTCTGTTTGAATTTGCGGCTTTTATCGTTTGCCATAGAAAATACCCTTGTTAAAAAAACGTTGCAGGTAAACTACCCCTTTCCCTCAACAGATCTTCACCAATAACAATAGGTCTTGAGTACTCTACAATTTAGGGCTGTATGCAAATAATCGTTTGATTCTGTTTGAATTTGCGGCTGTTATCGTTTGCCATAGAAAATACCCTTGTTAAAAAAACGTTGCAGGTAAACTACCCCTTTCCCTCAACCGATCTTCACCAAAAACAATGGGTCTTGAGAACTCTACAATTTAGGGCGGTATGCAAATAATCTTTTGATTCTGTTTGAATTTGCGGCTGTTATCGTTTGCCATAAGAAATACCCTTGTTAAAACATAAAACGTTACAGGTAAACTACCCCTTTACCTTAACCGATCTTCACCAAAATCAACAGATCTTGAGAACTCTACAATTCAGGGCTGTATGCGAAACATTATTTGATTCTGTTTGAATTTGCGGCTGTTATCGTTTGCCAAACAAACAAAATTACCCTTGCTAAAAAAAAACCGTTGCCGGTAAACTACCCCTTTCCCTCAACCTATCGTCACCAAAAACAATAGGTCGCGTGTACTCTGCAAAACAGGGCTGTATGCAAAAAATTATTTGATTCTGTTTGAATTTGCGGCAGTTATCGTTTGCCATAGAAAAAAAATCTACAGACACACAGACAGACACACACACACAGACAGACAGACAGACAGACAGACACACACACACAGACACTTTTCGGAAAACGACTTTTTTTCATGTTTTGAGTGTAGTTGAATCAGAATCTGCAATAATCTCGAACACGATTTTTTTTGCCATCACCATACTTCCATTCCTTAAGGAATATGGAAGTAATACGCTTGATAAAAAAACGTTGCAGGTAAACTACCCCTTCCCCTTAACCGATCTTCACCAAAAACAATAGGTCTTGAGTACTCTACAAATCAGGGCTGTATGCAAAACATTATTTGATTCTGTTTGAATTTGCGGCTGTTATCGTTTGCCATAGAAAATACCCTTGTTAAAAAAACGTTGCTGGTAAACTACCCCTTTCCCTCAACCGATCTTCACCAAAGCAATAGGTCTTGAGAACTCTACAATTTAGGGCTGTATGCAAATAATATTTTGATTCTGTTTGAATTTGCGGCTGTTATCGTTTGCCATAGGAAATACCCTTGTAAAAACATAAAACGTTACTGGTAAACTACCCCTTTCCCTTAACCGATCTTCACCAAAATCAACAGCTCCTGAGAACTCTACAATTCAGGGCTATATGCGAAACATTATTTGATTCTGTTTGAATTTGCGGCTGTTATCGTTTGCCAAACAAACAAAATTACCCTTGCTAAAAAAAAACCGTTGCAGGTAAACTACCCCTTTCCCTCAACCGATCTTCACCAAAACAATAGGTCGCGAGTACTCTGCAAATCAGGGCTGCATGCAAAAAATTATTTGATTCTGTTTGAATTTGCGGGAGTTATCGTTTGCCATAGAAAAAATCTACAGACACATAGACACACAGACACATAGACACACAGACACTTTTCGGAAAACGACTTTTTTCATGTTTTGAGTGTAGTAGAATCAGAATCTGCAATAATCTCGAACACGATTTTTTTTGCCATCACCATACTTCCATTTCCTTAAGGAACATGGAAGTAAATATCGGTATGGAGAACCATACATGACTTCCATATTATAAGATTTATATTTAAAATCATTTTCACCCAAACAGCCAGGCTGTGTCTTACCTGCCTTTTTATTGCTGTATTAAATGAAAAATATTATATTACATTAAAATGAAAAAATTATAATTTTATTGCCTGGCAACAAAATTATTGTATTTTTAACAATTACCATTTTTTCAAAAAGTTTAAATAAATTTTCAAGTACTTTCCTCTTGTTAAAACGTAAAAGGTTGCAGGTAAACTACCCCTTTCCCTTAACCGATCTTCACCAAAATCGAAAGTCATTGAGACCTCTACAATTCAGGGACGTATGCAAAAAATATTTGATTCTGTTTGAATTTGCGGCTGTTATCGTTTGCCATAGAAAAATATCGGTATGGAGAACCATACATGACTTCCATATTCTAAGATTTATATTTAAAATCATTTTCAGCCAAACAGCCAGGCTGTGTCTTACCTGCATTTTTATTGCCGTATTAAATGAAAAATATTATATTACATTAAAATGAAAAAATTATAATTTTATTGCCTGGCAACAAAATTATTTTATTTTTAACAAGTACCATTGTTTCAAAAAGTTTAAATAAATTTTCAAGTACTTTACTCTTGTTAAAACGTAAAAGGTTGCAGGTAAACTACCCCTTCCCCTTAACCGATCTTCACTAAAATCGAAAATCTTTGAGACCTCTCTAATTCAGGGATGTATGCAAAAAATTATTTGATTCTGTTTGAATTTGCGGCTTTTATCGTTTGCCATAGAAAATACGCTTGATAAAAAAACGTTGCTGGTAAACTACCCCTTCCCCTTAACCGATCTTCACCAAAAACAATAGGTCTTGAGTACTCTACAAATCAGAGCAGTATGCAATACATTATTTGATTCTGTTTGAATTTGCGGCTGTTATCGTTTGCCATAGAAAATACCCTTGTTAAAAAAACGTTGCTGGTAAACTACCCCTTTCCCTTAACCGATCTTCACCAAAATCAACAGATCTTGAGAACTCTACAATTCAGTGCTGTATGCGAAACATTATTTGATTCTGTTTGAATTTGCGGCTGTTATCGTTTGGCAAAAAAAAAATTTCCCTTGATAAAAAAAAACCGTTGCCGGTAAACTACCCCTTTCCCTCAACCGATCTTCACCAAAAACAATAGGTCGTGAGTACTCTACAAATCAGGGCTGTATGCAAAAAGTTATTTGATCCTGTTTGAATTTGCGGCCGTTATCGTTTGCCATACAAAAAAATACCCTTGTTAAAAAAACGTTGCTGGTAAACTACCCCTTTCCCTCAACCGATTTTCACCAAAAACAATAGGTCTTGAGAACTCTACAATTTAGGGCTGTATGCAAATAATCTTTTGATTCTGTTTGAATTTGCGGCTGTTATCGTTTGCCATAGAAAAATATCGGTATGGAGAACCATACATGACTTCCATATTCTAAGATTTATATTTAAAATCATTTTCAGCCAAACAGGCAGGCTGTGTCTTACCTGCATTTTATTGCCGTATTAAATGAAAAATATTATATTACATTAAAATGAAAAAATTATAATTTTATTGCCTGGCAACAAAATTATTTTATTTTTAACAAGTACCATTGTTTCAAAAAGTTTAAATAAATTTTCAAGTACTTTACTCTTGTTAAAACGTAAAAGGTTGCTGGTAAACTACCCCTTCCCCTTAACCGATCTTCACCAAAATCGAAAGTCATTGAGACCTCTACAATTCAGGTATGTATGCAAAAAATTATTTGATTCTGTTTGAATATGCGGCTTTTATCGTTTGCCATAGAAAATACCCTTGTTAAAAAAACGTTGCAGGTAAACTACCCCTTTCCCTCAACAGATCTTCACCAAAAACAATAGGTCTTGAGTACTCTACAAATCAGGGCTGTATGCAAAACATTATTTGATTCTGTTTGAATTTGCGGCTGTTATCGTTTGCCATAGAAAATACCCTTGTTAAAAAAACGTTGCTGGTAAACTACCCCTTTCCCTCAACCGATCTTCACCAAAGCAATAGGTCTTGAGAACTCTACAATTTAGGGCTGTATGCAAATAATATTTTGATTCTGTTTGAATTTGCGGCTGTTATCGTTTGCCATAGGAAATACCCTTGTAAAAACATAAAACGTTACAGGTAAACTACCCCTTTCCCTTAACCGATCTTCACCAAAATCAACAGCTCCTGAGAACTCTACAATTCAGGGCTATATGCGAAACATTATTTGATTCTGTTTGAATTTGCGGCTGTTATCGTTTGCCAAACAAACAAAATTACCCTTGCTAAAAAAAAACCGTTGCCGGTAAACTACCCCTTTCCCTCAACCGATCTTCACCAAAAACAATAGGTCGCGAGTACTCTGCAAATCAGGGCTGCATGCAAAAAATTATTTGATTCTGTTTGAATTTGCGGGAGTTATCGTTTGCCATAGAAAAAATCTACAGACACATAGACACACAGACACATAGACACACAGACACTTTTCGGAAAACGACTTTTTTTCATGTTTTGAGTGTAGTAGAATCAGAATCTGCAATAATCTCGAACACGATTTTTTTTGCCATCACCATACTTCCATTTCCTTAAGGAACATGGAAGTAAATATCGGTATGGAGAACCATACATGACTTCCATATTATAAGATTTATATTTAAAATCATTTTCACCCAAACAGCCAGGCTGTGTCTTACCTGCCTTTTTATTGCTGTATTAAATGAAAAATATTATATTACATTAAAATGAAAAAATTATAATTTTATTGCCTGGCAAATAAATTATTGTATTTTTAACAATTACCATTGTTTCAAAAAGTTTAAATAAATTTTCAAGTACTTTCCTCTTGTTAAAACGTAAAAGGTTGCAGGTAAACTACCCCTTTCCCTTAACCGATCTTCACCAAAATCGAAAGTCATTGAGACCTCTACAATTCAGGGAAGTATGCAAAAAATATTTGATTCTGTTTGAATTTGCGGCTGTTATCGTTTGCCATAGAAAAATATCGGTATGGAGAACCATACATGACTTCTATATTCTAAGATTTATATTTAAAATCATTTTCAGCCAAACAGCCAGGCTGTGTCTTACCTGCATTTTTATTGCCGTATTAAATGAAAAATATTATATTACATTAAAATGAAAAAATTATAATTTTATTGCCTGGCAACAAAATTATTTTATTTTTAACAAGTACCATTGTTTCAAAAAGTTTAAATAAATTTTCAAGTACTTTACTCTTGTTAAAACGTAAAAGGTTGCAGGTAAACTACCCCTTCCCCTTAACCGATCTTCACTAAAATTGAAAGTCGTTGAGACCTCTCCAATTCAGGGATGTATGCAAAAAATTATTTGATTCTGTTTGAATTTGCGGCTTTTATCGTTTGCCATAGAAAATACGCTTGATAAAAAAACGTTGCTGGTAAACTACCCCTTCCCCTTAACCGATCTTCACCAAAAACAATAGGTCTTGAGTACTCTACAAATCAGAGCAGTATGCAAAACATTATTTGATTCTGTTTGAATTTGCGGCTGTTATCGTTTGCCATAGAAAATACCCTTGTAAAAAAACGTTGCTGGTAAACTACCCCTTTCCCTTAACCGATCTTCACCAAAATCAACAGATCTTGAGAACTCTACAATTCAGGGCTGTATGCGAAACATTATTCGATTCTGTTTGAATTTGCGGCTGTTATCGTTTGGCAAAAAAAAAAATTTCCCTTGATAAAAAAAAACCGTTGCCGGTAAACTACCCCTTTCCCTCAACCGATCTTCACCAAAAACAATAGGTCGTGAGTACTCTACAAATCAGGGCTGTATGCAAAAAGTTATTTGATCCTGTTTGAATTTGCGGCCGTTATCGTTTGCCATACAAAAAAATACCCTTGTTAAAAAAACGTTGCTGGTAAACTACCCCTTTCCCTCAACCGATTTTCACCAAAAACAATAGGTCTTGAGAAATCTACAATTTAGGGCTGTATGCAAATAATCTTTTGATTCTGTTTGAATTTGCGGCTGTTATCGTTTGCCATAGAAAAATATCGGTATGGAGAACCATACATGACTTCCATATTCTAAGATTTATATTTAAAATCATTTTCAGCCAAACAGCCAGGCTGTGTCTTACCTGCATTTTATTGCCGTATTAAATGAAAAAATATTATATTACATTAAAATGAAAAAATTATAATTTTATTGCCTGGCAACAAAATTATTTTATTTTTAACAAGTACCATTGTTTCAAAAAGTTTAAATAAATTTTCAAGTACTTTACTCTTGTTAAAACGTAAAAGGTTGCAGGTAAACTACCCCTTCTCCTTAACCGATCTTCACCAAAATCGAAAGTCATTGAGACCTCTATAATTCAGGGATGTATGCAAACAATTATTTGATTCTGTTTGAATTTGCGGCTTTTATCGTTTGCCATAGAAAATACCCTTGTTAAAAAAACGTTGCAGGTAAACTACCCCTTTCCCTCAACAGATCTTCACCAAAAACAATAGGTCTTGAGTACTCTACAAATCAGGGCTGTATGCAAAACATTATTTGATTCTGTTTGAATTTGCGGCTGTTATCGTTTGCCATAGAAAATACCCTTGTTAAAAAAACGTTGCTGGTAAACTACCCCTTTCCCTCAACCGATCTTCACCAAAAACAACAGGTCTTGAGAACTCTACAATTTAGGGCTGTATGCAAATAATCTTTTGATTCTGTTTGAATTTGCGGCTGTTATCGTTTGCCATAGGAAATACCCTTGTTAAAACATAAAACGTTACAGGTAAACTACCCCTTTACCTTAACCGATCTTCACGAAAATCAACAGATCTTGAGAACTCTACAATTTACGGCTGTATGCGAAACATTATTTGATTCTGTTTGAATTTGCGGGAGTTATCGTTTGCCATAGAAAAAATCTACAGACACATAGACACACAGACACATAGACACACAGACACTTTTCGGAAAACGACTTTTTTTCATGTTTTGAGTGTAGTAGTATCAGAATCTGCAATAATCTCGAACACGATTTTTTTTGCCATCACCATACTTCCATTTCCTTAAGGAACATGGAAGTAAATATCGGTATGGAGAACCATACATGACTTCCATATTATAAGATTTATATTTAAAATCATTTTCACCCAAACAGCCAGGCTGTGTCTTACCTGCCTTTTTATTGCTGTATTAAATGAAAAATATTATATTACATTAAAATGAAAAAATTATAATTTTATTGCCTGGCAACAAAATTATTGTATTTTTAACAATTACCATTGTTTCAAAAAGTTTAAATAAATTTTCAAGTACTTTCCTCTTGTTAAAACGTAAAAGGTTGCAGGTAAACTACCCCTTTCCCTTAACCGATCTTCACCAAAATCGAAAGTCATTGAGACCTCTACAATTCAGGGACGTATGCAAAAAATATTTGATTCTGTTTGAATTTGCGGCTGTTATCGTTTGCCATAGAAAAATATCGGTATGGAGAACCATACATGACTTCCATATTCTAAGATTTATATTTAAAATCATTTTCAGCCAAACAGCCAGGCTGTGTCTTACCTGCATTTTTATTGCCGTATTAAATGAAAAATATTATATTACATTAAAATGAAAAAATTATAATTTTATTGCCTGGCAACAAAATTATTTTATTTTTAACAAGTACCATTGTTTCAAAAAGTTTAAATAAATTTTCAAGTACTTTACTCTTGTTAAAACGTAAAAGGTTGCAGGTAAACTACCCCTTCCCCTTAACCGATCTTCACCAAAATCGAAAGTCATTGAGACCTCTACAATTCAGGGATGTATGCAAAAAATTATTTGATTCTGTTTGAATTTGCGGCTTTTATCGTTTGCCATAGAAAATACCCTTGTTAAAAAAACGTTGCAGGTAAACTACCCCTTTCCCTCAACAGATCTTCACCAATAACAATAGGTCTTGAGTACTCTACAATTTAGGGCTGTATGCAAATAATCGTTTGATTCTGTTTGAATTTGCGGCTGTTATCGTTTGCCATAGAAAATACCCTTGTTAAAAAAACGTTGCAGGTAAACTACCCCTTTCCCTCAACCGATCTTCACCAAAAACAACAGGTCTTGAGAACTCTACAATTTAGGGCGGTATGCAAATAATCTTTTGATTCTGTTTGAATTTGCGGCTGTTATCGTTTGCCATAAGAAATACCCTTGTTAAAACATAAAACGTTACAGGTAAACTACCCCTTTACCTTAACCGATCTTCACCAAAATCAACAGATCTTGAGAACTCTACAATTCAGGGCTGTATGCGAAACATTATTTGATTCTGTTTGAATTTGCGGCTGTTATCGTTTGCCAAACAAACAAAATTACCCTTGCTAAAAAAAAACCGTTGCCGGTAAACTACCCCTTTCCCTCAACCTATCGTCACCAAAAACAATAGGTCGCGTGTACTCTGCAAATCAGGGCTGTATGCAAAAAATTATTTGATTCTGTTTGAATTTGCGGCAGTTATCGTTTGCCATAGAAAAAAAATCTACAGACACACAGACAGACACACACACACAGACAGACAGACAGACAGACAGACACACACACACAGACACTTTTCGGAAAACGACTTTTTTCATGTTTTGAGTGTAGTTGAATCAGAATCTGCAATAATCTCGAACACGATTTTTTTTGCCATCACCATACTTCCATTCCTTAAGGAATATGGAAGTAATACGCTTGATAAAAAAACGTTGCAGGTAAACTACCCCTTCCCCTTAACCGATCTTCACCAAAAACAATAGGTCTTGAGTACTCTACAAATCAGGGCTGTATGCAAAACATTATTTGATTCTGTTTGAATTTGCGGCTGTTATCGTTTGCCATAGAAAATACCCTTGTTAAAAAAACGTTGCTGGTAAACTACCCCTTTCCCTCAACCGATCTTCACCAAAGCAATAGGTCTTGAGAACTCTACAATTTAGGGCTGTATGCAAATAATATTTTGATTCTGTTTGAATTTGCGGCTGTTATCGTTTGCCATAGGAAATACCCTTGTAAAAACATAAAACGTTACTGGTAAACTACCCCTTTCCCTTAACCGATCTTCACCAAAATCAACAGCTCCTGAGAACTCTACAATTCAGGGCTATATGCGAAACATTATTTGATTCTGTTTGAATTTGCGGCTGTTATCGTTTGCCAAACAAACAAAATTACCCTTGCTAAAAAAAAACCGTTGCAGGTAAACTACCCCTTTCCCTCAACCGATCTTCACCAAAACAATAGGTCGCGAGTACTCTGCAAATCAGGGCTGCATGCAAAAAATTATTTGATTCTGTTTGAATTTGCGGGAGTTATCGTTTGCCATAGAAAAAATCTACAGACACATAGACACACAGACACATAGACACACAGACACTTTTCGGAAAACGACTTTTTTCATGTTTTGAGTGTAGTAGAATCAGAATCTGCAATAATCTCGAACACGATTTTTTTTGCCATCACCATACTTCCATTTCCTTAAGGAACATGGAAGTAAATATCGGTATGGAGAACCATACATGACTTCCATATTATAAGATTTATATTTAAAATCATTTTCACCCAAACAGCCAGGCTGTGTCTTACCTGCCTTTTTATTGCTGTATTAAATGAAAAATATTATATTACATTAAAATGAAAAAATTATAATTTTATTGCCTGGCAACAAAATTATTGTATTTTTAACAATTACCATTGTTTCAAAAAGTTTAAATAAATTTTCAAGTACTTTCCTCTTGTTAAAACGTAAAAGGTTGCAGGTAAACTACCCCTTTCCCTTAACCGATCTTCACCAAAATCGAAAGTCATTGAGACCTCTACAATTCAGGGACGTATGCAAAAAATATTTGATTCTGTTTGAATTTGCGGCTGTTATCGTTTGCCATAGAAAAATATCGGTATGGAGAACCATACATGACTTCCATATTCTAAGATTTATATTTAAAATCATTTTCAGCCAAACAGCCAGGCTGTGTCTTACCTGCATTTTTATTGCCGTATTAAATGAAAAATATTATATTACATTAAAATGAAAAAATTATAATTTTATTGCCTGGCAACAAAATTATTTTATTTTTAACAAGTACCATTGTTTCAAAAAGTTTAAATAAATTTTCAAGTACTTTACTCTTGTTAAAACGTAAAAGGTTGCAGGTAAACTACCCCTTCCCCTTAACCGATCTTCACTAAAATCGAAAATCTTTGAGACCTCTCTAATTCAGGGATGTATGCAAAAAATTATTTGATTCTGTTTGAATTTGCGGCTTTTATCGTTTGCCATAGAAAATACGCTTGATAAAAAAACGTTGCTGGTAAACTACCCCTTCCCCTTAACCGATCTTCACCAAAAACAATAGGTCTTGAGTACTCTACAAATCAGAGCAGTATGCAATACATTATTTGATTCTGTTTGAATTTGCGGCTGTTATCGTTTGCCATAGAAAATACCCTTGTTAAAAAAACGTTGCTGGTAAACTACCCCTTTCCCTTAACCGATCTTCACCAAAATCAACAGATCTTGAGAACTCTACAATTCAGTGCTGTATGCGAAACATTATTTGATTCTGTTTGAATTTGCGGCTGTTATCGTTTGGCAAAAAAAAAATTTCCCTTGATAAAAAAAAACCGTTGCCGGTAAACTACCCCTTTCCCTCAACCGATCTTCACCAAAAACAATAGGTCGTGAGTACTCTACAAATCAGGGCTGTATGCAAAAAGTTATTTGATCCTGTTTGAATTTGCGGCCGTTATCGTTTGCCATACAAAAAAATACCCTTGTTAAAAAAACGTTGCTGGTAAACTACCCCTTTCCCTCAACCGATTTTCACCAAAAACAATAGGTCTTGAGAACTCTACAATTTAGGGCTGTATGCAAATAATCTTTTGATTCTGTTTGAATTTGCGGCTGTTATCGTTTGCCATAGAAAAATATCGGTATGGAGAACCATACATGACTTCCATATTCTAAGATTTATATTTAAAATCATTTTCAGCCAAACAGGCAGGCTGTGTCTTACCTGCATTTTATTGCCGTATTAAATGAAAAATATTATATTACATTAAAATGAAAAAATTATAATTTTATTGCCTGGCAACAAAATTATTTTATTTTTAACAAGTACCATTGTTTCAAAAAGTTTAAATAAATTTTCAAGTACTTTACTCTTGTTAAAACGTAAAAGGTTGCAGGTAAACTACCCCTTCCCCTTAACCGATCTTCACCAAAATCGAAAGTCATTGAGACCTCTACAATTCAGGGACGTATGCAAAAAATTATTTGATTCTGTTTGAATATGCGGCTTTTATCGTTTGCCATAGAAAATACCCTTGTTAAAAAAACGTTGCATGTAAACTACCCCTTTCCCTCAACAGATCTTCACCAAAAACAATAGGTCTTGAGTACTCTACAAATCAGGGCTGTATGCAAAACATTATTTGATTCTGTTTGAATTTGCGGCTGTTATCGTTTGCCATAGAAAATACCCTTGTTAAAAAAACGTTGCTGGTAAACTACCCCTTCCCTCAACCGATCTTCACCAAAGCAATAGGTCTTGAGAACTCTACAATTTAGGGCTGTATGCAAATAATATTTTGATTCTGTTTGAATTTGCGGCTGTTATCGTTTGCCATAGGAAATACCCTTGTAAAAACATAAAACGTTACAGGTAAACTACCCCTTTCCCTTAACCGATCTTCACCAAAATCAACAGCTCCTGAGAACTCTACAATTCAGGGCTATATGCGAAACATTATTTGATTCTGTTTGAATTTGCGGCTGTTATCGTTTGCCAAACAAACAAAATTACCCTTGCTAAAAAAAAAACCGTTGCCGGTAAACTACCCCTTTCCCTCAACCGATCTTCACCAAAAACAATAGGTCGCGAGTACTCTGCAAATCAGGGCTGCATGCAAAAAATTATTTGATTCTGTTTGAATTTGCGGGAGTTATCGTTTGCCATAGAAAAAATCTACAGACACATAGACACACAGACACATAGACACACAGACACTTTTCGGAAAACGACTTTTTTTCATGTTTTGAGTGTAGTAGAATCAGAATCTGCAATAATCTCGAACACGATTTTTTTTGCCATCACCATACTTCCATTTCCTTAAGGAACATGGAAGTAAATATCGGTATGGAGAACCATACATGACTTCCATATTATAAGATTTATATTTAAAATCATTTTCACCCAAACAGCCAGGCTGTGTCTTACCTGCCTTTTTATTGCTGTATTAAATGAAAAATATTATATTACATTAAAATGAAAAAATTATAATTTTATTGCCTGGCAACAAAATTATTGTATTTTTAACAATTACCATTGTTTCAAAAAGTTTAAATAAATTTTCAAGTACTTTCCTCTTGTTAAAACGTAAAAGGTTGCAGGTAAACTACCCCTTTCCCTTAACCGATCTTCACCAAAATCGAAAGTCATTGAGACCTCTACAATTCAGGGAAGTATGCAAAAAATATTTGATTCTGTTTGAATTTGCGGCTGTTATCGTTTGCCATAGAAAAATATCGGTATGGAGAACCATACATGACTTCTATATTCTAAGATTTATATTTAAAATCATTTTCAGCCAAACAGCCAGGCTGTGTCTTACCTGCATTTTTATTGCCGTATTAAATGAAAAATATTATATTACATTAAAATGAAAAAATTATAATTTTATTGCCTGGCAACAAAATTATTTTATTTTTAACAAGTACCATTGTTTCAAAAAGTTTAAATAAATTTTCAAGTACTTTACTCTTGTTAAAACGTAAAAGGTTGCAGGTAAACTACCCCTTCCCCTTAACCGATCTTCACTAAAATTGAAAGTCGTTGAGACCTCTCCAATTCAGGGATGTATGCAAAAAATTATTTGATTCTGTTTGAATTTGCGGCTTTTATCGTTTGCCATAGAAAATACGCTTGATAAAAAAACGTTGCTGGTAAACTACCCCTTCCCCTTAACCGATCTTCACCAAAAACAATATGTCTTGAGTACTCTACAAATCAGAGCAGTATGCAAAACATTATTTGATTCTGTTTGAATTTGCGGCTGTTATCGTTTGCCATAGAAAATACCCTTGTAAAAAAACGTTGCTGGTAAACTACCCCTTTCCCTTAACCGATCTTCACCAAAATCAACAGATCTTGAGAACTCTACAATTCAGGGCTGTATGCGAAACATTATTCGATTCTGTTTGAATTTGCGGCTGTTATCGTTTGGCAAAAAAAAAAATTTCCCTTGATAAAAAAAAACCGTTGCCGGTAAACTACCCCTTTCCCTCAACCGATCTTCACCAAAAACAATAGGTCGTGAGTACTCTACAAATCAGGGCTGTATGCAAAAAGTTATTTGATCCTGTTTGAATTTGCGGCCGTTATCGTTTGCCATACAAAAAAATACCCTTGTTAAAAAAACGTTGCTGGTAAACTACCCCTTTCCCTCAACCGATTTTCACCAAAAACAATAGGTCTTGAGAACTCTACAATTTAGGGCTGTATGCAAATAATCTTTTGATTCTGTTTGAATTTGCGGCTGTTATCGTTTGCCATAGGAAATACCCTTGTTAAAACATAAAACGTTACAGGTAAACTACCCCTTTACCTTAACCGATCTTCACCAAAATCAACAGTTCTTGAGAACTCTACAATTCAGGGCTGTATGCGAAACATTATTTGATTCTGTTTGAATTTGCGGCTGTTATCGTTTGCCAAACAAACAAAATTACCCTTGCTAAACAAAAACCGTTGCTGGTAAACTACCCCTTTCCCTCAACCGATCTTCACCAAAAACAATAGGTCGCGAGTACTCTGCAAATCAGGGCTGTATGCAAAAAATTATTTGATTCTGTTTGAATTTGCGGCAGTTATCGTTTGCCATAGAAAAAAAATCTACAGACACACAGACAGACACACACACACAGACAGACAGACAGACAGACAGACACACACACACACAGACACTTTTCGGAAAACGACTTTTTTTCATGTTTTGAGTGTAGTAGAATCAGAATCTGCAATAATCTCGAACACGATTTTTTTTGCCATCACCATACTTCCATTCCTTAAGGAATATGGAAGTAATACGCTTGATAAAAAAACGTTGCAGGTAAACTACCCCTTCCCCTTAACCGATCTTCACCAAAGACAATACGTCTTGAGTACTCTACAAATCAGGGCTGTATGCAAAACATTATTTGATTCTGTTTGAATTTGCGGCTGTTATCGTTTGCCATAGAAAATACCCTTGTTAAAAAAACGTTGCTGGTAAACTACCCCTTTCCCTCAACCGATCTTCACCAAAAACAATAGGTCTTGAGAACTCTACAATTTAGGGTTGTATGCAAATAATCTTTTGATTTTGTTTGAATTTGCGGCTGTTATCGTTTGCCATAAGAAATACCCTTGTTAAAACATAAAACGTTACCGGTAAACTACCCCTTTCCCTTAACCGATCTTCACCAAAAACAATAGGTCTTGAGTACTCTACAAATCAGGGCTGTATGCAAAACATTATTTGATTCTGTTTGAATTTGCGGCTGTTATCGTTTGCCATAGAAAATACCTTTGTTAAAAAAACGTTGCAGGTAAACTACCCCTTTCCCTCAACCGATCTTCACCAAAGACAATAGGTCTTGAGAACTCTACAATTTAGGGCTGTATGCAAATAATATTTTGATTCTGTTTGAATTTGCGGCTGTTATCGTTTGCCATAGGAAATACCCTTGTAAAAACATAAAACGTTACAGGTAAACTACCCCTTTCCCTTAACCGATCTTCACCAAAATCAACAGCTCTTGAGAACTCTACAATTCAGGGCTATATGCGAAACATTATTTGATTCTGTTTGAATTTGCGGCTGTTATCGTTTGCCAAACAAACAAAATTACCCTTGCTAAAAAAAAAAACCGATGCAGGTAAACTACCCCTTTCCCTCAACCGATCTTCACCAAAAACAATAAGTCGCGAGTACTCTGCAAATCAGGGCTGCATGCAAAAAATTATTTGATTCTGTTTGAATTTGCGGCAGTTATCGTTTGCCGTAAAAAAAATCTACAGACACACAGACACACAGACACTTTTCGGAAAACGACTTTTTTTCATGTTTTGAGTGTAGTAGAATCAGAATCTGCAATAATCTCGAATACGATTTTTTTTGCCATCACCATACTTCCATTCCTTAAGGAATATGGAATTAAAAAATTAGTTAAAACATAAAACGTTGCTGGTAAACTACCCCTTTCCCTTAACCGATCTTCACCAAGAACTATAAGTCTTGAGAACTCTACAATTCAGGACTGTATGCAAAAGATTATTTGATTCTGTTTGAATTTGCGGCTGTTATCGTTTGCCATAGAAAATATCGGTATGGAGAACCATACATGACTTCCATATTCTAAGATTTATATTTAAATCTTAATATCGCCTGCCAAGCGCAATATATTTTCTCTTATACATGATTTACATTAAAATGAAAAAATTTTAATTTTATTGCCTGGCAACAAAATTATTTTATTTTTAACAATTACCATTGTTTGAAAAAGTTTAAATAAATTTTCAAGTACTTTACTCTTGTTAAAACGTAAAAGGTTGCAGGTAAACTACCCCTTCCCCTTAACCGATCTTCACCAAAATCGAAAGTCCTTGAGACCTCTGCAATTCAGGGACGTATGCAAAAAATTATTTGATTATGTTTGAATTTGCGGCAGTTATCGTTTGCCATAGAAAATACGCTTGATAAAAAAACGTTGCTGGTAAACTACCCCTTCCCCTTAACCGATCTTCACCAAAAACAATAGGTCTTGAGTACTCTACAATTTAGGGCTGTATGCAAATAATCGTTTGATTCTGTTTGAATTTGCGGCTGTTATCGTTTTCCATAATAAATACCCTTGTTAAGACATAAAACGTTACCGGTAAACTACCCCTTCCTCTTAACCGATCTTCACCAAAAACAATAGGTCGCGAGTACTCTACAAATCAGGGCTGTATGCAAAAAATTATTTGATTCTGTTTGAATTTGCGGCAGTTATCGGTTGCCATAGAAAAAAATCTACAGACCCACACACAGACACACAGACACACACACAGACACTTTTCGGAAAACGACTTTTTTTCATGTTTTGAGTGTAGTAGAATCAGAATCTGCAATAATCTCGAACACGATTTTTTTTGCCATAACCATACTTCCATTCCTTAAGGAATATGGAAGTAAAAATTACCCTTGTTAAAACATAAAACGTTGCAGGTAAATTACCCCTTTCCCTTAACCGATCTTTACCAAAAACAATAGGTCTTGAGAACTCTACAATTCAGGGCTGTATGCAAAACATTATTTGATTCTGTTTGAATTTGCGGCTCTTATCGTTTGCCATAGAAAAAAAAATCTACACACAGATAGACAGACACACAGACAGACAGATAGACAGACAGACACACACACACACTTTTCGAAAAATGACTTTTTTTCACGTTTTGATGGTAGTACAATCAGAATCTGCCGTTATCTCGAACACGATTTTTTTCACCATCACCATACTTCCATTTCCTTATGGAACATGGAAGTAAAAATACAAAAAAAATATTCTTGTAATAAAAGTTTTACTTATTATTAATAATAGTAATTAATAATAATTATAATTTTGTTTTCCAGAAGGAAGTAATTGTATAGAGTCTAATAATAACTGGAATTGAAACAACCTGACGGCAATGTTTCAAGAACGTCTCAACACAATGGTACAGTGGTTTAACCAGTGGAATGAGAGTGGACAAACTGTTGCGTTGTTAAAGATGTTAAGTAAGAAACTGTTCCATCCCCTGGTATCCTTCATCACACTCTTGTATGTTTTCCACCATACTTGCAATATGAATTCCATCTTTCATCCGTATGTCTGACATTATGACCGGCGAATTTCCAGTTTAGTTTTGCTGGACATGCATATTCAGTCCAATCTTGTCCAGTTACTAGGGTAAGCCGACATTTTTCGGCTGTTAGCCGACATTTTTCGGCTAGGGTAAGCCGACTGTCCAGCTTGTTAATCCGACATTTTTCTTAGTTTTCGATGCCTTTTGGTAACAAATATGGCACACAGAGGATGCCAAATATCTCGGCACGTGTCTTGATCACCGGGGAATGATACGAAAATTGTATATATCAGCAAACGAAAACGACTGTGATTAAAATTGATAGCGTGACGTGGGTACATAACAGATGTTGCCGGTTGTGATAGGTCTAAAACTTAGCATAAAAATTAATTCTAATTTTTTCTATCACCAAGTATTCTTTTTAGGGCCAAAATATTTTTTAGAGTGTTTGCTATCATTCGCTGGCAGAAGAAGAAGGTCTCGGTTCAACGGGATCTGACTCCATTATACTTACACGGAATAAATCAGGACACAAATATTCGAATTAAAATAATAAAGACAAATAGAGAAACACATGACTAAACAAGCAAAACACAAATAGGTACGTAGTATCTGCTGCACGTCAGTTCCGAAAATGAACATAGCTGCAAACTGAGCGTTCTGCCGGTTTATACAGCGGCAACACATTGGGCGGACGAATGAGTTCCCCACTCCGTAGTTTGTACAGTGAGAACTACTACGAGGTCAAAGACCAGACGCAGTAAAACATTGCCGATGTCCGAGCCGGCAACACAAGACGGTGCAAGTGCCCAGCAGTTCGAAAGCAATGCTATGCTTTTCTTTAAGTTTCCCTACTAATGTTGATCGTATTTCAAATTATTCAATAAGTAAAGTATTTATTCTGTGAAATAATTAATATTCTTTTCTCTTCCAGTACTGTTGCCGCCGGCAACAGTGGTTACATGGACGCCACACTAATGATTTCCATACTTGTTTGGCCCAGTCTTGAATCTGACATTCTTTCTAAGTGTTCTTTCCTCCGTTGTTTGTACTCTTTTAATTTATCGTTCAAGTTAAAAACTTGTAACTCTTCTCTTATGGCCTCATTCTTTATACGGTGAAGATCAGAACACCTTTAACTCCTTTAAGGACTCCATTTCCGAGGCCTGTATTTTACTGTCTTGTTTCTTGGTTGCTGTCCATAACTCACACCCATAGGAGAGTACAGAGACTACTATAACTTTGCAAAACTTTAATTTTCATTACCAAATACACGCTACGCTATTGGTACGTAATGTCTGGACAGGAGAACTGTTGAATCAAGCATGACCATAGACGAAAGAGTTTAATGTTATGACTCTATAATGACTTTGAATATCACAGGGTTATTCAAAAAGAATGAACCGATTTCATAACGTAATATTTTATTTTAAAAAAGAAAGTAATACAAAATTCCAACCAAATCACAAGTGTTCTAAACATAATCAAGTTTTGTCCAATGTCTTACAAATGTTTAAAAAGAATGAACCGATTTCATGACCCAATTTTTCAGTTCTCATGAACATGGTTACGGTCCCTTTTTCTTCGAGGGAAACACCGTTACAGGACAAACCTATCTCGATGTGCTTTAACAGTGGTTCTTCCCGATACTGCAAGCAGATTCAGATGACTTCATTTTACAACACGATGAAGCACCGCCACATTGGCACCGGATGGTTCGAGATTTTTGAATGAAAAAGTGCACCAACGATGGATTGGTCGGAAGACCTGGCTCTTTCTGCTTGGCCTGCGAGATCTCCAGATCTTACCGTATATGATTTTCCTGTAGGGATATGTAAAAGATAGAGTTTTTCTTCCACCGCAACCCACCACTACCCGCCTCGGTGACCTTAAACATCGAATAACAACAGCGATCAACTCAGTGGATCGTGATATGTTGCTACGCGTCTAGAAAGAGAATTCTCATATTGCCTTGATGTTGTCCATGCTGCAAGTAGTGGCCACATTGAACACTTGTAAGAGAGGAAATATTTTTCTTCTATGGCGTCACAGTTTGAACTCGAACCTTAGCCTCCATAATCATCCGCCTCCATTTTCCCTGTCCTTGGCGATGGATGTCCGTCGTTTTATTTAAGCGAATTATCAGCATCCCTCGCCACCGCGTCAATCCAGCGTGTCTTGGGTCTTCCGAGAGGCCTTCTACCCTCGATCTGACTAAACAGTACCTTCCTAGGTATTCGGTTGCCTTCCATCCTTATGATGTGTCCTGCCCATTACAATCTATGTAGTCAGATGGTGGTAGTCAGATCATTGTCTTTATACAGCTTGTATAGCTCCTCGTTGTGACGCATTCTCCATACCCCTTTTACTTGGATTGGTCCATATATTCTCCTCAAAATTCTCCTTTCAAAAGTATTGACTATGTTAGCGGCTTGTTTGCTCAGAATCCAAGTCTCGCTGCCATATGTTATCACCGGCCTAATCATAACTTTATATAATGTGACCTTGGACTGATGGTGGATATTTCTTGTCTTGAATATAGATGTCAACGAAGACTATGTTCTATTTGCGGCCTGTATTCTTTTCCTTATTCCATTTATTTCTTCATTGTTTTTTTTTTTTGCCAACCAACATCCCAAATATTTAAACTGATTCACTATTTCCAGGTTTAGTTGTTCAGTTTCAAACTGTTCAGGTTTCCTAGACAGGAAATAAAATTTGATTTGAGTAGAACACTTGTGATTTGGTTGGAATTTTGAATTACATTTCCTCAATAAAATATTGCGTTATGAAATCAGTTCATTCTTTTTGAATAACTGGCTCTGGTGTTCACTTGATTTTTAGCTCATACATTGCTGTGTACGCAAAATCAATGTATAGTCAATGTGGTCAAATAATTAGGTTTGCGGTAACTGCTTTGATAATCAGTAAGATGTACCATTTCAGTACACAGTCAAACGTGAACACGTAATTGTCTGCGACTTACGGTACACTGTATACTGTATGCATACTGATACGGTTTACCGTTCTCATACTTTACGGAGTCACGTGTCGCACAGTTTTATGTTACCGACTTTGCGAGCGCGCCTGAGTACGTATTTGACGCTGGAGAGTTACGATTTTTTTTCTTTCCTGTGTTCAGTAATGTCAGACCGTGATGGAGAATTGGCGCGCGAGAAAAACCCGACATAAAACTAGAACACCATCAAAGAGCAGCTTTCAGGCACGTCTTGATTTCATTTATATCATACTTTCTTCGGTTGTTAAGGGAAATAAAGAGAAAGAGATAAAAGAAGACGATGGTAGGCAGCGGTAGAAGAAGGAAAAAAACTGTGCTAGTAAAAGTTAAGTGTGCGGCGTGGGTATGGTGAATGGGTGCCGCACAGCGACGTTGGTATGGGGGTCGAGGGACAAAGTTTGCAAAATATGGCGTTGCTAAGACTTTATTGTCCTATATAAACAGGTGCACGGGGCGGGCGAGGGTGAGAGTGGTAAACGTTAATGCCGACCTAGCGCCGCCGTCGTCGTCGTCGTCGTCGTGTTCGTTTTATGAGCAACCCCCGGCTCAGGATGTGGGTTGGCCTACCCTTATCGTCTCACTCCCCCCCCCCCGCCGCCGGGACTTACTTCTTACCTCTAGTGCTAACATACACTTCCCATCCATAAGACACATTACTGTTAAACTATTTCAGAATCAAAACGCGTTAATCCTGTCTCACTATAACGTTTTCAGATAGAAACGAGACACACGCGCGCGCGCACACACACACACACACACACACACTTAATCTTAACAGTTTTCCTTGTAGGAACCCAAAATAGAACTTTTACTTTGTCCTTTGAGTTAGAAAATTAAATTTCTTCGGTGCCCTAATCTAAATCTTGTCAGTCCGGAAATGCAATCTGAATAATTAAGCTAGCAGTAAAAAATGATTAAGGTCAATAAATAAACTCAAGGATTTAAAAATTGTTAAGTTTATAGTTAAAAATTGTCAAGGTATACATTTGTTAAATCGAATCTGCAAAGACTCTGGATTGCAGATATCCACAGGTAACACCAAGGTGATGGCTTTTCGTGGAACTGATCCCGTACGGGCGAAAATTGTTAAAGATGTTACTGTCCTGGAACAAGTTGGCAATTTTGAATACCTGGGCTACAGTGTGTCTTCTAATGCAAGCAATTACGTTGTTAATAAGGTGTACAAGTTCAATCTTATGTGCGGCATCATTAGGCGAACTCTTAAGTCAGCAAGTAAAGGAACACGCCTAAAATTCTACAAGGTGATGGCCCTTCCCACACTTCTTTATGGGTCTGAGAATTAGACTTTAACGAAAGGCCAGGCCAGTCACATCCAAGCGGCTGAAATGAGATTTCTCAGGCACGTGCAGGGTATACTCTCCATGATCATAAAAGAAAAACAGATATACGGCAGGAAGTGAATATTATGAGTATACTCGAAAGGATTGCCCAGTATCGGCTGAATTGGTGGTAACATATTTGCCGAATGGATGACTGCCGCATCCCAAACAACTATGAAACTATAAGCCGAGGGGACGGAGAGGTGTGGGACATCCGAAGAAGCGCTGGAATGACCAGCTCTAATGTTTGCCTGTTTGAAACCGGAACAAAGCATCCTTGGTTTAATCCTTGAAGAAGAAGAAGATGATGATGGTTTAAAATTTCGTATTTCTTCAATTTAAAAAAAAAGTAGGTTTATGGGCGGTGTAAAATTTTGATCACAGTTCAGCGGTTACCACGGTGAAAATCGTAATTTGAATCTAATTTTTATTCACTGAGGAAATATGTAAATCCATAGTGGATATATCATATCGTATTCTTCGTGATTGGGGCCAATGGAAAATAATTCCTTCAATGACCCAATACCACACATTTTAGACGAAAACCGCATATTTATTTCAGCGACTAAGACAATGCAGAAAGCCAACGACAGGCCCGGTGACAGGCTGTTTGATCATTTACTGCCCGCACCTCATGGATCAATGTCACGTTGAGATCATCGGACAGTGATAAGGCGTACCCCGTAGACGACGCTTGATGGCCCCGCATGACCAACGCGAAAATTGGGTAAGGGCTACCAATTCAAGGATAAGGATGGTTAAAGATGCAAGTCCATACTAGAACCACTGCAAATTGCTACCTCGAATATACGAACTTTGACCAGAGTCCGTTGCTTCGCAGCATAAACTGCTCATTTCTGACGTAGCCTACAGATTAAAGGATTAAGACGAATATCTCGCGTAAAAGAACTAGCTAAAATCAAATGGTGAAAACTGCAAAATTAGAAAGCGACCAGCAGTGACATTATCTTCTTGCCAGTCGATTACTCCCTGCTTGGACAACACTCTCTCCAACTCCACCACTACCATTGCCAAAGCTGTGCTTCGTACGATTAACAAACGTGTTTGTGAACGAATAGGGTATAGGAAACTTGTTTGTGGACGACTAGGGTGTAGGAAACTTGTTTGTGGACGACTAGGGTGTAGGAAACTTGTTTGTGGACGACTAAGGTATAGGAAACTTGTTTGTGGACGACTAGGGTATAGGAAACTTGTTTGTGGACGACTAGGGTATAGGAACTTGTTTGTGGACGACTAGGGTATAGGAAACTTGTTTGTGGACGACTAGGGTATAGGAAAAAGTATGTGCAAAGAAAGTAGCATTTAAGGAACAGCAAAAACGACAGTCGTTGAGACCAAAAAGAGCATAAACAGGTTTTATGCAAGAAACTGACAACGAAGCAAGGGAGAGGAAAAGATTATCTATAGATTGGCATATGAACGGTTTAAGGTTGCGCACCATATTGACCAGCAGCATATTTTACACCATGTATGTAAAAGATAAGTATGGTCGACGACTCCGTGACAGTGGAATTATGACGTGATGACAAGAATATTTCAATAAAATATCTAATACTGAATTCATCCATCCATTAACACCAGATGGCACGGCTAAAACTGGACCAATTCCGTGCATCATCAAGGAGGAAGTCGAAGATGCTATCAGCTGCATGAAAAGTACTAAAACACCATGGCCTGATGATCTGGAGCAGACATATGGCTAATCAAAAAATATTGCAACAAGTTAATCACCTGTCTAACAGAATTTTTCAATGCTACCATAGGCTCCTGTCGTGTCCCCTCTGACTGGTTGTCCAGTAGCACCGTGTCCACTTTAAGAACAAAGGGGTTTCAGCTGGCTGTGCCAATGACCGATCGCTTCGGCTTCTCTTTCATACGATGAAGATCTTTGAATGTATCCTCGACCACCGACTGGGCACCGTCGTCCGGTCTTCACCAACCAATGTGGATTTGTTAAGAGATGTGGGACAATTGACGCAATATTATTTGCAGTACGGCAGCTGAGGAGAAACATCGTGAGAAACCTTGAGAAGGTCTTTGATCGTATTCGTCATCTGGTGGTTTGTTATACTCTCCGTGACCATAGTGTACCCGAATAATATTATCGTTTAGGTTAGAATGGTGTGTAGTAACGGTCGCAACCAGCCGGGTACCGTGCCCTGCAGGACTATCAGACAGCTTTCCTGTGACCGCAGCAAACATCGGCCCTGTCTCCACTGTTCGTTGTTCTGGTTATGGACACCATTACTAGTGATTTGCAAAGAAGCGTCTCACGGACATTGTTGTACGCTGACGATGTGATGCTTGCTGCAAACACAAGAAAAGATCTTCTGTGTCACGTACAAAAAAGCCATGACCATTTTCATCAATTCGCCATACGTTTGAACATTCCTAAGATGGAGTATCTCGAAACTGTTCCATCGTCTGGTATCAGTATATACCATTCCATGCTGTATATGGTAATAATGTATGGGTAGACTTCTTTTTCTTTCTTCTTCAGCCTTAAAAACTCAGTTTTGCGCATCGGCCTATCTTCAACCTCTACTGTTCTCTATCTTGAACCATGTGCGTCCATTTCTATCCGTACGTATTTTAAAGACGTCAGCTCGTATCATCTGTGGAATTTCTCTTCTTTTGTCCAGAGTAAAATAGTTTTATTCGACCTAGCATCCGTATTTCTGACATTACGACCGGCGAATTTCCAGTTTCGTTTTACTACCTGACAAAATGTCTTTCACTTTTGTTAAGTTTCGTACCTATTCGTTTAGTCTTCTATCCGATTATTATGTTTATCATTTGCCGTGGTCAAGCAAGAAATATAAGCGTATACAGAGCGATCGGCAAGAAACTGAGAATACATCCGAACTCGTTAGCAGAAGAATGTACGATATCTCTTTAAGAGCGGAGACTAAATCGCTGAGTGCCAGCTGAAGTGTGAAATGGTGGTATTTTTAGAAACCCTTACCACTGGACAAAAGGAGACGATGTATAGCCGGATATACTCCTGACAAGACAATGTTATGTATCTTATGTATATTGCTGAACGTCGTATTTATGATAGGTTGTAGTATACAGTAGAGTCCCGCTAATCCGAGCCCGGTAATCCGAAAGTCCGGTTGATCCGAAACCCATATTAGGTGAAATAAAAAACGTTCGGAAAAGGAAAAACGCACTTTATATCAAAAACCTGACTGCACAGGCTAATAGTTTTACAGACTAATAGTAAAACAGTTGAAATATCATTGTGTAAATTATTATACATGTAGTTCTACACTTTTGTCACAATTACTGTAACAATCTTTCAGCTTTTATTTTTTAAAAAAGTCTTTTATATTTTTCTAGCTGAGTGACGAATGCCTGCAAGTTGATGCGATATTGCGCCAGCGTCTTAAAACATGATGTCTCCTGGGGTAGCGGTAGCGTGCTGCTCTACGTAGCGTAGGGCCAGATCAAAGGCAGCGGGGGCGTCTGCGTGAGATACTGACTGCTCGGTGGTGCCGTCTGCTTCATTGTCGCTCTCTTCAGAGGTATTGCCAGACTCCTGAGTCACCATTTTTACGATTTCTTATCCTGTGAACAATTCGTCGTCCTCTAACATCCACTCATCAACATCTTTAACATTTATTTCTTCACAACTGGGAATACGTTGTACGAGCTCAAGACATCGTTTCTTTAATTTTCGTGATCGGAGCTGTTAACACAGGTTAGAGTAGGCCACACTTTCTGCCAAAATTTTAATTTTATGCGTATTTTAAGAGCAGTTACGGTTACTCCGAAAATCTGCTAATTCGAAAAAGCTGCGGTCCCAATTATTTGGGAGTAGCGGGACTCTACTGTATTAAGTAAAAAATACAATTATTTCTCTAATACATAGCAGCCTGGATAACTAATTGTAAGTTATTGAACCCTGGAAATAATTCAGAATGGGCTACAGTCTGAAGGTAAATGACTTACTGTTTCTTAAGAACTCTTTACGAATAAGTTTCATGACAAAAAAAAAAGATTGTTTAACTTGTTCAAAAATTTTCATTAGAAGTGTAAAGAAACGAAAAATGCTAAATACCCACAAAATCATGATTGTAATATCAGTGACAATTGTGTTCTTAATTCATGTAAAATCTACCAAAAGTTTAGTATGTTTAAGCGTATATTGTATCTGTTGTTCACAAAAAACATCCGCCAAAGGGTCGGATACCCCTTGTTTGTATTTTATGTGTGTGCGTGTGAGAGGCGGAGCCGTGATCTATTTACGCTATACGTCACTTTGTGTTTATTAGCGGCACAAATATATCTCTCTAGAGAGAGAGGGAAGAGCGAGAAGGAGAAAGAGAAAGACGAGTTGGGCTAAATCGAGGAGAAAAACAAAAGCAAGACAGTCAGAGAGAAGAAAGAAAGAGAGAGAGAGAGAGAGAGAGAGAGAGAGAGAGAGAGAGAGAGAGAGAGGCAGAGAACGAAGGGATAAGCGAAAAACTCGGTACAATTTATTTAGAACGCTGGAAATCACATAAAATTCGGAGAACCGATGTTTCTCTGGTAAAACAGAGACAAACTAAAATACTGTTGTGCATTCTTTTGTTTTTCTACTAACAAAAAGTCTGTTGCTTAGTATTTGAGTAAACGAAGCACAAACATTACTAAATATATAGGAATAGTGATTATTGGAAATAGAGTTTTAAGTTTCTCATATTTATTAGAAAAATGTTATAATTGTTTTACACTCGTACAGGAAACTCCCACAATAAACATTAAAAATATTGGAGAAAATATTTTTAATAGCACTTTCAATTATTATTATTTATTTCGGCTGTACAATGTTTAGACATTTTGCGGAACCAAAGATTATAGAAGTGATTGAATTCTCATCTTCCACTGCTGCTTGTCCATCCAAAGATCTTCTTCAATTTCTCGTTCCCTCAATATAGTCTAAATTTCTTCTATCTAGGTGATCGGTGGTCTTCCTCTTTTCCTTCTTCCTGGTGGGGTCCATTCCATAACACTCCTTGGCAATATTTCCTGTGCCATTCTTTTCGTGTGTCCATACCATTGTAATTTTTTTGTTTGGATAAAATCAACAGTTGAATTTTTTACATTCATTCTATCCTTAATGACTTCATTTATAATTTTATCACGTCTGGATACTCTTGCAGAAGGTCTCTAAAAGTCCATCTCTGCTGTCATTAATTTTGTTCTTGTGTGCTTATTAGTAGTTTAAACTTCTGAGCCGAAAATCATGATACTTCTAACAAGGGTTTTAAATATTTTGGTTTTTCTTTCTGCTGTAATTTGCTTATCCCACAGGATTCCATTTAATATAGATATAGCCATTTTTTCCAAATTAATTCTGGAATGTATTTTTTGTCTTGCTTCCCACTGGGCCGTAGTTTTCACCCCTAAATACTTGTGTTCCTCTGTATATGAAATCTTCCCCATGTCTTCCTCCAATATCAAGTCTTGATGAAGGTCACACTTTAGTATACACGGATGCATGTAGTAATTAGGAGGACTATCTCAACAAGCTATGACGTTATACGCACGAGTTGCAGAGATGAAATTTAAGATGAGAAAAATGTCTATAGAAGAGAGTGGAAAGAGTAAGGAGATAATAATTAACAAAAAATTAGGTATGTATTCTCTACAAATGGGAGAATCAAAGAATACAGTACAGGTTCAAGTTAATTGAACGTACAGGCATACTAGAAGAAAAAATCGGTATGGAGAACCATACATGACTTCCATGTTTTAAGATTTATATTTAAAATCATTTACTTGAATTCGGTTCGATAATTTCTAACAAGTAAGGTGTGTTCCTTGTTAATCGAGTTTTATATTTGACAAATTGAAATGAAATATCTCGATAGGAACTACTTCTTTGTAGCCGATAACGTAGTACACATATAAAAAATTACCCCCTCCCCCTTCAACAATCATTTTCATTTACAGAAAATTACTCCCTCATCCTTCAACTACCATTTTTATTTATAGATATTTCATCTACCTTTCGACAGTGGATTATTATAACCATCTTTTCAGGATACTTTATCTATCAAAATTAAGAATTTTACTCTTGTTAAAACGTAAAACGTTGCAGGTAAACTACCCCTCCCCCTTAACCGATCTTCATCAAAATCAATAAGCCTTGAGTCCTCTACAATTCAGACACATATGCGAAACATTATTTGATTCTGTTTGAATTTGCGGTAGTTAACGTTTGCCATAGAAAATATTCTACACACACGCGCGCGCACACACATTTCCGAAAATGACTTTTCTTCATATTTTGAGGGTAGTACAATCATAATCAACCCTTACCTCGAACACGATTGTTTTCGCGATCACCATACTTCCGTTTCCTTACGGTACATGAAAGTAAAAATAAAGTAAAAATAGACTGCTTAAAAACGTTAAAAAATAAAAAAATTAATCTAAATTGGAGGAGATATAACACGCGAAAAGTGGGTTCAAAATAGAAAACGTTACATGAGACACTACTGTGTTTACATGAAGACCAGTTCCTATCTGTAGAGTCGAAACGTCATAGTTTTTAATTAAAAAAGTGGAATACAATTATTGTGTTATTTTATGTATTACGCCACATTTTCAAAAGTCGTCAGATTGCATAATTTTTTTCTTCGTAAACACAAACATCATCATTACCTTCTTCTTAACGGTTTTAGGCTTTAGCGGCTGTTCCTATTTCACAGTACACCTTTTCTATGTCTACCAACTTTTCTTCTACGTCTAGGATTGTAATCTTTCGCCATATTCGGTATTCTGCTTTCTTCCATTCTATTGATGTGTTGAATCCATTTTATTCGCTATTCTTTAATCATTTAATAACTACAAAATTATCTAAACCACTTCTTATCTCATCATGTCTTATATGATCTTGTCTATTACACCTTTTAACTGATCTCAGACATTTCATTTCTGCTGTTTGTATCTTCTGTTCATCTTTTTTCTTTATGATCTTTATGACCCAAGTTTCAGAACCATACAGTAGTGTAGGTATGGCCGTTGTTTTATAAAATTTTATTTGGGTTTCTATTCTACATTTATTTTCCAACGTTCTCCAAATCATCCCACACATTCTTGTGAAATTCATCACCTTATTTTCTACACCTCTGTCTTGATCATAAGTAATACGTTAGGATGTTTAGGGACCTTAACCTTAAGGTTAAGGACCTTAGGACGTTTTCGCACCTTAGGAGTAGTATATGCGGAAATTAGAGCCGTTTGGACCAGAGCCTCTACCTACTCAAGACCGTCGTACGTGAAGAGCCACACCCTTTTCGAGGTGGTCTTATAACAGAACACGACAGATTTACAGAGGTGGTCCTATAACAGAATACGACAGATTTACAGAGGTGGTCTTATAACAGAATACGACAGATCTAGACCAGAGAAGATCGATAAAAAATCTAGCCAGCATAGGGTTGGTTGCCCTATGCGGTGGTCTCAATCAACAACTCACAATTCCAACAGTAAACACAAACAGTATTCATTGATCAAACATTGAAGCACTCTCTAACTTTTCAGGTTTCAAGTCCTATTTATAAACAGTTAAGGGTTGTTGGAGTTACGGTCTTGCCTAATTCCGGCCAGTAGGTATTCAATAGGTTTTACGTTTATTAAGCTATTCAGAGTCAGTATCTAGAATTTGGCCTTGGGAGGGTGGGTCCGGGGTCGGGTCGGCTTCATACAAAAGAATAAAAGAACAAGTCAAGATTAATCAACATTACTATTTTTTAAGTGACTGCAATCAGTCCTATTAAAGTAAACAGTAATACCACAATAAAAATACGCGTTATTGAAATATGGCTTACAAGATGCTTACTGGCTGAATTGATTTTCGTATAGGCTATTCCATATGGCAAACGTATACGTTTATGCTGTGTAATCAACTGGTTGTATATTGAAACAAGAGTTAGTACTATATTGGCATACACAGCTAAAAAAATAATATAACAGCCTAAAAATTAAGAGATTAACAAAATTCGTCAACTTTTTCGACCCTCTGGGTGGGGGTTCCGTTAATCATCTCCCGTAAATACACCCCTGTTTAGGGTGTAGCAGTCGCCACTCCATATCAAGGACGAAGGATACCCATATTCCATTACCGAAGGATCTGTAAGCGGTCGGGTGTAGTATGAGCGGCATTGTCAGTCTTGAGTAACTTGACACTAAAAAAAGGGAGCCTGGCCTGTGTTGGCCCTGAACCCTATCAAGGGAATAAAATTTTATCTTTAACTTCAATATTTATTGTTACAGAGAATGTAGAAAGAATTCCTAGGTGTTTAAAATACTGACGTTTTAAATACGTAACCGTTTTCGGTACCGTACCTTTATCCGTTCCTCCAGTTGTTTTCGATATTTCGATTATGCGATTTTTTGGGCTTCGACCTTTAGTGAATATCGCACATAATTTTATGTATGTGAAAGAATTATACAAATTTGAATTTCGTTTGTTTGCAAAATAGTTGGCTGGCGATTGCAGTTGGTGTTTTTAGTCCTTTTTTTAATGAAAAATTATTGTAGCAGTAGTATATCACAGTTGCGTACCTGTGACGCCAAAAGTTGATGTTGTTAGGTTAACGTGAGAACTGAAATTACACATGGAAAGCGATACGTCTGTAATTTAAAACTCGTTTTTTTGGCGGAAACTCCGAAAAAACTCTACCACCCCTTGCCTAATACTATACATGTCTCCTTTTTTGTGGCAGAACTCGTTTTTTCGGTAATGTTCGTTTTCCAATAAGTACTCGTTTTGTGGCTAACCAAAAAGAAACGTCCATTATGTACAATATGAAGAGCATATGTTGTCATTGTTTAATACATTGTTTTTTGTGTTTTCCATTAACCATAAATATTTGTATTTTGCAGTTTACATTCGCTGTTGTAATTTTGTTAATTTGTCTACTCAAAATCGTTAGGTTCTTTATTTTAAATATTACTGTATTATAAGCATTGTATATACAGATTTTAAACGTTATGTTTTCCTCAACTACGGCTTTCATTTTCAGCAGTAAACTACAAACCGAAAACCATTGTTACCTAACCTCACAAATGAAACAACACGTATTTTCGCTTTGCATTAAGAAATAGGAAAATTTATAATTAGTACACTTCTTCTTTTCCACATCGTAATATATCGATACAATCGCATATTAAAAACATCGAAAATATACTGCAGGAACGGAGAAAGGTACAGTTCCGAGTATTGTAATGAGAAAATTAGTTTTAAAGAATTAAACGTTTACCAAGCACAGAAGCATAGTATATTTATTCTCGACTTTATACTTCGACTTTTCTGTTATCAAGAAAATATTTATCCTACCGCTTCGTTTGCGGTGTGGTATTTCTTTACATGCTTGAAACAATTACGTGAAACTATCTGAATTATCGATTTATTTGAGAATAAAATATGAGGAACTGTGGTTTCGTGAACCGTCTTTTTTATTAATACAACGCTTATTCTTTGCTTATCTCACATGTTCAGTGCAGGTTATGAGACTTTTTAATTCACGTGGGATGGTTTCTTGTGGTTGTCTTGTGGTATCTTGTGGTACTCATTAGGTTTTAAGCACCTCGAATCAGCGAAAAATTTGAACTTTAACGAAAAGTAGAAGCGAATATACCATAGTTTAAGGAACCAAGGCCTAGTTTGTCTGCGTATTATCTTGAGAGTAAATTAACGATTCGCACAGCAGGAATAAAGGAGAGGACTGCATGCACCTCTATGGATCGTATCCTTATCTCTTACATTAGATTTAGCTGGATATCTCGTACCGTTTATTTCTTACCTCGTTACCTCTTACTGAAGTAGCTGGGTCACGTCCTGAAAATGTGTAACAGCGCGATTGTGAAAAAACTTTACAAGGACACATTATGGTGAGTGGTCTAAAGGCTGGTAGAGAGATGTAATCTGAATATCTGAGCAGCTAAGTTAAAGTCTAATCTTCTAAGGCTGAATATTACTTAAGCACAGAACCACGATGGATTGGCGTCTGTGTTTACTCACTAACGAGTAAGTCAAGGGTGGAGTATATCAAGCAGATCAAGAGCAACTATATCGTCTGTTTCTCGATGTAAGAAGAAGAAGAAGAAGAAGAAGAAGAAGAAGAAGAAGAAGAAGAAGAAGAAGAAGAAGAAGAAGAAGAAGAAGAAGAAGAAGAAGAAGAAGAAGAAGAAGAAGAAGATTCTTGGATTTCGTTGTCCATGACGTGTCCGTTACTTAACTAAATATCACTATAATATTGACGACTCGGAACACTAAGTTTTTTATAAGTAAAAACGTAAAGTTTTACCTTACAGCCTAAACCGGCTTTCACCTATAGAAGGCTTCATCAGAGGCTGTCGTTAGTAGCGCTGCTCGTCTTGTTGTTGGCGACGAGATAGTGTTTCGAAAGATTGAAGCTGTGTGTGTGTGGTGAGATGTGTTCGAATAATGCGTGCGATTTGAATTGTGTCTGTTCGTTTAGGATGTCGTTTTTATTTGTTTTTGTGTGTTTGTATATTTCTAATTGTTCTAGAGTGTCTAGTTTTCGGCCTTTTGTGTGTACGTGTAGTATGTTCATGTTATTGTCGATGTTTTTATATGTGTGGTTTGCTTCAATGAGGTGGTTTGCAAAGGTAGATTCTGTAGTGGTGTGGAGTGCTTTTGTGTGTTCAATGTATCTCTGTTTGAAGCTACGTCCTGTCTGGCCTATGTAGAATTTACTGCAATTTACTACAAATTCGATCTACCCGGTTTATATAAACTAAATTGTTCAAATTGCAGTAAATTCTACATAGGCCAGACAGGACGTAGCTTCAAACAGAGATACATTGAACACCCAAAATCACTCCACACCACTACAGAATCTACCTTCGCAAACCACCTCATTGGAGCAAACCACACATATAAAAACATCGACAATAACATGAACATACTACACGTACACACAAAAGGCCGAAAACTAGACACTCTAGAACAATTAGAAATATACAAACACACAAAAACAAATAAAAACGACATCCTAAACGAACAGACACAATTCAAATCGCACGCATTATTCGAACACATCTCACCACACACACACAGCTTCAATCTTTCGAAACACTATCTCGTCGCCAACAACAAGACGAGCAGCGCTACTAACGACAGCCTCTGATGAAGCCTTCTATAGGTGAAAGCCGGTTTAGGCTGTAAGGTAAAACTTTACGTTTTTACTTATAAAAAACTTAGTGTTCCGAGTCGTCAATATTATAGTGATATTCAGAAGAAGAAGAAGAAGAAGAAGAAGAAGAAGAAGAAGAAGAAGAAGAAGAAGAAGAAGAAGAAGAAGAAGAAGAAGAAGATAGCGACTTGTGTATGTTCTTCCACTCTGTGCTTTCGTCCAAAATGATACCGAGACTGAAAACTGAAACCTTATTTTGTCGAATAGAATAACGATTTGACACGTACGCATATCAAAAGTGACATTCTACCGTCTCAAACGTCGACATCGATTATCTCACAGGGCATTGTGTAAACACTTTCAAAATGAGTCGTGTGAAATATTTCGTCGATTTCTTGTATTGTTTATGTCTACGTGTAGCCATAAAATATGTTTTTTCGTAGTGTCACCAACCGTCTTCACCGTCGAGAATAAACGGATCAACTCCTGTCGGTAATAGTTCATTTTCACCAAAGTTGGTGAAGTACTTGAGGAAGTTTAAAAATCTGCTTAGGAAATAATTCTGAACGTGTCCTGACGTTTCATCCACGGATATAATCAGGTGTAGAGATCCAGTGTGAAATCGACGAGGGTTTATGTGGCTTCAAGATGACGGTTTCACTTTCTTAAAAAATGTTTTAACTGAGGGTTGTGCATAGAGGAGTTTCTCTAAGAACAGTGGCTAAAGCATGCCAGATTAATCTTTGATCAAAATATATGTCTCTGAACCAATAAGGTAGTATCCGCAGATGTAGCAAGTATCAAGCTTTTCATTTTGTATCGATCAAGTTGATTTGTAGGAAGGTGTTTCATAAAAGCTTCATTGTTTTACTCTGGTGTCAGTTTCATCCCCAAAACTATTGTTACGCCACAGAACATTCTCACGATCAATGGAGTGTGTCGTCTACGCGTTTCTCGGCTACCGCAGCAGAGCCCAGCTGTGATGTTTGTGAGCCTAAATATTGCGAATTTGAGAAGAAAGACAATTACGTGACACTTATTACGCGTCAACAATCGAGTCTATTCCAGACCGTACCGGTCGTCGCACTGTGTTGGAGGCCAGACAGTTTTCACGGTTTCTAGTGGATTCTAGAGCCCCTGTAAAACGCAGTTTGCTCGACACGACATCCAGAAAGTGATAGATTATTCTGGCATCTCAGCGGGGTATTAATTAAAGCATCCAGCGACGGTCAGTCAGTTTACGTCGGCCGATTACTCATTGCGTTTAAGTAATAGTGATTTATTCAAGTGAGGTCCGAAGTTTTGTGGCGAAGTGTCATTGTGTTAAAATTGTGCGGGAGTCTATTAGTTGACAATATTATTGCGTGTAGACAAATTTAACTGAATTATTGCACGAGTATAATCTTGTTGAATAACTTGTTGATTTCGTACTGTTAATTGTGATTAATTAAAACTGGTGATTAGTGACTTAATTGGTGTCTTTATTTTAGTTTCATGTTTCATAAGGAAATGGGAGTATGGTGATGGCGAAAAAAAATCGTGTTCGAGATAAGGGCTGATTCTGATTATACTACCCTCAAAACACGAAGAACAGTCATTTTTCGTAAAGTGTCTGTGTGTGTGTCTGTCTGTCCGTCTGCCTTTGTGCCTGTGTGTAGAATTTTTTCTATGGCAAACGATAACAGCCGCAAATTCAAACAGAATCAAATAAATGTTTGCAAACAGCTCTGAATTGTAGAGTACTCAAGGCCGATTGTTTTTTGCTGAAGATCGGTCAAGGGGAAGGGGTAGTTTACCTGCAACATTTTATGTTTCAACAAGGGTAATTTTTTCTATGACGAACGATAACTGCCGTAAATTCAAACAGAATAAAATAATTTTTTGCATACATATTTTACATTAATAACATTTACAGTAAAGAAATGAATCAATGTTCAACGTACCTAAAAGGTGTTAGTTGAAGATTTCCTGAAGTACTTTGCATCAGGAACATCCCTTTTGAGAGTCCAGCAGTAATCTGCTAACATATTTGAGCTCCACTTCTCTTGATACATTTTTTCCATGCTTGAAATGTCTTGATGAAAGCGTTCACCGTGTTCATCGCTTACGGCTTCCAGGGTTTCCGGAAAGAAATCCAAGTGATAGTGAAGAAAATGGATCTTGAGAGACATATTGCAGCCTAAATGTTCATATGCTTTCAGCAGCTGACTTACTAGATCCCTGTAGTTGTCAGACTTGTTGTTGCGTAAAAATTGCGTCACTATATTCTTGAAAGAAATCCATGCACGTTTTTCTAAGTCATTCAACCGTCCTTCAAAATTTTCATCTTTTATTAATTCTCTTATTTGTGGTCCTACGAAAATTCCTTCTTTAAATTTTGCATCACTAATTCTGGGGAACTTTTTCTTCAAATACATAAAACCTCATCCATTTCTGTCCATTGCCTTCACGAAATTTTTCATCAAACCTAATTTGATATGAAGAGGTGGAAGATAGACCTTTTTGCGATCAACTAAATGAGCATTCATAACATATTTTTCACCAGGTGTGAGAGATTTACGTGAAGGCCATATCTTCTTTTTGAAATGACTTTTGCGATCTCTGCTGTCCCACTCACATAAAAAGCAGCAAAACTTTGTGTATCCAGTCTGTAAACCTAGCAGCATAGCGATCACCTTAAGGTCTCCACATATGTTCCAATTGAATTTTTCATACATTATCTTGTCTAGAATAATCTTCATATTTTCATAAGTTTCATTCATATTAATAGCATGTGCTAGTGAAACTGATGGAAATTTGTTTCCATTGTGAAGAAGGACAGCTTTTAGGCTAGCTTTAGACGAATCAATAAACAAACGCCATTCCTCTGGGTTATGAGAATGTCTTAGAGTACCCATCACTGATAAAATATCATTACAGTACACAAAATCCCCTTCTTAAGAAAAAACTTCTTGAAATCCTCTTGACGATTTCGAAAGTAGCATACCTTAGTTCCGTGATCTAGAAGGTTCCACCCTTTTAGTCGTGATCTCAAAAGTTCTGACTGATTTTTGGATAAATGTAAATCACGCACTAAATCATTTAGGTCTCCTTGTGTCAATAAATGAGGCTCGTTAGAAACTTCAAAACTTGGATCATGTAGATCAGAGTGATCTTCATTCTGATCCTCTTGAGAGCTTGGATTTTCATTTATATCGATTGATACCGAGTGATTTGGTATTGGGAGATCATCACTGTGGAGAACAGATCGAATCGCTGAAGGTATATTGGGACATTTCAAAGTGTGTTTCGACTTACTTGTTATTCCCGTTGTATTTGTTAAACAAAAATAACAGTCGGAAAAATGATCTTTTGGCTCTCTCCACACCATGGGAACTGGAAATGGCATAGCCTATGGCGAGAGCCGTTTGCCCACCCCGTTAAAAGCCTTGAACAAGTAACACAACAAATATGGGGCGCCCAACTCTTGTCCTGATCTCCTACCTTGGAACCAAAATAAAGTTGATAGCACTTTTTTATTAAAGGGGTAAAGTTCCGCCTTTGAAGTTTAAAAGTCAACTCACCACACACATAACAAAACGTGTCCGGATGGTTTAGGCACTTGCGCGGCATTTATGAGTTTTCACACAAGTAAAAGCTACTAATACAGAACAATAACACAGTGTTTAAGATAAGATAAACAATACGAGTTGTTTTTAAAAGAATACACTTGCAGGCCTCTGTATGTTCGTAAACTAAGCACAACATAATCTCCAAGCACACTTCTGCACAAATGTTCACCACAGCCACACATTTTACATCACAGCAAGAATCAACGAATACCAAACGTTTAAAAAACAATCTACCAGAGTGCAGCATGTATAACTTCGCAACTAACGTTATATATCGGTAATACTGAGGCAGCGAAAGTTGAAAACGTACATATACGTGATTACTGAATTTGGTCACTCAGAGAAAAAAACGTATATATTCGTGATTACTGATCAAAGGGTTAACCGAAGTCTATATGTCACATGTAGCTTTTGTTTTCATTTCCTCAAATAAATATACAATACGTGCTCCAAGTCAATACTGTAGTAATATTTATTGCAAAATAATACAATTTTCAACATAGAAAATTGAAAAAAAAACGTTATTCTTATATCTATAAAACTATACATGATAGCAAAATTTTGATAGCAAAACTGGATTCCTCGTATGAAAATACATAAGAATCACATAAAATTTTGTCTGGGACAAAACATGTGTTGACCAGTGATTGTAGAGAATTCAAGGCTTACTGTTTTTGGTGAAGATCGGTTAAGGGAAAGGGGTAGTTTACCTGCAACGTTTTATGTTTTAACAAGGGTAATTTTTTCTATGATGAACGATAACTGCCGTAAATCCGTAAATTAAAACAGAATCAAATAATTGTTTGCATATGTACCTGAGTCGTAGAAGACTCAAGGTCTGTTGATTTTGGTAAAGATCGGTTAAGGGGAAGGGGTAGTTTACCTCCAACATTTTATGTTTTAACAAGAGTAAAGTACTTACTTTTGATAAAGTATCCTGATAAGATTATAATAATCCACTGTAGAAACGTAGATGAAATATCTATAAATGAAGAGACTGGTTGAACGGGGTGGGGGTAATTTTTTATATGTGTACAACGTTATCGGCAACAAAGAAGTAGTTTGTTGTTAAAATTCCTTCCCGGGCTGTTTGGCCGTAGTCCAATGTTTTCTGCAAAACCAGACGTTTCAGCAGTACCATCGACTGCCATCATCAGTGAAAATCGAGTGCGATAACGTGAGGTGGTATACGTTAGTGACCACAGTACTGTGGTTGAGACCGAAGCAATAAGTAGAAATAAGTAGTTTCTATGGAAATATTTCATTTCGAAAAAGATTTTAAATATAAATCCTAGAATATGGAAGTCATGTATGGTTCTCCATACCGATATTTATATGTGTACTACGTTATCGGCAACAAAGAAGTGGTTTGTTGTTAAAATTCCTCCCCGGGCTGTTTGGCCGTGGTCCAGTGTTCTCTGCAAAATCAGACGTTTCGCCATTACCATCGACTTCCATTATCAGTGAAAATCGAGTGAGCTAACGTGAGGTGGTATACGTTAGAGACCACAGTACTGTGGTTAAGGATGAAGAAAGAAGTAAAAAGAAGCCGTTTATATGAAAATATTTTATTTCTAAAATGATTTTAAGTATAAATCTTGGAACATGGAAGTAATGTATGGTTCTCCAAAACGATATTTGTTTTCCACTGTACCGTACGACGATCAGTGAGGCCGTCGTAACACAAATGCATCTGCTATCCACACCGCGGTGATCTCAGTAAATTTAAAACAAACATAATACTGTCTATGAAAGGCTACGTGAAAAGAGTGTCACCTGTTTCTGACCCTAAACAGGTTTAACTAAGTATTACGCAGACTTCTAAATCAACTTTACACAATAAGGTATTGTGTAGGTCCACAACAATGACAACGTGTTGCCTAGGTACCGGTGGCGGTGGTGACACCCTCACTGCAGGTCATGCAGCCATTATTGTTTCTTCAACGCTGTACTATAACTCGTACGCCTCCTGCTCGTAGCGTAGTACGGATTTAATCAAATTATCCGGTCCAATAACCAGAAAACAATATTGTGTTGCGCTACGGGGCGTCGTGTGGGACGCGCACGAGGGATGTTTTGAATTCTCTTTGATGCTATCGCACAGCATCACAACTTTCTCTTCGAAACCGTTCAATTAGTTTCCGTCTGTAGGCTGTATTCTCACTTTCTTTGAGAAGCGCTGCAGCCGACGAGCTGAACTCGGTTGTCGGCGCTGTTAAAGTGCGCGATTTCTCATGCCCCGACGCGCAGCACCAAAAGTCTTTGCAAAACGTTCCTCCGTACGGTTCAACCCCTCCACACATACACAGAGTTCGATGATACGTATTATTAGGACTGTAGAATAATAAAACCCAAAGAATGAATCGATATAAGTATTTATACGGGTTCTTTGCATTTATTAGACACACACACACACACACACACACTCACTCACAGTATACTGAATAGAATAATTAAATGACTTTTTTGTGTATGTATAAATTTTTTTTTCTATGCAAGCATTATTTACTTTGCTAACTTATATAGCGTACATTTCGTTGATATGAATTTTGTTCAGCATCTTCAGAATAAATTAAAAGGTTTAGAATTTTGTTACAAGGTAATTTTACAAGGAAATTATGCCTACAAGGTAAAATTTTTCTTAATTACAGTGTTAATTTTGATCATCCATTTTTATATGTTGAGTTATATATGGAATGCCAAATTTTAATTCTCATATAATATATATTATCAAATATAATTTCTTCTGCAAGTAGTTGTAATGTATTTTTATTGTTTCAATTCACCTGACGTAAGCTAAGTTTCACTGAATATATCAGTATCCTCAAAGGTTTGTAAATTAATTTATATATATATATATATACATATATTATATTTAATATTCATAAAGACTTTACCTCAAGATATATTTTCCTTATTTGGAACGTTTCGGGAAGCCTTGTGTTCCCATCTTCAGCCTTCCTGATTTTGAACCTTGTGAGGTACCTGTGTGTTGGTTGGTAGTTGCTTGGTTTCCTGTTGGCTTCTGGTGTTTTAAATTGGTATTATTGTGTGTGATATTTAAAGCACCAGAAGCCAACAGGAAACCACAGCAACTACCAACTAACACACAAGTACCTCACAAGGTTCAAAATCAGGAAGGCTGAAGGTGGGAACACAAGGCTTCCCGAAACATGCTCCAAATAAGGAAAATACATCTTGAGGTAAAGTCTGTATAAATATTAAATATATTTTATACATCAAGAAACAGACTGTAGAAAAAGAAATATGTACACCAACATTCCAATTGATGAAACAATAGACATAATAATAAACAAACTTAAAGAACAAAATGAAGAAACACAATATATAACTGAAATAAAAAATAGCCTCCAACTAATACTAAAACAAAATTACTTTGAATTCAATAGCAAAATTTATCAACAACAAGAAGGATTGGCAATGAGATCTCCATTATCTAGCATAATAGCAAAAATATTCTTACAACATATAGACACCAAAAACAAAATATTATAAAATCCTTTGATCCAAATGACATTTGGATAAGATATGTAGATGATGGGCTATATATATCAAGTAACAAAAATACAAATGCAGATAACATATTAAAACAAATCAATAACATACATCCAAAAATACCATTCACAGAAGAAAAAGAAAATCACAACAAAATCAACTATTTAGACATAACCATCACAAGATACAATATGCAATATACAGAAAACCAACTTCCACTAACATCATTATACCTAACCATTCTGACCACCCACCACAACATAAAATGGCAGCATTCTATTCACTATTTAACAGAATGTACAAGATACCCTTAACAAACAAGAAAGAGACAAAGAAATAAATATAATATACCAAATTGTTTGTAAAAATGGATATAATAAAAACACTGTAAACAAAATAGAAAATCAAATCAAATATAAAATAAAAACTGAACAATTAAGAATTAATCAAAATGAAAAAAACAAAAATAATAACAACAATAAAAAATGGGCCACATTCACATACATAAATAATAAAATGACAAAGCTAACAAAACTGTTTAAGAACACAGACATTAAAATAGCATACAAAACTAACAAAAATAATCTACAAACACTAAATAACCCACATAACAAAGAAAATACAACAACCAATGGTATATACAAAATTGAATGCCAAGATTGCAATAAATATTACACGGGACAAACAAAAAAACAACTAAAAAAACGTTATTTTGAACACCTAAACGCTTAAAAAAAACCAGAAATAAACAAATCTAATTTGGCCACACATGCAATAAACACTGGACATGAATTCCCAAACATAACCAACATGACACTAATAAAACACATACCACACAAAGGCACCATAATGAACATTTGGGAAAATTTACAAATATACAAACATAAAACACAAAACAAACTAATACCTGAACAAATACAAATCAATACAAAACATGACACAATTTTCAAAGCACTCAACATCGAAAATACACAAAATACTAATACATACAACACAATAAAACCAATTTAAAGTACCAGAAGCCAACAGGAAGCCACAATAACAACCAACCAACACACATGTACTTCACCAGACACAAAATCCGGAAGGCTGACGATGGGTACAAAATAGTACCCGAAACTTGTTCCCAATAAGCAAAGAAATATCTTGAGGTAAATTCATTATAAACATTAAATATTTTATATATATATATATATATATATATTTCTGTGTAAGCAACTGGCGATGGGGCGTGTAGGCTTCCTCTGTTATATACATAATGTTTAATATTAACTACTTACTGCTGATTTTTTGATATTTGCTTTAAAATTTTAAGGAACCCATATTTTGTATTAATTTGTTTGTATTTTACAATAATAAGCTTTTCTAAATGTTCATATTTTCTCTTTTGAAAACTTGTTGATTAATTATGTTATATGTTGATTGTAAGAAGGCATGTGAAAGAGTTTCTGGTGACAACACATTATCATTACATAATCATTTATTTACTTTTGATTGATTTTCTTTGTACCAGCATTGCTTGCTCTGAGGATTCGCCTCTGTTCCAGCCTCTCCTCTGATATTTTCTTCTTTTCCGTTTATTTAGGAAATTATTTCTTCTCTTAATTTCTTATTTCCCCTATTTCTTCTTTTTCTTTTAATTTATTTAGGACAATTATTTGTTTGTTTTAATTCACGGAAGTCTTGTTTCTCCTTTACAGATGTTTCTCCAAAGAGCGAGTTGTTTAGTTTTCCTATCTTCCCCTTCCTTAAAGTTACGTCGTTCTTGCTGTTTTCAAGTTTGCGAAAATATCGCTCGTCCAAGAATTTCTACAGTAAAGATTTTGTAGAACGTTGAATGGGTTTCCGGAGCGTAAGAAATCTATGAGTTGTACGTAAGGATTCTATGACTTATGATGGGTTTTCCTGGACCGTTTATCCGTAGGAATCCAAAATGCCGCTGTTCTCTTTGGACAGCGGTTGAGACTTAGAGAAAGTACTGCACTATGAAACTACATCAACTATCCTGGATATCGAATGATTATAAACAGGAAAAAGGGAGATTTAAGTAAAAAATGATAATTTTATTATGGCGTGTGAAATAAATCAGTTTCGTCAGCTGTTTGCTTCGAATACCACTCGTTAATGGCAATTTTATTCTTCTTTAATAATAAAAATTATAAACTTTAAAAGGATCCGTGACGTGTGTTTAGATAAAATTACGTATTTACAATTTCATTTGCTACGCACCCATTAGATAAAGTGTAAAAAGCAGATAATTGCGGGAGAAAGTAAACATATGTTCGGTGTACGTATAATGTAATAATACACGTATTTCTGTTCTGTATTTACTTTTATGTAATTAACTTTTATTACAATTTTATTTACACCGACCGCAGTACACTTGTTCCAGTAAACCCCATCGTTAAGTAAACACACCATATATTAAAACGAACGGTGGAGAGTTTTCTTGATTTTACTGGCTTTGAACTGGATTGCAAAAACCAATCCTGAGGCGATCAGATCCGGTTATGCGAGTATTACTGGTTCCTGTCAATGTTTCTATTTTATCTAAAAACTTAGTCGTGTTGGGGTGGAAAATTGAAAACCACGTATAGTCCTACCGTATTATCTTGTAAAGTTACAGATTATAGGCAATATTCTCAGTATAATAATTCATGTGATTACGTCCATTGTATTTCGAATCTACTATCAATAAGGATAGTATTTACGCTGATAAAATATCAACATAACACAAGATTACACTTTTAATTTAAAACAAAAATAAATGAAATAAAGTGATAGAAAAATGACGTGAAAAGAATTTAGAAACACATATTGCATTTATCGATTTCAACAAAGCTTTTGATATAGTGATCAGACCGAAGTTATGGCACATACTCGTACATGAAAATGAAGGTATACCACAACACCTAGTTCAGGCCATAAAGAGTTTATATAGACACACCGCGATAATCATAGCCGATGAAGAAGAATCTATCCTGATTGAAACAAACCAAGGCGTAAGACAAGGTTGTTGTCTGTCACCACTACTTTTTAACCTTTATCTAGATGATCTCCTCAAAAATGGAAACAACAAACCCCTGACGGTATTAAAATCTACCGAAATAAAAGCTTGAAAACCTTCGCAGATGACCAAGCTATATTCGCCACTTCAGAAGACGATCTCGAGCGAGCATTATACATCTTACATACAACAGGAAAAGAATATAACTGTAACATATCTGAATCAAAGGCAAAAGTAATGCCCTTTATAGGAGACGAACCGGTTCAGCCCAAAATATGCATAGACAACACATGCATATAACAAGTAAGACATTTCAACTATCTTGGACATTACTTATGATTAAGATAGAGATATAGAAAATAAAGTGACGAATTTCACAAGAACGTGTGAAACGTTTTGGAGAATGTTGGGAAATAAATGTAGAAAAGAAATTCAAATAAAATTTTATAAAACAATTTCAATACCTACACTACTGTATGGTTCTGAAACTTTGGTCATAAAGAAAAAGATGAAGAAAAACGAAATTTCTGAGATCAGTTAAAAGTGTAATAGACGAGATCATATAAGATATGAGGAGATAAGACGTGATTTATATATTTTTGCAGTTAATGAAAGGATTAAAGAATACAGAAGAAATTGGATTCAACACATAGGTAGAATGGAAGAAAGAAGAATACCGAAAGATTACAACCCTAGAGGCAGAATGCACCATTATTTTTAGTATTTTAGTGTTTTGTACAAAAATAACGGTAATTCTTTAGACACGACTACAAAGAATTACCTATTTGCTTTAAACACTTTTTTATTGTCCGGTCTGAACGTGCTTACTTCCCATTTCTAATTTAAAAACTTTTTCAACCTTCTTATACTTGCAACGCGACATGAAACACTATTTCAGTTTCTATTTTTAATATATTTTTATTTAACATTTTGTTTATCACATATCTAAGTCCAATCTAAAGTCACTTTTAATAAACACGTCTTGATACTACTTATTTTGACTTAATGTTTATGCTTTGCGCCTATGAGTGAAGATGGTTTTCAATGTAAGTTTCTATTTTCTTCTGTAGCCTCCTGTTCTATTATTTCAGTTATTCCCACCAGTTTTTCTTCTCCTTCCTCGAGAGTTTTCCTTGTTTCATACCGTCATGTAATCCTAGTCTGTGTGTAGTTATCTTCGTTATTCGTCTCGCTTTGTACACACTTAACAGTTATATTTTCATTATTCGTTCTCTTGGTGCGACTATTTCAATATTTCATCTGTATATGACATGTTCTTGGGTTTTGTATAAATCCTTGTTGGGTGTGTCATTTTTTAATTCGTCAGTGAATATATATATATATATATATATATATATATATATATTACATTTAATATTTATAAATAAATTTACTTCAAGATATACCTTTTTTCCCTTATTAGGAACATGTTTCGGGTACTATCTTGTACCCATCCTCAGCCTTCCGGTTTTTTTGTCTGGTGAAGTACATATGCGTTGTTGGTTGACTGTTATTATTGTGGCTTCCTGTTGGCTTCTGGTATTTCAAATTGGTTTTATTGTGTGTGATTGTGGTGTATGTGTTAGTTTTTTGTGTATTTTCAATGTTGAGTGCTTTGAATATTGTGTCATGTTTTGTATTGATTTGTATTTGTTCAGGTATTAGTTTGTTTTCTGTTTGTATATTTGTAAATTTTCCCAAATGTTCATTATGGTGCCTTTGTGTGGTATATGTTTTATTAGTGTTACATTGGTTATGTCTGGGGTAATCATAACCAATGTAACACTAATAAAACATATACCACACAAAGGCACCATAATGAACATTTGGGAAAATTTACAAATATACAAACATAAAACAGAAAACAAACTAATACCTGAACAAATACAAATCAATACAAAACATGACACAATATTCAAAGCACTCAACATTGAAAATACACAAAAAACTAACACATACACCACAATCACACACAATAAAACCAATTTGAAATACCAGAAGCCAACAGGAAGTCACAATAATAATAGTCAACCAACAACACATATGTACTTCACCAGACAAAAAAACCGGAAGGCTGAGGATGGGTACAAGATAGTACCCGAAACATGTTCCTAATAAGGAAAAAAAAGGTATATCTTGAAGTAAATTTATTTATAATTATTAAATGTATTATATACATCAAGAAACGGACTGTAGCAGAAAGTGATTGAATGTATATTGCGACAACACAAATTACTAAACTATTGGCGCATAGGATATGGTAGTATGTGTATCTTAAAGCAAAAGTCTATATTGTAGGGTTTAAGATTATTTATTGCACAAGACATATGTAATTGTTTATATGGTATATTTGATAAGTATAATAATGGTAGTGTTTGATATATAGTCTTATAAAGTGTTAATCACTGTTCATACACATGATGTGATACATTACATAAGTGATGATTCCCACGATGATGTTGCTGAAAAGAAGGGGGGGGGCTTTGCTGCGTTGTTGAGTCGTCCGGCGTGGCTTATTGATGATAGACGGTTCACCCTGGAAACGCTTTCAGCTGGCCTGGTGTCCTGTAGTTCCAACGATGACCCTGACGCTTCGCACACCACAACGGTTCTATGGATATTATTGGTTAAATTTCATATAAAGTTTATAACTTACAAGTATCTCAGGTAACAGTGAGTTTTATATAACAACGGTATATTAAACTTATACCACTCCGGACTCTTCAAGTGTTCACGCGTACCACTGGGTCTACCGCGATCAGCAGACCTCCCTATGCGGAAATCTTCCACTAACGCGGAAACTTCTTGATGATAAAATTTACTACTACGTAATTATTAAATTTTACTGGCACTGCAGAAAATCTCACACAGTGACACAGTTCAAGCTACTTATTACACACGTAATGCTTTAGTAATAATGCCGTGTGTAGAGAGGTAATATTCAACTGTTCTGAGTCTTCGCACGCGTTACTACCGCCGAATAGTCTTTACAAATTCTTGCAAGCGGAAAATCTTGAACAAGAATTGCACGTCCCGATCGCGATAGCTGGCTGAGAAGAACTGACGTAATTATGCACGCAAAGTTTTAATAACAATACTGTGTGTAGATGTAATACACGAACAGTTCTGAGTCTTCACACGCGTTACTACCGCCGAATAGTCTTTACAGATTCTTGCAAGCGGAAAATCTTGAACAAGAACTGCGCGACCCGATCGTGATAGCTGGTTGAGAAGAACTAACTGTGTAACAACATGCTTAAGAAAATTTCCGACCACCTTTCAGCATTTAATTGGTGGAAGGAAGTCACATGGTTACATACAACATGACATGCAACTTTTCATGCCGTAAAGTGCATCAACTTTGTAAGAGCATGCATAGCTGGTAATCACAGAATACCCTTATCTCATGCATAACTGCATACTTTAATAATATCATATTTGAATGTCAACTAATAGACAGGAATATATAGGGACTGTAGCTAATACATTAGTCTATGTTCAGTTCAGTGTCATAACACAACGATAATTAATTCACGCACAGCCGGGGAAACGTTTATCACTCACGCACGCGCGCACATTTCCACAGACATAGTACATGAATAAACAACAAATAAATAATACACAGTTTTACTAAACCTAATTCCTTATCCTTACTAAAATACAACTGATATCACAACCAAATCTAACAAACTACCAATTTAAACATGAATGTTCATAGTCTGTGTATTATACAAGCCTTCCCTGCTTATCAGGATCCTGTGTTTCATTGCAGGATTAACCCCTTCCCGCATAAAAAAAAATTTTTTTTTTTTTAGTAGACTAACAAAAAATAAAAATTTTTTTCCCTTGATATACCAAAACAATTTCCTAATCCTAAGAATAATAATACTAATACCCTCAAACATAAAATCAAATAAACATCCTCATAGCAATACTAACATTTCATAACTGTCACCTTGACAGAAACAACAAACCAAAGACACGTGGTAACCTTTAAACCAAAACAAATACACATGTTCTTGACAAGCAGATAGCAAATTACGCAGGGTCACAAGGTACAACAGACTGCATTCCTTATCTTTACTAGATTATCGCTCATTCACAGAATTACCCTACATATAACATTTATACCTGAACTGACATATTTAAATAGCTACACATTCTTACACCCTATATCCTGACATTTATTTTTGAGTTTTTTTTTTTTGTATAAATTTCTCTCAGTTTTGAAACGCACACGTTTACTTGGAAATATAGATTTGAATTTATCTAATATACGCCGTATTTGCTTTATCTTGCAACCCATTAACTGAACCTTGGGGGTCAGTGAGTTATTCGTTATCTTATCTTTCGAGCGTCCCAGTCTGATAATGTGCGGTCCCCTATCAACTTTACCTTGCAATGTTTCGTTCGGAAATTCAATTGTAGCGTGCAGTTTATTCAATTTGTCGACTTCCAAAATAATATCATGTCCGAGTTTTCTAACTCCAAGTACAGTCACCTCTATTTCCGTTCCCTGTACGTATCTTGTTATAAGTGCCTGTTTTTCAACTATCTGCGACTCACACGTTGCTGATTTTATCCTTGTGTGACTTACCGGCAGAACCGGAGTTTGTATAAAGTGGTTTTTATGCCTCTTTAGTAACCGCTCGTCCATCAGCGATATTTCTGTGCCGCTGTCGAACAATATCTCGTCAACATAACCACTGATTTTTGCTTCGACAATAAGGTCGGTGCCATTTTCAATACTAATATTTCCCTCATATTTATTAATAGTAAGGTATGCCCAAGGGGACCGACCAAAGAAACTAAACCAACCAATGGATGCAAATTTACAGGAAATGATGAGGATTATGATGGAGCATTTCGGAAGAATAGAAGAAAATAATAAACAAACAATATGATAAAAATAATGAGGAACTAAAGAAACAAATGAGAATAGATAATGAAACCTTATTAAAACAAAATAATGAGGAATTAAAGAAACAAATGAGACTAGATAATGAAAACTTATTAAAACAAAATAATGAGGAATTAAAGGAGACCATTCAACAACAAATAAACGGGGTGAATAATAAATTAGACCAGCAGAAGGCTGAAGTTGAGTTAATATTGAAAAATTATGAGGAAGGGAATGTCAATTTGCAGAGGTGAAATTGAGTATGGAAACAATGGAAAATAGGTTAGACAATATAGAAACGAGACAACAGTCACTGAAGGAAGAAGTGGAAGAGAAATTAGGAGAAAATAAACAAGAAGTCATGGAACAGATGACGAGAGAATTGGTAAAACACAAACAGGAGGTAACGAGCAATATTCAATCCATGGGACAACAGTTGGACAGCAATAATACCAAAATAGAGGATACCATGGGACAATTAGTATTAAGGGTCAATGAAATAGAACAAAATGGTAATCAAACATGTGTTATACGAGAAGACAAGAATATTAGTCATGAGGTGCCACATATGAAAGGATATATAAAAAATCCTATGGAGTATTTAAATAGAATGAATGAATATTTGCATAATACCAAGGAAAATAGATGCGAGAGAATTAAGCTAATGTTAGATCAAGGGTTCCATGAAATGAATGATTATTGGTGGGATGCTGTTAGAAACACCTTGAATAGCTACCAGGAATTTATGGAAAGCTATAAAAATAAATATTGGACACGATCCATACAGACAAGGGTGCGGGAGACCATAGTATATGGTAGATACAATCCAAGCATTGGACAAACACCAACCTCGTATTTCTTATCGCATGTTTGCAGGCCAAGATATTTAGATCCACCCATGGATGACAGATATGTGGTGGAAGCTTTGAGTCATCATTTTCCTGAAACGGTAAGCTTAGCACAATTTGCCAGTCAAGCCAATACTATAGAAGCGATGACATTATTACTAACTGATTATGAGAGGAAAATGAATTATGACAGTCGTGCTGGACAAGGGAATATGAGAGGAGACAGCTACACTAACCGATATCCGGAAGAACAAAACCGTAGTAGAAACCAAATAGTAGAAAGGAACGACCAGAGAAATGTTCCAAGATACCATGATAGGGAAGGTGGAAGAAATTACTACAGAAACGATAACCGGAATGACCGGAGATATGATAATAATTATAATAATAATAATAACAATAATAATTATAGGGGCAACCACGCTTCAAATAACTATCGAGCAAATTTTATACGCCGAAACTATGATTCCCGAGTTTATAATAGTCATTACCCGAGGGAGATTGATCGAAATGAACATTCTCGCAGTGAGTATAGACAAAGTGAAGCAAACAACAACTATGAACAGATAAGACATAGAGATCAACATGGTTCCCTTTCACAATCAGAAAATAGTCAACATGAAGGAAGGAGAGAGGAGAGAGCAACTGCAAAGGAAAATCAGGGAACCCATATAGCTCGAATAAACTATCTCAGGACTGATGAGAGGGATAACGAGGAGGACTATTGTGGAAACCGTAAAACTAATCCCGATTCCGGGAATGCTGAGGTAAGGAATAGACGGAACGAAGATGATATAGAACCATATGTGTATGATCCCATACTGTGATGATCCCATAGAAAGATTTACGACCGCATATTATCTACGGAATCCACCGGAAAGCCATATTGGTGGAGCAGCCAGAACAGTGGCCAATACAGGATAGTTAAGAAAATTATTTGGAATCAATTAAAATATCAAAATTCAAAATATAATAAGAACAACTTACTGAAGATAAACGAGAAAAATAATTTAGCAAGAAAAAAAAAATAACACTGATTAAACCTAATAAAAATCATCAAAACCAAAAAACAAAATGAGTGTATCTGATGTAATATAATAGTGAGAAATATAATTTAGAATGTAAAAGGAATAATAATGATTGTGTCAGAAGAATATAATTACATGATGTAATGTATAACACTAACCAAAATCTCATAACAAGCTGTATTAGTAATAAAGGAATATGAACCAAGGAAAATAAGAGAATGAAGAAGCCAAAATGGAACCGTCAAAAGGATCACAAGAAAAGAAAAAAATAAATAAATATTTAAGAATTATCTGTAAGAAAGCCAATTAATAAATGTCAATAAAATAGCCAAGTATTGGAGATGAGAAGTGTATAATAGAAGGAAGAATTAATATGAAGAAATAATATGATCTGAGTTAAAGTGCAGTGAATAATCCCTAGAGTATTATTATTAATTATTTTACTGAAGATCACATGATGACTACCTTACGAGGTTTATTAATGAAGATTGACTGTAGAATATTCCAGCAATCATTTAACTGGGCAGAGATGATGTTCCTCTGATCTCAGAAAGTATGTAATGGACGACGGTATTTGGTAAGCCGATAGTGCACCACCGATTCGATTCCAATTATAATGTTAGGGAGGTTTAGGAAAATTAAATATTGGAGGGATAACTCATAAATAAATATAGATAAATAAATAAAACCCGATCCAAAATGTATAATTAATAAAGAATGTCACAAGAATGATTATAGAAGTAAGATTTAAACTTGGGAAATAATTGATTTTAAGAAGGAAAGAAGATATAATATTAATACAACGGATAATTTCATATATAAATAAAGGAGTAGGAATTCTGAAATAAAGAATACAGGAAATGTATAACCAGGATTGGGAAGGTGATGTTCAAAAGAAAGATAATGTTTTAGTCATGTTTTTGAGTTTTTTAGCCATAAAATTAGGCACAATTGTTATTTGTTATTTATTATTTTGATGTAAAACCAGTTGGTTTAATTAATGTTGTTTTAAGTCATAAATAAGTGTTTAAGATATCGTGATTCATGATGATGATGAAACATATTTGTAATATTAATAAAAGAAAAAAAACCAATTTGTTAAAAGAATTTTTTGAGGTACAAATACCTAATTAATCAGATGTTTAAATATTAAGATTAGACTATGTTGGTTATTTCAAAATTTCATCTAAAATTGTATCTGAAATTATGAAACAAGGTAAGGTATTATGTACTGCTGTTAAAATGCACACAGTACATAATAGGGAGATAATAAATTTTAAAAGAGAAAAGATACAAATTTAATATTAAATGAAACATATGTTTTAAAATGTAAACAAAAACATTGGGACTATCGATTCACCCAGTCAACATAGAGGTCGATTCCTATATGATATAAAACAATATTCAGTTATATGTTCTGAAAAGAATGTATGAAATTGGAATGAATGTTATAATAAGAGTAAATAGTAATAAAATTATAATTTAATAAATACCAACTAGAATTACGAATATTAGAGATAAAATAAAGATGTTTAATAAGAAATAGAAAAATGATATATATTTTTAATAGGTATATGATAAACAGATGTAAAGAAAATAGGGAATTATCAAAGTGGCAAATTTTTGTAAATTGTTAAAAATTATATTGTATAGAGATGAAAGGAAATGTTTTTAGTCTTCAATTATATTCAATAAGAGTAACGTTATAAGTCTTCAAATATATCTAAGAAAAGTAACATCAGTAGTCTAATTTGATACCTAAGAAAAGTAACATCATTAGTCTTCAATTATATAAAAAATTTGTTCATCATCAAGCTTAATGTAATATGTAAAAGAAAATACAGTAAAGGAATTTAATTTGTGATACCAGAGTTTTGATTATAAAGTTAATAAAGTAAACGTTCAGGAGGAGAGATTCAACATTCCTATTGAGTTTAGGAACATAAACTAATATTTAATAAATAAATAATATTACCAGAAATATAAACATATCCTTAATAGAACGCCGATAGAAGAGGGAAATCCTGGACTGAAGAATAGTTTAAGTGGCCATAAAATATAATTAAATATTCCAAGGAGATATCTGTTGAGCAGTCGTAGAGACTGTTGAGCAGTCGTAGAAGAAATTCACGTAGAGGAACGGATCGACAAGCCTGATATTGCAGTTGAAAATAATAAACATCAACCAGAAGTGAACCCGTGGCAGCTGGAAGAATTCAGAATCAGTCAAGTTACATTAGTAGGGTAGATATTTCTTATATAGTTATTTATCAAAATACTACATACTAACGGTATTTGGTGTGGTTTAAAGAAAAGAAGATACTATATACGATCGGAAATAAGATCAAACAGCTTAATAATGATTAACCCTGAGAGAGAGAGTTTCTTTTCATGTACTGATAAACAAAAAATATAATAAAGGTAGTTACATATCATAATTACATAATTACAATACCTGTTAAACACAGCACAATTAATGACGCATCCAACGTGGTGCAAGTGCTAAATGTATTGTATCAGTAAAAAACAACAGTACAATATATATATTATTTGTATCGGCTCTATCTGAGGACCACATGCCAATTTCAATTCTTTATTGCTTGTTCTTTTCTCCAATATTCCCTCATCTTTTCACTATGTCTCTTCTTCCTGTCTTCAGTCTACTTTAAACTTGCGTTTTTATCTCTCCTACCCTGGACTCCTTCCATTTTTAACACTTTTGCCCGAAAAACTTCTCTTTCAATGGCTTCTTCTGCGTTTATATTATTTTTTTCTAAATCCTTTTTGACTTCTTTAATCCAATTTGATGTTGACTTCTTTCCCCACAGTTATTTGAAGATCTGTTTTGTTAACCTATTGTCGTCCATTCTATATAAATGGCCAAACAATACTAGTCTTCTTTTTCTCACCATTTCTGTTATATTTTCTATACTATGATATATTTCATTATTACTTCTTAATTTCCAACATACTAAAGTTTTTCGTGGGCCTAATATTTTCCTAATAATTTGTCTTTCCAATATTTCGAGTTTGTCTCAATTATAACTCAATGCTAGACATTCACTTGCATACAGGCATTCTGGCCTCACTACTGTACTGTAATGCCTTACTTTCGCATTTTTAGATACGTACCTTTTATTGTAAATATCTTTAGTTATACTATATGCTCTTTTCATTTTATGAATCGTTTCTTCTATAGCAGGTTTTTCTAAACCATTCTCTTGAATTATTCCCCTAGGTACCTAAATTTTCTAACCCTCTCTATTCGACCAACGTGTGTTAGCAGGAATTTTGGCGCATTTTAATGTTCGTGAGAAATTTGTTTTTTCTGCAGAAATTCTTAAGCCTGTTCTACTAGCTATGTCCTCCAAAAAATTAACAGTGAATCTTTATTGTTTGCTTTTTCTAGGAATCCCATTTCAGTTGCATCCATCCAACTTTTAATTAATTCGTTGTTTCCTGTAATCGTACATCTTTCATTAAACTGTATGTGTTACAAGTAGGCCTACGCTCTGTTTAATATTTTTAAGTACCTTATCAGTAGCCACCTGCGGTTAACATCGTGTGTTTTTTACTACCATAGCTTTAAACGTCTACTCTCTCTCTCTCTCTAATTAGTAATTGTATCTCAGAAAGTCTGAACATAACAGGTTCTTAACTAACAGTTCATATGACGTATTACATGGAGAATCTTATAGATTACTAGTTGTTATCCGACCGAACACACACAAATTGTCGCTAACTGAAGCCGGTATTAATAACTCAACTATCGCCATATCGTCTACACGGTACGTGCGTGCGTGATGTGTATTTTTTTGAGAGAATATTTCTGACACCGTGCCGTTGCTCGTCAGTAGAACTCGTGAAAATTGCCCTCGCTCAGAATACCCTCTCGCACGTGTAACAACCGCAGATACAGTTGAAACTTTGAAACAAACATAAAGTAATCTGTTTTACTTAATTATCTTCAATTCGACAAAAAACCAGTGCTAGTGTGCCCATACAAAGAATCTGGTTATTTATATAAAAACCTGTAGATATCTCTTCTCTTATAGATACGAAATCACTCGATGCACTTTCTCTCTCCCCTCTCTCATCCCTTTATCTCTCTCTATCACTCATTTCCTATCAACTTATTTTTTTTTCTCTCATCTTGCGTCCGTTTCGAGAAATAATCCAAAATAACACTCACGTTTTTGTCGCACGTTTCAATACAACGCGTACGAATAACACATTTTTAAGTAGGCCTATACTGAAAATATTTTTATCAGTAAAATAATTATGCACATTTTCATAGATAACTGGCCGCGGCTCCGCACGCAAATATTTGATTTTTAATAAGTATTTTAATATAATTTGTGTTGTATATGTCTACATGGCGTTCTGTCAGCTCAAACAATTTTGTACTCATTAGTGAAATTCTCTCCAAAGCTGTTTTGATCACTTGTACTAAATTATGTTGATACAGCAGCCTTTGGAGATTTAAAAGTATCCGTTTATAAAGCTTTTGGAGATATTTATAAAGTACCCGTTAACTCAAAAACGTTAGGTTCTTTATTTTAAGTGTTTCTGTGTTAGAAGCACTGTATACTAAATTAAACGTTGTTTTCCTCAACTATGGCTTTCATTTATTTCAGCAGTAAACTTAAAACGAAAAACCGTTGTTGCCTAACCTCACAAATGAAAACAACACGTACTTTCGCTTTGCATTAAGAAATAGGACAACTTACAATTAGTACCAATCGCATATTAAAAACATCGAAAATGTAATGCAGGAACGGTTAAAGGTTCAGTTCCGATGCCGTTAAATATCATTTGTTTATTTACTTGTTACTATGGTAATTAATTCTGGTTTTCATGGTGTTGTTGACATCTTTATACACGTCAGCAAAAGGGCATAATTAAAATTGCCTAAATCGTGCAAATGTGACAGAATATTAAATTTCAAATTAAACATTGTTTTTTGCCTTGTGTCAAAGGTTATCTGTGCAAAATTTGGTGGCAATCAGTGTAACGGTGTGGACTTGTATTCAGTACAAAGAAATATCAGACTTTGAGTTTTATATAATATATAGATATAGATAGACGGTACCTCAGTTCTGCGCCCACTATTGGAGTGTTACAATGTCATTGTTGACGTTAATTCGTGGTACTCCTGACACAGCTAGTGGCGTTACATTTTTGCAAAATAAGCGTATTCTGCATCGCGATTGGTAGTGCGATCGTGGTTCATCCAATGACGTTGTCTGAAAACCTGACAGGTAGGGGTGTAACAGAAAAGACTGTCACATAGAAATTGCATTGCGCTGGTGTACTCGGTTAGAAAAATCGAATTTCTAACAAAATTTCTTGTCATCTTTCGTCTCTCGGGGGAGAGTCCTGTTCGTCCCCCCCCCCCGTAAATACGCCCCAGAACTCTATTGTCGTTGTGTTGTTATCCAGAAAAATTAAATACTCGAAAATTGACATTAATTTAAATTTTAACACTTTACTCTTTTCCGTTGTTACGTTAAAAATGCCTACAAAACTTACATCCAAAGGGGTAATATCTCCATGTATTTATGACACATACATTCGGGAGGGTGTAGGAAGTTGCAAGCTGTGTTCTGCTTGCGTCTTACCTAATACTTCCTAAGCGTATCACCCGATACTGGTGCGTTCAATTATTTATAAGTGTTTATAAGAGAGGCAAATTACAATTGCTAATTCCACGAGAAGAGTTTGTGTTCAAAGTAACTCATAAAACGGTAGCGAGATAAGAGCGGTTGTACTACGCTACTGTGTGTAAGAGTGTTTGTTATTGAAGAGGTAGGAAGGTAGGTATGTTTGACGGAACAAGTTGCCGCCGACAACAAAGTTTACACAACTTTTGCTCTCAAAGCGCATATCGCGCCCTCTCGTGTTGCCGCCGCGTTTATAACCGTCTTTCCACTAATTATTCAGCCGAAACAATTGAAGCTAACATCGTTCGCTTTTGTGGGAGACAACTTTGAAACGTGTTATTCGTGTTCGGTTTTCTTCCGTTCAACTCCGTTCCGTCTTTGTATTTAGTTTCAGATCTCTGTACCAGTATTACGTTTGTGTTTATTCATGTGCTTATATTATTCCATATTTAATTAAATTTTCTGATTTCTGTGTTATCGTATGTCATATAGCGTTGGCTCCTACGACCATTTTTCGTCGCTCTTCCTTTTTAACTGTTTAGTTTAAGTCTTTTTACTTACGGAACATGGAAGTATGGTGATCGCGAAAAAACCGTGTTCGAGATAAGGGCTGATTCTGATTGTACTATCCTCAAAACATTAAGAAAAGTCATTTTCCGAAAAGTGTCTGTATGTGTGTCTGTGTGTAGAATTTTTTCAATGGCGAACGATAACTGCCGCAAATTCAAACAGAATCAAATAGTTTTTTGCATATGAACCCGAGTTGTAGAGGACTCACGTCCCGTTGATTTTGGTGAAGATCGGTTAAGGAGGAGGGGTAGTTTATGTGCAACGTTTTACGTTTTAACAAGAGTAAAGTACTTAATAATTCATTTAAATTTTTTCAAAGAATGGTAATTGCTAAAAATAAAATAATTTTGTTGCCAGGCAACCAGGTTGTCTAGTTAGGAGGGAGGAGCAGTTTACCTGCATTTTTTGTGTGTTTAACAAGAGTAAAGTACTTAATTTTAATAAATAAGTATATTAATTATATTAATCCACTGTAAAATGGTAAATGAGATAATTATAAATGGAGTTGGTAGTTTAAGGGGGAGAGGGTGATTTTTTTGAAAATTGATGTGCTGAACTCAATAAAGTACAAACATTTAATTTCGAAGGATAAGACACCTTAGAAACTACAAACGATAAAATTATTACTCTATGAAAGTGTAAATATCATTAATGGTGGGGATCGTTTGAGGAGGAGGAATGATTATCTGTGTAGTTCAGTTTCTTTATAAGGATAAAGTACCTGATTACTTCCATGTTCCATAAGGAAATGGAAGTATGGTCATGGCGAAAAAAATCGTGTTCCAGATAACGGCAGATTCTGATTGTACTACCATCAAAACATGAAAAAAGTCATTTTTCGAAATGTGTGTGTGTCTGTCTGTCTGTAAAATTTTTTCTATGGCAAACGATAACAGCCGCAAATTCAAACAGAATTAAATAATGTTTTGCATACAGCTCTGAATTGTAGAGGACTCAAGGCCTATTGATTTTTGTGAAGATCGGTTAAGAACAAGGGGTAGTTTACCTGCAACGTTTTACGTTTTAACAATAGTAAAGTGGTTAATTTTGATAAATAAAGTATCCTGAAAAGAAGGTCATAATAATCCACTGTAGAAAGGTAGATGAAATATCTATAAATGAAAAGGGTAGTTGAAGAGGGGAGGGTGTAATTTTTTTTTATAATTTAAAATGGTAGTTGATGGAGGAAGTAAATTTTATAAGTTTTATATGTGTAATACGTTATTGACAACAAAGAAGTAGTTTCTATGGAAACATTTCATTTCATTTTAAAAAATTCTATATTTTTTCATTTTAATTTAAATCATGTATGAGAGAAAATATATCGTTCGTGGCAGGCAAGCATATCTCAATTATGTAATGTTTACGTTTCAATTTTATTATTATGATTACCGTAATAAAAAGGCAGGCAAGACACACACACACACACACACACACACACACACACACACACACACACACACACACACACACACACACACACACACACACACACACACACACACACACACACACACACACACACACACACACACACACACACACACACACACACACACACACACACACACACACAATTCGCGTTATTTCTGGCCTCACTCATGTTTATTTTCTTAAATTTGCACGCTTTTTAAATGGAAAGTACCGAAACCCACACCAACACAACGCGTGCAAGCCGAAAAAGTGTCCAGCGTGGATAGCGATTTGCTTCCTGTGGATCGCTGGGCAGTGTAACTGCACGTGTTTACAGAGGAACGGTTCATAGACAGACTTTTCGTCTTTAGGGAATGAACCCTCTGCAAAATGCTCAGGGTCCATGAGTGACTTCGGAGCGCTTCGGAGGAGGGATGATTATTTGCGCAGTTCGGTTTCTTTATAAGAATAAAGTAAGCCTACCTAATTTTTATGGATGAAGTGACTGAAAATAACATTATGTTAAACTACTACCCCATAATACTGTAACAAAAATATCTATAAATAGTGAAATTAGTTTGAGTAGAAATTACCGAACCGAATTCAAGTAAATTATTTTAAACATAATCTTACAACATGGAAGTTATGTATGGTTCTCCATACCGATTTTTTTATAAAGTGACTCGAAAATAACATTATAATTAACGACTATCCCATTATAACAAAAAATCTATAAATAATGAAAATAGTTTGATAGTGGGCGATATTTTTTTTAGAAATGATTGAACCGAATTCAAGTAAAAGATTTTAAATATAAATCTTAGAAAATGGAAGTCACGTATGGTTCTTCATACCGATATTTTTTTTTACTTTTCCCTTCTTTCTCCGTCATGAGTATGTAACAAGGATTAAACCAAAAATGGTTTGTTCCGGTCCCAAGCAGATACACTAGAGCTGATCATTGCAACGCTTCTTCGGATGCCGCACACCTCTCCTTCCTTTCGGCTTACAGTTCAGTAGTTGTTTGGGGTGCGACAGTCATCTATTCGGTTAAGATGTTCCGACATTTGAGCGGATACTGTGGAGCCTATCTAGTATAATCGTAATGTTCAGTTCCTGCCGTATATCTGCATTTATTCTGGGTATCTTGTTCGCGAAAGTTTAGTAATTATGTTCTCGGGATTTTTTACTAGCCGTCTTGGTCAGCTGCGTCGAAACGAAGTTTTTACTTGTTCTTACCCGGTCAACTGACCGAATCCGTGGCAACTAGTGAGAATGTTCCTCTTCCAAACTTCTATTAACTTTTACAAATTCTGTAACTTTTTTCATTTGTACGAGTAACTTAGGCCTACCACAAATCACCGCAAAATATAACCGCAAAAATGACATCTATTATCAACTGTTTATTCTCATAGGGTACGGTTACACAAACTTTTTTTTCCGGCCGTGCACGGACGGAATTGTAGTCACACAGGCGGTTTATAATCGGACGGCAGCGTTGAGACGTCTCGGACGCGCATACCTACAGGTCTGGGTAGAAAGGTTAAATGTGTATATAAAGGTTAAAACGCAACTGCACAGAAACGTCCGTGTTTAGATTAAAGAAAACATTGGTTATCAATAGTAAATAAATCTTTATTAAGAAAATATTTTACATTAGATATTTTTTTATAAAGATGTCAGCAACACCATGAGACCAAAATTAATTACCATAGTAACAAGTAAATAAACAAATGCTGTTACAAAAAACGCACTAAAAACGCAGCAGAGTTGACGACCCGTGCGTTTTTTTCACGTCCGTGTGACCAATTTTATTGTCGCCTGTGTGTTAAATTCAATGCGTTTCACAACCGTACGTTCAAGGCCGGAAAATAACGCTCGTGTAACCGTACCCTAAGAGTGTTTTTGTATTTTTAAGGCAGTTTAAGAAACTTCTAATGTTTTTATTTTCTAATGGAATCTGGGTAGTTATCGTGGGTAGCCACACGTATACAAGGTGGTTGTTGTATGTGTGTGATGAATAGGTATGTCCACACTAGTGGGCTTTTCGCGCATTTGAGGCATGCGCAGTAGGATCGTCCTCTAGCGAACGTAACGCATGTACAAAGCAACACATTCAGTGCTTTCACGTGCATGTACGTGCGCATTCAGTAACGCACGTGCTTCCACCACCAGTGGATCTTCTTTCAACATTCCGTGCAACTTCATAGTTTTACAGAAAGGTTTTGTTCTGTTTTCGTGATTACTGTGACTGTTTTATTATTTACCATGTCGGCAGAACAAACGTTGGCCTTTATTGAATATTATAGGTCACATTGTGCCTTCTGGGACGTTACTGACAAAAATTATGCAAAAAAAAAAAATGAAAAAATGATGCTTACGCTGTTTTGGCTACGAACTATGAACTGACTGTGAAAGAACCCCCCGGGAAATAGTGATGAAATGAATTGTTTGGATTCGTTAAATAAGACAACAAAGAAGTAAATGAATCAACGGTAACCAAAAACTTAAGTGTGATTGCTAATTTCACTTCAGCTGGTATTGTTTCTCTAAAGCGAGTATTTTCTTTTGCTATCTTAGGCTTCACCATTTGAAAAGCATGTAAAAGTTCGTTCTAGACATTCGCGTAAAGTTCTTAAACAGAACGTTATCATCCAGGTCTCTCATAATGACAAAATTCCGCGTTCTTAAATAATATTTCAACGATATCGAGCGTTGATATTTTGCACGCCTTTTTCTAATCCTTTTTAGCATTAAAAATGCAGCACTTATACCCGCTGACATAGCAATATCAGTCACGTCCATTTCACGTTTGCACTGGAGAAACATTGACAACTGTGACGCACAAGTGTAGACACTTTGTGGCATGCGTTGAGTACTTTCGGTCTAAGGCATGCGCAAGAACTACTGGGTGTTGAAAACTGAATTGAAAATTGAAAGCGAAGTTTAAGTTGAAAACGCACAAGTGTGGACATAGCAAATCGTTGGCTACGATAATGTTGATAGTGGTTCATTTAAATTTTCAGTATATCCAAACCGAGGTTAATCGATAGGGGAAGCAACAGTTCACGCCTGTTTACATAAGTTAGTTTTCCAAGGAACAGTAGGCTACCACTTTCACGCCGGGCCGCGCCGCCAACCACATCCTAAACATATCGAGTAAACAAGATTGCCGCAGCAGTAATATCAACACGTATTACGTAGTGTTCATCATTATTACGGTATATACAGTGATGTGCCAAGTAGTTTAGCTTAAAATATCAAGCAACATAAATACAAGTAGGTACGCAGCACATATACAGTCAGCCAGCCAGCCGTAGCGGTAAACACTGCCGTGGGTAATAATTCTCGGCGGGAGCCGTTTCTCAAGGGTGAGCTCGTTTTATATATATATATATACACACACGCGCGCGCGCGGAGATAGCGAGCCGAGCGAGGGTGGCAGCGTACACCACGCAATAAGCCTACATGCTTACATACATACAGACACACGCTGCTACTGCTTCTGCCTCTGCCTCAGCCTCCCTCCCCGACGTCTTAAAGTTTCTCTCTACTCAAGTTATGTCTGACACTGACTCCATTTCCTGGAAAATACGTCGACATGTTTGTCTCGTCACAAGTGCACCTTACTTGTGTTCCGCTCTTATATCATAGTCCCTCCCGTCCTCCGCCCCCGCCACACCCCACCCTTTCTCTATATAATATAAATCTTTTAACCCTGACTTCGCCCTTTCTGCCTGCCTTCGTCGTAACCTCTGCGTGCAAACTTCATGTGTGTGTGCTCTTTTTTTTTTTTTTAATAAAATACCTTATAAGGTATTCGGCGAATCGACGAAATTAAATTCGACCGTTAGCGTGAAAGAGGTGTGCTGTGTGGTAACAGGGGATACCTTGACGAAAAAGAGTTACGCAGTAAGTGAGAAAACACAGTAATATTTGTACCTTTTTTTCTGTGTTGGTGACATGTAATTATCACAGAAAAGGTCAAAGGTCACAGAAAAGGTATAATTTCTGTACAAGGTCAAAATTTTGTTGTCTAAAAGAATAAGCTTTACCGTGTATGATAGGTTAACTCAACACAAAATGATTATTTGAAGCCGCGTATCTGTAAAACGAGTTGTACTTAACTGTTCAAAAGAAAATTGTATATCTTTTAAAACCATTAAGATAGAGACTTGAAAATTGAATTAAAATGAAATTTAATGGATTCTCATCATTAAATTTACATACACTAGGTACCTACCTGTGATAACAAAAATTTTTCTCACAGGCCAACATTTCAACTTTTTCATGTCGCAATTCGAAAAAATAGTAACCAAACGTTATAAATAATTTTTTGTTAAAACAAGTACAAAATGCTGAAAAACATTAACTATGCCTTTGCCTTACAGATACATTAAGCTACAAATTGAAGTAAAAATGAGCTGGTTATGTCAACTAATAACGGAAATACGACGAGTTAAGTTATAAAGTACACTTCATTTGTTTAAATATACTATTTATTGGTTTTATATTTTGACGGCCTTGTTTTTTACTTCCATATTCCTTAAGGAATGGAAGTATGGTGATGGCAAAAAAAATCGTGTTCGAGATTATTGCAGATTCTGATTGTACTACACTCAAAACATGAAAAAAAGTCGTTTTCCGAAAAGTGTGTGTGTGTGTGTGTGTGTCTGTCTGTCTGTCTGTCTGTGTGTCTGTCTGTGTGTCTGTAGATTTTTTTCTATGGCAAACGATAACTGCCGCAAATTCAAACAGAATCAAATAATTTTTTGCACACAGACCTGATTTATAGAGTACTCGCGACCTATTGTTTTTGGTGAAGATCGATTGAGGGAAAGGGGTAGTTTACCAGCAACATTTTTTTTTTATCAAGGGTAATTTTGTTTGTTTGGCAAACGATAACAGCCGCAAATTCAAACAGAATCAAATAATATTTCGCATACAGCCCTGAATTGTAGAGCTCTCAAGATTTGTAAATTTTGGTAAAGATCGGTTAAGGGAAAGGGGTAGTTTACCTGTAACGTTTTATGTTGTAACAAGGGTATTTTCTAAGGCAAACGATAACAGCCGCAAATTCAAACATAATCAAATAATGTTTTGCATACTACCCTGAATTGTAGAGTTCTCAAGGTCTTTTGGTTTTGGTGAAGATGAGTTAAGGGAAAGGGGTAGTTTACCTGCAACGTTTTATGTTTTAAAAGGGTATTTTGTATGGGAAACGATAACAGCCACAAATTCAAACAAAATCATATAATATTTTACATGCAGCCCTGAATTGTAGAGTTCTCAAGACCTATTGTTTTTGGTGAAGATCGGTTAAGGGAAAGGGGTAGTTTACCTGCAACGGTTTTTTATCAAGGTAATTTTTACTTCCATATTCCTTAAGGAATGGAAGTATGGTGATGGCAAAAAAAATCGTGTTCGAGATTATTGCAGATTCTGATTCTACTACACTCAAAACATGAAAAAAAGTCGTTTTCCGAAAAGTGTCTGTGTGTCTGTCTGTCTGTCTGTCTGTCTGTGTGTCTGTGTGTCTGTGTGTCTGTCTGTAGATTTTTTTTCTATGGCAAACGATAACTGCCGCAAATTCAAACAGAATCAAATAATTTTTTGCATGCAGCCCTGATTTGCAGAGTACTCGCGATCTATTGTTTTTGGTGAAGATCGGTTGAGGGAAAGGGGTAGTTTACCTGCAACGGTTTTTTTTAGCAAGGGTAATTTTGTTTGTTTGGCAAACGATAACAGCTGCAAATTCAAACAGAATCAAATAATGTTTCGCATACAGCCCTGAATTGTAGAGTTCTCAAGATCTGTTGATTTTGGTGAAGATCGGTTGAGGGAAAGGGGTAGTTTACCAGTAACGTTTTATGTTTTAACAAGGGTATTTCCTATGGCAAACGATAACAGCCGCAAATTCAAACAGAATCAAAAGATTATTTGCATACAGCCCTAAATTGTAGAGTTCTCAAGACCTATTGTTTTTGGTGAAGTTCGGTTGAGGGAAAGGGGTAGTTTACCTGCAACGTTTTTTTAACAAGGGTATTTTCTATGGCAAACGATAACAGCCGCAAATTCAAACAGAATCAAATAATGTTTTGCATACAGCCCTGATTTGTAGAGTACTCAAGACCTATTGTTTTTGGTGAAGATCGGTTGAGGGAAAGGGGTAGTTTACCTGCAACGTTTTTTTAACAAGGGTATTTTCTATGGCAAACGATAACAGCCGCAAATTCAAACAGAATCAAATAATGTTTTGCAGACAGTCCTGATTTGTAGAGTACTCAAGACCTATTGTTTTTGGTGAAGATCGGTTAAGGGGAAGGGGTAGTTTACCTGCAACGTTTTTTTATCAAGCGTATTTTCTATGGCAAACGATAACAGCCGCAAATTCAAACAGAATCAAGTAATTTTTTGCATACGTCCCTGAATTGTAGAGGTCTCAATGACTTTCGATTTTGGTGAAGATCGGTTAAGGGGAAGGGGTAGTTTACCTGCAACCTTTTACATTTTAACAAGAGTAAAGTACTTGAAAATTTATTTAAACTTTTTGAAACAATGGTAATTGTTAAAAATAAAATAATTTTGTTGCCAGGGAATAAAATTATAATTTTTTCATTTTAATGTAATATAATATTTTTCATTTAATACAGCAATAAAAAGGCAGGTAAGACACAGCCTGGCTGTTTGGCTGAAAATGATTTTAAATATAAATCTTAGAATATGGAAGTCATGTATGGTTCTCCATACCGATATTTTACTTCCATATTCCTTAAGGAATGGAAGTATGGTGATGGCAAAAAAAATCGTGTTCGAGATTATTGCAGATTCTGATTCTACTACACTCAAAACATGAAAAAAAGTCGTTTTCCGAAAAGTGTCTGTGTGTCTGTCTGTGTGTCTGTCTGTGTGTCTGTGTGTCTGTAGATTTTTTTTCTATGGCAAACGATAACTGCCGCAAATTCAAACAGAATCAAATAATTTTTTGCATGCAGCCCTGATTTGCAGAGTATTCGCGACCTATTGTTTTTGGTGAAGATCGGTTGAGGGAAAGGGGTAGTTTACCTGCAACGGTTTTTTTTTTAGCAAGGGTAATTTTGTTTGTTTGGCAAACGATAACAGCCGCAAATTCAAACAGAATCAAATAATATTTCGCATACAGCCCTGAATTGTAGAGTTCTCAAGATCTGTTGATTTTGGTGAAGATCGGTTAAGGGAAAGGGGTAGTTTACCTGTAACGTTTTATGTTTTAACAAGGGTATTTCCTATGGCAAACGATAACAGCCGCAAATTCAAACAGAATCAAAATATTATTTGTATACAGCCCTAAATTGTAGAGTTCTCAAGACCTGTTGTTTTTGGTGAAGTTCGGTTGAGGGAAAGGGGTAGTTTACCAGCAACGTTTTTTTAACAAGGGTATTTTCTATGGCAAACGATAACAGCCGCAAATTCAAACAGAATCAAATAATGTTTTGCATACAGCCCTGACTTGTAGAGTACTCAAGACCTATTGTTTTGGTGAAGATCGGTTAAGGGAAAGGGGTAGTTTACCTGTAACGTTTTATGTTTTAACAAGGGTATTTCCTATGGCAAACGATAACAGACGCAAATTCAACCAGAATCAAAAGATTATTTGCATACAGCCCTAAATTGTAGAGTTCTCAAGACCAATTGTTTTTGGTGAAGATCGGTTGAGGGAAAGGGGTAGTTTACCAGCAACGTTTTTTTAACAAGGGTATTTTCTATGGCAAACGATAACAGCCGCAAATTCAAACAGAATCAAATAATTTTCTGCATACAGCCCTGATTTGTAGAGTACTCAAGACGTGTTGTTTTTGGTGATGATCGGTTGAGGGGAAGCGGTAGTTTACCGGCAACGTTTTTTGTCAAGCGTATTTTATATGGCAAACGATAACTGCCGCAAATTCAAACAGAATCAAATAATTTTTTGCATACAGCCCTGGTTTGTAGAGCACTCGCGACCTATTGTTTTTGGTGAAGATCGGTTGAGGGGAAGGGGTAGTTTACCGGCAACGGTTTTTTTTATCAAGGGAAATTTTTTTTTTTATGGCTAACGATAACAGCCGCAAATTCAAACAGAATCAAATAATGTTTCGCATACAGCTCTGAGTTGTAGAGTTCTCAAGACCTATTGTTTTTGGTGAAGATCGGTTAAGGGAAAGGGGTAGTTTACCAACAACGTTTTTTTAACAAGGGTATTTTCTATGGCAAACGATAACAGCCGCAAATTCAAACAGAATCAAAAGATTATTTGCATGCGGCCCTAAATTGTAGAGTTCTCAAGACCTGTTGTTTTTGGTGAAGTTCGGTTGAGGGAAAGGGGTAGTTTACCCGCAACGTTTTTTTAACAAGGGTATTTTCTATGGCAAACGATAACAGCCGCAAATTAAAACAGAATCAAATAATGTTTTGCATACAGTCCTGATTTGTAGAGTACTCAAGACGTGTTGTTTTTGGTGAAGATCGGTTAAGGGAAAGGGGTAGTTTACCTACAACGTTTTTTTAACAAGGGTATTTTATATGGCAAACGATAACAGCCGCAAATTCAAACAGAATCAAAAGATTATTTGCATGCGGCCCTAAATTGTAGAGTTCTCAAGACCTGTTGTTTTTGGTGAAGTTCGGTTGAGGGAAAGGGGTAGTTTACCTGCAACGTTTTTTTAACAAGGGTATTTTCTATGGCAAACGATAACAGCCGCAAATTCAAACAGAATCAAATAATGTTTTGCATACAGCCCTGATTTGTAGATTACTCAAGACCTATTGTTTTTGGTGAAGATCGGTTAAGGGAAAGGGGTAGTTTACCTGCAACGTTTTTTTAACAAGGGTATTTTCTATGGCAAACGATAACAGCCGCAAATTCAAACAGAATCAAATAATGTTTTGCAGACAGTCCTGATTTGTAGAGTACTCAAGACCTATTGTTTTTGGTGAAGATCGGTTAAGGGAAAGGGGTAGTTTACCTGCAACGTTTTTTTAACAAGGGTATTTTCTATGGCAAACGATAACAGCCGCAAATTCAAACAGAATCAAATAATGTTTTGCATACAGCCCTGATTTGTAGAGTACTCAAGACTTATTGTTTTTGGTGAAGATCGGTTAAGGGAAAGGGGTAGTTACCTGTAACGTTTTATGTTTTAACAAGGGTATTTCCTATGGCAAACGATAACAGCCGCAAATTCAAACAGAATCAAAAGATTATTTGCATACAGCCCTAAACTGTAGAGTTCTCGAGACCTCTTGTTTTTGGTGAAGATCGGTTGAGGGAAAGGTGTAGTTTACCTGCAACGTTTTTTTAACAATGGTATTTTCTATGGCAAACGATAACAGCCGCAAATTCAAACAGAATCAAATAATGTTTTGCATACAGCCCTGATTTGTAGAGTTCTCAAGACCTCTTGTTTTTGGTGAAGATCGGTTAAGGGGAAGGGGTAGTTTACCTGCAACGTTTTTTTATCAAGCGTATTTTCTATGGCAAACGATAACAGCCGCAAATTCAAACAGAATCAAATAATGTTTTGCATACTGCCCTGATTTGTAGAGTACTCAAGACCTGTTGTTTTTGGTGAAGATCGGTTAAGGGAAAGGGGTAGTGTACCTGTAACGTTTTATGTTTTAACAAGGGTATTTCCTATGGCAAACGATAACAGCCGCAAATTCAAACAGAATCAAATAATGTTTTGCATACAGCCCTGACTTGTAGAGTACTCAAGACCTATTGTTTTTGGTGAAGATCGGTTATGGGGAAGGGGTAGTTTACCTGCAACGTTTTTTTATCAAGCGTATTTTCTATGGCAAACGATAACAGCCACAAATTCAAACAGAATCAAATAATTTTTTGCATACGTCCCTGAATTGTAGAGGTCTCAATGACTTTCGATTTTGGTGAAGATCGGTTAAGGGGAAGGGGTAGTTTACCTGCAACCTTTTACGTTTTAACAAGAGTAAAGTACTTGAAAATTTATTTAAACTTTTTGAAACAATGGTAATTGTAAAAAATAAAATAATTTTGTTGCCAGGCAATAAAATTATAATTTTTTCATTTTAATGTAATATAATATTTTTCATTTAATACACCAATAAAAAGGCAGGTAAAACACAGCCTGGCTGTTTGGCTGAAAATTATTTTAAATATAAATCTTAGAATATGGAAGTCATGTATGGTTCTCCATACCGATATTTTCTATGGTAAACGATAACAGCCACAAATTCAAACAGAATCAAATGATTTTTTGCATACAGCCCTGTATTGTAGAGTTCTCAATACCTATTGGTGTTGGTGAAGATCGTTTAAGGGAAAGGGGTAGTTTACCTGCAACGTTTTATGTTTTATAAGGGTATTTTCTATGGCAAACGATAAGAGCCGCAAATTCAAACAGAATCAAATATGTTTTTGCAAACAGCCCTGTTTTGTTGAGTACTAAAGACCTATGGTTTTTGGTGAAGATCGGTTAAGGGAAAGGGGTAGTTTACCTGACACGTTTTTTGTTTTATCAAGGGTATTTTATATGGCAAATGATAACAGCCGCAAATTCAAACAGAATCATATAATATTTTGCATACACCCCTGAAATGTACAGTTCTCAAGACCTGTTGGTTTTTGTGAAGATCGGTTAAGGGAAAGGGGTAGTTTACCAGCAACATTTTATGTTTTATCAAGGGTAATTTTGTTTTTGACGAACGATAACTGCCGTACATTAAAACAGAATCAACTACTCTTCTGCACACCTTTTTGAATTATACAGAACTCAAGGTCTGTTGATTTTGTTGAAGATCGGTTAAGGGAAAGGGGTAGTTTACCTGCAACGTTTTATGTTTTAACAAGGGTATTTTTTCTATGATGAACGATAACTGCCGTAAATTCAAAAAGAATCAACTAATATTTTGCATACAGCCCTAAATTGTAGAGTTCTCAAGATCTATTGTTTTTGGTGAAGATCGGTTAATGGAATAGGGTAGTTTACCAGCTACGTTTTATGTTTTATCAAGGGTGTTTTCTATGGCAAACGATAACAGCCGCAAATTCAAACTAAATCAAATAATTCTTTGCATACAGGCCTGAATTGTAGAGTACCTAAGACATGTCGTTTTTGATGAAGATCGGTTAAGGGAAAGGGGTAGTTTACTTGAACCGGTTTTTTATCAAGGGTAATTTTTGTCTATAGTAAACGATAACAACCGCAAATTCAAACGGAATCAAATAAGTTTTTGCATACAGCCCTGATTTCTTGAGTACTAAAGACCTGTTGTTTTTGGTGAAGATCGTTTAAGGGAAAGGGGTAGTTTACCAGCCATGTTTTTTGTTTTATCAAGGGTATTTTCTATGGCAAACGATAACAGCCGCAAATTCAAACAGAATCAAATAATGTTTTGCATACAGCCCTGATTTGTAGAGTACTCAAGACCTATTGTTTTTGGTGAAGATCGGTTAAGGGGAAGGGGTAGTTTACGAGCAACGTTTTTTTATCAAGCGTATTTTCTATGGCAAATGATAACAGCCGCAAATTCAAACAGAATCAAATAATTTTTTGCATACGTCCGTGAATTGTAGAGACCTCAAGGGCTTTTGATTTTGGTGAAGATCGGTTAAGGGGAAGGGGTAGTTTACCTGCAACCTTTTACGTTTTAACAACAGTAAAGTACTTGAAAATTCATTTAAACTTTTTCAAACAAAGGTAATTGTTAAAAATAAAATAATTTTGTTCCCAGGGAATAAAATTATAATTTTTTCATTTTAATGTAAATTATGTATGAGTTAATATCTTTATATATATAATTTTTCTGTACGTGTGTATGTCTCTGAACTCCTCCATGTATAAAATAATATATCGTTCGTGGCAGGTAAGCATATCTCAGTTATGTAATGTTTACGTTTCCATTTTATTATTATGCCTACAGCAATAAAAAGGCAGGTAAGACACACACACACACACACACACACACACACACACACACACACACACACACACACACACACACACACACACACACACACACACACACACACACACACACACACACACACACACACACACACACACACACACACACACACAATTCACGTTATTTCTGGCCTCACTCATGTTTATTTTCTTACATTTGCACGCTTTTTAAATGGAAAGTGCCGAAACCCACACCAACATAACGCGTGCAAGCCAAAAAAATGGACATCAATTTGCTTCCTGTGGATCGCTGGGCAGTGTAACTGCACGTGTTTACAGAGGAACGATTCATAGACAGACTTTTCGTCTTTAGGGAATCAACCCTCTGCAAGATGCTGAGGGTCCATGAGTGACTTCGGAGCGCTCCTTCTTTTTCGCGTGTTTGTTCTGTGAAACATACACTGTAGATTCGCAGCTTTACTCTATGCAACACTCAATAGGAAATGTTGAAAATTTTTGTCCACAGTGTACCCTCATTCACACTATACCTGCTCTGATGTTTTAATTATGGACATCATAATATTAAAACTTTGGAAACTTGAGCACTACTTAATGGAGATCAATCATTAACTTATACAAGCCATTAATTTTATGCATATTTTTTATATATATGTGTACAACGTTATCGGCAACAAAGAAGTAGTTTTTGTTAAAATTCCTTCCCGGAATATTTGGCCGTAGTCCAATGTTTTCTACAAAACCAGACGTTTCGGCAATGCCATCGACTTCCATCATCAGTGAAAATCGAGTGCGATAACGTGAGGTGGTATACGTTAGTGACCACAGTACTGTGGTTAAGGCTGAAGCAGTAAGTAGAAAGAAGTAGTTTCTATGGTAATATTTTATTTCGAAAATGATTTTAAATATAAATCTTAGAATATGGAAGTCATGTATGGTTCTCCATACCGATATTTAAAATTTGTGGGCCGATGTAGAATAACGATGACAATACAAGCGGTTAAAAATTACAATTCTCCGACTTTAGTTTTTGAACGAGTAAATTTTCAGGTCGCGCAGTACATACGAGCGAAAAATCCATATACACAATGTACTTCCCTATTTTCCCCATTGTGTCATGTCACTTTCTGAATGAAGAGTATAAGTCTAATTAAGCGACACACATGGTAAGAGAAACATTAATTTCCAGACATTCAAAATGTTGAATTGGTTTAAAGAAAATTACAGAATGGTTTGCTGGGAAGCTATTAATATATACAATACATTAACAAAAACACAATATTCTGATAATAAAAACAAATAGGCCTAATAACAAAAAAAAGACGATTTATTAACTTTTTATAATCGTAATTTCAATAATTAATTCTTTAACATAATTGTCAAAACAAAAGCACTAAGATAATTAAAATAGCTTTAAATTGAAACGTAAATCTATTGTTAGTTAACCAGAGCCTCTGGTAATGAGAAACTGATTCTAAAAAATGAACGTCAGACAACGGTCGTATTATTGTACAAAAGTAATATTTTTCTGAGAATGATAACTGTACATAAATATGGATTTACAATTCGATCCCATTTCTATATCGTATTTGTATCGAAGCTGAGTCGTATAAATGTAATTTGACAAATTTGAAAAGAAATTCCCTTGAATTTTTTTATAATTTTATAACAATCGGTATTCTTGGTAAAAACAAAAAAACAAAAAAAAAACAGGGAAATCGTGAAGACAATTCAATTTTAAAGTCGGCGTTGTCGATTCCCGTAAAAGTTTGGGTCTGGGAGCTGAAACGGTCTAAAATCACGTTTGCTACACTTTTCTATTACTTCTGGTTGTTCTATTAAATTAACTTGAATGATTCGCTGGAAGTAGGCACCAATAAGCTATTCGTAAACAGAGACCTACGCGTGACCTACCTTCAATTTTGTTTGCTTATTCGTAGATTACACATCGTCATCATTTTCATATCATGGCGTAGGCAAGGTGCTGCTTGTCCCACCTTCAAAGATCCTCCATCCGTCTCTTCCTGGGTCTACCCACACACCTGTGTTCTAACCTGAGTGTTTTTAAGGCGATACGATTCTTGATATTTGACTAAATTAGTATTTTCCTAATAATTTATCTTTAACATTAACATCCTTTGACTTAATACCGATTTCTTGTTTTGTTTTACTTTAATAATTTGTTTGATGTTTTATGTTGTCGTTTTGTTTGAGATAATTATTCGATTTTTATACGAGTACTTATACGAGTATGGGCACGAGTTCTTATAATTCCACTGTATATTATTTCTGCATCTGATATTTAAATGTAATTTTTTTCTCCACGAACTGTGTCTGCTGCTTTCCACTATAATTTAATTAGATTTCAAGGACGCTTATGAAAACAGGTTTCATGTTTCAACATCGGGGCACTTGCCTCTCTTATGTCTTATGTACTCAAATTTAAGTTGATCGTTGTTAACATATCGGCTCTCTTCGTTCATATGTGCGATTTGCGTCAAGTGCGAAAATAGCGTGAGTAGTAAATTAATATGTTCGTATTATGTTTAGTACTGTTTCTCATTAAAAATAAGAAAAGTAATCCTTTTGCTGATCATTTTCTCACATATTTCCATTCTGTCATATCCTCCTTCTCTGCCTGCCTGACTCTCTCTCTCTCTCTCTCTCTCTCTCTCTCTCTCTCTCTCTCTCTCTCTCTCTCTCTCTCTCTCTCTCTCTCTCTCTCTCTCTCTCTTCTCTCCTCTCTCCCTCTTTCCCCAGTCTTCCTTAATTACACATACGTAGAGTTTCGTCGAAGAAGTTCTGCCCTCCCGGATCCCCCCTTTCTTTTGAACTTTTTATAGGAACGAACACAGCTAAATTGACGAATGGAATATGTTTTTGTATGACCAGTTTACATAAAAGCCATCTTGTTCCTTGCATTTGCTGTTATCGGTCGTTTAAGCCATGACTCTCGGGGCTCGAGCGGTGCGAACGACCTGATCCTCCACACTTACCACACTTATGATTTTCCTCAATCGCAACTCGCAACTTACACTTATAGTTTTTATTTATAGTTTTCATTAATTCTCTAGTTCTAACGGGTTGATTTGCTTCACCCCAGCCCTTTGACCAGATCTTGAAGGTTAAGCAGCTGGATTGACGTTATCGGCAGAACGGGATCACGTCAAACATGAATAACAAAGGAATTTCTTCTATTATGTTCATTCTAACGGCTATAAACAGAAAATTTTGATCATTGTCATTTTAATGAAAAAAATCGTACAAAAACAGAGAAATTTTCCCGTGACGTCAACGCTTTTAACGTCCTTGTGAAACTCACATAATCCACCCACGTGATTTTATGTATACGGTTTGCCGATGAGCAAGTTGATTTAACGAGTGCTTGTTGGCATGACAATAGCGAGAGGTAATTTTTGCGTAATTCAGGTTTTCCCAAATGTTTCATGGTCTAGAAAATAAAATGAGTCACACGTGTGTATCTTTAAGTACTGTAATAAAAAAATTACACTCTTGTAAGTACTTTACAAGATAAAAATTGTAAACTTACTTTCTTTTTACTTTTTCGTGTCTGGACATAGTCATAACTTCTAGGCCGCAAAACGGACGGTGTCAATAGCTGCCTTGCTTGCATTCCACATGTCTTCTAGTGTGCAAGTGACTGGACTATTTGGGCAGTCGAGTAGAAACTTGGTGTCTTGAAGCCTCCCACGTTCGCATTTGTTGTCACTCACATCTTTGAGACCTCATATAATTAGATTTGACTTTAGTGGAAGTCGCAACGATTGTTTTTGGTTGGGCGTCTTCATGTTTTCCATGCCAGCTGCGAACCATCAGGTAGATCAATAGATCTTGTTTTAGCGAGTAATTCTCTGGAGATTCAATGTTTATACATATTGAAAGAAGCAGTGCCGGATCTAGAAATTTTGGCCCCCCCCACAAAAACCTTAAAAGGCCCCTTTAACAAACAAAAAAATTAGTTTGTACCAAATTACGGCATTTTCGGTGGAAACTTGGAATAGGAATAAAAACAGTTAAGATCACTAATAAGTTTATTTACAGCTACATTGAACAGAAGGATCAGTTATGACATAAGTCTTTGCAAGTTTTCAGATTTCAAAAATATCAGTAATATGTTAAACAGTTCAGATATTAGACTCATTTAACTTTACGCAGAGATTGGTACGATCAGTCCAGATTACACCACATCATTCAAAATTAATCATATAGCTCGAATGTCACAAACCCTTCAAAAGAAATTCTTCCTTCTTGATTTCATTTCTGCAAAGTCCCTTATCAGTGCTCTCTTATCAAAAACTGAGGCTTCTGCGTGGTTGATAGCTAACATTCCAAGCTCACTGACTCTCTCCTGCTCCATCGAGCTCCTTAAGTAGGTTTTAACCCTCTTTAAGACAGAGAATGACCTTTCAGCAGATGCAACAGTTACAGGTAGAGTCAGGAATAAAGCCAGAGCAGTTAATACCTCAGGATAACTTGATGCGATGGTGTCAAACTCAGTGTAAACAAGAGCTGCCAATTCGGAAACTGTATTGAGCTTAGAAATTTGATTTTTTAATCCTGAGCGAAGGGAGATAAGCTCTAGCGGTAGGGATGGACCAATGTCTTTTTCATACTTCTTTTGAAGTTTTTCAGCTCTGGCTAAAATTTCATCTTCTGATAGTTGAAGAAGAACTTTTGGGAACAGTACAGAAAAGCTTTCTACCACGTTTTCCAGGGCAGAAAAACGGTTGTCTATTTGGCTGTTGACAACATCCAAAAGGGCATTAAAAACATTCACCCTGAAGCAAGTTTCCGAGTCGGAAAATGTATGATCCTCTGCCAGTTCGTCGAAGTGCTTCTTCACTTTTGTATGTCTCTTCTGTAAGAATACAGGCTCCACTTTCCATTTTGCAGCAACAGTTGTGGCTTCCTCTTTCATGCGATCATATTCGCCTCTCATCTGTTTCAGAGTTTCTTTGCTTTCCTGAAGAGTGCTTAACACCTTCCCAAGGTCTGTCTCTTTTCTCTGGAGAAGCTGTGAAGTTACATTTACTTCAGAAAATATCTTTGACAGGATCACAGTCAGAAAGACAAACTGGAAGCAGTCCATAGTTTTTGCCAGTCGATTTGCTTCCGACACTTCGTCCTTATTTTTACTTACGAGTGAAATTTTTCTGAGGGTCTTCATAACATCAAGATACCTCACCTTGATAGCTACAATCGACTGATGCCTTGATGCCCACCTAGTTGGATTGAGCTTTTTTAGTGTGACAGTAGATTCACCTGTCATGGAAGAGAGAATGTCCCATCTGTTGATACTATGATCAAAGTAAACATACAAATCCTGCAGAGCTGAGAAGTAATTAGCCACTTCTCTTACACTTCTGACTGCATCGTTGATGACTAGGTTTAAGTTGTGTGCTGTACAATGCACATACACAGCTAGTTGTGTGCTCCTTTTCACGCAACCTATTATGCACTCCTAAGTAAGCACCACTCATCACAGCAGCTCCATCATATCCCTGGCCTCTGCACTTTTTAAAGTCTAAACCCAATTTTTGCAAATGATCTAACACTAGCGTTGCGAGTCCAGATGCAGTTGGATCTCTCACTTGTAAAAATCCCAGAAAAACTTCCTCAATCTTGATTTGTCGACAATTCTCTTTTTCCAAGCCCTCTTGTACTTCAGGTTCAGTGAAACTTGCATACCGAATAACAAAACTCATTTGATCTTTTTTTGACAGATCTTGTGTTGTATCAATAATTAATGAAAAAAAGGTGCATTATTAATTTTCTGCAACAGTTTGCCTTGCAAGTGTGAAGACATGCAATGAATCACTTGATTTTGGATGTCATGACTGAGATACTTGATATGTCCCTTTGGTAAACTGATTACTCGTGCCATCACAGTGTCATATTTGGCTAGTAACTGCACCAATGATAGAAAGTTGCCATCATAGTTTCCACTATGCTCCTTCGAGCCTCTAAATGCGAGACCGTTTTTTGCTAACATGAGCGTAATATCAAAAAGTCTCTTTAAAACCTGGGCCCAAAACTCACCTTCAGACTTTTGTAACGTCTCCCTTGTTAAGACATTACAAAAGTCGGGAACCAGTTCAATTTGTTACCTGTTAATTAAACTAGCTGCCGTTGTTAGTAAACCTTACTCACTAACAAATTATAACACATTACTATTTAGGAATTAGTCAAGGATTGCATAAATTTATTCACTCGCTGGGTGTTAGCAAAAACATCTCTTTATTACTATATTTAAATCTCATACTTTACTTTACTTTTAAAATAATTACTCTAGTAAATTCTGCATTTAATATTTAAAAAATTTTTTGTCTTATTCCTTTTATCTCAAAAGTATTCAACTAGATACTGTTTTAAGTACCACGGATCCGGGTCTCAACTTTGTTATGTTTTAATTTATCACAACTTTAACCAAATTATTTGAAGAATAATTTTGGTTGTAAATTATAGAATTACCTTACATTTAGATATCGTAATGTTATTACTACTTCATTACAGAAATTACAAATTTTATAAGTTATTCTTTAAATTATCAAAAGTTCTTTACTGTTCTTTTGTTACTTCGCTTGTTGAAACAAATTTTTACAAATGTTATGTTTGGATATCACCTGAATTTAACATGAGGTTGCTGTGGGGTCCATGATGGTCATCTTCTGTCGTCTTCTAGGGTGTGATCCACGGTTCTTCTTGATGCTCCATAAGGTTGATTATTTCTGGTAGTCTCGTTCTAGACGATCGGATTTTGGTACTAGAAGCTCATACTGTTGTTGTTTGAGTTTTCCACTTCTGGAGTCGATTGTTCACATTTTACACTTTAATAACAGTTCTTATTTTAGCAGTACTAAAATCTGGTAAGTAACATATCTTACCACTTACAGTTTTTTAAGAGATGTGTCGGCTAAGTTTCCCTTTTTTTTTAATTACATATTTCTTCACACACTACATTAATAATATTTTTATTTCCACGCTACATTGATTAAAACGAGATCATTACAAACTGGATAGAATATTTTTTTTACTTTATACACCTACGTGTATATTGACAACACAGTGCCGACATCTTTACATGTCGAAGTTTCTCCGGCGAATGTGTGCATAGTTTACCGGCGAGGGGTCTGTAAGCTGGCGCGGTTTTACGCACTGAGAAAATAGTCCGTTCTTTTAAGTAGTATTAATTATTCATTAATTAAATCGTAATACTTTATGTTACCTTTTAGTTATGAATTAGGAATTTCCTTATTTATTTAGTACGTATTTTATTTAATTAACGTAATTATTATTATTAGCTACATAACACCGTGCTTTGCGTGTTGGTACGGGACAATTTTCAAGTTGATGCAGGAATCTAGGTATAGGTAAGGGGTGGATAATACTCTTACTTGTTATAAAGCAAAATTTTCATTTGTGCTATTTAAACATTTTTTTTAAATCGTCACATCCTCCTGCACCTAACGATGAAGACGGGGTGGTTGGGTAATAACAGAAAATCTAATAAACACAATTAAATTTGGGCACAGAACTTCATACTGAAATTTCTATCTCTCAGATTATTACTATCCATCAATTGATTATCTTACAACTTATACAAAATATTTAAATTCTAATATTTAAATTCTAATACATCTACTACACATAAAATACACAAAACATAACTCTACCTTATTTTAAATCTTACATCTACTACCGGTTTTTTTGCTTGATTTCATCACTCGTTTTACGGAGTTATACTCATGAGTAGCTATGTTACTAATAATAATCACGTATTGTAATAACAATCGAATTACTTTTAGTTTACTGCGCTAGGGATTAGTTTTTTCTTTTTCGTCAGCTGACTTCTTATTTATTATATCATTCTCGCAGGGCATTAGCTAAGGTTGATCAGGCCTCGGATGTTGCAAAGTCTTATAGTATTCCTGTATAAGTATATACAACATATTTTATTCTCAGTACTTAAGTAGTATTCTCGGTTTACTATCTTTCTCGTAGTCGTGCTTCTTTATTTTGACACGAAAACAATTTCTTTATTTGAGACAGATGGCTTCTGCGAACGAAATTTTCTGTATTGGGTTCATACAGTGCTACAGTAAAGGGGGTGATGAACTTATGAATTTTGTAGAGGCCACACCATCGGTATGATAGTTTCGAAGTGGTCCTATCAACGGCTTTACTCATAGGATGAGTTTTATACATTACTAAATCACCTACTTTATACTCTATTTGCCTCTTATTCTGCTCATGGTATTTCTGCGATTTTTGTAAATTCGCTCTCAAATTTGCACGAGCTTCGTTCCATATTTTTCTTACGTTATTCGCATTTATGTCGCGGGGCAATAACTCATGGATTTTCCACTTCGTGGTTAAAGGATGGTTGGGTTTATACTTATACAGTAAATCAAATGGTGTTGATTTATGTCCTTCATGATACGCTGAGTTGAACGCAAATTGTATCCATGATACATTTTGATCCCAGATTGTCTGGTCTTTAGCGTGATAAGATATTAAGGCTGATTTTAAGTTACGCAAGTATCTTTCTGCTAGGTTTCCTTGCGGTCTGTACTCGGTCACTGTAATATGATTTATCCCTAATTTAAAACACATGTCATTAAATTCTTTCGATTTAAACTGAGGTCCATTGTCAGATATTAGGTGTAAAGGTGTACCATAATCTTTAAATAGTCTTTCTTGTAGAATTTTTATTGTCGTAGATGCTAAGGCACGTCTCATAGGATACATCCATACGAATTTAGTGAAAGAGTCCACACAAATTAATAGCATAGTATTTCCGGATTTAGAACGGGGATAAGGTCCAGAATAGTCTATGAGTCTATGTATATCTTCGAGAAGGGAGTTGTGGGTATTTCTGAGATTAATTTTCCGACTTGACTGATTCTTGCTGGCTTGCTCAGGGCACAGATTTCGCATTCTTTCACGAACTTTGTTATTTCACTGTTCATGTTTTCCCAATGGTATTCCTTGCGAATACGATGTATAGTTTTCCTAATTCCCATATGAGCTCCAATGGTCGATGAATGGTAGTATTCCATTAGCATAGGTTTGATTATTTCCGGGGCGATTATTCTCAGTAATTTTCCGTTAGACTTTTTAAAACAAAGTACTCGTTTACTCAAGGTATATTTGTCAGAATAATTTCCTTTCTCTATTTCTTCTATTATTTTGGACAATTTCGGATCTTGTTGTTGGTGGTATGCGATATCCTTAAATGCAAGGGGAAAGTTAGTAATTAGCGTATTAACGGTAGTTGTTTCAACATTGTCTTCGCCAGATCTAGTATTGGGTAGTTGGAACATGCGGGATAGAGTATCGGCTACTACATTTTGAGTACCACGAATATGTTGTACTTTGAACTTGTAGCAATTTAATCTTAACACCCATCTTCCGATACCACCTAACTGTTTTGGGTGGTTCAATAACCATGACAAAGCTTGATTGTCGGTTTCTAGTAGAAATTCCTTGTGTTCCAAAAATGGTTTGAATTTATCAAAGGCGAATACTACGGCTAAACATTCAAGTTCGTAGGCGGAGAACTTCCTTTCTTGCTCGGTCAATGTACGGGATGCATAGCTGATCGGTAGTCTAGTATTATTGATTTCCTGGTATATTACGGCTCCTAATGCTACACTCGAACTGTCAGTCTGTACGACAAATGGTTTACTGAAATCTGCTAACTGCAATACCGGTGGGGATATTATGCTTTCTTTGAGTGTTTCAAAAGCGTCTTGGTGTCGAGTAGTCCACTCGAATTTCATTCCTTTCTTTCTTAATGCATTCAATGGGGCTGCTATATCCGCTAAGTGGGGTATGTACTTGTGAAAATAATTAATCATACCTAAAAATCGAGCTATACCTTTGGCGTCTCTCGGCGGTAAGAATTCTCGGATTGCGCGTGTACGTTCGGGATCGATGCTAACCTTACCTTCGGCAGATACTATGTGACCTAAGAAGGAGAATTGTTTTACTGCGAAGTTAACTTTACCCGGGTTTACCGTTAGTCCAGCTTTCCTTAACCTGGATAATACTTCACGCAAGTGATCAATATGTTGATCCATTGACTCACTATATACTACTATATCGTCAAGATAGTGATATACAAATTTAAATTTAACGTCATGAAAAATTTTTTCTAACAGTCTGCTACATACTGAACTTCCTTGTGATATACCGAATGGTACTCTAGTAAACTGATATAGATTAAATGGGGCAGCAAAAGCAGTTAGATGTTTTGATTCCTCAGCTAGTGGGATTTGGTGGAATGCTTGGTTGAGGTTCATTATGGTGAAGATTTTCGCTTTTGTAAAATAGTGAAACGCGCTGTGAATGTCGGGCAGGGGTATCGATTCAAATTCTATACTCTTATTTAGCTGTCTATAATCCACGACTAGTCTATGTTTGTCAGTTCCTTTTGGTACTAGGAATGCAGGTGATGAGTATGGAGAAGTTGACGGTTCTATGACGTGTTGCTCAATGAGTTTGTTAATGTGGTTCCTCATTATTTCCATCTTGGGCGGCGATAATTTGTATGGGTGAAGACGTATTACCTTGTTGTCACTAAGATTTATTTTATATTCGATTAAGTGGGTTAATCCTAACTTGGGAGTGAGTACAGTAGAAAATTCCCTTATTAACTTTTGAATTCTTTGTCGCTCATTTCCTTTTAAATGACTCAGACTAGATTCTTGATACTCTGATTGAATAGTTGAGGTTTCACAATTCGCGTCGTTACTTAACTCGGAGTCGAACTGATATTTTCGAGTACGATCAAATCTGAAGAAATATCGTTTTGCATATATATCAAGGATTAAGCCAGTTTTACTTATGAAATCCGCGCCTAATATTAAGTTTTGTCCTAACACTTCAGCTACTAGTAGGGGAACATACCAAGTAAAATTCTTTATTATTAATTTCACCGTAATACTGCGCGATATATTTAGGTTTTGTTTATTTGCGGTGGCACACTTTATGTTCACGTTTTGGCTACGTTTAATCAGATTATGATTAGCTAATACGGTGGCTAACTGTTGACTAATTATACTACGGGTAGATCCGGAATCAATTAAACCAAGGGTATTCGTTGCTCCAAGGTCTATCTGTACGTAGTGTAGTTGGCAGTTACTTGTTTTGCATGCACCAATAGAGTTGCACTTCTCAATAAATCTTGTTAAGTAAGGGTCTATGCGTTTATTTCTATTTATTTTTACTCTAGGATTATTATTGTTTTTACCTTTCCTTCTGGTGCTGCGGAAGACGTAGGATTTTTGTTCTTCCCGCTTCACATGTTTTTTTGACTGGTCGGTTTTCTATTGGTAGCGCTTTTGTTTACAATTCTTGCTAATGTGTCCGGCCTTTCCACAGTTATAACATCTTCTTTCCTCATTGACTTCGCTCGCATGTTGTCGGGGTTTTGATCTAGAGTTTGAAATATGGGGGTAGCTCTGGGTTTTAGATGTACTTACGAATCGCTTATCGCGGTAGGTTCGGGTATCAGTTCCAATTGGTAGAGGTTGGAATGAATCTCTGCGTTGAGTCTGGGACATAGAAACGCGTCTGTTCTGGTCAGAATACCAGACGTTGGACGAATGTATACAACATAGTTCTAGTTCGGTGAAAGTGGTTGGTCGCTTCATGAGTGCTAGACGAGATCGCTCCTCGGGAGATAGTCCTACTAAAATAGTGTCTACTAACTGTTGTTCACTCCATTTAACTTGTAGCAATATAGCAGATTCTCTTATTTCAGATATATAATGAGCTAATCTCTCGTATGTTCCTTGTACACGAAGTACTAGGTTTCGCTTCAATTCTTCCTAGATACCGGTGGGAATGAAATGTCTTATTAGAGTGGTATGAAGTTCTTCTACAGGGTGATCATACCTTAGGGATTCTAACACACGATCTTTTAAAGGAGATCTACATTTAGGTAAAATTACTTGTAAAATCTGGTCATCTCTTAGTTGTCGCAGATCCTTTATTTGTAAAAGGTGCTTAAGAAAATCTAGGAGCTTTGTAATATTCAGCCCATCAGTGGTTGGTATGTCAGACAAAATACGTTCTACAGGGTGGGTTATTTTTCCATAAAGCTCGGTAGTTAGATTTAATTGAGTCGTCATTCTAGGTTTTTCTGCAGATTGATTCGTCAGCAAGTGAGGACGTATCAGAATCGTAGGTACGAGTCATATTCTCTAGTTCATTAGGAAGTAACGTAACGTTTACGGGTTGGATATTTACTTGTCTATCAGTTAACCGTTCTTTAAATGGATCTATATTGGATTCCTGCAGAAACTGAAATTTTACAGTATCGGTTTGCTGTTCTTGAGTAGGAGATTGGGTAGGGTGATTCAGACACTTGTTCTGAGGACAATTCAGAACAGGAAATTATCGTGTTTAGGATTGTCTGTTATGTCCGCGTGAGGGGAGTTTTGTATGGGATGCGTACGTACCAAGGGGAGAGTTTACATTTCTTGACACGCTTTTAACATGAAACAGCTTGTCAATACCTACAGGTTTAAAATGGAATATTTACCAGCGATGACTTGTTTATTATGGCAATGTCAGTATTGGGACATTACTAATATTATTATATCTTAATTAAAACTTTACTTATTTATTTGTTCCCGATTTCAGAGTGAATAAATTTATATTCGACCAAGTTACTGTTAATGAATTATAACAATGTACACAATTAATTTTTAAAACAACAGCACAATACACAATTCTTTTTTTTTTTTTTACAAAGCAGAGTGGCGCAATTTTTGTACCGTAAAAGCTTGTTAGGACCTTACAACATCGGGGAGTAGTTCAATTTGTTACCTGTTAATTAAACTAGCTGCCGTTGTTAGTAAACCTTACTCACTAACAAATTATAACACATTACTATTTAGGAATTAGTCAAGGATTGCATAAATTTATTCACTCGCTGGGTGTTAGCAAAAACATCTCTTTATTACTATATTTAAATCTCATACTTTACTTTACTTTTAAAATAATTACTCTAGTAAATTCTGCATTTAATATTTAAAAAATTTTTTGTCTTATTCCTTTTATCTCAAAAGTATTCAACTAGATACTGTTTTAAGTACCACGGATCCGGGTCTCAACTTTGTTATGTTTTAATTTATCACAACTTTAACCAAATTATTTGAAGAATAATTTTGGTTGTAAATTATAGAATTACCTTACATTTAGATATCGTAATGTTATTACTACTTCATTACAGAAATTACAAATTTTATAAATTATTCTTTAAATTATCAAAAGTTCTTTACTGTTCTTTTGTTACTTCGCTTGTTGAAACAAATTTTTACAAATGTTATGTTTGGATATCACCTGAATTTAACATGAGGTTGCTGTGGGGTCCATGATGGTCATCTTCTGTCGTCTTCTAGGGTGTGATCCACGGTTCCTCTTGATGCTCCATTAGGTTGATTATTTCTGGTAGTCTCGTTCTAGACGATCGGATTTTGGTACTAGAAGTTCATACTGTTGTTGTTTGAGTTTTCCACTTCTGGAGTCGATTGTTCACATTTTACACTTTAATAACAGTTCTTATTTTAGCAGTACTAAAATCTGGTAAGTAACATATCTTACCACTTACAGTTTTTTAAGAGATGTGTCGGCTAAGTTTCCCTTTTTTTTAAATTACATATTTCTTCACACACTACATTAATAATATTTTTATTTCCACGCTACATTGATTAAAACGAGATCATTACAAACTGAATAGAATATTTTTTTTACGGTATACACCTACGTGCATATTGACAACACAGTACCGACATCTTTACATGTCGAAGTTTCTCCGGCGAATGTGTGTATAGTTTAGCGGCGAGGGGTCTGTAAGCTGGCGCGGTTTTACGCACTGAGAAAATAGTTCGTTCTTTTAAGTAGTATTAATTATTCATTAATTAAATCGTAATACTTTATGTTACCTTTTAGTTATGAATTAGGAATTTCCTTATTTATTTAATACGTATTTTATTTAATTAACGTAATTATTATTATTAGCTACATAACACCGTGCTTTGCGTGTTGGTACGGGACAATTTTCAAGTTGATGCAGGAATCTAGGTATAGGTAAGGGGTGGATAATACTCTTACTTGTTATAAAGAAAAATTTTCATTTGTGCTATTTAAACATTTTTTTTAAATCGTCACACTTTCTTTCATTTTCCAAGGACTCATCAATTCTTTTACGTACTTCCCATTCATGGAAGACCAAACAGGCTGAAATGTGCTGTTGAGATTTGCTGTGTACTTTGACTTTTTTTGACAAACCTTGCCAGTCTCTGATACCAGTGGCCCATCTACTTTTACTTTCACCACCAGAAAATAGCCAACATGGCAGGCAATACGCACAATCCAACTTTTTTGAGTAATTTAACCATTTCACTTGTAAAGACTGTCCTTCTGCTGCAACTGTTTTGTAGTAGACAGTAGAGAATCCTCTTTTCTTTTCATCCTTGGAAAATGGACCATTTGGTTGGCAGCTTCCAGTTTTAACAATAAAATTCTTGAGCTTGTCAGATAAATCAATATTTTCAAAATGAGCTTTATTCTCCTGTTTCAACAAACAAGTAATGAAATATTCATCACTCAAATTTGACTTATTCGTGGATATGGTGGCAACGTCTTGGATGTCATCAAAATTAAAGTCTCTAGTGGATGTGGAGGGAGAATCTTCTGTCACACTATCGGTCTTAAAATCAGGATCAAATCTCTGGATAGCTGGTGAGGTTTTGGAGACAGGAACAGAAGTCTCACTGCTAGGATGGAATGTGTCAAGGCCAGATGTCATGTCATAAGCAGTGGAAGTTTCAGTGCCTGAAAAAAAACAAAGCCACAGATTGGTTTAATGGAAAATGCAGTTTATGAATACGAATTTCAAATTAATAACGGTCGGTTGGTCAGTAAGAGGATCCTTGCAAAAACCTTCAGTCGGAAAGACAGGACAGTACTATGTTAAAGCACGGTGAGAGAAGCGAAAAAAGTGACGGTGTTGCTACCTAGCGAACATGGAGTAATAAAATTTATAAAATAGTTTTAAAGGTTTGGCATATATACCTACGTATATATAATATCATAATAATTATTAATTTTTCATTACAGAGGAAGGTTTTTTCCCTTACTCAAGGCTTCAAGGCTCAAGGCTGTATCAAGGCTTTATTTTGGTATTGGTGAACGTGATTGGACAATTTCAATTTTTTTTAGCAATTTTCAATTTTATTTTTTTCTTATTCTACGACTTTTTTTGAGTAAGAATATGTAAGTTTTACGTATGAATTATGTTTTTAACATACTTAAAAGAATATTAAAATGTATACATGCAGGCCGATTTTTTAGTAATAACACTCACAAGGCTGCGCCTCTTGGTGTGTTATATGCTATATTTATTAGTTTTACATACATTATTTTCCTAATACAGATTTAGATGTTATAAAAGTTATATCGAATAAAGGTAAGATAACCTTCGAATCAAAAAGGCTGAAAAAGCTATATTGGAACTAACAAAGGAGGCTAAACAAAAAAGAAGAGTTCTAAAAAGAAAAAAAGACGAAAGAGATGCAGAAAAAGATACTTCCTATTTCCTATGGTGGTGGACAATTTTAATAAGCATTTATTGCATTTTATTTGGTTTTTTGTTATTCCCGAAAGTGTTGTTTTTTATATTTAGGAACATTTATCTCCTAAAGTATCTAACATAGAGCATTGGAATTTGGTATGTATATAAAGATATATGTTTTCTATAAACTGTACCAAAATAAATAATTTTTGTTCAAAAATAAAATTAAAAAAATTGTTTACCATCATATTTTTTTTGTAAAATTATTTTATTACTTTTCACTGTACAAGATAATTTCTGCAAGGTAAGGTTTTAAAGATAGATCAGTTATTTAGCTACTGAGTACACATATGTATACAGTGAATATTGTGGTAAACATTTCATAGAAAAATTCCATACCGTTACTTAGATAAATGTACCTACATATTACATGTATTTCTTATGGAAACGCGTTCATTGACGTCTCCTCTTAGTTTTCTCGGTAAAATTTACATCGCACATACTGGTTTTATCATGCGACTACCAGGCGTTCCCAGACCAACTGCTTTGTAAAAAGCCTTTACAGGTGTAGGTTTTTAAGCAGGCTGTTATAATTATAAAAGTTTTATTGACGCTTATGTCTACTTTTTTTGAGTGGCTAGATCTGCACCAGCAGTGGGCTGGCGTATTAAGCTGGCAGAAAAAGTGAACACTTGAATCGCATGCCTGATATCCGTCTACCTGTGGCTGCCTTGGATTATCACCCTACTGGGAAGAGAGATGTCGGTAGACCGAGGAGGATATGGGTTTCGGAGCAGGTCTAAGGCCTAGTCCTTGGAGTTGTGGTGATGATGATGATAATGACGAAAAATCACGTCCTGAGCAGTTGTTCCAAGTACCCTAACGTGTGATTTCCATTTTCCACCACGGAGTTTCGTCAGCAGACTGTTTCTTGCAGCTGCTTTTTGTTTTGTTTTCTCAAAAAGGAATTAGTATGTTAAAGATCTGACCGTGGTGACGCCAAGGTGTTTCGGCTGGTCCGTAAGTTTTAGATAAGCTCCGTCCCAGGCGACTTTAATATTTCTCCTTGCTTGCTGTGTGTTACGATGGAAATCGCTAACTTTCAGTTAGCTTAAGTTTTTTGTTTTTATATAGTACGCAACATTAGTGAGACAGCATTTTCCAGTTTCTCATGCACCGCCCGGAATGCTCAGTTCTGTGTTGCAATTGCCAAATCGTTGGCATAAAAAAAAAAATGCTTAGTGTGATCAGAGAATGGCTGGTCTTTTTGTACGTGTTGAAGAGAATAATTTATTGTAAATTTTCTGTTGGGTAATCAAAGTAATGACCGTAATAGGAAGTGTGTGACCATGAATGTTTGTAGTGAGTGTACTTGTCCGCACATAATTATACCACAGTCTAGTTACTGGAACATTTGCTTTCTGTAACCCTCGTCGGATTTGTTATAAACTTCACATAATCCGTATATTTATCATAAACTGCATTCAGCTTTTTAATTAAAATATATTTATTATATATAGTTACAAACGTAATTAAATTAATGAGAAACTTGAGTTAGTCTGGGAGACCAACGTATTTGCGTCAGGTTTAATGGCTGTGATTGGAATCCAAATTGAATTTTCAAATCTTCATAAAAATAATTTGGTTTATATTGTTACGTAATGCAGAAAAAGTGTTATGTCATTACGGAACGTTCTGGTACATTGGAGAACGATCCCGCAGCTATAAATAATGCATACGTGACATTTGACATGTGAGGCAGTATTACGTAATGTGAGACGTCTCGTGCGTTCTGGAACCATCTCAATTAGCCCAACGGTGCGTGTTTCTGCGAAGGTCGCGCTGAAGTGTCCTCTAAAGTTTTCGATGGCTTGTTAAGAACGCATGCAATGGAAAACAGTAGACTATAAATAGCCCATACCTGCTGCTTAGTTTTCAGTTATTATCGGGCGATATTACTGTGCGCGTTCAAGTGGTTTTTAGTGAAGTGTTGTGTTTTATAATCGGACGGTATATTGTAATACAATTGTGTTTAATATTAGTTGACAAATATTGCGTGTGAACAATTTTTTTATTTGATTTGTTGTAAGAGACTGTATTGTTAATTACGAAGTGTTTAACTGTGAAATTAAAGCTGGTGATTAGTGACTTAATTGGTGTCTTGTATTTTGTTTTCCACTGTACCTACGGCGATCAAATAGACCGTCGTAACAATATTTTATTATTGTGTGCTTCGTTCTGATGAAACGTTTATCACATACGTATGTACCACCAAATGTGTAACACAGAGTAAGTTTACAAACCTAAGGATATTTTCCTTTTAAAAGGTAAAAGCTTATCTTTTACATCACTTACGTAATTCACTTCACATTTTCTTTGAATTGCTTGTCTCATTCCCACTCGTAAATTCAACTTACAAATTTACAGGTAAAATAAAATTGATGTCAAATAAAAATGCAGTAGCAAGTGTACCTCCAGAATATTGTTTTTATTTCTTAAAAATGTTGAAATGTCTATCAAAATTCAAATTACTGTTATACATTTTTGTTTTTACATAGTGGTATCTAAATACCATAGCCATAAATTTAAATTACTTGTCATAATTCAACAGAATAAATATGCCTGCGGATGAGAAACTGCGAAATTAGATAACACTTTTATTTAGGTCACGTAATACACACACAATGGCGCGCGCGCGTTTTGGTGGTGTTGGCTGCTGTCCGGGTCGGGACTTTGTTTTCTTCTTTGTATTACTCCTTTTGAATTTCGACCCCCTATCTTATGTGACGTTCTTCAGCAGTGCGTGCATTTTTTGTTGTAGTTTAGCTGAAGTACTGACCACGTACTGTAGTAGTGACTTATGTTTGGTCCTTTGTGGGGCTAAGAACACAGCTCTTCCTCTTTTACATAACCTTAGCGAATAGGACGATATAAGATGAATAAATTCTGGGCATAATTCAATATTTATAATAATAATTTTTAGCCTTGAAATTCTATGAAGGAAAGATAAACATTTTTAACAAACAAAAATTTAAGAACCATCAGGGGTTCACAGCTGGTGGATACGGGTTTAGCACACCCGACGTACTCTAGCTGGATTCTCACCTTGTTTCAGCCTGTCTTGGTCGAATCCCTTTCTTTAATCTTTCCTGTCTGGTCTCTCTTGACCAACTCTTGGTCTCTTAGGCCCCAACGTTATTAGGTTTTCGAAGCCTAGGGAGTCTTTCATTGTTTTCATACTTCAGCTTTACTGCGTAGTTCTTGTTTTCTTGTTTCCTTTTGCATAAGGGACGGAAGCCAAATGGTCAACGGTCCTAGTTGCGGAAGAGGAAGGCTTCACAACGGCACTAGGAGCGGAAGAACGTAGGATGTGGGTCTCCGAATGAAACCCAGAGCAAGACAAGAGGCTCAAAGTTAGCACTCCTACCAGTGGTCTTACTCTACAGGACGCTGGTAACGATCTTAGAGGACATTTATCGTATTCGAAAGTCACAAAGGAACAAATCGGAATTTGTATATAAACATTTTCATTTTCTGTAATCTTTCGATTGCTCAGTGTTTTTTAACGCAGATAAATTACAGTAATATTAAAAAAAGTTTACGAACGGCCCAATAAACGTTTGCAAAACATTTTACAAGACGTTTCGTACAAACTGTCATGGCTCGTTTTGGTAAGATCGTTTTTACAGTTTAATCACCAAGGTATTAGATTGGTACAAACTCGTTGGGATTTCATACAATTTCTACTTTCTGATTGCATGACAGGGTTTAAAGTGGTAATTTCCATTCAATACGTATTATGTTGTAACTGTTGCGTCCTCTAATTCCAAGCTTTTGACGAGGTCTACGTCAACGTTTACAAATGACAGAATATTTTGCCTTACTATATAACACGTGTCTAACTTTAAATGTGAAATTCTATCTTTGTTCAGGAATATGAAGTTAGTTTTCTCATTCGAAGACACGTTCTTTGTTCCTTTGGGTGACCTGCCTCTATGTCACTCAAAGGCCTGATTGTGCGTCTAAGCCATATTGTTAAGGAGAATAAATGACAAGGGGAGTATAAGGCATATTAGTTAAGGATTAAGGAGAACAAACGGCAAGAGAAAACTCGTTAAAGAGCAAGTAAATTAGATTGGTCACTCTATGAAGAAGAGAGTCTGACTGGCTTGATGATAGGGCAAAACAGAATGCAAGGCAAAAACAGGATGAAGAGAACGGTTCAGCTAAACCCTGTCTTCGGAGAATCACCATTGATGTCTTGTTGGGATATTTGAAATAATTAAAAATAGATTAGAGAAATAATTTACCCTATACGCTTATGAGCCTTGAGTTCTTTATTAGTTCTATATTTAAAGTGTGTATTTTAGCGTGACGTCCTGCTTGATTCCAGAGACGTTCATAAAAAGAGCGCAGCCTGTATGAATACTCATTTTGCTGCTCAAAATAAAGCTTACGATTCGACGAAGGCAAAGACCCTTACTTATGGAAAACACAAAAAGACAGTCCCGTAAGACTAGATAATTGCCAGATGACGCGATGCTGTAGTTGTATTAACAGCGGTTTTGTAACAGCGATTTTTTCTCTCCTGGTCTTACGCTCAGCCGCCGTAATAACGATAATGTTGTCATTACGCAGATAAGACGCGTAATGCGGGTATTATCGGGTATCGATTTTGTTATCAGTTAAATACTGTAGGATTTTTGAGAGCGATAAGACGAAACCACTCGAACTGCCGTGCGGCCGCGCGAGCGCGCGCGCCAGGCAGAAATAGTCGGGCTACTGTTGCTGCCTGCCAAGCCCAATTACCGTTATCTCTGGTAATTACGGATCAACACGGGTAAAATAAAAATTAACCAACTACGTTTTTCATTACCGAAAGTGTTATTATTGGTACTCCTGTTGTTGTTTTTGTTATTATTTACATAGAACGTGTATGTATTGTAACGTGATGTTTCCCTCTACATAAAGAATATACCTTAACATAAATAATTATCTTATCATAATAATGAAGAACAGAATAATAATTAAGTAAGGAACCTGTATAATGTAAAATATGTGTTAAATAGTAAATTCAAGATAAATGTAAAATAAAATAATAAGACCAAAATACCAAATATGACTATCTGGAACTTAGTAATGAATAACTCTAGTAAACTGCATAAGTAATGTTGTAAAAAATAGGTGAAAGCCTATACAGCAGTACTTAAATAGTTTACCAATCAGGAAAATGTATAAACTAGATAAAATTTGATGTAAAAGAACTATAAAGTCAGAGAATAATCATATCTGAGTGTGAATCAAGTCACAAAAACAATTCAGAGAATGATTAGTATAAAATAAGTGAATAATAACAGTTTTAATTGTATATAAAAGTGTTATGATGTAAGTTAGGTTATGCACCATTTTTATATGTTAAAGCAATACAAAGAAATAAAAAAAAGTGTAAGATAAATAATTTCATGATAAAAAGTATGAACAATGAACTGAATAATAAATAAGACAATGATAATTAACTATTGATGTTTAGGAACATAAATAATAATGTAAATAGTAAGAAACTGATGAGGCAAAAGCCTACATGTACTGGGTAGGAAAAATGATAACAATTTGTGTAAATAAAACCTGTTATATTATATGGTATAGATTATAAAATAATGTGTGTTAGTAGAGGAAGAAAGTAATAATAAGAAATGTCAATAATAGACCAGGCATAATGTAAAGAATAAGTTGTCAACTTTGACAAACACTTCATACAGCTAATGTGGAAGTTTATGATGGACAGTACAAGGAAAAAATCTTGTAGTGAAGTATAAAATAAATTGTAAAATTTCAAGTAGATCATAAGTGATAATTAAGAGTTGTTACTTTATAGTAGAATTAAGTAATTTTAGTTTGAGAAAGGAATTAAGGTCCCAATGAGCATGGACATGATTAGGCCTAGGTGGCAATACTAAGTTTTTATAATAAATAGGTGTTTATAATTATTATCACTATTGTTAAACCATATAATGGTAAGGTAAAACCAATTATACAACTAAGACTTAAGTGATGGAACAGAAAAATTAATATTTTATAGAGAATTCTAGACTAAATCAATCTGTGAAAATTGTTTATTTTTATTATTACTGAACCGGACCATGCCTTATGAGGTCTCAAAATGATCAGCTTAAAAAAACGCTGATTAATGGTAGTAATATATTTTTAATTGTAAGTAGCATAAGGACATTATGTCAATTCTAAAATATTTTTATAAATTTGTTCAGATAAGTGACGCTTAGCTTGGCGTGGGTTGATATCCTCCAACCCAAAGACAGACGCTTAAAACGAAAGTTTTGTAATTAAAAACGGAATAGTTAATATGTCCACCAATCAGAATCGTTCACCTGCCAGGTGAATTTACCAATAACGCACCGCAAAGAAGTCAGATATTCGCCGGTCATCATGCAGTAAAGAACACCTCCTCTGTAATACGGAAAACGTAATTAATCTCCAACCCAAAGTGTAAATATTCTCGTCCTCAAAATCTTGAAACCGAGTGAGGTTATGTGCAGAGTAAACTAACAACGGTCTATTCTTCGTATTGTTTAAATTAGCAGCCATCCTTACTATTTCTTTTATGAATTTGCTAACTGCTATGATTTTTTTTTATTGTTCGACTAAGCTTTTCGTCATTGCTGACATCTTCAGGTCTTAAACAACCACCTGATTGTTTAAGACCTGAAGATGTCAGCAATGACGAAAAGCTTAGTCGAACAATAAAAAAAAATTATAGCAGTTAGCAAATTCATAAAAGAAATAGTAACAACGGTCTAACCTACAAACGGGAACGTAACCTAACAGTGAACGTCAAGCGTTGTGAAGTGGTTTTAATCATTAAAGGACATTACAGTGAATAATTAATAACAGTGAATTATAAAGAGAATAGAAAGAAAAGGAAAGTATAGTGTTTATTTTGAGAATTTATAACAAACATAATAATTAATGATCACGATCCCATAGTAACTAGTAATAGACACTTGGGAACTTATGTTTATACTATCACTGTATATAAACACTAAACTATTCATATTATTTCACGTTTAACTATTGTATTTTGTTTTTGTATTCAATGTTTAACTAAATAACTCAGCCAAACTAGGTTAACACCAACACCGGACACTGTCCGAAATACGAACTGTTCGTCACTTTAGATTTTACTTCATTGTTTTATAATATCATATTTAATTTTGTGTTGTAATGTTTTGTTCTTCAAAAAAGACAATTTTTGTTAATTATTGTAGTCAAAAGAACCCCCAAAAGGTTATATTATTGTAACGTAAATATTTAATCTGATTTTCTGAGATGACGAAAACTCATGTTACCAACTGTTGAGCTATCATTGTAACAAGCCTGGTTAATTAATTTTTTATTACGATAAATATTATTCCATTTTAATATCAAAAGAAGATAATTGAATACCAAATAAGAAAATAAAAGAATGTGGAAGAAAAACTAGTGTACGAATCATCATTTTTATAATTAATGATATTTTCGCAATACACAATTATTAAAGGTTACATCAACTCAAGAAGATTAAGTTGGCATTATCTATTTTGGAACAACACGTGCTTTTTAAATGAGGTAACTAGGTCAGTGAACTCTAATAAAGTAATGGAATAAATAAAATAAACTTACTAAGAACAATTAATACAAACTTTTAATATCTCAATGAATAATAAACAAATAAAAGAAAATTAAAACAATCCAGTTACACACCAGTGACCCATGGGCATAATTCTAGTTATTTTATAAACTGGCCAACCTACTTAATTTACAATTAATCTTAGTGAATCGTCTTATCCAACTTGAGAAGTAGTAACCAGAAAATCATTTAATAAGTAAACCATTAATTTACCAAACCATTACCAGTAAGTAAAGACAATTACAACACAATATATATTTTTAACTATTACAAATTGGCACCAACAAAGAGGGGCTTTAAATAAAAAAACATAACATAAATTAATTGTGAATTACTATAATTGGGGTCCACAACATGAGGCTTGTATTTGCGAATTATAATTAGGGCATAATTCAAATTATTTTATAAAACAAATAAAGAGGAAAAAGTGGGTATTTATCAGTATATATGGGAGTACAAAGTAAAAAAAAAATACATCCTTCCATATAAACAATAAATATATTGTTATTATTTTACACCATCAGAAGCGAAAATAACAAAAAAACTAATTATAGATAAATTAAAATGGCATTACATGATTGATTTACAAACTCAATTATAATCCAATTACAAATGTATCGATTATATTTACATTTCACATGGTTTTAAATAAATTACACAAAATATTACAAATTTTAATATAAAACAAAGCTTATAAACAATTTTTTGGTTTAATTGTTTTAGTACAGGTTCTTTTTCTTTTTTTCTTTTAGAATTATGCGCTTATATTACAATAACTAAGTCCATAACAAATGACATAACCTAAACCTGCCACAATTCCTATAGGGCAAAGTACGTACGATTTGGAAGGGAAGTTGTAGTCAAAGCAAATCAGGATATAAGCTGTTGCTGCCTTCGAAATAAAAGCATCCTATGTTCCTTTTGTCACATAAAAAGTAAGAAAAGAAGGAGAAGAGAAAGCAGTAGTAGTGGTAGTAGTAGTAGGAGTTGAAGAAGAAGAAGAAATAGAAGAAGAAGAAGAAGAAGAAGAAGAAGAAGAAGAAGAAGAAGAAGAAGAAGAAGAAGAAGAAGAAGAAGAAGAAGAAGAAGAAGAAGAAGAAGACTGTTACGAAAAAGAAACGTTCATAAAGCTAATTAAAAATCTGACATTTTTTCATTGTGTATGTAAAAATTATACATACATTCATCAAACTTGTATACATTTGGTAATTCATGTTTAAGATAGCTCTACATTTAATCAAAAACGGTTAAACCTTTTAGTTGTATGAATCGACTGTTGACTTATATAAGTTAATTACATAAGTCTTACACTTACTGAACTCAATTAAAATCTTTTTATTTGGTTAGCTTAACAAAATAATCAACGTAACACAGCGTTTCACTCTGCCACATTATGTGGTACACCTGTTACACACATGCAGCCTTGGAAAAATTATTAACTTTTAATATAAAATGTAAAAGCCTAATAGTAAAGAAATTCACTAATTGAGCTTCGTTCAATGCTAACAGCGATTAATATTTGGGTAAGTTAACATATGATGGCTTTAGTAGGTACAGTATATTTCAGCAAGAGATATCTCTGATTTCCTTATTTTATATGAAACGTATTCGTGTGCTGAATGGTCATTACTGTGAGTCGTACCTTAAATGACTTCAAGGTCAAAGTATAAGGTATATTAGTTCTATGGAACCATCTAGCAGCATAAAATTTGCAAAAATTCAAACTATTTAAATTTTCTACGTGGAAGATGGATCTAAACATGGCGGAAAATTTGCCATTACAATATATTGGGCTGTTAAATCTAAGAATTAATCTATATTGTTCTGTTGCAATGTAGAATTAAGTTATACCAAACTACCTTACAAGATACGTGAGATTATTCTATCCGATGTGCGTTGTCACTATCCGATAATTTCTGCGTAAATAATTCCTTTTTTCTGAGGTCCCCACCCACCAAAAATGGAAGGAGTACAAAAAAAACTAAAATTTAGCGTGTGTTTGTGTGGTTAGTTGTAGGAAAATTTGTGCTTCCGACTCGATTTAGGAAAAGTTTTTGTTTACAAAGTAATATGATTAACAAAAAACGAGTCAAGTTTGGTTTGGTTTGTTTATGATTTTTGGCCCGAGTTCCAGAAAAACTCCAGCCTTGCAGTTTAAATAAGACGAACATATAGTAAAAAGCGATAGGTTTGGTTGTCCAAGTGTAATTATATCCAAGTTAGTTCATAACAAAAAGACTAGCTTACAAAAAAAGTGCACAAAAATCAAAATATATGAAACCTGTTTTAGCGTGTGTTAAAACCTGTTTTAAAAAAATTTATTATTCATACTTTGTCTAACTATAATGGTGGTTTGTTTGGTTTGTTGATATTTAAGAATCAGAATTAAGATCCAGTTAAATGTCTGAAGTTAATTTCTACAAGATAAGAGCAGGTTGCTTTTGGTGACTACTGAAAACGTCGTCTCTCTCATAAGGAAACTGTCTTTCTCATGGAAGTGATTCATTTTTAAACATTTTTAAACTAATTCATCATAAAAATGTCGATTTCTGATCAACATCTAAGCAACAGATTTTGCTTGCAGGTATGATCGCTCGAGCATCCGTCCACGGGAACTTTAGAAAAAACGAATTTTCTGAAGATTTCAGTTCGTGTTAATTTTGGGTTTTCACTGCTTCTTGCAAAGTATTATGCAGGAACGCTATTTAATTCGGCTTCTAATTAAATATACAATAATTTTCCTGCTGCTGTGGTTGTTCTCTGTAACTCTGTCAGTTAATCTTCTAATCTCTGATATCGCTGTGTGCTTAGAGTTTAAAATTTCCGCTTGTCTTATTTTTTTCTCCAGTTGTTTTTTTTTTTTTTATTAACGATCAACTTTTGTATTTTGGTCTGGTTGGCATACATTTATTTTTTAGTACGTCTTGTGTACTTAAAGCTATTTTATATACATTTTTTAATCTTTCGTATTTATTACCCTGTCGTCGCCATAAACACATTTCTGAATTTTCTGTTCACCATCCCCCAGTTTTCTTTTTCGTAAATCTTTACTTTTTAGATGGTTCATTGACACCTTTTACCACGATCAAAGAGAGAGAAGTGGTGGACTTAGTACACATACTATCAACAGTTCGCCTTTGCAGCTCAACAAGGAATGTGGTGACTGCACGCATCACTATAATACTACACATTTAAAATACTTTTAACAAAGTTTCGGTATTACTTGACTGTCTCTCACAAAGTATTTCTTGTAGCGAATAAAAAAAAATATATTCAGTAAATTACAGTTACATACAATGTACGAACGTTCAATCTAATACGCACACAACATTACAACTAAATAAGTGTGAACAATGTGTTCAGAACCAGTAATACCGCACCGACACAAGCACGCACTATCATTCAGTAGACCCCCCGCTCCTCAGGCGTCTCGTCAGCAAAGCTCGTGTACGTACAGTACCTGTCTTACTCTCTTAATAGTATAGGCTATATCTTGCTTTGTTTGATCCTTTGTAGCATGTTTGATTTTCCATGCATCTAGCTTCGATCTTTCACAGCTTTTGACTGGAGCAGACTTACTCATAATTCGAAATGTTGATCGACATAAAGTCAAGAATGACCGGAAGAAACGGAAAACAGTGATTTTTTAAGTCCTTACAATGACGATGACGTCCAGAGGTGAGGCCGAAACGGTGGTCGAGCGATTAATACCTATCGGTATGAAGAATTTGGAAGATTACGGCCCGGACAGTAATTTTAATAATTTTGACGCAGGCCGTAAAAGCCTAAGAAATATTGAAAAACAGTGACTTTCTGATACGAGGCCGGAGTAAAATGCAAATAATCTCCACGTAAAAGTAAAACCATGTAGACTTGACATTGAAGACTCTCTCAGTGTGTGTGTTTATTTTATTTTATTTTTTTGTAACAGACATGTAGCTACTGTGTGCCGACACTTCATTAAATTGTTACAGTAATGACCTTAAAGTGACGGTAACATTGACTGCAGCGCTTCCAGGGACACGCGTAAATAATGGAATCGATGATCTTGAGTCAGCGAATGACGATAAGAAAATGTAGCATCAATTCTGTTTGGTTGACAAACCGTGTGTATTGTTTTCAGTGACCTTGGCTTGGCTGTATAAAAAACTTACATATTTAAATAAAAGATATTCTCCGAGAATTATGAAGTCGCGATCGTCGTATCACGAATTAAGCGTCACTAACATGCCGACAACACGAGAACAAAGTATTAAGTCACAGAGAAGCAGTCGATTAACCGTTCGATATTAATAAGAATTTCTTCATTTTCTGTCAGCTGACTTCTCCTACCAATTTGTAATTAATTCAGTTTAGATTACTTCAAAATACCACGTGCTTGTCCTTACTTATGCGCGGGCGGGCGCGTGCACACGTACACACTCGGTCAGATATATTTATGCATATTCGTCTGCATTTGTGTCTGATTGCAATTATTGTTTTGACAGATTTGAGACGTACTTTTTATGCCATTTTAACAGAAAATTAAATCCTTGATAAAAATTTTAATAACTCTTTTGTGACCAGGATAATTATCGATAAAATGTTTTTGTTGATACTTGTAAGTAGTAATAATAATTGATCAGCGTTAAGCGCCGATGATTTGTTACATATCTGACATTCACCTTTGCGTTTTAAGAAGTCATTTAGATATGGCATTAGTTTTTAATACTTTCTGTCAATAATTTTGACACATCGTTGTCCAATAAAAGGAGAACACTGGAACAAAACAACTTCGGTTTAAAATGAGGTTAAAGTACGTTGCTATGTTTACATAATTAGCACCAACCAATCTGATGCACACTCGTCTATTTCTAACTGTGATCAGCACTTTCAGCATGACCTCAATAAATAATATTTTGTCCCGACACATAATTATAGCAAGAAAAATAACGTATTTTTGTTGTGAATATTATTAATTGTAAATTCTACAATCATTTGTATTTAATGTTAAATGAAGCAATATATACGGGCATTAAGAGAAAATAAAAACTTATTCTGTAACTCAGTAACGACGTTCGGATGATGTGTGATCAATTTATACTATTTTATAAACCGTCTTTTTACATTATTGAATTAAAGAAGACCGATTTTGTAAATCGTATGAGCGTTGTCACGTCGGGTGGGGGGGGGGTAATACAACTAGTGACACAACTGAAGGCGCCAATTGGCTTGAAGTACTTGGTTTAGATTTAGAAATGAATTGAAGGAAAAGCATAGAGCAGTTGGGCATTTCACTCGACTTGGAAATGACATCAGTATGATAAAAACAATGATATCCATGATATCGGTGCAAGCTACAAAATTTCCAGATGATCAGTGGAACCACTAACAGAACACTCCGAAGTAAGCCGCGAAGAGCACGAAGATGAAATTCTGTAAAGTGAAGGCTGTTCCTTTGTTGTTGTTTGGTAGCGAAGTGTAGTGAATGACAAAGAATTAAAAAGTAAGTAACAGGCATAAGAAATCTAATTCTTCGACAAGTATACAAGGCTTGGTCATATTGGAAACCAGTACATAAGGGATGAATTGGAGGTCTATAACGTGAATGGTAAACAAAATTGTGCAGATTAAAGGCCTGGTGCTTGTTAGAGTTTTAGCCCGTCCAAGGCTTCTACTGTACTAATTTATCCTACGAAATATGATGGTAGCCAATCCAGTTAACTGAAATTGCGAGGAAGTAACTACCCAAAGCAACCATAATATCTAATTCGTAATCAATATTCTAGGAGCAGAAACATAGAGAAAGACGCTGAGAACGTATTTATGAAAGTCCCTTAAATGTTCACATTTTCACCAGTGCGAAGACTGTAAAATATTGAATATTATGCAATCACTATTTCACATTTTTGGAACAGAAATAGGTAAACGGTACAATGAGACGCTCAGTCACGTGCCACTGAAAAAAGTACAGTAAGTCAATTCAATTTGATCAAGTGAAAATTGATTAGAAATGTTTTCGCGTAAATTTCTGTTAATTCCTGTTCACTACTGCTTTAGCCACAGTGTCACACAGTCAATAATTCAATCACCCGAAAGTTATTGTACAATATTTCGGGAATAAGAGTGGAACACGAAAGCAAAAACACAGCCAACGTGGACTTTGAGAAAATCATGCTGCAAATCGCATAAATATTTTGACCTTATTGTTATGTTTTGATCACAAGTCACTTAACTGTAGAATGTTTTGTATGTTACGAAGCATTCTACAATTACAAGTTTCTAAAATTATTAAGAAACATGTATTGTGAAACTATTAATGACTGTAATCTTGTTCACTCAGACGACACGAAAAAACCTATGAAAGATTTTTCGTAGAAAATGATTGTGCTATTTGTTTCGTGTAAGAAAATTTACATATCTTGGTACTATAGTCAATGAAAAATGGGACCACTCTCAAGAAATAAAGAGCAGAATTGAAAAGGCAAGAGCAGTGTACACTAGAATGAGCAGTTTATTCAAAAGTCACGATTTAACAATAAACACAAAGATGAGTCTTTTACGCTGCTACCTATTCTCGGCCCTCTTCTACGGTGTAGAATCTTGGATTTTGACTGAAACCGCAAGTAAAAAATTGGAATCTTTCGACATGTGGTTTTACTGTAGAATACTGAGCATTTCGTGGACAGCACATATAACTAAAGTTTAAATTCTTAGGAAGATGAAGAAAGAAAGAGAAGTTGTTAACACACTGAAGATAAGAAAGCTTCAGTATCTGGGAAATCTCATGAGAAATGAACAGAGATTTTACTTATTGCAGTCCATACTACAGGGGAGAGTACTTGGAAAGAGAGGAGTTGAGCGACCGAGAATCTCATGGCTGAGAAATTTAAGGACCTGGTTTGGCATGAATACAACTAACTTATTCCGTGCAGCAGTACAGAAAGTTAAAGTAGTCTGTATGATATCCAACATCCGAAACGGATAGGAACTATCAGAAGAGACTTGTTTCGATAAATTAGAAAATTGAATAGAATTCCAAAAATATGAATCGCTTGTGTTTTGATATTGTGGTGGTTAGTCAAAAATTACCGTTATTTCCCGTTGCCACCAGTGGCTCCATGGTGTGCATACAAAGCGAATGCTAGAGATCGTTCTTGGTACCAGAGGCTAAAAGTGGATGTAGTTCTAACAGCCCATCATGAAATGGTAACAAATTATATTGTCTTTTACGCAATAATTTTATGTTGATACAATCTGATTCTAGAGTATGCTTTTCAGTGGTGACAAATAATAATAAATGTTTTGCAAAGTTTTTCTTCAGTACTGCCGGCCGGATTATATATGCAATCAAGTTGGCAATATCGAGTATACTGAATAGAAACGTCTACAGAAACTCTTATATGTGCACCGATTATGTGCATTGAAGTCTCTTAAAAAATCTACTGAAAATTTAACGACCCCAAGCCATAGAAAACATTGAATTTACTATCAAATCCAGATTCAACTACTACCAGTTTTTCTTGGATACGCCCAATAAGCTTCTCTGTTAATGCATCAGCTGATAAAACCATAAAAGAAGGTGCCCTATTACTAGCTAATTCGTTCCAGTCATAGTTTTATGCCAGTCATAAACTTCAAAGGGAGATGCTAAAAGTAAGGCGAAACTAGTGTAAATTGTACAAATCATCATGCTAACTGTAAACAAACTAACGAGTGCCAAGAGCAGACTTATAAAATAAACCTTGTCTCTAAAGAGTAATGGAAAAGAAGATGTCGTCTTTGGTCGTCTGAAATTTAGGCCAAAGACAACTAATGTAGTCTCATTGTTTGGAGAATTCACAGCTTAAATTATTAAATTATGTTCTTCATGCCATACATAAGTCACCCTCAGTCATCTATTGGTAGAATGACCTCCATTGCATACGAGAGAGAGAGAGAGAGAGAGAGAGAGAGAGAGAGAGAGAGAGAGAGAGAGAGAGAGAGAGAGAGAGAGAGAGAGAGAGAGAGAGAGAGAGAGGCAGACAGACAGATACAGAGGCCATTACCGAATTCGTACCGATTGGGAATGTTGTTTTAAAAAGGTAGATATTAAAACATGGACACTTCGTTACTTGAACTCAGCTGCCGTAATTATTAGTCTATATGTTAACTGGTGTCAGAATTAGTAGGAATTGTCTATGTCGGAACTGGGGACTGAAAATAAACAATAAAAAAAGAGAATATCTCACAAATGACACTAATGAATTGTACGTTGGTGGGAAAAAATCAAGAATGTCGGTAAATTTTTTGTTACTTGGAATACTGGACAGGGACGAACATCAAATAAAGAAATTACAAGGAAGATTGTGGCGGGAAAATAATAGGCATGTTGAACTCAGTGTTATGGAGTAGAAATAGTATTAACAGAAGAAACCATCTGTATGGGACAGAGGTGTGGACATAGGCACACATAGGGATAGATTAACTGCAATAGAAACGGATTTTTGGAGGAAAGCAGCTGTGGATTCAGACGAGAAAGGATTAGAAATAGTGAGACAAGAAGACTGATGTATAAGAAGACAAAGCTGAAAAAACTATAACGGACGAAACTGAACAAAGAACACCAAGATGGAACAACCACGTAAGGAGAATGGTGGATGGAAGATTGCCTAAGGCAGCTCAGAACTGGGAGATTGCAGGAAAGAATAGAAGAGAACGGCCTTTGATTACATGGGACCATAGTATGGAACAGGGATGGAGAAATTTGGACTAATAGATGAGGATGGGGTGGACTAGACACATTGAGTTTTAAGATCCGAGGATTCGTCTAAATTGGGACTGTGTATCTGTGTTAACGTTTTATGTACTCTAAAGCTGTGAAGTCTTTATGTACTGTTGAAATTTTGTATATTTGTGTACTGTAAATCATTTATATAATATTAGAATATTGGACTGAGGAGAAACTTAGGATTAAGAATTAATCTAACAAAAAAATTGTTCAGGATTTACTGAACGGAACAGACAGTGATGACGACCAACTAACTTATGTAGCAGTTGAAAATCGAATAAGGTTGATCAGATTGCATCAGTCTGGATTTCCTTTAGTATTACAAACTTTTTCACTTCAAGTATATCACAAAACTAATGACCTCACAGCACTAACAGTAAAAAAAAACACATCGAAAATAAACGTTTTAAAAATGTTGAACATAAAAATTTTAGCTATATAACTTTCAGCAAAAAAAATGTATGAGTTCCATACAAACTCACAAAATTATAAAAACAAATAACGAATATAATTTACAGTCAATTTACTATGTATAATACTACACACGGTATTACAACTTAGTTTCTTATCGTTATTATTACTGTATTTTACAGGTAACATTACATTTTTATCCATTAATGTATATATATATATATATATATATATATGTATGTGTATATATATATATATATATATATATACATATATATATATTCAAACACTTTTTGCTACAGTCCGTTTCTTGATGTAATTATATTTAATTTTTATAATGAATATACCTGAAGATATTTCTCAGGAAGAAAGAAATATCTTGAGGTAAATTCATTATAAAAATTATATATATAATATATATATACATATATAATTTTTGTTCAATTAACTGTATTTTTCTTGCACTAAAATGATGCGTGTATAAAATTCTACATTGTATGTAACACTATATTACATGTTATGTATGGTTGTCTATGTATAACGGTGTGAACCGATCTCAGTGTTCGAGCATGGCCGCTTCCTCGCCGCAAAAGTACGACGTCTGCATGGAGTACAGCCTGTCGATGGGGTTCAGTCCTAAAGGCGTGGGCGTGTGAGTGAGGAAGAGGTGGCCGCTGTCCAACGTCGGGCCGCCGCCGCCGCCGATTCCTCCACTGGCCATATACGCGGGAAACGCCATAGAGAAACCGTTGTCCAGTTTACCGTTCGTCACTAGATTCTCTGTGGACAAAACCCAAACACAAGTTGTAAACATTCAGACATCTATGACGAGTACAAATCATACAGGCAAACATGCTGTTTAGAGGCTACAGCGAAAACTAATCTTTAGTATTCTTAAAATTATTAGGTACCAGAGAAATCAACAATAACAAATCTTTGATTTTTTTTTAGAAGTATTAATAACTTCTGTCTACTGTTTGCGACGAAGAAACAGAAACACAAACATATATATATATATATATATTTTTTAAACAGAAAACAACACAAGGGAGAAACACACACCCATATATTTTTCTTTGTAACTTGTGAAGTTTCCTGCAGGATCCGTATATTAAAATAGGTCTATATACAATCAAATTACAATTACTTCAGCAAGTATAATGTGCTTAATTTTGTATAGGATGAACTAGGAGCAGCTAAGATCTAGAGCAGAATAGAAAGAGGTTGGAAACTAATAGCAGCACTTAGTACAATATATTGGGATACGGAGGGTATGAGGAAATATCCTAAGAAGAATGGGTGAGAAGAGACAGTTCGGGTGTAGTGCTGAATACAGTTCGTCATAGGAATGGAAATTAGATCTGATACACTTGAGGAGAAATTACCTTCTTCATGGCAACATCCAAGGGAAGTTAGAAAGAAGAGTTCAAGGAAGAAGAAGAATTCAGCTGTTGGATGATCAAAGGAGAGAAAAAAAGTGGTAAGTGATGAGGAAGCCAACGATAAGGCAAGATGGAGAATAAAATTCGCGAACACTGCTGCCAGACAGAACATTTAATAATAATGCAATAATAAGGATTAGCAATAACGTATAGCAATAACCATGGTTAAGTCAGTCTTGAAGGATGCAAGTGATGTGTGGACATTAAATATGGGAGTGCCGGGTGGGTTAAATGTGTTGAAGGTAATTATTTACGATGTACTGCCAAAACCTATAGATGATATTCTCAAACGGTTTCGTCACATAGGCCTATTTTTTTTTGATGAGGAATCAAAGACGGCCAGTAAAACTTTTGAGTAGAAGCCGCGTGGAAGGACAAAGAGTGGACATATACAAAAAATTAAACAAAAAACATGATATGAAGGGATGAAAAATTCCTAGCGTCGCATACAGATAGAAAAAGAGGATGTTCTGGATAGGAATCGGTGTAGGTTGGACATTGGACGCAGCAGACGCTGTGAAAGTCACTTGGCCAGGTAGATAAAATTAGGAACAGACACAAGTTTTGTTAATATTTTATGAGGAAAAGGTAACAAAAACTGTAATGGAAACGTTTTTTTGGAGAAGAGCAGCTGGTAGATCCGGACGAGAAATGATTAGAAACAGCGAGATAAGAAGACTCATAGGGCTGAAAAAACTATAATTGACGAGACTGAACTAAGAAGACTAAGATGGTACAGCCACTTAAGAAAAATAGAGGATGGGAAGCAGTAAAGCAATCACTTTACTCGTGTAAAGCAGTAACTCCGTCTACTCACTATTAAGTCCTACCCACCGTCAAGTCGACTAATTTACTATACTGAAATTATAATAAATAAACACTTCGATAACACTTCCTAAGTACGGCGCGCGATAATCGCTGTAAAATAACGTGTCGCCTACACATTATCCTTGTCACTGTCTTTGTGATATTCAGCTAAAATCACTTCTAACATGTATAAAGAGTGCATGAACTGTTCGAGGGGACTTTCCCCAACGTGCTGTCTGTTTATAGTTGTTTACATTCACGTCACTAACTGATACCTTATTGCCGTACTAACATATACGTAAGCCGATAGTCCAATATTTGCGTATAACGGACACACATCTAGGTACATACTAAATGTCTCAAAGGCATTGTATCCTACATAAAATATTAGATACATTCATTAAAATATAATTGTTTTATGATTGTGTTGTAGATATCTTAATAATAAATAACAATAATTATGAAAATACGAGTTTGTCAGTATGAAAATATTAGAAATATCAAGATAAGTTGACGGTTGGGGCTGAGAAAACTATAATGGACAAGACTAAACAAATGAGTCTAAGATGGTATGGCCACGTAAGAAGAACAGTGCATGGAAGGTTGCCTAAGGCAGCTCAGAACCGGAAGATTGCAGGAAGGAATAGAAGAGGACGACCTTTGACTACATGGGACCATAATGTGGAACAGGCGATGGAGAAATTTGGACTAATAGATGAGGATGAGGATCTAGACAGATGGTTTTCAGGTCAGAGGATTCATCTAAAGAAGAACTGTGTATCTGTGTTAAACTTTTATGTGGTGTAAAATTATGTAACCTTTATGAACTGTTGAAATTTTGTATATTTGTGTATTGTAAATGTCTGATATAATATTCGAATATTGGGCTGGGGAGAAACTCCAGGATTAAGAATTATTCTAAAAAAAATTTGTTAGGATTTTCTGACTGGAACAGACGGTGAAGACGATCGCTTGAACCAACGAAACGTATGTACCAATTGAAATTCGAATAAGGTTAGATTAGACAGCACTCGTAAATACTAATGTAATGACATAGTAATTAAAATTATATTATTAATTAAATTATATTACATTACATACACACATTATTAAATTATTCGGCTTACATTTTAATAAAAATAATTTTGTCCCTTTTTATGTTGTACACATTTCTTTCCCGATATTTTATGATTTTTCTTAAAATTTTGTTACTACCTTTGTTTATGATGTCTCTTTTTACTTTTTTCGCTCTTTCACTGCACTGATGTCTCTGCAGAATACGATATTTCTGATCTTACAACCGACTTACGTATTCTAAATTTGAGAACCGATCTCACGTGTTGTGGTACCAAATGGAGTGCGTCTATTACGTAGTTATTCTATTGGCTTTGGTCATTTCGTCTATAATCTCTTTAGCATAAAAGATTAATGATGATGTCACACGAAACTGGCAGACGTGTCTTCCAGAGCATTTTATGATTGATCACTCTACAATTGACACTTTGTTTTTTGCGGACGATTAAGCTATTCTGTTGGACTCGGAAAACAGATTGCAGATGGGTATACATTTGTTAAATCGAATCTGCAAAGACTCTGGATTGCAAATATCCACACTTAAAACCAAGGTGATCTCTTTTCGTGGAACTGATCCCATACGGGCAAAAATTGTTGTAGATGGTACTGTCCTGGAACAAGTTACCAATATTGAATACCTGGGCAACAGTGTGCCTTATGATGCAAGCAACGACGATGTGAATAAGTTGCATAAGTTCAACCTTATGTGCGTGACAATTAGGCGAACCCTTAAGTCAGCAAGTAAAGGAACACGCCTAAAATTCTACAAGTTGATGGCCCTTCCCACGCTTCTTTAAGGGTCTGAGAATTGGAGTTTAACGAAAGGACAGGCCCGTCATATCCAAGCGGCTAAAATGAGATTTCTCAGGTACGTGGCAGGGTATACTCTCTATGATCATAGAAGAAACACAAATATACGGCAGAAATTGAATATTATGAGTGTACTTGACAGGATTGCCTAGTATCGGCTGAATTGGTGGGAACATCTTTGTCAAATGGATAACTGCCACTTCCTCAAACAACTATGGAACTATAAGCCGCGGGGACGGAGAGGTGTGTGACGTCCGACAAAGCGCTGTAGTGACCAGCTCTAATCTTTGCCGGTTTGAGGCCGCAACAAACCATCCTTGGTTTATTCCTTGAAGATGATGATGGTGATGGTGATGATGATAAAAGATAAATACTTAAAAAGATATTTCTAGCAATTCAGTCATCTTACTGCTTATTTTATTGGTATTCCTCCTATTACTAAACACAAACACTACCCCCTACTTTGAAACTTCATGTGTAAGTTTGAATGTTTTCGGCTAACAGAAATGAATTTTCTTTATGAGTATCACCATTTTGTATTAAACTTGGAGTTGAAGTTAGACGTAGACAATTTTTGTCTCTTTCCAATAATATTCAGGTGGTATATTACCCTTTTTGTTTAGCTTCATAATGAGAATTCTGGAGTAGAATCGTTAGTGCTATTTAGAGTTTATCCTATCATTTTGACGAATAAAAAAAGTTTAACTACCAAAGGCATACCACTCTACTTCTTCTGTATAGCTATACCTTTGATGTCGGAAGGTACAGAAAGCGGATAAAGACGCAGACAAACCTTTGGATAACAACGATTTACATTTTCTCCTTTTAGGTGCCTAAACACCAGTAGTATAGACGATTCCGGGTAAAATCATAAATGACATTTCCGTGACTTTTTTGGCTATACTTTTTGTCGGACAATTATTTACACCTTTTCAAATCGACACGTGTTTGCGGTTTATTGTGTGTTTGGGTGCATTTTTGTTTTGTGAGGGAGGGAGCGGTTGGAAGGAAACGCAGATTTGTACTTTAATTTACCAGAAAACGCTGAACAGACCGTGACAAGTATATGTTTTTATTTCCCGAAAAGTGTTGCAAATTCCACATCCATTCCCCTTAGTACTGTGTAACAGAGAGGGCAGACGTAAGGGAAGGAGAAGGGGAGGAGAACTGAGGGATGTAATAGGCATTTGTTTCACTTTGGTCTGGTGTCATTGATTCTGCGCACACAAACGTACATCACATACACAAGTGCGCGCGATTTTAACAAATACAGCTTTCGATAACATACGAAAAGTGAAGCTTTATTAAATCTTATTAACTTTTGTATATCTAGGAATATAGGTATTTCACAGAAAACGTAGTGGAATTACGAATGGGTGAATAATTGTCCTCAGTATTTCACTCTAAAATAGCTCTACACAAGAGGAATATGATTTGACTATCTTATATAAAGTTTATATTATTTATATACAGTAGAACCTCTGTTAACCGAAACACTTTTAACCGAAATATCGTTTAACCGAAACGAACGACCAAAAAAATATATATATATTTCCGTTTTACTACAATGGAAATAGTAATTTCCATTTTATAAAACACGAACACTAGTGTAATAAACATGTAATAAATTGTGCGTCATTCAACAAAGCGGAAACGGGTCATGGTAACGTTGAAGAAAAATCGGAGGCAATTAAAAGAATTGAAAATGACGAGATTTTGCGAACTGTAGCAGCCGATTTTGGTGTTGATGTTCCTACTGTATCTGATTGGGTTAAGATAAAAAATAAGTTTGAAGAGCATGCTTCGAAGATACCAAACAAGAAAACAATAAAGACGTGTTAAAACGAGATAGTAAATGATGCTATTTTTTTTATGATTCACGCAACAAAGGGACGACGAAGACGACGACAAAGCGGAGAGCAGCAGCCATGACATCGCTGACGAGATCTTCGATGCCTTAGAGAAAAGAGTTTTTATTTTAGGTTAGGGCATTAAATTAGGCTATATGAAATACGCGCTTTTCTCACGGAGTTTTATTCATATTTTCAGATAACGTTACGGTCCGTCCAACGAACTGAAGAATCAAAGCCCTTTGATGCTCTGCTAATGAAGCGATGGCGAGATATTGCTGCAAGAAAGCGATGTGAACTTTAAAAAAAATCATAAAACTAGTGTTAAAAAATGGCTTTATGTAAATAGTTTGATTTTATTAAAATCTTTTGATAATATTATATATTGCCTCCGGTTACTTAACCTCAAACTGTAAAAAATTGATATCTTAATTATTATCCGAAATTTTGGTTATCCGATACCGCCTTCCCCTCTTTCTTTCGGTTAACAGAGATTCTACTGTATGTATTAAATTATTTGTAGCCTATATGTATTTACGTTATTTATATTTATTTAAAATACTTGTCAAAAGAGTCATGAAAACGTGGAGAAACAAGGAGTATGAATTTATGTAACCATACCAGAGTTAAAGGTGTCAAATGGTCAATCCTATCGGCAGAAGAGGAAGGTTTCTCAACGGCACTAGGGGCGGAACAACCTAGGATGTGGGTCGAAAGAAACCCAGAGCAGGACCAGAGCCTCAAAGGCAGCATTCCATTCTTACTCTTCAGGACGCTGGTAGCATCTTCAGAGGACATGTATCCTACCCCTAAGTCATAAAGAGCCCTTGTTTGTTTTTATTTTTTTTTGGCGGGGTGGTTAGTCATGTGTTAAGAACGGAGGACGATCGATGGCCGAAGCTGTTATTTAAGTAGACATCACCCGAAAGACGGAAGGGAGGAAAACAGTGAAGATCTCTGGACGATGGTGTGGGAGAATCATGGAAGCACGGGGTTTGGGAGTGGACGATGCCCTGTATAGACAGGGCTAAATGTGGCGCTTGGGAACGGGGAGGCGGCAAAACGCTGTATGAATCCCGTTAAAAATAGAAATAGTTTTAACAATGTAAAATGATAATCTGAAAGGCAATCTAAAAAGTTTCAGTCGAAAGGACGTTTCGTTTAAAGACCGTAAAAGTACTCGAAACTAATAAAAATTGTAACACAAATCGAATTGAACATGAAACAATTTATACGGAAACGAACAAAATATTATAGAATACGTTTTTTACAATAAAAAAATTATATTTTTAATTTTATATTTTAAAATAGGCCTATACGTTATATATGTAATGTATATTTATATATTATTATATTTTAAATATATATTTATATTTTTAATTTATTCATTCATATTTGCTCAATTATTCTTATACATATTTTATATTATTATTAATAGTAAATAAAACTTTTCGAAGAAGAATATATTTTTTATTATTTTTTAATATAACACTTTTTCGATAGTATAAACTGTCATCATCAGATATATAATCTGATATTAAAAAAATAATAAAAAATATGTTCTTGTAAGAAAAGTTTTATTTATTAATAATAATAATTTTTAATTTAATATGAATTAAAATGAAGTAACGGCGTTGTCTGTAAATATAATCCGCAATTAACTTTATTTCGCAATGTTAGTAGGTTTATAATAATTTTACTCTGTATAATATTAAGGGATGATTCATTTCAGAAACCTAGTGACACGGAAAGTAGTAAAAACAATATGCCCAACGTATATTTACTCCAATGAATGCTCTTCGTTTGTGGTTACATTGTCTGCAACAAAACACGAATTGAACTTGAACCACTTTACAATGATTATAATACAATAAAATACGGCGTTCGGACATTTATGAAACTATTCTAACATTTAAAATTAAACGTGAATTAAGTTTAATTAACAACGTTGTACGACACATAGAACATAACAATTAACTGAGAAGACGGCGATTGTGTGTGGATACGAACGCTGGATATAAAGTTATTTAACGACGTCTCCTCTCTGCCTCTTACAGATTAGCGATTTTCATTTTTGCTTGATGTAGCATTTAACCGAGACTATTATACGACGCCATGTCGCGTTAAAGACTTCGTCCTCCCTCCGTTCCACGTCACCCCAAACAGACACAGAATGAGAAAATAACGCGGGAGGGTAAGAAGAAAGCTTATTCAACATTTTGATTCGTCCTCGACGAATCCTAGGGGTTGTGACGCCAATAAAAGCGGGGTTAACGTTTTTATATCTCTGTAAGCTTGCAGCTTGTTTTTATAGGGTGAATGTTTTTTAGTGCTGGGTATAGTCTCATCAAAACATAATGTGCTAATGCCGTAACAATCATACGGATCGTATAGAGATCATTAAACGCACGTTGGCACAATTAAACGCAAAACCGAGCTGGTGACTTTTGAATGAGTTCCGTGTTGATTCTGTTCGTATCGTGTACGTGTTACTTCCAGCTGCCCGTATGCAACTATGAGAGAGCGACATATACCCCGAACGTACATGTGGACAACAACATATAAGCACTCATAACGTATTATAGGCTCATCGATATACAGTAACTCTCTAAACGAGACAGAACAATATTAATAGGCCTATAGCTTACGAATAAGGAATTTCCTGAATTTGTCGAATAAGGTCGGTATCTGTCCTTACTATCAACAACAAAAGGGAGAAACACACACACACACACACACACACACACACACACACACACACACACACACACACACACACACACACACACACACACACACACACACACACACACACACACACACACACACACACAATCACAAATACATGCTTTTCTTTGTAACTCGTACAGGATTGAACCCGTTTCCTACAGGATTGGAATATTATAGAGGCCTGTATGTAAGCAAATTATATTTTTTTTTTTATTAGCGAAGGTCCTACAGTCTATGCCGCATCCCGCATTTCGATCGCCATTTCTCCCTATCCTTCCAGTCATCATCTTCAATAGCTCGATCTCTCATGCTTTTCCTAATTCCTGTTCTCCATTGTGTTGTCAGTCTTCCTTTTCTTATCCTGTTTTGTGGTGTGTAAGTCAATGCTTTCTTTGGTCATCGCTTCTCCTCCATCATCATTACGTGACCATACCATAGCAACTGTCTGGATTCTATTCTTTCTGCTGTTGTAAATACGCTCCCTGTTTTCCTTCTTATATCTTCGTTTCTAACATGTTGCATTCTAGACATATTACACGCTCTTCTTAAGAAGTCCATTTCCACAGTTTCTATCTTCTTTTTCTCTTCATCTGAAAGTTGCCAGCATTCGCAGCCATAAGTTAAAATGGGCTCCACAATAGTTGTGTAGATTGCCAGTTTAGTTTTAAGTTTCATTTTGTTCGACCAAAGTAACGAGTTTAGCATACGAATAGCCTTTTTTGCCTGTTGTATCCTATTTTTGATGTAATTTTTAAATTATAATTACTTCTGCAAGTAGAATGTGCTTATTTTTATCGTTATACTTATACCTGAAGCACGCTTTACAGAATACATCTGTACCATTAGAGGTTTCTCTATGAATTCTTTATATACATACGAACACATTAACTTTGTATACTTAACATATTGATGTTATGTTAGGTAAGTTCCAGACGATCTGTGGAACAGTCAACCGTATTTTAGAAACAAGGTACGTCGAGATACAAAATTAAACTTTTACAAAGTTACAGCAGTCCCTGTATTGTCCTACGGGTGTGAAATTTGGATAACAACCAAAAACAGTAAAATACAGGGCTCGGAAATGGCATTCTTAACAGGAGTTCAAAAGTGTTCTAAACTTGACCATATAAGAAATGAGGCCATAAAAGAAGAGTTACGAGTTTTTAACTTGAATGAAAAATTAATAGATTACAAACAACGGTGAAAAGAACACTTAGAAAGAATGTCAGATTCCAGACTGTCCAAACAAGTCTGAAAATACAAACATATAGGACACACGCTGGAGGATTTTGAAGGCGGAACAGGCACAATCTTGCCTATGCCGTGTTGTAAAGATGATGATGGCATACAAACACACACTCATGCGCGCACACGTATAACTTAATACTTTACTGCTATAAAGTCAAGATGTCTTTTGCTTACTTGGGACATGTTTGGAGTATTAAGCAGTACGTTCAACATCAGCCACTTTGGTTTTCATTATGGCCAAGTGTCTATATGTATTGCTTGGTTGCTCCTGTTGACTATTATTTGTGTTCGGTTGGTTTTTGTTGACTAGGATTTATTGACGTTGTTGTGATTAGATATTGCGTATAAATCTGTTCTTTGAATATTTCCAGTTTTAAGTGTTTCAAAAATTCCGTCGTGTTTTCTATTCATTTATACTTGTATTTGATTTGTATTAATTTTCTTCAAGTTTTGTCCTTATATATGTGTAGGTTTTTCCAGATATCCATTGTAATTCTGTTTGTGTAAAGCTTTTAATTTGTGTTGTGTACGTTTTATTTTCCCATTTTGTTGATGTCTGGGAATTCATGTCGTGTATTTATTGCGTGTGCTGGTAAAGTGAATGTGTAAAATGTCTGTTTTTTGTTGAATGCATTTACTGCTCAAAGTAACGCTTTTTTAATTGTTTTTTCGTTTGGCCTATATACAATAATATATTCCATTATAATTTATTGATATATTCCATTGTTTTATGATATATTTGTTGTGCTTTATGATATATTCCATTGTTTAATATATCGTCTCTGTTGTAGTTCTGACCTATTTAGTATTTGTATAATCAAAGAACAAATTTACACACCATATCGTAAAGCCTTATCAACAAAAACCAACAACAGCCAACAGTAGCAACCGACATACAGATACTTCAACCGGAATGCAAGCCAATATGGGTGACGATGGGGATACTGCTTAATGCTCGAGACGTTTTCTAAGTATTGATAACATCTTGGTTACATATATACATACACGATATGATGAATTACGTAGCCTACATGATTAAGTCGTCGTCGTCATTTTTTACGGCTTAGGCTAGTAGCCTGTTCCAGTTTCAACGGAAATCACCCAACCAACGTTTACGGGGTCTTTCCACACTTTTCTTCCCCCGTTAGAGTCAACGGCTCTTCTTGAAAATCTAGTTGGATCCATTCTCTCTACCTGTAACCGCCACACCGTTTTGTACCAGGAGATTTTCTCATTTAAGCTTTCAGCTATGCCTAGCTCCATTCTAATATGATCATTTCTGATAAGATATCTCCTGGTACAACCCTTTACAGCCCTTAAGAACCTCATTTCCGCATCTTGTATTCTAGATATATCTTTGGCCTTTCTAATCCAAATCTCACTACCATACAGTAGTTGAGGTGTGACCATTACATTATAATATTTTAGTTGCGTCTCTTTCCTTGTCTTCTTCTTTACGTGTTTAATGATGCAGCCACAAAGCGACTGGAAGAGACTTGTTTTCTTTCAACCTCCTTATCATCTTGGTATATAATGCTGCACCCTAGATACTTGAAATCTGGCAGCTGTTCTATTGGCGAGTCCTGTATGAGATAATCTTTGTTCTTATATGATCTGCCCCAGACAAAGCCATAACTTTTGTTTTGGATAAGGGAGTGGTTTGATTGTAATCAGTTAAAATGTTAGTAAGATAAAACAACTGTCCTTTGGAGGTCATTTTCGTTCTCTTGATTAAGTAATTTACATATCAAGGGAAGAACTGTAGAAACAACTGTTTGAATGTGAGTAAGTGTGTGTGTGTGAGAGAGAGAGAGTTTCAATGTTTTCCTTATGTACATTTCATCACACCGTTATCTAACATCGTAAATTAACTACACGAGTTCCAGACATATGTTTTTTTATTTTTTTTGAAGTGTTGAGACAGTCGTAATATCGTAAAGAGATTTGAATGTTGTGAGGATACTGACCAGGAGTGATAAGTTCCCTGGCGTGGTCTGTCAGCACGTTTTTGTAGAAATTGGAATCGTCGTGTTCCAGTTCCTCTTTGACGGGCATAAACTGATCCCTGCTGTCCCTTTCCCTGTGCAAAAAGCTGTCTCCGGCGACACCTCCGACTCCAGGCTCCGTGTCGCTGCAGCTGTCGTTCATGAACGGGGTGCCTCCTAGAGGACCTGCGAAACAGAGAATTGCGTTAGTAATCTGCACCACAGTTGTGAAAAGCTGTCTCCGGCGACACCTCCGACTCCGGGCTCCGTGTCGCTGCAGCTGTCGTTCATGAACGGGGTGCCTCCTAGAGGACCTGCGAAACAGAGAATGGCGTTAGTAATCTGCACCACAGTTGTGAAAAGCTGTCTCCGGCGACACCTCCGACTCCGGGCTCCGTGTCGCTGCAGCTGTCGTTCATGAACGGGGTGCCTCCTAGAGGACCTGCGAAACAGAGAATTGCGTTAGTAACCTGCACCACAGTTGTGAAAAAGCTGTCTCCGGCGACACCTCCGACTCCGGGCTCCGTGTCGCTGCAGCTGTCGTTCATGAACGGGGTGCCTCCTAGAGGACCTGCGAAACAGAGAATTGCGTTAGTAACCTGCACCTCAGTTGTGAAAAAATGTAATTGTGTTAATAACTACACACCGATACACTTTGCAGATGATCAGGCTATAATTGCAGAGGACGAAATTGGCATAATTTATATGCTTAGGAAACTAGCAGAAGAATATGCGAAATGGGGTCTCGAAATAAATACCTCAAAACTGAGTACCTTATAGTTGGCGGTGAAGGTCAAGACCTAGAACTAGGAAAAAAAGTGATAAAAAATATTTAAAACTTCAAGTATTTGGGTGTAAAAATGGCATCGGACGGTGACTGCAACCAAGAAATAAAAGTAAGAATAGGACAAGCTAAGACAGCAACAAAACAATTAAACAGTGTGCTTTGGAGTCCACGAATAACAAAAAACAATAAAATCAGCATATATAAAACTATAGTCGAAAGTATAGGCCTATATGGACCCGAATTGTGGGAAATTAGTAGTAATAATAATAATAATAATAATAATAATAATAATAATAACAATGGCTCCCATGTGTACCACCTGAAGTAGTGCAGGAGAAAGCAGGATAAGCTGCCTTATGTGAGCCATACGGCATACATTATTATCCCCAGGATGTTATCCCACGTACTCATTTTCAACAGGCTGAGTCGACCTGGGGGCTGAAAAACGCACCTTGATTTTATAGTGCGGGCCCGGGAATCGAACCCGGGACCTCTAGGTTAGTAGCCAGGTGGTATACCCAGTGGTCTACTGAGCCGCCGGGAAATTAATAAAAGAAATAAATCTAAAATAAGAGCTTTGGAGATAGATTACTGGCAGAGGTGGTGTAGACTAACAAGGCTAGATAGAGTGAGAAATGTAGAGATAAGACAAGCGATGGACTTTGACATTGTAGAAACAATATAAGCAAGAAGACTGAATTGGTTCGGACACCTAAAAAGAATATCGGATGAGAGATGGCCAAGGAAGGTATGGGAATGGACCCCACCCTCTAGAAGAAAAAAGGAAGATCTAAAAATTCATGGAAAATGGACGTCGAAGACCATTTTCAGTATTTTCCAGGACTGTTTATGGTTCCGCCAGTGGAAGCTAGGATGCGAGAGGCGGCGCAAACCGTAATTAAAACGCAAAAAAAAAACACACCGATTCAGTATATATATAAATATAACAAAGCACCAGGGGTGTCCACAGCATTCTGCAATGGTGTAAGTCGCACCACTCGAATCTTTTGGGGGGGGGGGAAGTTTTCAATGCGATTTTTAAAATTTTTTAGGGAGGTAATTTCCGCGGTATTCAAACTTTTTCTTTTACTTTTAAATTTCCTCCCACGCATTTTGAATTGAGATAATTGATTCGTTTGCTAAAACAACCAAAAATAGACAGTCTCTGTTGTTTAGTAACTGTCTATAGAACCAGTGTAATGAAATCATTGTTCATATACAACTCACTGTATACATGCAAACAAACTTGTGTTTGAAAATTTAATACATTTTTTATTTTAGTACTAAACCTTTTCTGCCATTAATTATCATTTTTTTCTTTTCATAATCCCTTGTTGGAAATAGAAGTTACATGCATTTAAGCCAGTTGCGTAACCACGGGCTCAATTACTTCCTTACAACCGTCGTAAATCAACTCATTGAAGAAAACGTTACCAAAAGTTATCATTGGAATTACCAAATCAAGTTAGATTATCTTGATAATTATTTTAGACCGTGTTTGACCATGCTTTTACATCTCTCATAATTTAGTTATTGATTAGGCATACTAGAAAACCGTTTGGTATTGATAAAAAGAATAACATTAGGTTTTTGATTCCAATAATTGCTTAAATGAGTTTAGTTTTTCAAAACTTTTTGGATAAAGCCCGAAGATCCACCGTTAACTGGGCGCTATTCAATAACCCCGTACTGTGATCCCCCCTACCCACGAAATCAAAATTGGGGGATTCTGGAATACTTGGGAGGAATTCCACTGTGGTCTTTGGGGAGATGGGCACCTCTGCAAAGCACTGTTTGAAAGCTGCCCAAAATTTGTAAAATTTATGAACTGAAGTAAACACACACTGCATTAACTACACGTCAGAAAATACGAACACTACTGTTTGCACAGATTCGTGGGAACCTGTTGTTTCAGCTACATTGCAACAGTAAACAAGTGAGAAACATTCGTATGTCGGTTTTGGTGCAGTTACTCTTCTCTGATGACTACGAAAACTGTGCTGACATAAATCTCACCAAACTTGACCGACGTCGTCTGTATTGTTTAATTTAGGCTATACTTGGTTGACGCCATTAGAAAATCGAAGAATAAATAAGGCGTTTTAGAAGGTGACGATGATATTTATCAGAACAATTTTACCATGACATCCTGGTTTGCAGACGATCAAGTGAAAACAGCAAGTAGCGAGAAAACTCTTCAACGTACATTATTTGAATTCAACAAGATTATGAACGAATATAATTTTAAAGTCAGTCTTTCCGAATAAAGCATTGTTTATGGTCTTTTATGGCTCTACTCCTTGAAGACGTAGGCCTAAGTTAGATTTGGACAATAACGTCGTCCAACAGAAAGTGAATTCAAACGTTTGAGTTGTAGTATATCCACGTTGAAGAAGTAGATATTAAAAAGAAATAATTAAAGAAAACGTGTGGTACAATTAGAAGAGCGTAATAAACAAGGATAGAAAGGAGATAATGATGGAATTGTATAAAATCCTGTCCATACCGGCAGGATTGTACGGAAGTGAAACATGGGGATATAAGTAGTCAAGCCAGTGGACACAAGTAGAACAATAGCAACAGTCAGTGCCGGATTTACCAATACCGCGGGCTCAGAGGGAGCCACAAGCTACAGATATTTTTTTTTTTAGCATAAGTATTTTTATAAAAGTAGGAGGCACTTTGATTTATTTAAGTATGATTTTTTTGAAATTAAATAATGAATTTTTGTTAATAATACAAATGAAAGACAGTTCTTATTTAAATATCGCACGCTTAGTTCTAAGACGTTGGCATCCTTGAAAACTAATCTGCGCATGCGAATTTTGAACGTTAAATTTATGAATAAGCTTAGTTGATAAAAAAAAGTTAGTTAATAAAAACAGCTTAGTTAATAAAAACTCCACTTAAAAAGTAAATTAATTAACTCAATTCTTATTCTTGGTTCTTAATATTTTGAAAAAGTTTGCTAAATGAAAGCACGCTTTTTTTATAGTAGCCTACTGGTTTTAAATTTGATAGTATTAATCTGACATCAAATTACTTCTGCAGTACATATTTTACTTCAAAATCACAGACGGCGGGGGCACTCAGAAAACTCGGCCTAGGGCTTCAAAAATCTTGAATCCGCCACTGGCAACAGTTATACAAAATCCGAAATGAGGATGAGAGGTTAGAATTGGAAGTATTTAATTCCAGTTAGAGAATTGTCTAGTGCAGCACCGAGTGGAATATCGTACAGGTAGAAAATTCACGACATTAAGATGTTAGGCCTATATGTAGCCTATAAGATATTCAATGATTTGAGACGCCTGTCTGATAAAATGTAATATTAGGAAAATAGAACGGTAATTATCTTCCATCAACAAGAATTTAACATTCAGAATAAATTTCTGTTGGTATCTAGGCCTACGTATTAGCACTTTTGGTTTTCATACGAATGGCAATTTTTTGGCCCCAAATCCTTTCTTTCCTATTTATCATCCAATCACTAACTGATAGAAAAATCACTTAACTGGAAAGACTTATCAACAGATACTTGTCATCACTCACTGATCTTACCATCACCAGCTAACTGGAGAGAAAAAAACAGAAGTGATGAGTTACAGAAAAATTTCGATTAAGTTTTAAAATGGAGAAAGAAGACATTGTGCGAAACTCATCTTCACTCTTAGGGCTAATAAGTTTGACTAGTGTGACCTTGTGACACGTATATACTAATTGAAAGATCTCACCAGTAACGCAAATCAAGGTATGCTTTTTCATTCGACTCTTCTTCTGATAAAATTAGTATATAAGCTTAGTTAAAAATTGTCTCCCTATACTTTTAAGCGTAGCGCTAGCGTGTCTAGTTTAGCGTTAACTTGGCCCCTGACTTATCACCTTCCTTCTTTTCTTGACGATTCGTTTCAGTCTCTTGTGGTACTTTGTTCCGTTCATCGACCCATAGGTGTTAGAGTTGGAATACTTTCCTTTAATATTTATGTGTACAGTATTTGTACTACAAAACGGTAAGGTAGTGCTACATTCCAAGAATTATAGTTTGCTATACTATCATTAATTAAGTAGGCTGTTAGAGAGTTCTCATGATTGAGAAGAAACTGTGGAAGTTGATGTAAACTACAGAATAAATTGTTAGGGCTACACAATTATAGCTCTACATGTCTCCTCTTCACAGTTAAAGCAATACGTTTTTAGGAAAGAAAGAATTAAGTAAACAGACAAAATGGTGATATATAAAACAGTTTTCAGACCAGTGTTAATGTGTGCAGAGCGACAGTTGGGTTCTGTCAAACTCAATGGAACTCAAATTACAAGGGAAAAACATGAAGCGTCAAAGAACAAGCTATGCCACATCATAAGTCTACTTTTTATCGTAGAGAAGAACTGTGAGTAGAACTGATTACTAAAAAATAGAATGACAGAAAATTCAGCGGTTTGCACATCTTAATCCCCAGATGGGGTGATCTGGGGAGCAACACGAGGAAGACCGAAGAAGCACTGAACGACAAAGTAATAATCACAGGATAGAGATAAGGACCAAAGAACAGGAAACAGAAGACAGAATAATGCCAAGAGATAATAATGATTGCGTTGCGACTATTCACCCACTAGAATTCTAACTTATTGTGCCTTACACTTTAGAATGAAGACAATTATGAATGATTTTATTGCAAGCTGACTGTCTTACACAATTTTCCCACGCTATAGGCTAAGGAGTTTATTCATAAGTGTCAGCCTTATTAATGTTTTGAACTGAATATTAAAATATCCACATAGTTGGAAACATTATTTGCCGGAATGTTAGGCCGTGGTCTATTGTTAGTGTTGACAGACGTTTCGGCCTCACAATCGGTGACCACCGTCAGTGTCGGAAACAATTGGCACGATATCCGCCAGTCCCCCCAGTGATGAGGTAGAGTCAGGTTGATCCACATAGCCTACCTCATCACTGGGGTGAAGGGTAAATTGGTGGACACCGCGCCAGTTGTTTCCGACACTGACGATGGGCTTCGATGGTTAGGCCGAAACGTTTGTCAACACTAACAATAGACCACGGTCTAACAGCCCGGCCTTAGGAACTCTATATTAACACAGCCACTTAATCACATTTAATTACAAGTAAAAAAACACATAATTTGGGTAGCCTATAATAAGCAAATTTACAAGTTTTCACATAGGTAAAAGGCGTAGGCCTATTATAATGTACCACTGTATTATAAAAAAACTGCCTTAATAAATAGTCTAAAAGCACTGTAAAAATATTTATTTTGTGGTCTAAATTTCATGACTTCCCAGCCAAGTTACACGACATCGCGTCGGACTAAAATAAACGGAAACGCATTTAGATAGAAAAAGAATTTCCACAGAGTTTATGACAGTTAAATTAAAATTTATATTTACCAAAGTCTTTAATACAGTATAATAATTTTTGTGCACAAAATTGTAGTACTTTAATTGTGTCAACGTAAATGATGTATGACTATTTGAAATTAAGTAATAAAAAATACATGATTTCCCCTAATCTTTTATTTTTAAGTGGCTATACGGATTGTTTTTATATGATGAAACTTTTGTATCAGTAGACCTGTCACTAAACATTGCTATGTGCTGCTTGTACTTTCCTGTTGGCTACATGTTCTACTGTTTGAAACTAACAGCAACGTACGAAGAGGGAAATCAAGGTAAAATACTTACCACCATTTGCGTTTCATCGTGACCCAAATACGAATGTTTGGAATTTTCAGTGTTTAATATACGATTGTATGCTCTACAATTGTTATATTACTAAAGTAATAGATTAATCGGGTTTTTTTGTAATTTTCCCCTAAATTATTATATATCGAAATTTATAAAGTAATAAAAATACTTCCTTCAAAATAGTCAGCGAGTTCGGGACTCAGAGATCATGCTGATAGCTTAAGTATTTATAAATATACATGAAAATAATAAAACAATTGAATAATAATAGAATAAATAATGATGTAATGATAGAGTATAATTTTATTTTAGTAAGAAGTGACGAACAATTTTCGTACGGTGCAGTGACTTATTAGACGCCCGGTGATTTATTTTTTAACTTAGTAAAATAATAATATAGACATGTTTTCCAGCCGTAGACTGCAATTGAAAAAAAGACAGCAAACAAACAAAATCCGCAAAAGTCAAAACAATACAATTAAGTAAAACTTATAATAAAATAAATATTGAATAAAATAAGAAATATAACGTTTAAACACAAACAAAATTTAAGCTAAAAAGAAAATTTCAGTTTACTAATCTATCCGTTTTGCGACTTCATCAAGCATAAATACGATGCCTTTCGAATCAAATGCCGCATCCTCAGATGTAGGGCTTAATCACTTATTAGAAATTGTCAGAACAATGAAAACTAACGGAACATGAAATACAGTTTAAATATCACATAGGCATAGGCTATACATAAACGCTTACACAACAGACACATTGGAGCAGAAGTAGACTATGTCTAAAAACACAACTTTTTAGGAGAACAAGTTTCTCTAGTTTTTCCAAAAAACTTCTTACCAACTTGGCAATAGTCTTACATACATCTTTGTTAGGCTACTACAGGCCTATAGGCTAAATAAATTTTAAGAGAATTTGTTTCTCCTTACGAGTTACAAGAAGAATTTAACAAAAGACTAATTATAACTGTGACATGGTAGATGGTAAAAGCCGGGATTATGAATGATCTTTACACGTACTTCATTTGATGATAATGATTGTTTTTGTTATTTGTTTAAATGTGAGAATTTAAGAACTATATCAAATTCAAGTGATTATTCCAGTAATTAACCTTATATATTTTTTCAACTCTATCACACCTGAATGGGCAAAAAAATTTCAGACAATAGCACAATGTCATTTTCACCGAAAAATATAGATAAAGAACTGGACAGTGTTGATTTTACTAGAAAAAGCCACATGACGCCATTTTCTTTCTTAGCTTTCTTGTAAGAAGAAGAAAACACACTAGACCTTGGGTGATGTTTGTTTTCGAGAGTCCAGTGCTGTAGTAGTAGTAGTAGTAGACGTGATGGTTTATTGGAAGCAGCAGGGGGAGAGGGAGACGTTGCTACGTTGCCATGGTTACCAGCGTTCATCCCCCCACCCTTTACCGGAGTTCGCCATTCCAACCATGCTGCCGCCACGAATATCACTCCTCCACCACGCATCCGAACACTTGAAAACCACCGCATTTATCAATTAATCGTTTTGCACGGGTTTTATGTAGGAAAAGGTAGAAATGTATCGAGTACGCACATATAGCGCAAATAAATTTCTTCTCGATGTCTCTGTAACGATTTTGCGTAAGTGTTTTGCTCTATGATCGTAAATAACAGACAGGAAATACAAACTTATTAAAGGGGATTCTTTATGTTACCGATATTAAAATCAAAATTTCACTTGGCCTATAGGTTTTCGCATTATGTTACTGTTTCCCTTCTTAAAATTTTTTAAAACTGTATAATTATACATATTCTGTTTGTGATTAGTCACCATTTCCGATTCTGTTAATTACAAGCAAGTAAATTAGATCAACATAACGAACAAAAAGTGCGTATGAAGTACGCGCGCGCGGGGGTTTGAATGTTCGAAATTATAAACCAAATGCTCGCGAGTGTAGCAGATTTCAGATCGAAGCTGTCTGACTTTCTCAACTCAAACGTCCGTTTTTAGTAAACTCAAAGGCGCGCATGGTGTTGTAGGGCTGTAGGCTATATATTCACACACTGCATACGCCACAAGGCACAGGATAGCATAGAAATGAGGCCTACACAGAATTCCTTCGTATATTTACTGTACATTCCATAAGAGCCTCTTATTTTCACTTTTATTGCTTATAACAGCCCGAAATAATACAGTATTTACTCGATAATGAAACAGCTTTTCTACTAGAGTTTTGCTCTAAAATTCTGAAGAGTCTAATTATCAAGTCGGATCTTAGAATAGAATATACAGAGTCAAGAGAAGAGTGTGAACGAGAAGTGTAGGAATAACTGAGTAATGATTATCGCTAATTATTAACAGTGGCGTATCTAGATTTGGCTTTTTGGGCGGGGGGAGGTCCGGGAATAGGTCGGCTTCATACAAATGAAAAAACAAATTAAGACTAATCAACATTACTATCTTTAAAGTGACTAAAAAACGACTGATAACATCCTGAATCTGTACCTTTAAAATAAACGGTAATAACACAATAAAAATACGCGTTATTGAAACATTGTTAAAAGGTACTTATTGACTAACTTGATTTTCCTACATTTCATACTTCAAACGTAGCCTATACGTACCCCAATAGGCCTACTGTGTAATAAATTTGTTCGTATATTTCAAAAAGAGCTACTACTATATGACCGTACACAGCCGGAAAAAATAAAATAAAACAGCCTAAAAATGAAGAGATTAACAAAATTTGTCAAATTTTTTGACCATCTGGGGGGGGGGCGGTCCCAATCGTCCGCCCCCTTAAATACGCCCCAATTATTAAATGAAATTTGTATTACAGCATTAATCTCATAACTTTCCGGCTTCAGGCCACTAATATAACATTAAAATCTGGACACCTAGTCGGTTATCTGCGTCCCTCTAAAGAAAAGAATAGAATTTTCGCTTAGGCCCAGCTGTCGGAATTCCCTAATAACTACATCATCTCTAAGACTGAAATATGTTGAATTCCTCTATCACTTAGAATAGTATCAGATTTATGTTACGCGTATATTTGATTGCCTAAAATCTACATACATTTAAAAGTCTGTTTTAAACAATTCACACCAAAATATGGAGGTTTTATAAATGTTGGGGGTTATATATGTACAAAATACGGGAGATTTGTTTTAGAATGATATAGGCCTACTATAATTCTGTTTTTATTTTGGTGGAATACGGTAACATTTACAGTAAGCCTGCTTACCACGGTTGACCAAATCTTTCAACTGAAATTCGTTTTAAACTGTTCTGTAGGCCTACCTATCCCATAGGTTAAGTACCCTAATTTTGTTTACCGCGATACCACCTTACGCTTCTTTAATATGTGGAAAGTAGTTCTCCATTGAGTCCTCAGATCTTGAACCCACTTCTTTTTGAATAACATGTCTTCAAACATCTTCAACATCCCTGCCATATTGACGTAGGCCTACCTCATTGCCATTTTCCATACTTCATTAGTTCTTTTGCATATATTCGTCAGAATAGCTAGCATCAAACTTCGCATATGTCGTCTTTTATATTTTGGTTTTGTTCCTTATCCTGCACAATTATTCTGTATAGGCTATATTTAAATCGCCTGAACTATTATAATTTCAAATTTTATCATCTTTTTTCGTTTAAATAACACTCTACAAGAATTTAGACAGCTACTTTTTTTATTCAGTTCTTACATGCTTTGATCTCAAGCGTTGTTTACACGTTGCGAATTACCACAATAATTTGATACGTCTACGTCTACGCCTTACGACGTAAGATCTATTTTGCCTCTCCTCTGTAGCCCTCTATATCTCCTTACTTGATCCCTCGTCACATTATTTATAACTATTTCGTATGTGGCAGATTCTGTGAGAGCTTATTTCCCGTTGAGACAGATATAAAATACAAAACGTCGTGGTTGGAGATAAAATATTTTGTCGTTGCTACCGTACATACGAGAAGGGGTGTACTTGCTTTTATAAGAGGGGGGAGGCGTAAGTTGCCAGTAACGTTTAACCGTTGCGATAAGGGATCATCAACTAACGGAAGAATTCGTTCAATGCGAACGCGCTCACTTTAATTTTGAATGAAAATTGTTGGGCGAAAAGGCTGCTTACTTTTGTTGACAAACGTAATACTCGTAGAAACGTGTAGCCTACTTTTGCGTTGCTTATGATTATGAGATTCAGTTTATAAAGTATCCTGAATAAGTAATCAGAACATGAAACTAACGATTTGAACCTTACCTACTTATGATTTGATTTTTTTACATCTTGAATCACAAATAACTTAGGCGAAAACCCGATAATCACATTAAGAGAAACGAGCATCAAAGAGCAAAAACATTTAATAAGCTTTTCCAAAGTCAAAACCTTGCAAATTGCAGACAGCGTTTGAACGTGCATATCTTCCGCCAACAAATATTACATATGCGTACGGACTATAAGTATCATACAGCTGAATCGTGTCTTATAATAATATCGTAAAATAATCAAATGGCGAAAAAAATGTGGCCTCGTGTACGGGCCAACTCGAAGTGGAAGAAATGTGTAGAAGGGTAGCAGTGACACGATCAATTAATAATGCTATTAAGTTTATGGAAAAAAAATAGCATCAAAGAAAAAATGTAGAGAAGAAAACCTCTCTGTATGTCTGTCTGTCTGTCTGTCTGTCTGTCTGTCTGTCTGTCTGTCTCTCTCTCTCTCTCTCTCTCTCTCTCTCTCTCTCTCTCTCTCTCTCTCTCTCTCTCTCTCTCTCTCTCTCTCTCTCTCTCTCTCTCGGCCTAGCGTATGGTCAAAACGCCTAGAAACAATCAAAATCTAAGCAATCAACCCACGGCTTAACAGCCGAGGATTTATCAGTTTTAATATTGTTGACTTCGGCCGTGACAGGCTGCTTCAGCAGAAATGGGAGATACTCTCTTATTCAACACATGCAGCTGCCCCTTACCCCGGTATGTATTATGCCTACATACGCAACTATTGAGAGATCGTAGACGGCGACTGGGAACATTTGTGGAGGTAAAGGACGATTAAAAAAGAATGAGAAGGATAAGAAATAATTAAAAGTCTCAAATACGAATAGCCTCAAAGTTTAAAATTTGAGCATGGTAGTAAACTAAGACTCGGCTGTTCCATATCACTTCTGAATAGAAAAGAGACTTGGATGAACCATATCGCGTCTTGAACTGGAACAGAAGTGTTAAATTAGGGAAATTCACGGGTCAGGTGTCACCAATACGGCATCGTTTACCGCGAAACGTTGAAAATGTATGTCGTGCTGGTCGAACAAAAAATTTGAGTGTCGACTACTGAATCCATACGCACGTTGCTTCAGAGTAGCTGGTATAGGCCCTATCTTTACTGACAAAACTCAGAATTTCCAAAATACAAGGGTAGGGTGAAAAGTTCCAGTCCTCACTTACAGCTGGTCTCCTTTGTTAATTATTTTGATCGTGTTTTATGATTTCATCCTTCACAGGCTGAAGTCTGATACTTAAATCAATGAGTTATTTGGTATCATTTTGACAACCCAACACAGTAAGCACCTCAAATATTGATTAACAGGATTCAAAATTAGTCTTCTTCTTCTTCTTCTTCTTCTTCTTCTTCTTCTTCTTCTTCACTACATGGGTTGGGCTATAGCCCGTTCCGACTGGTATCTGACCACTTTTTCCAGGGTCTTCCACGATCTCTCGTCCCCAGACGCTTGTTTAGGAATACGCGTGTCTACCATGCGTTCCACATTTGTTCAAAATTAGTGTGATCATTAATTTCTTTTTTGATATTCCTAACTGCGACTGGCAAACAAAGGAGTTGAATTCAATGTTGAGATATTTTCTCTATCAAATATGATGGTTAAGCACTTACTTGCCGAATTTAAGATAGGTGAGATGGCCATAGGTTGTACATCCCTTGAAGTAATTATGCTAGAAACAATCCGTAAAAGCATTTTGGTGACCACGGTGTGAAAGTGAATGAGACAGAAGAGATTGCTGGGATGTGAACTTTGCGACATCATTTTTTGTCGCGACAGTGCTTCCCTGAATTCTATCTGTGACGCAAAACCCTGAGCCGAATCATGTGAATGATAACAATTAAATCACGTTACTGAATTCCGCCGAGAGAAGCCCACCTCTCATACTCCTTATGCAGTTATTCAATGATCAACGTCCCGATTATAATGATGAGCAAAAAAATTAAGTCACGAAATGACGCAAGTGCTATCTAAGAAGAGGATATACAAGATTTTTTGTCTCACTGTACTAACAGTATTGTTAGATATTATATTGAAAAACAGTCTAAGGTGTCATAGAGAATCTGATAAAAACATGTATTTAAAAGGTTATTTATTTACGGTAAGGTAGTATGGCGAGAGGGTATTCGCTTTGCTCGACATCCATTCTTCGTGCTGTGGTGTGTGGGTTCGCGGGTCGTCCAATTCCGTGTACCTACTGTTGGGGCAATAGAACAACCAATGTTTTGGCTGGAATAGGCGGACCTCAGTAAGCGAGAAAGTGACATCTACATATAAACACCCACTTCCCACCTTGAAACTTGTCACTACATGTGGTTAAATGGCGAGTGATTTTCTCTGACGGTTGTGTCGTATGATTTGTACAACGGCTGTAGGGTACAGTAGCTCATAGGCCTAAAACTTGAAGAAAGATGATAAGGATGATATAATTTTTTTTTTACGTTTTACCGTATAGATCAATTGTTCTTTGCCTTTATATATGGATCTGTGCAATCGTTTTGTGTTAGTATCCCTCTAATTCATCGATTAGCCAATAAATGATTCATATGTAAAGGTAGTCTTCTACATTTCGTTTTTCTTGACCCCACTGTACAAATCTTCTTTTTCTTCTACTGCCGTTATAACCCAGTACGGGTTTTAGCCTCTTCAACGATGTTTCTCCATTCAGCCCTCTCACTACTTACTCTTCCCCATCTTCTTATACCTATAATCCTCAGATCCTTCTCAACATCTTTGATCCACCAATTCCTTGGCCTTCCTCTTGATCTCCTACCTACTGGTCTCAATTCTAGAATTTTTCTGGGAGTTCTGAGTTGTTGCAGTCTCATTGTGTGTCCCTGCCATGCTATCTTTGTACTCTTTATAAATGTTACTATGTCAGCTCCGTCTATTAGATTATTTATTCATGATTCCTTCATATTCTCCATGAGCCGTGCATTGGTTTACAATTTTTTCTCAGTATTTTTTTGGTTCGAATATTCTTAAGTACTGTTCGTTTTTTTTTTGCGTTAACACCTAGGTTTCACATGTACATATTACTATTCTAATTATGCTTTCGTGTATTTTAAGTTCTAATGCAGTGCTTTCGATTTCATTAATTTTGAATAGGCGTAGTAACATCGTTTACTTGACTAGATATCATTGTATGTGGTGTTAGTGCAGTTTATTTGTGGGCCTAGGCAGGAAAATTCACTTCCGTGTTCAAATTCAGGTTTTTCGCATTGTAGAGGTTGTCTATTTCATAATGTTCTTGTTACTTCAATAAACCTATATTTTAATACCGGCGCTAAGCCAATTTAATCAGAAAATATATTAGGATATAACTTACAGAAATTTACCTTTTTTGAATTTTATAGTTATTTTGCAGAATACTTGATTGACTTTCATAAAAAACAAATGGTATTCTATATGCCTGCTAGGATTATTCTGACGGCACTAAAGAGGACTATGGATCGAATTATGTTTTTTGCTATTTATTGTTGTCAGAAAATTGGAGAGTTTAAGGATGTAGGTATACATAATGGTAATGTGCCTACACATAGACTATTACGTGTATTAAACGCTCGTGTTAGCGAGCGCTCACTCTCTGACATCTACGCCCTACGGGTGTGGTTATTGTACAGGTAGTTGGTTCTACAAAGACACTGGGTAAATAGAATCGTGTACGTTACAACAGGGAAATTACAAACCTTATCCGTGTGTTTATATCATTAGTGGCTTAGATACGCTGGCTATGGGAAATTTCTTATACACTGCTGGCCAAAAATAATTTATGTAGTATAGCAGGTGCATGAGCCCCCCTCTGTGAAGCGGCCACCGAAAACGACTAAACCAAAGAGTGTGTAAAACAATTTTCGAAGGAAGAAGAAATACAAGAGATCCGATAAGATGTTTGAGGAGCAGAAGTTGACAGTGGTGTATACGAAAATGACAGTCGCCAAGAGATTGACCATCACGACGCAAAGACTTAAACACTACTTAGAAACTTAGAAACACTAACAAAACAAAGACCTATAAAAAACCTAAACCCTTAGTGCTTCAAGTATTAACTATAAAGTATACATGATAAAGCAAAAATTACATAATTTAATTCAAGGAATAGGCCTAAGCGTGTCCAGGATTTTTCCATGATTTCGAGTTAATGATGACAAGCAGGAAGGAAAGGCAAGGAAGGTTGCCGGTTGTAGCCACCTATTATATGTGTGCTATAAGACGGTCGCTAACGATGTAACTGTCTGTTTCCAGATTTTGAGTGTAAAGTCTCATTGGTCACATACCCGTTTGTGGGTGGGGGAGGTTGTGGCCTTGGTTACACAACCGAACGTCGTTTGTTTCACAGAAAAATAAAACCCACTGCGTGTGCAGTATGGCACCAACTCATATATACTGAGTTTGGATTTTTGAATTAAAACGTATTGGAAATGAAAACTTATGTTAAATAAAAACGTACGCTAAATATGTGCACATACGGTGTACCTGCCAACAGGAAATAACGCCTCATCGCTACAATTTCTAGTACTCATATTGTTAATATTAAACAGGAAATATACTACGTAAAAATTCAGTTTTATGTAACACGTGGTAGAGTCATTATGTGTAGCACTGTGTTGCCACTATTTTTACTTCCATGTTCCATAAGGAAATGGAAGTATGGTGATGGCGAAAAAATTGTGTTCGAGATAAGGGCTGATTCGGATTGTACTACCTTCGGAACATGAAAAAAGTCATTTTCCGAAAAGTGTCTCTGTGTGTGTCTGTGTGTAGAATTTTTTCTATGGCGAACGATAACTGCCGCAAATTCAAACAGAATCAAATAATTTTTTGCATACGTTCCTGAATTGTAGAGGACTCAAGGCCTATTGATTTTGGTGAAGATCGGTTAGGGGAGGGGGTAGTTTATCTGCAACGTTTTATGTTTTAACATAAAATTCCTTCCCGGCCTGTTTGGTCGTGGTCCAGCGTTTTCTGCAAAACCAGACGTTTCGGCAGTCCCATCGACTGCCATCATCAGTGAAAATCGAGTGCGCTAACGTGAGGTGGTATACGTTAGTGACCACAGTACTGTGGTTAAGGCTGAAGAAAGAAGTAGTTTCTATGGAAATATTTCACTTCGAAAATGATTTTAAATATAAATCTTAGAACATGGAAGTCGTGTATAGTTCTCCATACCGATATTTTTTCTTGACGTCACTGATTACTGCAAACCAAGATGTGAGACAAGGGTGTACTTTGTCGTCTACTCTTATCATTACTGAGGGTCACCATTCGGAAACTGAAAGAAAAGGCACCAGCCGGGGTACGGATTACCGGCAGTGAATATAACAATGTAGATTTGTGACTTTGGATGTTGTTCTAACAGAACATTGGGAAAACGATTTACAAAAGTCCAATAAATTTTAAATTCGATTAAGGAAAAGTATAACCTCTGAATACCAATTAATTCAACTAAGAAAATGACATTTTATAGCAGAGGTGCCCATACCACCAAAGACCATGGTGCAATTTCCCCCCAAGTATCCCAAATTCTCCCCAAAATTTGACTTCATCGGTAGGGTATTGATTGCAATACGAGGGTATAAAATAACCCCCAGTTAACGGTGGATCTTGGGGCTTTATCCAAACATTTTTGAAAAATTAAAGGCATTTAAGTAATTATTAGAATCAAAAAACTAATGATAGTCTTTTTATCAATACCAACAGGTTTTCTAGTGTGCCTAATCAATAAATATAAATTATGAGAAATGTAAAAGCCTGGTCAAACCTGGCCTAACATAATTAGTAGTATATTGGGCCTTATCAAGATAATCTAACTTCATTTTGTAATTGCATTCTTTTTCTTCACTGATTACAAGAGTCGCCTTGAAAAATCCCCCCGCAAAATTCCAGTGGTGCGACTTGCACCATTATACCATGTCGTGGGCACCCCTGTTTTATAGAACTATTGGAACAAAATTGGCAATTGATGACCAGAAGAATTTACGCGGAATTAGCATTATTTTTACAGGTCTCTGTCATTTAATATGTCTGCTATAGATCTTAAGCTGTAGAATATCAGACAATATTTTCTACAATTACAGTACAGTCCCGTTAATCCGAATCTGGCTAATCCGGGGTTCCGGCTAATCCGAACTAACCTTTAAAAAATAAATAAATAAATAAAACACCATGTCTGCCAAAACGATGGACTGCAATTTTACGCGTTTTCTGTGTTGAAATGGTAATAATATTGCCTATACAATACAATAATAGGTCTACAATAATACTGTTGAAATGGTACAATACAGCCCGCGAGATCGCGAACTACTTTTACTGCGCGATCACGAGGCAGCTTTTGTACTACTTCCGGTTAATCCAGATTCTAGGTAATCAGACTGGTTTCGGTCCCGTCATCATCATCATCATCATCATCATCATCATCATCATCATCAGTAGCTCCACAGCCCAACGTGGGCCTCAGCTTCCCTCAGGATTTTCCTCCAGACTTCCCTATCCTTAACCAATGTCCACCAATTTTTCACTCCAAGTACTTTCACATCTTCCAGAATTCCATCAGTCAACCGTAGTATGGTGCCCTATATTTCCTTCTGGTGTGCACCTAATAATCCTCTTAAGAATATCTTCCTCATTCATTCTCTGTACATGTCCTGTCCCTCTCACCCTAGCTATATATTAATTTCTGTCACAATATCAGGCGATCTAAATAACTCACAGAGCTCTCTGTTGTCCGTTATTCTCTACTCTCCACTTTCCCTAATGGGTCCATACATTTCTTGTACCATTCACAAGATGCAAGTCGAAACAGGTCATCCTGTGTCAGTACCCATGTTTCACTTCCGTACATCAGGACCGGTTTTATTAATCTTCTGTATAGTGTAGCTTTAGTTTCACGGTATAGAAGTTGTGATTTAAAGTATTTCGTCAGCCCATAGTAGCATCTATTAGTAGCATTCTGAATTCTTTTAGTTATCTCTTCATTTATATAATTCTTCTCATTTACCAGAGATCGTTTTCGGTCCCATCAGGTTCGGATAATGGGCACTCTACTGTACCAGAATACACGCGGAGAAAAAAGTTACCAATTTTTATAACATTATATTCCACGCTCCAACTTTGTTAGGCTATATGGATCGGAATCCTGGTTAATGAGGAAGAAAATGTGATTAATGTAACCAAGCCGTAGAAATAAGATTTATAAAAGCAGTTATTAAATTAATTTTAATAGATTAAATTTACTAAATTAATCTTTATTTAGTATTACTAAATTACATTTTAAAGCAATTTAATTACTAATTTAACACCTTGACATTATAGAAACAATAGAAGCAAGAAGACTGAATTGGTTCGGACGCATAAAAAGAATGTCGGATGAGAGATGGCCAAAGAAGGTATGGGAATGGACTCCACCCTCTAGAAGAAAAAAAAGGAAGACATAAAAATTCATGGAAAATGGAGGACGTCGAAGATGCAATGAATGCAAGAGGACTTACACAACAGGACTGTTTAGACCGACGCCAGTGGAAGCTAGGATGCGAGAGGCGGCGCCAGCCGTAATTAAATCGCAAAAAAAATTTACTATGCTCTCTAAATAATGTATTAGACAATATTTACAAATATTAAAAAAAAGTAGTAACAAGTTAGAGCAACGAAAACACAACGAGCAGAAACACATTCGACGAGTAAAAGAAACGAGAATCGTAAAAATGGATGTAAATTATAAACGTATAAGAAATACAGACGATTTGCATCGACCAATAAAGAGATGGAATTGAGACAGAACAAGTCAACAGCGCTAAAATTTAAAAGGAGGAAAGTGAAATAAAGACAGACACAAACCACTGTTTTATGAGTTAAATGTAGCATTTTCAGTACTATAAGAAGTTTATAGAATAAAAAACTAAATTTTTCTCAACAGCTGTAAACAGCTGTACTTACTTTGATCCTCTTCCTTGAGTTTCATCTTGTCCAGTTTGTCGTCACAGTTGTCGCCGTCTTTGCTATTATTGTTGTTCTTTGAGTCGAGTCTGGCTTTTTTCTGAATTTTCTTCATCTTCGCTCTTTGATTTTGAAACCACACCTGTAATGAAATAAGCGAAATCGATTAGTAATAAAATGTTGCATATTTAAACCTGATTATATAGAAATAAACTACGGAAATTGAGTTTGTTTATTGCATACACATCAATTTACTTTGAATATGCATAACACACGCGAATAAAAAGGAGTTAACTTTCGGTAACTCTTCTGTAGGGTTAATCTTATTATTTGAATTAGCAGTCTCTGTGACTCCAACTTCGTCGTGCTTATTTTCTAACCTGGTAAATGTCATAACATTTAGCAGGTCTTCTGTAGAGACCTTGGTACCCACCATCAGGGGCATATTTACGGGACCGGACCCCCAGAGGGACAAATAAAGTGGTTGAAATTTGTTACTCTCTAAATTTTTAGGCTATTTTATTATTTTTTTCAGTTATGTACGATAATAGTAACTCTTTTATAAATGTACAGACAGGTTTTTATTACACATCATTTGCGTATACGTTTGAAATGCGAAATTTATGAAAATCAATTCAGTCAATAAGTATCTTTGTTAATCTTGTTTTTTGAATTAGCAGTCTCCGTAACTCCAACTTCGTCGTGCTTATTTGTTAAACTGCTAAATGTCACGTTCTGGACGAGGCCTTTCATTGTTTCCACCATTTTCAAGTGCTAAATCACGACTTTGTGACGAAACACTGAAAGGCCTCGTCCAGAACCATGACACTTAGCAGTTTAGCAAATAAGCACGACGATGTTGGAGGGGGGACAATAAGTATCTTCTAAACCATGTTTCAATAACGCATATTTTTATTGTGCTATTACCGTTACTTTAATTGGATTAATTTCATGATGTCATTACATGTTTAAAACCACTTTAAAGATAGTAATCTTGATTAGTCTTAGCTTGTTTTTTCTTTTGAATGAAGCAGACTCTACTGGAAACACATCAGGTAGCCAAAACAGTTGCCCCCCCCCCTCGAAGGGCAAGTTCTAGATACACCACTTCCCACTATAAAGCTGATAACGTATTTTGACAAAATACACGTACTGTTTTATGCTTTTGAAATATACTGTTATTGTATGTAAAATATTTTGCTACATAGTATCACATATTTTCAGTAAAAAGCGCGGATAGGCCTATGTTTACAAAATCCAAGAGAAGTTCATTTGGAATACCGTAAAGAAAACAGAACTGACTATTAAACAACACCAAAAATGTTAGTAGAAAGAGCTAAAGTAAACTTTTTGGTATAATTGATTGGGCTTAAGCATAAGAAAACTTAGAAATTAATAAAGAGTTTCCATCAAAGTGCAGATCTACCAGTATCGACTGGTGTTATGGTTGCAGCGTTGCACAACCACCAATATAGAATAACTAAACTATAAAATAATATACGAAAACATTAAGCAGCTAAAACTGTCATAAATTTCAACGGAGAGCGTATCAGATTCTACGCAGCAATGTTCGCGTACAATTCAAATGTGGCGCGCAGGCTGGTGGTTGTAGGCCGCTTGCAACTTCAATAGTAAATGGCAGAGCTTACTACACAAACATATGGTAAGACGTGCGCTACTCTTCACAATTGTCCTATGTTCCGATGTAAGCTTGGAAGCTTGGTGGTTGCAAAGTTTCTGCAACGCTCCAATAGTAGCGCTGTAGCGCAACTTTATGTTGAAATCAGCACAACCTTCTTGATTTGTAAGTTCTGTCAAGTTTAAGGTTTACGTTGGTTCAAGGTAAACGTTATCCGTTGTTTGAGGTTATAAAATCATAGTAATAATTTACTGTTATCAAACTGTGATTATGATAGTTCAATTTCTTTTAACCCCTCTCCCATCCTGTCAACCAACTACTGCAACCACCAAAATTTGGAACCACCAGCCGCCACTGAGATCTATAACTATTATGATTACATCTTCATTGTTTTTAGACAAGCACAATTGTCGATAATCTTTCCTGATTCTCAAGATCCCGTTCCACCACGTCTACCCTGAACTACTGATTACCCTAAACGGGTATAGCATGTCGCGCGTAGTGTTGTATTCTTACTAAATTATTTCAGAGCAATATTTTTTCGGTAGAAACGTGCGTTTGATTTTTATTTCGGCGCCTCAATTGTGACATCTGTTGCCACTGCCACATGACCCCTCCATTAACACGTCGCGATCGTAAGTAGCTATCTGGTTACTTGTATCAACTACAGCGGTTCACAGTATTTTCCGACTGGCAATAACCTTGGAATCAGAAAATTGTGGATATCCTGGAAAATATAGGATTAGGTGGAAAAGACCTAAGGATAATAGCTACACTGTATTGGAACCAATCTGCAGTGGTTTAGAGTAGATAAAGAGAAAACTGAAGAGATACAGATTCTGGGTGGAGTAAGACAAGGATGTATACTATCTCCGCTGTTATTCAACATCTTCTCGGAAGGTATTTTTAGAAAAGCTTTAAATGAATGTGATGTGGGAATCTCTCTGAACGGTTAAATAATAAATAACATACGTTATGCGGGTGTTACCGACATATTCGGAGATACAGTAGCTTAGAGGGGCTGCAAAAACTAAAGAATAGAGTGACAGAAAGCAGCCGTAGATATTGTCTAGACATCATTGTTAATAAAACGAAGCTGATGATTGTATCTAAGAACAATTTCAAAAACTGCACCCTTAATATAAACCAAAGGCTAGTTGAACGTGTAAGCAAATTGACATATCTTGGTACTATAGTCAATAACAATGGGACCACTCTCAAGAAATAAAGAGCAGAATTGAAAAGGCAAGAGCAGTGTACACTAGAATGAGCAGTTTATTCAAAAGTCACGATATAACAGTAGACACAAAGATGAGACTTTACGCTGCTACGTACTCTCGGTCCTCTTCTACACTGTAGAATCTTGGACCCACGACTAAAAAATTGGAGTCTTTCGAAATGTGGCTTTATGGTAGAATACTGAGCATTTCATGGACAGCACATATAACTAATGTTAAAGTTCTTAGAAAGATGAAGAAAGAAAGGGAAGTTATTAACACAGTAAAGATACGAAAGCTTCAGTATCTGGGACATCTCATGAGAAATGAACAGAGATTTTACTTATTGCAGTCCACACTTCAGGGAAAAGTACTTGGAAAGAGATGAGTTGGGCGACCGAGAAATTTAAGGACCCGGTTTGGCATGAATACAACTGATTTATTCCGTGCAGCAGTACAGAAAGTTAAAATATTCTGTATGATATCCAACATCCGAAACGAATAGGAACTATCAAAACTAGAATAACCTTGGCCAATCATGTGACACATTGTGTTGCCATATGTAAAGTGGTTTTTGGCATCTCTTGTAGTAGATTCTAAGAAGCTTGTGTCTGCGCCGTAGCATCTGACTAGACGCAGGATTTCACTTTTTTTTGCATCTCCCAATTGAGTTGATTTCAAATTCAGAAATTTGCAAGGCCGAAATAAACGGAAAATTTCGCTGATAAAAAATTCGGAATGTATAGTCAAAAGTATATTTTTTATACATAATTTGTTACTTTATTTTATAATTATTTTATACTTTACTTTTTATATTTTTTATTTGTAAACACATTATTGCCTATCTGCTACTTCTAAGAGAGCGATACCTCTTTGAATCTTAAAAGTATATTGATACCAGTTTTGATTCGTGGTCATTTTGGAGTGAGCATTTTAATGAAGTTTGTAAGAACATTAAATGACTATCGTTATACTATTGAGATGCAGAAGTAATTATTTTGTTTTGTTTTGTATAGTTACCCTAAAAACAGTCCGGCTGTTACATTGTTGGGGCTTATGAACAGTACAATTTTCAGTGAAGAGGGTGCCTGCCTCTCACTCGGTCCTCGACCTGAAGATTCAGCGTACGACTTCGGTGCATACACACACGAAATATGCCGGCCCGGTTCTGTGTACCAGGTTATAGTTCATAAGAAAAATGAGGAAATCAGATCTGAATTGAGAGTATAAAATAAAAGAATATGGAAGGAAATGGAAATAGAAGGAGATGGTGTGAACACGTGAATCGCATGCCTGATATCCGTCTGCATGCGGCTGCCTTGGGTTATCACCCTACTGGGAAGAGAGATGTCGGTAGACCGAGGAAGAGATGGGTTCCGGAACAGGTCTAAGGCCTAGTCCTTGGATTGGTGGTGGTGATGATGATGATGATGATGACGAGAAGGAAATTGATAGGCCACCTTGACCAATAATATAGAAAGGCAGGTGCTCCATTACTCCATTGCACAGGACGAGGACAATATATTTTTTAACCTCAAGATATTTTTTATTAAGTTGAAACAAACGATATAATGTAAAGCAGAAGATCGGTTTTATGAGTTTACCGATAAACCGGTGTGTAGAAATTGGAAACTTGACCACAAAATTATAGGCAATAAAACTGCCCGCTTTCATAAACGGATCGTAAACATGACCACTGTGCATACTAATGAGATGTGTAACGGGGCGGCTTTGTCAGAACGTGTATTGATTCGCTGACGTGGGGAAAAATAAACGGCTCGGATACTTAACGTGTGGTTATGATGATAATAATGTCCACGGTAATGTGAGAATTCGATATCAATTGGAAACAAATTCTCATCGCCATCAAGCGTGATGATACATTCAAATTGAACAGCCCCATTAATTTACCGCTAACGGTCGTGAGATATTACGATATACAAATTAATTTTGTACCGCTAACAAACTGTATCCGAAACTATTCAGTCTTATAATTTCTCTTTTTCTGCTTCTCTTCATCCGCTTTCCCTCGCTAGAGTATTCCCCGTTGCATTTATCTGTAGAAATATAATTTCTATATTGACGAAATTTTGAGAGAATGGATGAACGTCTGTCCTGCAGGTTACGAATCTCGGATAAGAGATCACTTAGCACATTACCATACGCAGATGACAAAATAATTACAGGAAAGAGTAAAAATGAGTTGCAAAGGTCTATTTATACCTTGCACACAATCTGCCAGAAATACAACTTTAAGATCTCAAATACTAAGACAAAAGTGATGGCCTTCCTAAGGAAGAAACCTGTAATAGCAAAAATTATAATTGACAATAGTGTTTTGGAATAAATATCACAGTTTAATTATTTGGCATGTGATATCTCACCTATAGGAAGGATAACGATATCGAGAGAAAGTTAACTAAATTTAGTTGTACCTGTGGAACAATAAGACGACTATTGAAGAATAAAATGCAGAGGGAGACACAGCTGAAGTTCTATAAGGTCGTGGCTGAGCCAACTTTAATGTACGGACGTGAAACATGGCCTCTCCTCCAAAAAGATATTTCAAAAATACAGGCCTCGGAAATGAAATTTTTAAGAGCAGTGAAGGGATGTAGTTTGAGAGATCGTCTACGAAACGACGACATAAGGAAAAACCTGAAGTTATATCGATTCTGGAGGAAATAAAGGAATACAGGCAGAATTAGAAGTCCCATGTGGAACGCATGATAGACACGCGTATTCCTAAACAAGCGTTTGAATATAGGCCAGTGGGGAAGAAAGATCGTGGAAAACCTTGGAAAAAATCGGTATGGAAAACCATACATGACTTCTAAGATTTATGTTTAAAATAATTTGCTTGAATTCGGTTCGATAATTTATAAAAAAGATATTCCCCACCTTGTAAATCTAGTTTTATGTTAGACAAATTGAATGAAATATTTCCATAGGAACAACTTCTTTCTTGCCTATAAAGTAGTACACATATAAAGAATTATCCCCTCCCCCTACGACTATAATTTTCATTTATAGAAAATTACCCCCACCCCGTTCAACTAGCCTCTTCATTTATAGATATTTCGTCTACGTTTCTACAGTGGATTATTATGATCTTCTTATCAGGATACTTTATTTATCAAAATTAACTACTTTAATCTTGTTAAAACATAAAACGTTGCTGGTAAACTACCCTTTCCCTTAACCGATCTTCACCAAAATCAAAAGACCTTTAGCCCTCTACAATTCAGGAACGTAAAAAAAATTATTTGATTCTGTTTGAATGTGGAGCAGTTATCGTTCGTCATAGAAAAAATTACCCTTGTTAAAATATAAAACGTTCCAGGTAAACTACCCCTTTCTCTTAACTGATCTTCACCAAAATCAAAAGGCCGTGAGTACTCTACAATTTAGGGATGTATGCAAAAAATGACTTTTTTTCATGTTTTGAGGGTAGTACAATCAGAATCTGCAATTATCTCGAACTCGATTTTTTTCGCCATCACCATACTTCCATTTCCTTATGCAACATGGAAGTAAAAATTATCCCCTCCCCCTTCAACTATAATTTTCATTTATAGAAAATTACCCCCACCCTTTCAACTAGCCTCTTCATTTATAGATATTTCAAATATGTTTCGACAGTGGATTACTAAGATCTTCTTATCAGGATACTTTATTTATCAAAATTAAGTACTTTACTCTGGTTAAACAAAAAATGTTTCTGGTAAACTACCCTTTTCTCCGTAACCGATCTTAACCAAAATCAAGAGGCCTTGAGTCTTCTACAATTGAGGCACATATGTAAACAATTATTTGATTCTGCTTGAATTTACGGCAGTTATCGTTCGTCATGGAAAAATTTCTCTTGTTACAACATAAAATGCTGCAGGTAAACTACCCCTTTCCCTTAACCGATCTTCATCAAAATCAACAGGCCATGAGTTCTCTACAACCTAGGATGTATGCAAAAATTATTTGAATATGTTTGAATTTACGGCAGTTATCGTTCGCCGTAGAAAAATATCGGTATGGAGATCCATACATAACTTCCATGTTCTAAGATTCATATTCGAAATGAAATATTTCCATAGAAACTACTTCTTTCTATTGCTTCAGCCTTAACCATAGTACTGTGGTCACTAACGTATACCACCTCACGTTTTCGCACTCGATTTTCACTAATGATGGCAGTCGATGGCATTGCCGAAACGTCTGGTTTTGCAGAAAACATTGGACTACGGCTAAACAGCCTGGGAAGGAATTTTAACAAAAAACTACTTCTTTGTTGCCGATAACGTAGTACACATATAAAAATTTCTCCCCTCCCTCTTCAACTATAATTTTAATTAATAGAAAATTACCCCCACCCTGTTCAACTAGACTCTTCATTTTTATATATTTCATCTACGTTTCTATAGTGGATTATTATGAGCTTCTTATCAGGATACTTTGTTTATCAAAATTAAGTACTTTACTCTTGTTAAAACATAAGACGTTGCAGGTAAACTACCCTTTTCTCTTAACCGATCTTCACCAAAATCAATAGGCCTTCAGTCCTCTACAATTTAGGGATGCATGCATAAAAATATTTGATTCTGTTTGAATGTGCGGCTGTTATTGTTTGCCATAGAAAAAATTACCCTTGATAAGAAAAACGTTGCTGGTAAACTACCCCTTCCCCTTAACCGATCTTTACCAAAAACAGTAGATCTTGAGTACTCTACAAGTCAGGGCTGAATGCAAAAAATTATTTGATTTTGTTTGAACGTACAGCAGTTATCGTTTGTCATAGAAAAAATTACCGTTGTGAAAACATAAAATGTTGCCGGTAAACTACCCCTTTCCCTTAACCGATCTTCACAAAAAACAATAGGTCTTGAGTACTCTACAAGTAAGGGCGGCATGCAAAACATTATTTGATTCTGTTTGAATTTGCGGCTGTTATCGTTTGCCATAGAAAAACATTACACTTGATTTTTAAAAAAATGTTGCTGGTAAACTACCCCTTTCCCTTAACCGATCTTCACCAAAAACAATAGGTCTTGAGTACTCTACAAATAAGGGCTGTATGCAAAAATTATTTGATTCTGTTTGAATTTGCGGCTGTTATCGTTTGCCATAGAAAAAAAATCCACACACACACACACACACACACACACACACACACACACACACACACACACACACACACACACACACACACACACACACACACACACACACACACACACACACACACACACACACACACACACATTTCGAAAAATGACTTTTTTTCATGTTTTGAGTGTAGTACAATCAGAATCTGCAATAATCTCGAACACGATTTTTTTTGCCATCACCATACTTCCATTTCCTTAAGGAACATAGAAGTAAAATTACCCTTGTTAAAAATAAAACGTTGCTGGTAAACTACCCCTTTCTCTGCACCGATCTTCACCAAAATCGAAAGGCCTTGAGTCCTCTACAATTCAGGAATGTATGCAAACAATTATTTGATTTTGTTTGAAAGTGCGGCAGTTATCGTTCGTCATAGAAAAAATTACCCTTGTTAAACATAAAACTTTGGAGATAAACTACCCCTTTCTCTTAACTGATCTTCACCAAAATCAATAGGCCTTGAGTCCTCTACAATTCAGGGATGTATGCAAAAATTATTTGATTCTGTTTGAATTTGCGGCTGTTATCGTTTACCATAGAAAATTTCGGTATGGAGAACCATACATGACTTCCATGTTCTAAGATTTATATTTAAAATAATTTACAAAATAAAATGTTTCCATAGAAACTACTTCTTTCCACTTATTGCTTCAGCCTTAACCACAGTACTGTGGTCATTAACTCGATTTTCACTGATTATGGCAGTCGACGGCACTGCCGAAACGTCTGGTTTTGCAGAAAACATTGGACTACGGCCAAACAGCCCGGGAAGGAATTTTAACAACAAACTACTACTTTGTTGCCAATAACGTAGTACACATATAAAAATTATCCCCTCCCCTACAACTATATTTTTCATTTATAGAAAATTAGTCCCACCCCATTCAACTAGCCTCTTCATTTATAGATATTTCATCTACGTTTCTACAGTGGATTAGTAAGATCTTATCAGGATCCTTTATTTATCAAAATTAAGTACTTTACTCTTGTTACAACAAAAAAGGTTTCTGGTAAACTGCCCTTTCCCCGTAACCAATCTTCACCAAAATCAATAAGCCTTGAGTCATCTACAACTCAGGCACATATGCAAAAAATTATTTGATTCTGTTTGAATTTACGGCAGTTATCGTTCATCATGAAAACATTTCTCTTGTTACAACATAAAATGTTGCCGGTAAACTACCCCTTTCCCTTAACCGATCTTCAACAAAATCAACAGACCTTGAGTTATATACAATTGAGGAGGGTATGCACAAAATTATTTGATTCTGTTTAAATGTGCGGCAGTTATCGTTCGTCATATAAACAATTACTCTTGTTAAAACATAAAATGCGGCAGGTAAACTACCCCTTTCCCTTAACTGATCTTCACCAAAATCAACAGACCTTCAGTATTTTACAATAGATGAACGTATGCAAAATAATATTTGATTATGTTCGAATGTGCGGCAGTTATCGTTCGTCATAGGAAAAATTACCGTTGTGAAAACATAAAATGTTGCAGGTAAACTACCCCTTTGCCTTAACTGATCTTCACTAAAATCAACAAACATTGAGTTCTCTATAGCTCAGAAAGGTATGCAAAACATTATTTGATTCTGATTGAATTTACGGCAGTTATCATTCATCATAGAAAAAATTACCCATGTTAAAACATAAAACGTTGCTGGTAAACTACCCCTTTCCCTTAACCGATCTTCACCAAAAACAATAGGTCTTGAGTACTCTACAAATCAGGGCTGTATGCAAACAATTATTTGATTCTGTTTGAATTTGCGGCTGTTATCGTTTGCCATAGAAAATACTTTTGTTAAAACATAAAACGTTGCAGGTAAACTATCCCTTTCCCTTAACCGATCTTCACAAAAAATAATATACCTTGAGAACTCTACAATTGAGGGCTGTATGCAAAAACTTGTTTGATTCTGTTTGAATTTGCGGCTTTTATCGTTTGCCATAGAAAAACATCTACAGACACACAGACACATAGACACATAGATAGACAGACAGACAGACACACACACACACACACACACACTTTTCGAAAAATGACTTTTTTTTCATGTTTTGAGTGTAGTACAATCAGAATCTGCAATAATCTCGAACACGATTCCATACTTCCAAGAGTATGCCACAGAGGTTGAAACTAAAGTATAAAAAACATTTCTTCATGTGAACAGATGAACATTATTGACAATGCCGCGGAATTCGCAGAATGAACGGAAGAAAGAAACCCTAAAGTAGAGGCAAGAACAAGCGATGGGAAAGGAAAGACGTCGAATCAAACTACACTCCTACGAAACAGAGAGTAACGACAATGAAACCAGTCGTTACCGAACAAGAATACAAAATAATCCTACATCCAACCCGTACCTAGGCTCAACTATCGCAAACACCTCGAACTAGCGCAAAGAAGCATAAATCGACAGAAGCGACTTCACAGCAAAAGCATCCGATAGTAAAAAAATAAATTATATCGATCGAACTTGAACCAGGCGAACGGAGGAAGCACATACACTGACATCTTCAACACCGAGTCGAACGCGATATGTCGACTCGTAGCCTGCTGCAACTTCTGAAGTTCCTTCGTCTTTGTATATAATGTACGTGACCGTCTCAAAGACAGGATCACTTCCTAAAGTTGCAAAGAGTTTGTGTCCCGATATTTCGAAATCGCTGTTCTAACCAATCCCATGCAGAGAACTACGCTAGGTGATTCGTGTATCGATTCTATTCCGTGTTGGCAATGTATCGAAAATAATTTGTAAAATTTGTGTAGCTACTTTTTATACAAAAAATCAGTGTTAGAAGTAACAAATTAAATAAACGCTTTGAAACCATACTCTACTACCTCCTCTTAACTCTCCAACCTACAAGTACTAGTCCTGCGCTCCAACCTAACGGCTCAATCAAAACTGAGCCGACCCCAATTTTTGAATTTAAAAAGAGTTAACATAATATTCTCTAAACTTAATTACAGAGAATAATTAAATATAAAGTGTAATATAACTATATGAATAAATTTTTCTACAAAATATATAGAAGAATCATTTTACATTAAAGCTAAGTTCCAAGTCGTGTATTATCGATCGCACAGCTTTCAAAGCGAGTAGAAAGCGGAGTTTTGATTTAGACGTAAATCTAGTAAGGAACAATTTGCACGCCACGATGGGTAGGCCTGTACTAATAATGATAAAACAAAGGGCGGTGGGGGAGAGAAAGTTAGTTCTTTTGTTTCATCCGGTTTGTCACGCCGGCCGCTACTGCCTTCGCCACTTTTATATACAAACAAGTATATTTGTGTTATGTAAGGGTGGAGGAGACGGCGGCGGCGAGCCTCCTAATTTGTATTCAGGACACAAAGAGAAGTGGACGGCCACTGTCTGCACGAATCCATTAACACCCTTCCTCCCCCATCTTTATATATGGGGTACCATACCCCACACGCCCTGGACCGTACCGTCCCTACGTGCGTGTGGGTTGTCTTTTAAGCCTTTACACAGTTTACAATATAACCTTTTCTTTGTTCTGCCCACCTTGTTTGTACTGGTAGTCGGTCCTATTGCTGCGGCTTAATAAACATTTGCAATTAACCTTTTTGTTTTAATTTTTACAGAAAATTATAATGTAAATTTTATGTCGCTTCGTGACCAAATGAAGTAGACGCTCTTCCCCTAGTCTGTTTCCTCCTTCCCATTTTTAATTCCTTCCCCTTATCCCGCTGTTGATGGACGTAGTAGATTCATTTAATCTTATCATATTTAATGTATATGACCATTAAGCCGCAAAGAAGCACTTGGGTCAATTAGTAAGACTAGTGAGAAACCAATATTGTTACATGGACAGCGATTTTTGTGTGGTGGAACTAAGTCTACACCAGAGACAGTGAAACGATCACAAGTTTTATTAAACTAAATGCAGTTCCGACAGTCATTCTACACAAAAATCGATTCCGCACTAATCGCAACAAACAATCAATTACTAATTTATAAATTTTTAAAGTTTTTAAAGTATTCTCAAGACGAAAGGCATTTAATTCACTTCGCTGTAATTATAAAGAGAAAATTATATCGCTATAAAACAACTTATGACAAAAAGTAACTCATATGCCGCGACCGCTTTCTTTGGTGTAGACTAGTCACTAGTGACGTAAGAATTAAATAGAGCAGTCGAAGCTGTCTCGATACAAGTAGTGGCATGCTGGTAGGTCTGTTATTTACAGCACATTATTTTTTGACGTTTCATTCCATAACATTATGCAGTCAGCGACACAACTGATGTTGCTAATCGTTTCATTTCTAAATATCACTATAATATTGACGACTCGGAACACAAAGTTTTTTATAAGTAAAAACGTAAAGTTTTACCTTACAGCCTAAACCGGCTTTCACCTATAGAAGGCTTCATCAGAGGCTGTCGTTAGTAGCGCTGCTCGTCTTGTTGTTGGCGACGAGAAAGTGTTTCGAAAGATTGAAGCTGTGTGTGTGTGGTGAGATGTGTTCGAATAATGCGTGCGATTTGAATTGTGTCTGTTCGTTTAGGATGTCGTTTTTATTTGTTTTTGTGTGTTTGTATATTTCTAATTGTTCTAGAGTGTCTAGTTTTCGGCCTTTTGTGTGTACGTGTAGTATGTTCATGTTATGAACATAACTAGACACTCTAGAACAATTAGAAATATACAAACACACAAAAACAAATAAAAACGACATCCTAAACGAACAGACACAATTCAAATCGCACGCATTATTCGAACACATCTCACCACACACACACAGCTTCAATCTTTCGAAACACTTTCTCGTCGCCAACAACAAGACGAGCAGCGCTACTAACGACAGCCTCTGATGAAGCCTTCTATAGGTGAAAGCCGGTTTAGGCTGTAAGGTAAAACTTTACGTTTTTACTTATAAAAAACTTTGTGTTCCGAGTCGTCAATATTATAGTGATATTTAGTTAAGTAACGGACACGTCATGGACAACGAAATCCAAGTTTCATTTCTCTTTCCACGCATCGAAAGAGTATGACAGTGTGTAATGCCGTGCCACCCTTTGCAGTCGCAGGGACTCTGAACCACTCCATATCTCCATAAAACCAAAGCAACTCCTCAACAGTAGTTACTACATTACCCGCACTGCCGCATGGACTAATTGTTTATCCCTCATAATTTGTGTGAATGCAAGTTGAAATTTATAGCTTCAGTACTATTACCACATACGTACATAAACATATCCGGCACTAAAGTCCAGAATAGACCTTGACCTCCAGGTCATGTGCCTTGGTCTTCCACGAGCCGATACCCATCGTAGTCAAGTCTCCTTCCACGTCGTCTTGCCATCGTTTTCTGCGCCCATCTATGTGGCCAATTCATTATTCTTTTTGGGGAGGTTTTGGTTGTCCATTCTTCCTACATGTCCTATCCAGCTGATTCTTCTGGAGTTTATAAATTGGATGATATCTCCCTGTTTTAGAATGGAGTCTATTCAGTATTATTATCACACACCCCTTTAATGGTACTAATGGTTATAATGTTTTGGCTAGTTATAACTCGGCTAGTTTCCTGACAGATACAAGAAAATATAAATTCAGCAACCGATATTAAAAAGAAAAACTAAATACGAATGATTTAGAAAATCAAAATTAGAACGATTCATGGTGTTTTCGCTTTTTCTGTCACTAAGTTTTTCTGTTTTTCTCTTTTTTTATACTGAGTGAGCTCAGGGCCCTGTCCGACCTCACCTATCGTAAATGCCAAACGCTGTCTTTGTCTGTATGCAATTGAAAACAAAGTGAATTTAACCATCTTCTGGATTTAGTTTCTATCATTGTAATTCAAAAGCTTATTGACTTTTGTGATGAATAAAACATTTTCTAATTTCTCTAATAGTTTAATTCTGCAGAACATTAATGTCGAAGAAGGATTGTACGCCGTGTAGTGAATTCTAAATTCCAAGAGACGAAAACCAGGTGTAGCGCAGCACAGAGTTAACATCTCTTTAATAAAGTTATGGAACGATACTCCTTTCTCAAGAAGCCAACAAGACCTAAAAGAGAGTTTCTTGAGTCTAGAAGAGGCCGCAAAGAATTTAGGTCTAAAAGTAAACACTGAAAAGACCAAATACATGTTAACAGGCAGTAAAATACATAAGAAAAGAGCACCCCTGGTAATTGGAGGACACAAATTTTAAAAGGTTGAAAAATTAAATACCTGGGCTCACTAGTTATACTGAGGACAGCATTATGGCCGACGAAATAAAAGAAAGGATATCTGCTGGAAACAGATGTTATTTTTCCCCACAAGGAATATTTATGTGTAAAAACATAAACAGAGCAACCAAGATTCATCTCTATAAAACAGTTCTTAAGCCAGTGGTCATGTATGGGTCCGAAACTTGGACAATGACAGTGACAGAGTAAGAGTGGTTGCGCAGGTGGGAAAGAAAAATCCCAGGAGGATATTTGGTGGAGTGAACGTCGAAGGAAGATAGATAATAAGGACGAACGCAGAAATCCATCAAATCTATGGAAAACCAGATATCGTCACTGACATAAAGAGAAGTAGAATCCGATGGGCAGGGCATGTCTAGAGAATGTTAGAGACATCCACATTGAAGAAAATTTTTACGGCGAGACCTGGTGGAAGAAGAGGGAGGGGTCGGCCCAGAAAACGATTGGTGGATAATCTTGAGGGCGACCTGGGCAGGCTCAGTGTAAGAAGTTGGATACTGAGAGCAGAGGGTCAAGACGACTGGAGACGGATTGTTCATGAGTTCAAGGCTCTCCAAGAGCTGTAGCGCAATTAAGAATAAGAGAACAAGATGGAATTATAGTGCTCAAGTATATACTATTATTATAATACTGTGCGTAATTATAGATAGATTTTAGTTCTGTGTCGTTTGGAATTTACGTTATACTTTTAAACGTTAGTGGACGCAGGAGCGAGATTCCACAAAAATTTTTGATACCCAGAAATGCTGGTTCCATATCAGGCATCTGTCTTTCAGCTTCATATGTGAAGTCTAGAATAAGACAAGAAAACTAGTAACAACATGTATCGAATCAGAAATTAAGAAATGGCAAACACAGAGAGAGAGAGAGAGAGAGAGAGAGAGAGAGAGAGCGTAGGGCGAGGAGGAGGACGATGAGGAGAGTGCAACAGAGAGTCGCAAGGGGGGAGATCGATTGTGTGGGACAAAGGGCACATTACTGGCCCCGGGTCACCTGCTCTCTGTCCTGCCGTGCCGCCTCTTTGTCCCTTAAATACACACTGCACATGGACTGTGTCAATACCGTTATTACACTCGCATCACTTGTTTGCGCCCGCCGCTAAATCTGACTAACGCGAACACGGGCGCGCTCGCGCTTGTTTGTATTTACTTTGTTATTTTTGTTTTGTACGCCGCCGCGCGTTGTTCAAACCTCTTTTTTGTTTATTTTTTACGTGCGATTGAAAAACATATACCGGTGACATCAAAAACAGTGCGTACACACAAAAGTAAACATTCGCTCAAAAGCGACCAAATAGATTTTGGAGTTTTTGTTGTATCGATTGAAAATTGTACAGCGGTTTTGGGAAACTCACCGGCTGCATCAGAGATCAGCTTAAGCGTCAATCTTCGTAGTCAGCGCATTGATATAGGAAGAGTGTAAAATTTTACTTAAGAGAAAATGACCTAATTGTTATTGATAATTGTATTTTGGAGCAGGTATCAAATTTCAATTATTTGGCATGTGATATCTCATATAGGAAGGATAACGATATCGAGAGAAAGATTGTTGTAGAACAATAAGACGACTATTGAAGAATAAAACGCAAGGGGAGACACAGCTAAAGTTCTATAAGGTCGTGGCTGTGCCGACTTTAATGTATGGTTGTGAAAAGTGGACTCTCGTGCAAAAAGTTATTTCAAAAATACAGGCGTCGGAAATGAAATTTTTAAGAGCAGTTAAGGGGTGTAGTTTGAGAGATCGTCTACGAAACGACGACATAAGGAAAGACCTGGAGTTACAGTCGGTTCTGGAGAGAATAAAGGAATACAGGCAGAATTGGAAGTCCCATGTGGAACGCATGGTAGACACGTGTACCCCGAAACAAGCGTTTGAATATTATAACGTTGCAGAACTCAGACCCTATAGGGGATCCACAAATATTATATAGCTGAAGAAAAGTAAACTAATTTAAAGAATAATGATCAAAAATATAAAATGGTATTGAGAGAATAAAAAGAAAATAGTAGACAAAAATAATAAATGAGTGAATAGACTAGACTGACAGACAAATGACTATGACCCAACCCCAGTGATTGGCCAGATAAAGACTATAAAATAAACAAATGTAAACTAATAAAAAACACAAATAGTATATCAAATTTAGTAACGAGTATTATATAAGTTATGTAAAAGGAAGTACACTACCAATAATAAACAAGTAAACCAATTGTTAGTATATTATGTGTTTTTAATAACCTTACTGAGATATAAAAATAAAGATAAAATGTTAAAAAACTGACTTTAAAATTATATTTTAAAAACTAATATAAACCAAGAGTGAGAGGTAGGTAGGAAGTGTTAATGATAAGCAGTGAAAGTGATAGAGGGGATAGGAAGGAATTAAGATAAACAATTAATAATCTTAATAAAAGAAATGAACAATGGTAATAAACCAGAAACAATAATCAAAATGTTGATAGACATCCAATTTCATTGTGTTAGCAATTAAGAAACAAAGTAGTTATGAGTGCAATAAGAAGAAAACATCCTATGTTACCAAAATAATCACAAGGATGATAATCACAATATAATAGATGGTGTCAATTAAAAGAGTTGTTTTATAAGAAGGAATATGGCTGGATCATGAAAAGACCATAAACCAATTTTAATGTTATAGGTTATCATGGTAGGATTAAGTGATAAAAAAGTGTGTAAGCGATAGTAGAAGGTATAAGCAAGCAATTGTATAAATTTAACAATCCCAATATTACTCATCATTGTAAAGATAGAAAAAAGAATATTAGACAAGGAATGATTTTGTAAAATTATAATAACATTCATTTATTGTAAAACAGCCCAAAGTAATTCAAAAGTAAACAAGGACTAAGTGACAGTAAGCAGAACATATGAAAGTAATAAATAATGTTTAAATTGTGTAAAATAAGAAATTCTAGACAGTTACAGCTTAGGCCTATAAAATGCCTAACTGTCAAAATTCAGAAAAAACAATTTGTAAGCAATTAAGCATTGTATTTGAAAATTAAGACCAAGTAACTTATTAATTTCAATTATCTAGCCATAATAGAATGTCAGAAATACAATAAACAGAAAGATAAGTGAAATATGTAATAACATAATATTAGTAAATTGGTCAAAACATTAATACATGACCAAGCCCATCACTATGGGATATCAAATTAATCTTTGAAAGAAAATAGAGACATTTATGTTAATATCTCACACATTGGTAATAACACCAAGGAATAATAGCAATTATAAAATATTTATTCATTTTGAGCAAAAACACAAGATTTATAACAATGAGTACAAATGTTTACAACCAATAAGGTAGGAGCTGGTTACCATAACAACGAAACTTTATTATATAAAACCGTTATAAAACGAGAGAGTCCATTATTAACGATCAAGAGAGACGGATGCCAAACTGAATTCGACTCAATTAACAGTTAAAAAAGAGGTAAATGCAATCAAAATTAAACTAATACGAATACTAGAAGTTGAACCTAGATCCATTAAACCCAGGATGAAACTCTAAACAACTTTCAACAATTAAAATTAATAAAACTTTGAATAATTAAAATAGAAACCAGAAAAAGGAGGAAACCCAAATGATGAAGAATTAATTAATATATCAACACAATCTGGAAGAAATACTTGTGACTCATCACAAGATACGACAAGGTTTTGTTAAGTATAAATGAATTATCAGTAATTGCGAACAAAACTAGTTAACTTTTTCACAAGACAATAACTCTCACTCCGAACTTGGTATACTAATTCTTTCAAGGATTAATCGAAAATATTTATTAAAACTGTATGTAAACTATAGCTTAACCTATGTGCGAGGCCTAAAAGGTTGACACACTTTTTAAACACTAAGAACCGAATTGTATGTAACCCTGCATAGTATTTAAGTAACATTGATGTAAGGTTGTGTACTTTAATAACATCTTGTTTTATTTTTTTCGTAATCAAAAGAACTCTTTGACTAAATGAATTGTGTAAAATAATTAATGTCAGCGTCCACGCTGCTTTCGTCAAACTGCCCATAGCCAACCGCTGAGTTATAATTTATTTATAGCCGGAGCAAACTTTTTTATAATAACATCTTTTGTATTTAAATGATAAATGATTAGCGAATCTGGACACTAATAAACTAGTACTGAACATTAATAACCGTCCTTTGTTTTATTTGATATATATTGTAATATTTGTGTACTTTAGCAGTGGAGAAAATTTGTTACCAGAATTATAGGTTGGTAATACGTCGGACGACACGCGGGATTTGAATTCACGCCAGTCCGTGTGAGTAAGTTGAAATTATTATCATCGAAAAGAAGACGACGCAATTAGGACTTTTTAATTGTTTTTTTTTTGTAAAACAATTTGGCGCCTATCGGGAAGTAAGTACATCAATTAAGGACAGGTAAGGAGAAGAACGAGGAAGATTCGGTACTGGTTATTAGCGCGTTCGCGATCTTCATCGTCAGCGAGAGAAGTAAGAAAACGTACGACTTCATTCCTTTACAAATTGACACCAACACAGTGGGGCTTTTATAAGGGAAACAATAAGGTATCATTACAATCATAAGGAATTATTACAATATATGCCAGTGGGGACGAGAGATCGTGCAAGACCCTGGAAAAATGGTGAGAGACTCTGTGAAGTCGGAACGGGATATAGCCCAAGTCATGGAGTGAAGAAAAGGAAGAAGAAGAAGAAGAAGAAGAAGAAGAAGAAGAAGAAGAAGAAGAAGAAGAAGAAGAAGAAGAAGAAGAAGAAGAAGAAGAAGAAGAAGAAGAAGAAGAAGAAGAAGAAGAAGAAGGAACTGTCCTGTTTCTTGTAGTCCGATTTTCTTCCATACTATACTTTTGCCAGATTACGTAAAACAAAAAATCTGTACATATGGTGTAAGTACATTATAAAATGTTGTAGCCATTGTTATTGTTGTTGTTTTGTTTCTAAATTCCATGAAAAAACAAAAGTGTCTGTTATCGTTCTCAGCGCTTTGTCCGTTACCCCATGTTTCTACGACCATTCCGATGTCAGAATCTGCCAGTCCGCCGCGCCCGAAGCTGGGCTTCCTGAGGTATTGTACACTGAGTCCTCTTTCGAAAACTGCTGGTTTAGGCGATACGCCGACTGCGGCTTATCGCTCACGCTAGCACTGCCTTAGCCACCGTGCATAATTTCCAGAGGAAGCCGTGGAGCTGTCGCCTGAAACGCGGGGACTCGCAGCGTTACAACTTTGGCCCGCATGACACTGCTGAAGCTGTCTCAGTCACAATGCCATTCAGGCCCGGGCTTCGACATGGTTATACCGTAGACGTGCTTACAAACACCGACGAATTCAGCCTTGACATCTGACGTCGTGTGGCGAGTGCTGCTTGTCGTTCACGGCAGCACGACTCTTAACTGCCAAGATAAATTCCAGTGGATCGCACGGAGCCTTACATTAGACGTGGAGGCTGGCAGCAGCACAGCCACAAAATCTGCCATTTCCTGCGCACGCCAAAAGCGTGCAGCCAAGCCTGGTTCTTTTGGCCAGTGGAGTTTACGCCCGCGCAGTACCGTAAGCTCGTGTCGTTCATCGAGATAAAACCCGGACAATGGCAATTTGGGTGCAAGACACCCCGTAACATTACCTGACAGATAGCTTAAGCGTCAACCTTCGTGGTCGCTGCATTGATACAGGATTAGTGTCAGATGCCCTGTTACATAAGAAAAAAAAGTGTCCTGTCTGTCAATAACCATCTTGTTTGTACAGTATGATTTCCGAAGGTCATCTGTTACTGCTCATTCGGTATAGATTTGAAACGTGCACTCTCTCATAATTTTGTGGTGAGACCTTTAGTTCACTCAGAATGTCACTACTCTTTAATTATCTACAGGTCTGCAACATTTTACTGCCCGCCTTTGAAGAAAAGTCACATTTTCACACCCTGTATACGAACCTCACGCCGTTCAGTATCCTAGATTCATTTCCAAACGATAGTGCTATCAGAGCTCTAGACCTGTTTCCTGTCAGAGCTGTCACTGTTTGCGGACTAGATGGCAAGAATCACTTGTTTAATTTCCTCTAATTAAACATTTATAAGGCTGATTCTAGCATCTGTATTCGCATTGACGACAGATTTTTCTGAATTACTGATCCATTAGTCCTAAACCTTCATCCTTGTACATGGACAATTTTGTCTGTTTAAGTCCGTATTAGTTACTTCACGTATATGGTTGCAGTTATCAGTTTATTCATTACATACGTTATAACATTTTTTTTATTAGCAACTATGTTTGTCATCCTCTTTGAACTTGTATATTTATATTCCCGTTGTCGTTGAAAATGATAAAAATTAGCTAAGTCTGTGTGATTGATCGCAAACGTGTGACAGAACAGCGAAGGTTATAAGCATAAAACCGAACGGAGGACGGATTAGGGCCAGAGGCCGAAGTCTACTTTGGTTACGAACTGTTAAAGCGCAACTCAACCCAAAGCATAAGTTGCCATTTTCAGAGCAACTTTTCTTTGAATACATAATTCTACCAATTGTTTCTTCTTTTTTTTAACAAAGTCTCCGTCTAAGTTGATCTGTGGGTACGGTTACACGAGCGTTTTTTCCCCGGCCGTTTGCGTGCGGTTGGGAAACGCACTGAATTTAACAGACAGGCAACAATGAAATCCGTCACACTGACGTGGAAAAACGCACGGGTCGTCAACTCTGCTGCGTTTTTAAGGTCTTCCGCATCGAAACGCAACCTGCTGCGTTTTTAGTGCGTTTTTAACACGCACGAGGGTGGTCACAGGGACTGTTCAAAGATGCCGCTAAAGTAGCATTTGTTTATTTACTTGTCACTATGGTAATTAATTTTGGTCTCCATGGTGTTGTTCACATCTTTATAAAAAATATATAATGTAAAAAAATCTTCTTAATAAAGATTTATTTACTACTGATAATCAATGTTTCCTTTAATCTAAACACGGACGTTTCTGTGCATTTGCGTTTTAACCTTTATATACATATTTAACCTTTACAGTCAGAGCTGTAGGGATGCGCGTCCAAGACGTTTCAACGCTGCCGTCCGATTATAAACCGCCTGTGTGACTACACTTCCGTCCGTTTACGTAGGAGAAAAAAACGCGCGTGCACGGCCGGAAAAATCGTTCGTGTAACCCTAATTGTGCTTAACTGGGCAAAAAACGTTACGTAAATTAGATCTGTATGAGAAAGAAAAAAAGAAAATATACAGTAATCACTTGAAAGCGCGCGCGCATGGTTTTTATCTGTAAACCACTTGAAAAGATGTATTATACCAACTAACTCACTAGGCTTGTTTGATATCTACGTTTGAGTGTACATAGCAATACATGAATAAAACACTACCACATCAGTACGTGAAAGAAAACAGAAAACTGGTGATATCAAAATGGCGTTATTAATTCCGAATGTCACATGATGATGAGTGATGACTCAGGAAATAATAATGTGATGCGTAACGAACCGTAAATAGCACGTTTCAGTACGGATTTCGCCAACCCTCCTCCTGTCAAAGCTGACCTTAACTGCGAACTATGTAAGACGGAGGCGGTGTCAGAAATAATACTTCACTAGCGAGTCGTTTTGTAGCGATTTAGTTGTGCAATGTAATTAGTGACAAGTGATATCGAATAAACTTCAACGAACTTAAAAACTTGGTGATTGTTATGATCAGTTCTCCACGTAGGCCTATTAATCAACTTGTTTATAAGACTGTTGAATTAGGTGTGATTTAGGTAAAAGACAATAATATAACAGATGATTATTTTACTGTAGCCTATCTGATGTCGATACGTTGTACCACAATAAAGATCGCTTTATCAGCGTGTGTAACGATACTTTTTGTATTTAAGTTACCAGCTTCTTTTGTAAGATATGTTAAGTAACAATAATGTCTCAACGGGAATTATGCTGTATATAGGTTTTAGGCTAGGTTTATTAAGACGACAAACCGAATAATAGCAATTCCTTTTTACAAACCACACAAAATCGCGTAGAGTAATCTACATCCTCTGTGCCTGGCTAGCGGTTAATTGGGATTGTCTTCACTACTACGAATCAAATCCAAGGTACTAAGCAGAAAACTAAAGATGAAAATTTATTAAGATTTATTAGACCAGTAGCAAGAGTGTGAGGCCTGAATACCAACCAGAAAAGACGAAGAACAACGTCGAATACTTAAACGTAACATTTTTAGAAAGTTTTTGAAAACATGCAAAATGATGATAGATTTTAAAGAACGATAACCAATTATCAAAGGTCAAATGAGTCAAGGAGTTGACATAGTACGGTTTGTGAAAAGTTATAGATTATAGTGTCTGTTTCGAGTTAGAAGGATGGATGACTGACAACAATAAGAATGTATCAGGGAAAAACCCTGGAAAACGAATCAGAGGAAAACCACGAAAAATTATTGCAGCGATGTAGATGACGATTTGAAGGATACAGAAGTGTGCAAATGGGTAAAGGATATGTAGTGAGGCGTAACAGAGGAAAATCGTAGAGAAGGCTAAAATTCACTCTGTGAAGCCAATAGGAGAACAAATATTAAGCATATTAATAAACTGAATAATCAGTTTAAGGAATACAAAATTAAAATAACTACTTATTTATTCTGTGGTTGAGAATCACGTTAAGTATCAAAGCTGAGAACAACAGCTGGAGCCATAGTTTTGATAATGGAGGCCGTGACATAGTAACCTAAAGAACGAGGAAAATCCACTTTAGTAACTTCTTAAAGGCGAAGGCGCAGTAAAAAATACTTTGTAATATTAATGAGTTCTAAAAAAAACTGACTGATTTTCTCTATACACTCACGAAACATTATGAAAATCATTTTTTCAACAAAACTACTTAGTCGCGAAATTCTTGAAAAATACTTATTTTTAACCATTCTTATTGTTTTACAAGAACCGTTTGTAAAAAGTAGATACTTAGTAAATAATGCCGGATAATTTTGAATTGATGAATTTCTTTAAAAATACTAAAATACTACTCTTACTAAAAATAATAAAGTTCCTTTTAACTATCAGTTGATCAAATAAACTGTAACTGAAAATTTACCTGCACTATTCTAACACTGAGCCCAGTGTCCTTTGCCAGTCCTTCCCTTACTTTGCGACAAGGTTTCGGACTGATCTCGAAGGACGCTTTGAACGCTCGCCTCTGCTGTGTCGTCAGTATGGTCCGTGGCCGTTTGGGCCCCCTTCGTCCGTCTTGGTTTCGGGACGTGGTAACAAGGTCGTCACACGAGAACTCACCTGTAACAAAAAGAGACAGCCATGAGAAAATCTAAGCAGAGCGCCTTACTCCGTAGAATAAATATATTAAATATAATTATTTCACTACCGACTCAGAACACAAAACTTTTTATGGGTAAAAACGTAAAAGTTTTACCTTACAACCTGAACCGGTTTTCGCTTTTAAAAAGCTTCTTCAGAGGTTGCCGCTGGCATCACTGTCCGCCTTGTTACGGCAATACGGTAATTGATAATGGGGCGGATCGGAATTTCTTCTTTAGGGCCTATGGATTTTGCGAAGCGCTTGGAGGGTAGGGGCTGATGGTCAGATTTGTCTCATGTAAGGCTTTTGTTTTTGTGTCATTATGTGTTTCGCTTTGTTGATTAGTTGCTTTACTGTGTTTTGGTATCTGTCGGTGGGGTCGTGTTTTAGTTCTGTGATGTTGTTCTGTTCCTTGATCAATTATCGTAATGCCCCTGCATACAAACTCGCAAAACATCTAGACAAAATTATCAGACAACACACACAACTAGACAACAACATTGCAGTAAAAAACAACATAGACCTAGTAACAAAAACAAAAGACATACACATCCCCCATAATGCCACATTAGCCTCCTTTGACATTAAAAACCTGTACACAAGCATCCTCATCTCTGAAACAATTACCATCCTACAAAACAAACTCAAACAGAACAACACACCAGACGAACTTATCAACGAAATAACAGAAACTCTGAATATTATCACAAAACAAAACTACTTTACATATAACAATACATTTTACACACAGAATGATGGTCTACCCACGGGCTCACCAATATCCAGCATTCTAGCAGAAGTCTTGTTTCAAAACTTAGGAAAAACAAAAATCCTCACAAACAATGACAGGCACTCACATAAAATACTATATTGGCACAGATACGTTGATGACATTCTAATACTATACAGGGGAAACAAAAGACAATGTGAACAGTTACTAACGCACATAAACAAAATACATAAAAACATAACCTTTACTGCCGAATCGAACACAACAATAGCATAAACTGCTTAGACCTCTCCATCACAGAACTTGAACACAGGCACAAATTCAGTATATACAGAAAACCGACTACAACTGACACACTAATACACAACTCCTCCAGTCACCCAATACAACACAAACTAGCTGCCTTCAGAACCATGATACATGGACTTAACAACATCCCCCAGATGAAAAAGACTACAAAGACGAACTAAACACGATAAAATATCTAGCAGAATCCAACGGATACGACAGAACAATAGTCAATAAACTCCTACACAAAACACAAAACAAACAACAGACAAAGACAGAAAACAACAAATTCATAACACTAACATACATCAACAAACAAACTGAAAAAATAGCCCACAAATTCAAAAAAGCAGGATATAAAATAGCTTACAAAACTACTAAAAAAACAGAACACACACTATCAAAACACACACACACACACACACACACACACACATACACAAAGCACAAAACAAATTCGATCTACCTGGTGTTTACAAACTAAATTGCTCAGATTGCAACAAATTCTACATAGGCCAGACAGGACGTAGCTTCAAACAACATTGAACATTGAACATACATTAAACACACAAAGGCACTCCACTCCACTACAGAATCCACCTTTACAAACCACCTCATTGAAGCAAACCACAGATACAAAAATATCGACAATTACATGAACATTCTACACGTACACACAAAAGGCAGAAAACTAGACACTCTAGAACAATTGGAAATATGCAAACACACGAAAACAAATAAAAACGACATCCTAAATGAACAGACACAATTCAAATGAAACGCATTATTCAAACATATCACACCCCACACACACAACTTTCGAAAATCGATTCCGTCGCCAACAACAAGACGGACAGTGATACCAGCGGCAACCTCTGAAGAAGCTTTTTAAAAGTGAAAACCGGTTCAGATTGTAAGGTAAAACTTTTACGTTTTTACCCATAAAAAGTTTTATGTCAAGAGTCGGTAGTGAAATAATTATATTTAGTTAAGTAACGGATACGTCATGGACAACGAAATCCAAGAATAAATATATGTGTTGCTCTTTTTCCGTCCTTCAGAAGGATCATGTTCATGATCTCGCTAATACAAACTTGCTCCTCATCCCTGCCGCTGACTCTACTACAGAGTTAAGCAGCATTTTCCTACACTAGAAGGCAAGAGTCACTTGTTTAATCTAACTAAACCTTTATAAAACTGATTCTAGAATTTGTATTTCGCATTGGCGTCAGATTTTTCCGAATTAGTGTAGTCCGTTAGTCCTAATACGGAACGACGTATTCTATAAAAAAAGAAAGTAATAATGAACTACAATAAAGGAATTATTTTGTAATTAAAAATGAATCCTTTACATTTTGATTTAGGCTTAGCACCAGAACAGCTTACAATCTCATTCCTCCCGTGCGCAGAAATTAGTTTTTCGTCGATGAGTTGAAGAAGCACTGGTAAGTAAAAGTAATTATGAGCTGTGTTGTAAAAATATCATTATAGTTATTGGTACTGAAAAATATTACGAAGAATCCTCGGACCAGTTAATGACGTACACGGCTGGAGAATAAGATATAACTTTGAATTGTATCAAATGTATAAAGAACCAATGCTAACACAATACGTAAAACTACAGCGTCTAAGGTGGGCTGGTCATGTAACCAGGATGGGGGAAGACAGAATACCAAGAAAAATATTGAATACCAGAATCCACGTAAAAAGACTAGTGGGAAGACCGAGAAGAAGATGTGGGGACGCGGTGGATGAGGATGCGAAAGAAATACTGAAAGTGCGTTGCTGGAGGAGGATGGCTACCGACAGAAGAGAATGGGGGAGAAACTGAAGGAGGTCAGGGCCCAAAAAGGGCTGTAGTACCATACGAGAGAGAGAGAGAGAGAGAGAGAGAGAGAGAGAGAGGAGAGAGTTATCAGTACTGAACATCGCGAACGTGATGGTAATTGATGTGTTTGCAAATCACACAATTTCGTAATGTAATCATCATTTAATATATATTATTCTTATTATATAGTGATCTATAAATAATTAAACTAATGAGTTATTTTTAATTAATTATAACTAGTTTAATGAAAATTATTCTTACTAAGATATTTTTATACGTGTTACACTGAAGATGACGTTGTGGTGATTTTTTTTAATTATGGAAATTGATAATACTAGTTATTTCAGTTTTGTTTACAACTACCGATTTGGTTATCTCCCACAAGTTTTTCTTGATACGTTTCCTACAAATATCATCTGCGCGGTATACAGATTTACTTCTATTACCATTAAGCGATCGAGGTACATTCTCAAAACTACAGTATTCTCGGTCTCTGTTAAATTCAGTTAGCTCAGTTGAAATTTTCACGTAGAAAACGTTTATTACAAGAGTGCCAATACTGAGACTACATCCCTTAATACGTGGGAACGAAAGGTTCTCCGCAAGTTACACGGAGCTGTATGTGAGAATAACTAATGGAGAATAAGAAACAATGCCTAGTACTTTACAATGCCCCAGCAATCGTCACCAGCGTAAAAGTGCGCAAACTGAGATGGATCGGGTTAGTGGGGGGGGGGGGGAATCAACGAGTAGGCCTACCAAAAAGTGATGAATACGAAGCCAGAGGGGAGACGTCATGGGACGTTCTGTAGGACGCCTCTGATGACGTGGATGCCGATCTGGATAAGTTGGGGATGACGAATGGCGGAATGGGGATGACTGCTGGTGTCTGGCGGAATCGGTAACGAATGGCGGAGACAAGTAATCGACAAGGCTCTCAACGGGCTCTAGTGCCAATTAATGAAATGTAAATAAACATAGTCTATATCCCAGGACTTAGATACAGCTTGAAGGCTGTGGATAAAGCGGGTTTGTGAAGTGCGAATAGGTATTAGAAACCAGTTCTTGCGGACTAATGGTGGTGATGATTATGGTGGTGGTGGTGGTATTTGTTTTGGTGGTGGTGGTGGTGGTGATGATGATGATGATGACGACGACGACGACGATGATTTTCAGTTTTGTACATCGGCGTCTTAAATTTGAAATTCCGTGTGGAAACTGTATTACAATGGCATCTTGAGGATAAATGTAAACGTTAATCAATTGACGAAATGAAAAAAATTATTGATGAGTAAGGAATGTATCTTGGATAAATGATTCTCATTAGAAAGTTCATAGTGACTCTTCGGCTGGACTGCAACAATAGCTTGCCGTGGTGAGCCTTAGGCCTATATACCTACTAACGTCTGAGCGAGGAAGTCATAGAATTCTATAGAACACATATTAGAACGTTCTGGCAAACTTTAGAGAAATTTCTGAAATTCATAAGCAATCTCTTTACTAATCTAGGATTCTAACATGTTTTCTACAGTTTAAACGCAAATATAAATTGTCTGTTAATGACAATTTGTAAACTAACCTTGTAACCGCTCTGTTATAAACAAACTACTATTATCGTTATTTTGAAGTTAATTATTGTGAGAATGAAATTAGTTACTTTTAATAGTTATCATTTAAATTAAATAAAATGAGTCTTAAAGGGGACGACTCTGTCAAAAACTTCGCCTAGGGTAGAATAGCGTGCCGGAGTTGGCTGAAGACGCTTGAGGGCAAAAGGGGGTGGAGAAGAAGAAGAAGAAGAATTTTGTAGGTTACATAAATATATAACCTCATTACGTTTTATAATCTTCGTAACCTTTATCTAGTATCGATTGGGTTCCTGTGCATGCGTATGATGAAGATCGTATCTATTGTATGACCCACTCAAAGCCGCTGTGGGTATGTGTGAGGCCTACAGAAAGCTTTTTGAAGAAGCACTTTTAAATGGAAGAAGGCGTTTCTTACGACATGATTCTATCTGGGTCACGACGTAAAGATACTTTAGCAGATTTAGGGGAGTGACACGAATTATCTTCTGTGTATCAGGATAGTAAAGCGGAAAACAATAAAATGAATCTGAAGGAGAAAGACCCTGTCAAACACTTCGCCCACGATAGACTAAAGTACCGGAAGTGGCTGAAGGACCTCGACGCTTGAAGGCAAAAGGGGATAAAGAGGAGGAGGAATAAGAAGAAGAAGAAGAAGAAGAAGAAGAAGAAGAAGAAGAAGAAGAAGAAGAAGAAGAACAACAACAACAACAACAACAACAACAACAACAACAACAACAACAACAACAACAACAACAAGTAGTAGGAGGAGGAGAAGGAGGAGAATTTTGGAGGTTTTATAAGTATATAACCTGATTACATTTTATACCTATCATAACTTTTATCTAGTATCAATTGAGATCCACCATTCTAGAGACAATGATCCATATGATAGTACATCCTGTTCTTATATATGATGAAGAATGGATAGTGCAAGTGCGCATTCGTGAAACATGTATTCTGTATTTCTATGTGAATTCCAATTATTAAACAATGGTTTCAATTGCGAATCTAGTTTATTGTTGCAACGGACTGCAATACATAGAAATTAGAAATACTTCGAAGGGAAAAGGCAATTGTTTGTTGACTCAAAAGCGGCGTCTACTGGTGATAAAGCTTTCTACACAAGCAGCGAGGACGTGTGATCACGCTCAGTCTGTGTCTACAAACCTCTCGCATGAAACTTGACTTGTTTTTCGGTTTTCGTTTCTCTGTTTCATTAACTTTTACGTAACAGTCAAACATTGTGTTACCACACCCTGCTCAAACGTCGGTATGTTTTCTACGCTAAACAGAATTTTTATTAAAACTTTCTGTACACGAGTGTGTGTGTGTGTGTGTGTGTGTGTGTGTGTGTGTGTGTGTGTGTGTGTGTGTGTGTGTGTGTGTGTGTGTGTGTGTGTGTGTGTGTGTGTGTGTGTAATATAAACGTTACTGAAACAAAAGTAAATTTTACTTATGCATTCGGGTAAAAAAGTTGTATCTGTAAATGTAATATTTTAAATTTTCAGTACAGTACGGTGCGAAAATAAAATCCATTTGAAATTATGATTATGTTTTTTTTTTGTGTTGCGCGAGTGTTACAGATTTTAGAGTTTGCTGTGAAAAAAAAAACAACAGACGTAAGCGAATAACGAATGAAATTAAAAGTGCTCATCTGCTTTGGGTTTCCACGTGGTACTTACAAAGGATTGGCTCTGCTTCAATCGGTGTTACCCACCTGACAAAGACATCTGTCACAGGTATTCCCCATAGAAGCAAACTAGTATCAAAAGCATAGGCTTGTACAACGTACTAGTCAAGAATGCACGAATGCTCACAACAAAATAAGTAGTATGAAGAAGACAAATCAGGAGGTCCAAATTGAAAGATGTTCAATATTTTCATAATCCGGCCGTGAAAACTGACAGTCTTCTGAAATAAGTTCATTTCTTAAAAATTTAACAAAAACTTAGTAAGTTTTTGTAATACGACAGTTTCAGTAGTAAGACTGGTTATGGTTTTCGTGGGCAAATATACCTCAAATGAATCCCTTCTTGTAAATAATTATGTTTTGCTACATTTGACACATTATATATTTAGGCTTGGGATATTTCTTATGATTTTGAAGCAGCTGTGAGTATTTGAGTTGTTAGACCTAGAGAAAACTTTGTACAGAAACCGTTTTAAAAGAAAGAAGGCTTTTCTAACGACATGATTCTATCTGGGTCACGACAAAAAGATACTTTAGCAGATTTAGGAGTGTTGCACGAATTTTCTTCTGTGTATCAGGGTAGTAAAGTATAAAACAACCGTCGAAATATGATCATCACGAGGCTCTGAATTCTTCTGCACTCTATGATCGATATGCTCACAAGATCAGACCAAGTACAGAGTGCAAAATGTTTGTATAGACCAACCCAAAAAGATATTTGCGTGAACACCCAAGCCAAAGAGACATCAGGGAAGACCTCGTAAAAGATAGCCAGACCTTTAGAATCGGAAGAGGACGCTTCAGTCAAGAAAACGAATAAAAACAATTGAGGACAGTTATACCGTAAGGCGGGTGATCAAATGATGAGTCATCTATCAACTCCGTATGATGCAGAAGGTAGCATGAAATTAGTTCATTACAGATCAGTATAGACGTTTTTAGGCGCAGCATTGCAATGCCTTATTATGCCTTATTAATGCCGGTGCTGTGACAAATTAGCTATTAGTCTGAGATAGAGGTCTCCAGAGCGTGTTGTGACTGAAGCATAGTATTATATGGTGCAGAGATATGGGCATTAAGGAAGAGTGAAATAAAGTGCCTACTCAATTCTGAAATGTGGGTGTGGAAAGGAATGCCGAAAATAAGTTGGAGGAATAGAGGAGTAGGCTTAACCGAACAAGCTCCTCCGAATAAAATGGTCTTGTGGCACAATAAGCATATTAATATTAAGAGTGGAAAGTCTTTTATTAATTATTTGTTTGGAGCGTTTCGATGTAAGGGTGTAAGTCTTGTACTTGGGTGGGGCAGAGAATGGAGAGAAGAAAGCCTGAAGCTGCGGAAATGTGTTTTAGAGGAAACTCACCAAAACAAATTGGGACGAGATAAAGAGTAGAGAGGAGACTTTGAATGGACTTAAGGAAATATAGACATTAGGAGCGCAAAGTTTTTACGGCATAACACTGGCGGGTACAGTATAGGGCATATACGGCGGCAAAACACCTTTTTGCAAAGCATTCTTGAAGGAAGGTGTTAGGTTAGATTAGTTTGTCATGGAGTCGGAAAGGACTGCGAGGAACAGGATCGTATAGTTGCAGCGGCAGGGCATTGCCTTAAGGGATAAGTAAGTAAGGAAGAAAGGTTTTACGCTGACTACAACGTAACGGCATCCTTAAATAGTTCTATTCTTGTCCATATGAAGTGAAACTTCATTCATTTAGGTCTTGGTTAATAGACTTAAAACAACTAGTGAACCCTGACTTTTACGATATCACGAGACAGATATTTGAATGTGCTGTTGTTTTCTGACGACTTGCTTGTAATTCAAAATACAGAATCTGCTTTGCAAAACTTTTTTTTTAATTTTCATCAGATTTGCAAACAATACAATATGAAAACTTCCACTACAATAATTAATGACCAAATTATAGAACACGTGAGCCACTTTAAATATTTGGGAAATGGTTGATAAGAATTATTATATTGGTTCATTATAATTGTATGGTCTTCAGACCGCTTTAAAAAATAAAAAATAGTTAAAAAATAAAAACAAAACAAAAACCGACAAGGACAAGAACTATTATGTCACAGCAGAATGCACCAATGTGATGCCTAATATACTTATCAATGTATTCGAAAAATTTAATATTAACGTCTCCTTTCGAACAAACAACAATCTAAAAAATATGTTTAAACTAAGACCACCTAGAGCAATAGAAAACAGTTCAGGAGTATATAAGATACAATGTAGTGACTGCAACAAGTTCTATATCGGCCAAACTGGACGTAAATTTTTAGAACGATTCAAAGAACATATACCGAAAAGGGACATTAGAAATTTGAAGTCGACATTTGCCATGCATCTTGTAAATGAAAACCATAGTTACACTAGTTTCACAGATACTTTAGTACCCTTACACATATGTAGCAAAGGCAGACTCATGGATGCTCTAGAAGAATTCGAAATCTACAGAGCTTCCAAAATTAACAACAAATGTTTACTCAATGACCAACTCCTTTTTAAATCCAATATATTATACGACACAGTAATGAAGATAAATAATGAACTTTGGAACTCACTCAGTTGTGTGTTGACAATAGTACAGTGCGCACTGCTACGAGAGATTATGTCGACGTTATTCGTATTGACTAGTATATTTGTGTGTTTTGTTTATTTATTTATTGTTTTTTACTTTCACTGACGAGCCCTAGAAAATAGGAGGAAGTTTTACATTGTACCTGATGATGAAAGTTTACTTTCGAAACATGTAGTGATACAATTGAAAAACTACAAGACCGCAAGACGGACTATAAGGTATTTATATTTATATAAATTTATAATTATTATATTGGTATTAACTTAGGCAAGTTTCAGGCGATCTGTGGGACAATCAATCATATTTTTAGACACAAGGTACGTCAAGTTACAAAAATAAAGTTTTATAAAGTTATGGCGGTCACTGTAATGTCCTATGAGCTATGGCTGTGAATTCTGGACGACAACCAAGAAACAATAACGTAAAGTAAAATAGCGTTCTTGAGAGAAGTTAAAAGGTGTTCTAAACTTGATTGTATAAAGAATGAAGCTATGAGAGAAGAATTACAAGTGTTCAACTTGAATGAAAGATTAAAAGATTATAAACGCCGGTGTAAAGGGCGCTTAGAAACTACAGTATGTCAGATTCAAGACTGGTCAAACAAGTTTGGAAATAAAAACCTGCAGGACATAGATATGTGGGTAGACCCAAGAAGAGATGGCTGGAGGATTTTAAAGACGGAACAGGCAGCATCTTATGCGGTGATGTGAAGATGATTACGACAACAGACTTGTTTCATTCATCATTCTTTATTTTATGATAAATGGAATTTTTTGATCAGACCTAATTATCACTTTAATATCTGAACTTCGATGAGATTTTATTCTGCAACTTTTTATTTTTGCGAGTAACCTCTTTCTTAAATATTTTTGTTACGTTAGGTTGGGTTAGGTTAGATCATGTTAGGTTAGGCTGGAATTAATAGAATTATAATGGTAATTTCTATTTTATCATAATAACATGAAAATGCAATTGATCGGAACTGAACGGGTTCTAATTTCCATGTCGCCGGTCGTAACCTACCAGGTTTTGTACGACTGGGTCGTAACTGGCCGCGGTCACAAGTGATCGCGGTCGAACGCATTGGAGAAATCGTAATAGAGCAGTTATAAATCAAGTAAATGGATGCCAAAGAATGTTAGTTTATAACATCCAAAGAACTGATGAATCATTGGGCGTCCCTGCAAACAAACCCAGTTGGTGTAATCACCAACTAGAAGAGACGATCTTTATTATTTTATTTTTATTATAATGTATTAGAGGTACAGTCGTACGAATCGTGTTAATTATGTAGAGGTTATGTAATTTGTTTTGTATAACTTCAATTATTTTCTTAGTCTAAGAGATAACGTATATCAGCATCTGTTTAACATTATTATCATCACCGACACTACCACCATCACCATTATGTAATAATAATAATAATAATAATAATAATAAGCACACTACTCTTTAGAGGAGTGATGGTTCAGCATAGGCGGATTAAGCCGATTGGAGGGAGGCCCCTGGCGGTAAAAATTTCGAGGCCCTTAGACCCAAGCCCCAAAAGAAAAAAATAATGTAAGGAAGTGATGCCTTTTTCGGAAAGATTTCAGTATTAGACTTTTAATGACTTGCTTAAACCAGCAATATGTACCTAATAATAAAACTCAATGTTTCAAGAAAAATCATAAATTTATTCAAAAAATTTAACAGTAACTAAGTTACCTGAGTGCTTAAAAAAGTTTTTTTTTCTATATGAATTTGCGTCTTTTTTTTCTCTTTGGCAAATTCATCAATTATTTTTGCAGTATCTATTTCATCCAAAATTTCTTGTTCTATGTATAATATGGCCATGTTGTTCAATCTGTCTTCTCCCATTGTACTCCTTAAATAGTTTTTAACGCGTTTTAAAACTGAAAAAGATCTTTCAGCTGATGCATTTGATATCGGTATTGTTAAAAATATTTTCAAAATTATCTCTACGTTAGGAAAAGTTGAAGACATTTCTCTTGCAGCTCGATAAATTTCTGATGCAGTTTTGATGGTGTCTTTGTTTTCTTGTAGAAATAGTAAGAACTAGTCCGGTTCATCGTCAAAATTAGAAATATCAATGTCATTATTGTAAATATCTTTCAGTTTTTTTATAGCGTTCTTTTTTGCTTCAGTTGGTAATCTTTGATCAAAAATACGCAAAAATGTTCTATAACAGCTACATACGTCTGAGTTCTTCGAGATAGTTCTGCCTTGGTGCTATCGCATATGACATAAAATGAATTGACAATGAAATTTTCTCTTCTTGCAAATTCATGACCGACTTGTTTGCTTTCATCGACAAACATTTTTCTCCTCTCTGGACTACGAGCTTGTCCGTCTTCTTCATCAAATGATAGACCTGATAACTCAGTTGCTTCTTTTTCAATTTTTCCAAATTCTTCTCTGAAATGTTCGATAAAATTCTCTAGTGACCTTAGTAGAATAGAGCCTTTTAATAGTTCACACTCCACTGATTGCAGTGATTTGCTAGTAGCATTTATTCTCTGTAAAATGGTATTCCAAATCACTGTCATCAGGGCGGATTCATATTTTTCCATTTTTTTCATAAACGAAGTTGCCTCGACTATTGTGGTCTTTTTTTCTTCTTTTGAGTCACAGATTTCAGCTAAAGCCTCTTTTATGTGGGTGTAACAAAGTTTTATAGCCCGTACAGCATCTGCTCTTGCTGACCATCTTGTGTCTGAAACTCTCTTCACTGAGACGGCATGTTCACACTTTTCCAGCTTTTTGCACAAAACTTGCCAGCAATAGGTTGACGCAGAAAAAAAATGTGAATAAATTCTGTACAAACATAAAATGTTGAATCGCAGCGCTACAACTTTCTGCAGCGAAATTTCCGATTAAATTTAAAGAGTGACTGGCACAAGGTATATAAACCGCACTTGGACTGTGTTCTTTAATACGTGCCTGTAGACCTGAGTACTTCCCTGACATATTGGAAGCATTGTCAAATGATTGTCCTCGACAATTTTTAATATCCACTCCTAATTTTGCTAAAATTTGCAATGCTTGTTGTTCCAAATATGAAGACGTATGTTCTTCTATAGGGATGAATCCCACAAAACTTTCTTTGATATCACCACTGGGTAAAACATATTGTAACTCTACTTAATGCGTGTTGTTGAGTTGTGTGAATGTATGAGCACCTACCTGCTGTCCGATCTTGCGGTTTTCTTCCGACTAGGGCGTGTGGATTTTGGATTTGATTTCGCAAGTATGTAGACTCAAATATATGACAACAGCACACTAAATAAGTTATTTTAAAAGTGAAGAGTTTTGTGAGGTTGGTAGGCTCCGTAGTACAGCAATAAAAAATTACAGTATGGGGTAATAAAACGGTGTTTATTACTCCAATGACACACAAGAATAAAATGTTTATATGATCAAATATTCTTAAGAACTAAACAATGAATAGATCCGGAATAATGTTTTCTAAATGGTTGATAATTTTCATAAGTTGAGCTCGTTATTTTGAAAGAATTAATTTTAACTGAAAATTTAATTAATGAATTTACTTTAATTGAATTTAATTTCTTTACGATTTGATTCAAATGGAAATAAACTCTGAAGTTAATTGAATATATTCCAAAATAAACTAGGCGTGACAGTCTAGTTCACGTCCCTTTATTTACTAGTGATTTGATTCACGTATACTGCAGTATGAGCAAGTTATTTAATTCTTTGTTAAGATTTGTATAGAGCTTTTTGTTTCATCTCTATTAATTCTTAACTAAAGCTGACTAATTACTTATACTGGCTATACAGATTATCACAAATGAATTATTCTTATTTAACTAGAGTCTTTGATTTCTGGCACCTGAATAATTTATATTACAATGATTTTAATAAAAAAAAAGAAAGAAACTTTAACGGTTGAAAAATAAATAACTTGATTTTGCTTTCCTGATTCTGAAGTGGATCGTAGAGATGCTCCAGATGTCCCTCGCTGTCCTTGTCCAATCGGCTAGAGATAGTGATCTACTTGAGCGTCCTGGGTTTCGGCGTTGAGCTCGGAAATCAGCAACACTCTCCTCTCCTGCTATTTGTTGAAGTTTTTACGTCTGCGGCTTTCTGCGAGAACGGAACTGCTTCGCGTCCCTCGTCGATTCACGTTCCACGTCAGCGTGTGTGTGCGTCGTTTCGAGTTGTAGTTCTGCTCGTCAGCTGATTCGCAATGGTTTAGACGGCCTCTCTGTAGTATTCTTGAAGTAATGTCTTGTAGTCTTGTAGATCTCTTGCGTGCTTATGACCACAGCTTGTAGTGCACAATAAGCTTGTTTGTTGATATGAAAGAGTATCTTGACGTGACGCTGTAATTACGAATGGTTACAGTTGATCTGTGTTATAGTGATCGTAATTATGCGTGTTGACCACGTAGAGTCTTCATATGAGTCTTCACAAAACTATGGTTTTGAGACGATCGAAGATATACGTCTGTTCTTCTTGAATACTGGCAGTAGAGTGCTTGATCAGCCCCAAAACTCCGCGCTGGTTGGGATTTCTTCGAATGATTTGATTGGCTGACACACTCTCCCTACTACACAAAATTTGAATCACCTTAGTCCGTGAGAACGAAACTAGTTTCCCACAGACGGAGAATTTATATTATTATTAATATTTTAACACAACGGAACTGAATTGTCGTTCCGGATTTCCTGTAGCATTTTTATATTGCAATTATCTTGGTTGCAAACCAAGTTGTGCGAATTCCAAAATATACAATTTGTTGTAAATTCTTATAGTTCTAACATATTAAAAGCTCTTTAATGTAGCTCAATTATTACAGAAGTTATTCACATAAAATTAATTAACTCTGTTATTATTTAATTATATTGCATAAAATTCGCACACCCCATTATTAATATTTAGGCAAACATTTTGGCTATAATGGATTTCGCCTGGATTTACTGGTTTCCGAAATATTAACAATTGAAAGTTTGGGTGTGGTCGTATGCGTTACACAGCGCGTTGATTATGTAACAACCGCGTGTGCGTCTTTTACAATGCATTATTTTGATCGCTATTACATATGAGTGGAGTTTCGACTATTAAAATTTATTCAAACATCAATATAATATACTCTCAACATATAACTCCAAATTAATAATATTTGGTCCTGTTATAATATCTTATGACAAATGTCAGTTGATCAACATGTGACACATCGGGCGTAGAGTCAACGATGATACTGTAATAATTCGCAGCCTTAATTTTGTCAAATATGTGCGCTCTTACTTGTTTACCAATGATGCCTATAAATTCGTCACAAATCTGGTGAGACAAATAGCTAACATTTCCTCGTCCTCGATTGGCATATTTTTGTAGGTGCAACTTCAAGAAATCGTCATATTCACTGAGATATTCCAAGCACATCAAGTAATTTCCTTTTCTTGTAGAATCCTGGCCTTCTTCGTGACTTCTGAATGCTAGCCCTAAATGACTCAAGAATTTTATAGTCGATATTATTCGTTTCAAGACATCTTTCCAATAATGTTCTTCATTTTCTCTCCTCTGCAATAACTGAGAATCAATTCTATTAATCTTTGATGACCTTTTATACAAAATAGGCCTACACATGGCTGATATATGCTCTTTTGCTACTTCGTGGTCGGATAAAGTTGCCGTAATTGATTTTCAATTTTGAAAACCCGTTATTAATTTGGACTTTGATGTCGAAAACAGTTTGCAAGGGTAGCAGTAAACACTTTTGCTTGTTTCTGAAAATACTAGCCAATTTCTCTCTTCCTTGATTCCATTTGTTTTTATCCTGTAAAAATGATCATAAGAAAGTCCTCTATAATGCACTTCATCTCTATCTATGTACGCTGATTTTAATGCCTCTATATTCCCGATGTTCTTTGGTTTGTTTCTAAGAATATGGTCAATCATTGCATCTGTTAATATCGTAGGCCATAGAGCTATATCATCTAGTACTTTGACGTCTAAATCGGTGCGTCTTAATAGACTATCTCTATCTTCTGTGTTTTCGCAATCACCATCTTCAGTAGCACTTTCAACCTTTTGATTCTCGACTTGTTCTTTTTCTTCCTTTTCCTCTTCTTCTTCGTCTTGTTCTCCATCAATGGGCCTCGTTTCACTTATACATGCTTCAGAAGACACTTGAAGGTAGGATTACATTCGGAGTTACCAGAAGCAGACGATGAGGGCAGCTCCGTCTCTGTACTGACGGCTGAACATTTATGCAATGCATTTTTCTGACTTTCAGCAATTTCTAGTTTTCGTTTTAGCTTGTTTCTTTTTTCTGCCTCGCTTTGATAACGCTTCATTTTTTCGCCCTGGAAAAAATAGTTTTGCCTTTTGTAATCTATTTTGGAACCTATCAAGTACTTGTTTAATCATCCAATGTTGGATGAGTAAACAATGGACAGTACTAAGAGTAGTCAAATGTTGCAAGAGTTTGGATAGAGATTAAAGTCTGAAACTTTTCAATCTATAGGAACGAAACAAAGGGCAGTAGAACATGCCAGAGACTGTCATTAAATAAGTTCACACCCGCACTACGTGAATTAGACTCTAAAAATAATTACTTTTTAAAAACAACAATAAATCCTTTTATTTCTTGAAAAAAAGAGCAAAATATTCGTCTTGTCTGCCCCCCCATCAGCTGATCTCGCGGCCATGCTGTGCAATTCAGCCACTCCGTAAAGAAAACCCAACTGAAACGGGACCATTTCATTATTATATACTACGTAAACGTACTACTATTTACTTAGCACTAATGGTACAAAAAACTCAAGAGACAGACTCAAACTCTTAAAACACAATGGATTACGTGGACTCAAACTCGAACTCGAACACAATGGATTACGTGAGCGCTGCAAGAGTTAAAGAGTGCAGTGATGCCGCCAACGGTGGCTACCGATCGCAACGCGCAGTCGCAATTTCAGGCGGGATTTCACGTATTTATTTAAAATGATTCAAATGCAACTTTTCATACTGCTAAGAGATTTGTAAAAATCAATCACTTCTTATTACTAAGATGTATATTTGACATTATAGTATACTTGATGTAGATAATAAATTAACAGTTTTAGTTAAAGAGTATTTCGCTTTTGGCTTTTGCGTTTACATGTAGAATACGTGAATAATATTAAATATTGCATCTTTCGCTTTTCTGTTGTGGCAGTTTTTGACTAGGATTCTATCGATCTCGGGGCCCCTTGGAGATTCGGGGTCCGCCAGGTCCGCCAGCCGCTTAATCCGCCTCTGTGGCTCAGTAGTGAATACCTGAACAGTTTACTCTTGCTTTAAGCGATTTTTCGTGATTTCACTCTAGACGAGAACAAATCTTGACTAGTTCATTATACTACAGGTTATCCCCCTCCCCCGCTGTCACGAATTACATAATATTATACACATTAAATGCTGAGTATACAATAGTCATTCTATAGCCTACAGTAACGTGCTGCTAGTAACTTATAGGCCTACTAGGTTGTACATAATACTAGACAGTCGGTAGTAGAGATATTACCTTGTGAGTACCCCTGTAGCATCTCGACTTCCTTCTCGTAGTCGGGCCTGCAGAAGAGTTGACCCTGTTTTATAACAAACTGGTCCCCCTTCTGCAGACGAACCCCGCACACCACGCAGACGAAACACCTCAAGTGGAACACCGAGTCCAGCGCTCTCATCACCAGCTCGTCGCAGCCTATCCTCTCTGAACAACCCAAACATTTCTTCACGTATAACCTGAAACAAAATTAAACAGACGTTAATAGACTGTAGTTGTTACTATACAACTGTTAATACGTAATCTAAAGTTACGTTAATAGAGTTGTCCATGTAAAAATCTCTCAGGAAGAGACTATAAATGACCCGTAAAGAAGACACTTCACCAAGCTCTTCAGCAGGTCCAACTTCTTTCTCCTATTCAAAATTCCTTGTTTCTTATTAAATATTTTCCTCGCTATGGCTTCCAATCTAATCTTTTTCACTGGACCACCCCATTCCACCCCATATCTTGTTTACTGGTTTTCCCTGGTTAACTTTATTCTCACCACTTTCGTTTTTCCTACACTTATTTTTATTCAGAGACCATTCTTTATACTGTCACATTCGGTAAAATTACCACATAATCACTGGATCTTAAAACTGTGTTTTTCTTCCTTCAGTGCCAATTCTTTTTGTTATTTATCACGTCTTTTATGTAAATATAAGAAAAGGGCATCAAGAACATACCTCATTCTTCTCCTAATGTCAAATCTTTCTGTTATTTCTATAACTACGTTTTTATTCATGTAAAACTCTTCTAGTACTCTTCTATATTTTCAGTGTTTTCTTAGCTTTTGGAATATTTATTTTATTCTCTTAAACACTTTTTTAATATAGTAAAACGTAAGTGATTGATTTTTACTCTCTACGCGTTGCCTTTTTCTTGCCAATCATCTCCTCAGTCTTTTAGCATCTCGAGAGGCCATACCTGTTGTAAAACCAAATTGTTCTTTCTCTACTTTTCCTGCATTTTAGTCACTAATCGTTGCTTCATGATTTTTAAACGGATTCTTAAGTCTTTAGAACACTTTTAGGGGTATAAAGAGGAGATATGGGAACTGAATAGGATAAGTTTATATATGAGTAGGACATGTCACATATAGGATATGAGGACGAAGTGACTACTATCAGTGGAACGGTTAAGAGGAAAAATAGTATTAAAGAAGAATAGGTGGAGATGGAGATTGAATTTCTCGGATGACAACAATATGGAGTGTCGTATAAACAGATACAGGCTGAATCCTGGATATTATAATGATGATTCTTACGTAATCTTTAGTGTGGCGAAATACAAGTGACACCAGCGAAATCCAAACAGTTGTAAGTTTTATTAAAAACTCTTACTCGAATTACACTAATACAAAATTACAGTACCAGTTTTATTAGCAGCCATCTTAACATCAGTTTTGTCACTACTTATTGCCACACTGTTGAATACTTCGTTCTTGACAAGGCCTTTCGGTGTCTCCACCATCTCAGTGACTGCTAAAGGTCTCGTCAAGAACGAAGTATTTAGCAGTGTGGCAATACGTAGTGACAAAGTTGGTGAAAATTACAGTAATCCATTAGCATTGTGGGTTATTTACTAACCTGCAGTTAAAATTAACAAACGTCTAATGTACTTCGTACTAATGACGACACACAACAATATCGCTATAAAATAACTGGTAACTAACTGATCTGTTGCTGCCACATCTGCTTTACATAAATCGTACCTACAGTAAAAAATGACGTATGAAAGCACTGGGCACCACTATTGTTTACTAGCTAGGCCTATATGTAGAATCTTCGATAGTGTTCTCGAACATGGTCATTACGCATCAGTTATATAATTGCTGTAATTAATCATCACGTTCAAATACCCATCGAGAACACATTCGACGCTTCTAGTTGTTTTATTACCTTTCCATGTCGTCATGACAAAAAAAAAGGGTGAAGTAAAATGGCAGAAGAGTACACCCACCACGTTGCTTTCTACTGTCCTAAAAATGATAAAAGAAAGTTTTTCCTATATCCGCACAGCTAGTTTGTATCGTTATCGAGTGTTCGATTTTACAGTTTGGAAGATTTAAAAAAAAAACAGACTATGGTTCGTCATGATAAATCGTCGTACCTTCTTATTATTTCTTCATATTTTTGTAAATATTTGTAAAAATATATATTCTAACATTGTTTACTGTGTTTATTTGAAGTTAAACCGTAAGCATATGTGCACGCTGTGCTAGGCCAAACAGAATCACTAAATTTAGATAATTCAAAAATTCAAATCTTTAAAAACCTACTACAGTATGTTTGAAAAATTATATATATTTTTATTTTACTATAAAATAATTACGTCAAGTTGATAATTTTAACGATATATAAAATTAATACGATTATCCGCACTGAATGGAAGGAAGTTTTTCACCTTTTTAACCTGAGTTCTCGGGAGAAGGAAAAGAAAGTGGTATATCTCAGCGACTGTGTACAGAGGAAGTTCACGAAATGGGAAACCAGAACCAGATTGAAACAGTTAGTGGAGGAAAATTACAGTTTGAACACACACATAAACTTCAAACTAAGATACGCGTATATTGCAAAATACTAGCGCACTCGCAAAAACGAACACACACATAAACTTCAAACTAAGATATATTGCAAAATTATATATAAAATACAATATTTATTATTATTAATAACAGTTTTTTCGAGTCCTGATAAATTTGTTTTGGATTGGATTGTTAACGAGATCTTTAATTCGTGTAACGTTTTCTTTCAATCTATATTGACTGCTGTCAGCGAGCCTACTTTTCAACATTTCTTTTCGACAGCAGCCTCTATGGTAATATTGTCTGAACAATGTCTGCACTACGGGTGAATAGAAATGAAAAAATAAACTCTTTTTTTATATATTTTGCCGTCCGCCAACTGTAACGGAAATTAGTTTCCAGCCGGCAAAAGGCCTGGCGGAAATTGATCTCACAGTGTAGGCTGGCTGTAGTGTCTCCGTTCCGAATTGTACTCTCCTTACGGTCTTAGAAAATTTACTTTTTCAGGATAATTTGTATGCGTACTTTACTCGATGTACTGGTTTTTGTGTAAGTACATTTTGTGTAACCGTTTTGCAGTAAACAGCAAATTCCTAGTTCTGCAAAAAAGTTAAGTTCGTTTTTCTAAATAAATATGAATTCTCAGCTGATGTAATCGTTTACTGATACAGTGAATATAAGATCGTTATTATAATCACCATCGGGCGTCTCCTGTGTTTCGACATTGTTTTGTAAAAAAATAGTTGTGTTATTTATTTATTTGAGATTATCAGTAAGATTATTTTACCTATGTATGTACCCTTTTGCCGAGCGAATACTTCATTAGTAGTTCTTCAATACCACATGTAATATAATATATATATATATATGTATTATATTTAATATGTAAATGAATTTACCTCAAGATATTTTTTTCCTTATTAGGAACATGTTTCGGGAACCATTGTGTTCCCATCCTCAGCCTTCCTGATTTTGAGTCTGGTGAAGTAGGTACTTGTGTGTTGGCTGGTTGTTATTGTGGTTTCCTGTTGGCCTCTGGTACTTTAAATTGGTATTATTGTGTGTGATTGTGGTGTATGTATTAGTATTTTGTGTATTTTCGATGTTGAGTGCTTTGAAAATTGTGTCATGTTTTGTATTGATTTGTATTTGTTCAGGTATTAGTTTGTTTTGTGTTTTATGTTTATGTCTTAACGCGCTCGGAAAAACGAACACACACATAAACTTCAAACTAAGATATATTGCAAAATTATATATAAAATACAATATTTATTATTATATATAATAATATTTGCGTATTATGTATTATGTATATATGTACATATAATGCGCTAAACAATATAACAGGTAACAATAGAGATAATATAGCTGCGGGGTAGGTGTTCCACATGTCTGCAGATTTTCTTAACGAAGTTTCTGTTCAAACTAGACTAGAGACTAGAACTCTCTACTTAGTCTTCCTAGAACTTCTTAATTTTAAATTTCCATAATCCATTAATTTGTCCAGCTTATAACTCATTCAAGCACAATTTAAACGGTTCCTATCGCCTTCTTTCTGATTTTGTTCCCCGTTCTGAATCCCATGAAGTCCTGTACACAACACATAACGTATAGTTAGAAAACGTGAACTTTAATTTGAAGATAGTGTGTGGACATAACGTTTCCATCTTAAAAAGTTCGTTAGTTACCCGTTAACTAGTTAGATTAGCTAGTTATCTTAATGTAGCTAGTGGCTAACATAGTATCCCCTTGCACCGTCTTCATGCATTCACAAACGGCAGCCAAGTATAAACATTGAAAGGAAGACGGAAAGAAGAATAAAAAATTAGAAGGGGATGCAAAGAAAGGGTTGTAAAGCAAAGACGAATTGAATCCTCAGTTGAGCATGAAGTGAAAACTAGGCGATTCTTCAATAGACTAGACTGGATTCTGTACAACAGCAAATTGGTTTTACATCTTGAATAATGCCTCGTATTCGTTCTTCTATCCACGTCGATAATTGTAACATTTCTGTAAAGCGTAGACCAGCACCTTGCCTATGCCGTGATGTAAAATGATAATGATGATGACATCTAATTATGTATTATAGTAATACTAAATTCCAAAAGTTACGTAGTTATATCACAGTTACCACAAAAATATTAACTCACCTGATATTAAATTTATAAGAACATTATGTAATTTCTAGGACGTTTTGGTTAATAGATTGATATGTGGTCGAGTTTGTTATTACGGTTTTATTTATTATATATATATATATATGTATTATTATGTAACTTGTTGTTACTTTTATTGTTATATATTGTTTGTCGTTGCATATATTATTACGTGTTCTATTTATTATTACATATACGGTTAATATGTTATTAATTAATAATTATATATCTGCATGCTTTGTATTTTTAATGTTTGTGTTGTATGGGGCAATATGTATCATTTTATTTTGCATTATTGCTGGTATTTAAACAAATATCTAATGTAGTTTTTAAATCGTACCAGTTCCTGTTTACTTTGTTGCAATGTTTGTCTGCACTAAGCACCTTCTAGTTTAATATATTTTACTTCATCTGTATGTAAATTTCTGTATGATTTACAAATTTTTTTTATAAGTTTTGTGGTCGCTAATGACCGATGTTGTTGCAGCGACCTTATAAATAAATAAATATAAAAAAAAATAACTCTAATGAATTTGTTGTAAATAATTAACTTATTCTGCAAATTCTTTATGTGATATTTATGTTTTTACATTTCTTGTTGTTGTTTTTGGTTTTGATTTTTTATTGTGTGTGTGTGTGTGTGTGTGCACGTATTGTTTATTCGTTATTCTTTTAGCGCGTGATTAAAAACGAGATGAAATTTTTTCTCATAGCCAGAAGACCATTGCAGTAGTAGGCGGTTAACTGCGACTGTAATGACCGTAACATTGAGAGTTAACTGCGCGTTCTGCAGAGCGTGTGTGTGTGTGTACCGACAGATTTAGGCCTAACGAGCCGGGCTGTTGAGTACGCCACTTCCTTATCTACGGGAGCTCGGTGCGTGCGCGTGCGCGTGCGTGTACGGCTGACGCAGAAGTTGTGTCGTCGGAAATCGGTGTTTAATGGAAGTACGGTCCTTCACTTGCCGTTATTATGGATTGCTTTGTCAACACACGCGGGGCTCGTGATAGTCCCGTTATCTCTATCACGGCACACAAGATAAGCCGTCGTAGATACAGGTGCACAAAGTAGTTTGTTTGATACACGCTCGTTACTCAACTGATAACCTTCTCTCCTCTTCACCGTTTTTTTTTTGTTTATCCGTTAAAAATATACATACACGAAGCGAATTTTAACGTTTATCGGAGAACTTTTCAATTGGCACCTTCTTTAGTTTGAAGAGCGTCATTTTTTTACGAGATACAAAAATCTCAATGTTATGAATCGATATCGCGGCTGACGTAAGAACGCGCTTTTTTGTTTAGTCCTCGTTCCGAGGTCTGGACTTGTAATCCTTGTCATTGCTTCTAAGCAAAGTGTATATTACAAAACCGAACGCCACCGTGCAAAACATCAAATGAATATGCGTGAAATATTCGTGAAAATTTTCATACATCTCATTGAACCAAGCACGGCACCGGACGTCGGTAATATAGAGTGAGTCACATTATACTCTTGACACTATAGTACAGTCACTGAAGGAAAACAATTCAAATTAAGTGGCTTCTACGAGTTTTTTGCATAAGGCTAGATAAAAGAGTGAGAAACAATTTTTAAAAAAGTTTACATAAATTCTGTCGCGGTTTTTCGAAAAAGAGGAGGGGGAAGGTATAAAAAATTAGTTTTGTTTCAATTATCTTGAAAAATAACAAATTTACGAAAAAAAAGACAAATTACACAAATTAAAGAGCATTAAAGTATCTACAAAAAAGCTATTTATTATTTTTTTGTCAAGCCAATACTTTGTGAGAAAAATTGAATTGAAATATTAGAAAAAAATTGATTGTCGGGGTCCGCCCCGATGAGCGGGAATGCTAATGTTTTCTGACATTGCAACATACAAATTTTAATAAAATCCGTTGTAATAGTCGTAGAGACAAAAATCAAAAAGCATTTTAAAACTAAATGTTTGCACTTTTACATAAAATGAAAAGAAAATAATTAAATTATTAATAAATAGGCCTACTTAAAATAAAGTAATAACTTTTTTGTTTTTTATTTTTTTCAACTAATGCATAAACATATTAACAATTCATTACAAATATATTTACATTACAAAAAAACTTCACAATATGAACTTTACATTATATAGGTTTTTGAAAAAATAATAAAAATTAGTATTGATTTATTGGGATAAAATGAGCGAGTTTTAAATTTTATCATTTTTTTGAGTTCGCAAGTATACATCATATTCTTAACTTAAAATTTCTACAGAAATTTTCAAAATAAATATTTTTTAACAAAATTATGAACACGTATTGGTCAAAGTGTCTTCTATAAGACTGCGGTGTAAAGAATTGTTAAAATTTAGTTAAATTTAAATAAATGTAACTTTTATTAATAAATGTAGAAATATGTCCATTGCGCGTATTAATATTAATAGTTAAAAACTAAAAAAAAAGTATTAATATGTAACTATTGTACGTAAAACTACAATGTTTGAGGTTTCTCTTCTACATAGTAAGAATTTATATCCGTGCATGGGCATAAAAGGAACAGACCCTGAAAGTTGAAGAATTTTGGGGAGAGCGAGGACAGCTGGTACATGCGCCTTCACATATTGAATTAACGCAGTTCGATATTGAATGTTCTGTGAGTTCGATACTATTTTTTTATTGTATTTTGCTGGAAGTTCAATTTTATGTTTTAAGATTTGTGTTAGTAATTTTGATATTTTATAATTTGGTGCGGTTCTAGTGTTTATTAAAGGTCTGATAGGTTTATTGATTTTGTGTAATTTTATTAAAGAATTTAATTTTGGTGCACAAATTTTTCAAATATTGTGTACGATGAGGGAGAAATAGAAATAGAAGACTTGACTTCTGAATTTTTTCAAGAAATTGGAGAAGAAATCGATTTTTAAATATATTTATCATTATCAAAATAATTGTTATAATTAAATTTTTATAAATAAATAATAAATGTACTAAAAAGTTAATTTTCACCTTGATAATTGTGAAAAATTCCGAAAAATTGAAGGAAAAAACGATATTTTAATAATTTTTAAGTCGTAATAAGTTATAAGAAAATAATTTATAATTTGTATAAATAAGAAATGTGTTTTAAAAGTTATTTTATTGTCAAAATCTTCAATGATTGGAAGAAAAACCATTTTTGAATATATTTATAAAGTGCATTTTTTAATAATATTTTTATTATAATGCGTAAAATTATACATAATAATATATACATAAATGAATAATAATGAGTTTTTAAACTTATATTCCTGAAAAAATTGCATGTCTATTAAATAAACATGTATTTCATGTAAAAATCCACCTTGTGAAAAATTTGGCCAACTTTCAATTAATTTTTCTACTAAAAGTATCGCCGTGACAAAAAATGTTAATAACCTTTTTTATGCAGAATTTTATTTATGCTCTTTCTTTTTGCTATTTTGTATTTTCCTCATAAATTTAGTATTTTTTAAGATAATCACGAAAAATGAATTTTTTTGTACCTTCCCCCTCCCTTTTTTCGAAAACCCGCGACTGAATTTTTGTAAACTTTTTTTTTTAATTCTTTCTTACCTTTTTATCTAGCCCTATGCAAAAAATCTCGTAGAAGCTACTTAATTTGCAATTTATATTTTTTTTCGGCTTCAGTGACTGTACTAACTAGTCGTTTGTAAACAAACGATGTTTTGTTAAGGTGAGTCCCTACTGAAAATGGCCAAAAATTGATAAAAAAATTTAAAAAAAATTGTCTTTCCAAATTGTTCTATGGTTAGTTCTTTATGTAAAAAAAACACTAAAACATTTTTTCCCAAAATATTTTGTAGGAAAAAACAAATTGTTTGGGAAAACAGAGTCATGATCTATAAGAAGATTGATAAGGACAACTGTAGAAGATATTTGTTCCTATAAATTATTAAAAATGTAAAATAAAATATTTTATTGTTTACTGTATTAGAATGTAGATCTATTATTTTAATACCCATAGAGGAATAAAAATAATCATATCAAGCCTTTGTGCTCCATAAATATTTAATTTTCCAACAGAAATGAATATTTTTCGAAAATCCGAGTTTCCCGCAAATTCAGTTTTGCATGTTTTTATACATACTTTTTGATATATCTAAAAAACTGTATTACTTACTGCCCTGACATTTTGCACAGGTCTTTGGAATATAATTACTTAAAACAACACATAGGCCTATGTTTATTTAATTTGGGCTTATAGTTCCTTTGTAATAAATTTTTATTTGTAAATGTAAAAATTAAAACAAAATTATATTTGAAGTATTTACCGGGCTGTTTGGCCGTGGTCCAGGGTTTACAAACAAACCAAACGTTTCAGGAGCACTTCACCACAGTGCTGTGGGCCTGACGTTTGACACCCCGCGTTCAGGTAAACTCTTATTCCACTGAAGATGGCAGAAATTGATGCTGCTGAAATGTTTGGTTTGTTAGTAAACCCTGGACCACGGCCAAACAGCCCGGTAGATACTTCAAATATAACTGACACCGGCCGTGAAAGCCTTAGAACAATAAAAAAAAAATGTTTACTATTTTCATCACACAAAAAATGTTTTTAATTGCATCCTAGTAAAAATACTTGTTTTTTTTTTAGATAATTTTATTCCCTTCAAAATGACACCTTCCAAAAGGTCATAGGACTTCTAGATTTTCTGGAACATCAATTTTTAAAATATTCCTAAAACGTTGCTAAGAAACGTTAAAAAATTCAATTTTTAGTACTAAAAACATTTTTTCCGTTACAAAATATTACCCTTTATTTAGTGCAACAATAAATAATAAAAAAATCTGAATAATTTAAAAAGTTACTTTTTGCCATTTTCACTAGGGTCTCCCCAGCGACTTGTGGCCCACTGTGTACAATAAAACTAGAATTTCTTTTGTATTTTTGCCTGTTATTGGCACCAGAAGACGTATTAAAATACAAAAATTGGGATAACTATACCAATGGGGCATAGCTGCTAATCTGCAGGCTCGGGATTCGATTACCGGGCGCACCGTAAGATCACGTTGCGTTTTTCAGCTTCCAGTAGACTCAGCCTGTGGGAATAATACCTGGTATAATATACTGGGATCTTCTTCTTCTTAAAGTTCCTACCCATTTCGGATGTTGGATATCATACAGACTATTTTAACTTTCTGTACTGCTGCACGGAATAAGTCAGTTGTATTCATGCCAAACCGGGTCCTTAAATTTCTCAGCCATGAGATTCTCGGTCGCCCAACCCCTCTCTTTTCAAGTAATTTTCCCTGTAGTATGGACTGCAGTAAGTAAAATCTCTGTTCATTTCACATGAGATGTCCCAGATACTGAAGCTTTCTTATCTTCACTGTGTTAATAACTTCGATTTCTTTCTTCATAATTCTAAGAACTTCAACGTTAGTTATATGTGCTGTCCATGAAGTGCTCAGTATTCTACGATAAAGCCACATTTCGAAAGATTCCAATTTTTTAGTTGTGGTTTCAGTAAAAGTCCAAGAATCTACAGCGTAGAAGAGGAACGAGAATACGTAGCAGCGTAAAAGTCTCATCTTTGTGTTTATTGTTAAATCGTGACTTTTGAATAAACTGCTCATTCTAGTGTATACTGCTCTTGCCTTTTCAATTCCGCTCTTTATTTCTTGAGAGTGGTTCTATTGTTCATTGACTGTAGTGCCGAGATATCTAAATTTTTTTGCACGTTCAACTGGCCTTTGGTTTATATTAAGGGTGATGTTTGTGAACTTGTCCTTAGATACAATCATTAGCTTCGTGTTATTAACACTGATGTCTAGACCATATCTGCGGCTGCTTTCTGTCATCCTATTCATACTGGGATAATTGTAGGCAACTCAGGCGTAATGCTGGCTGCACTACCTTCCTTGCATGTCGAAGGGCTCACATAGTGCAGCCTAACTCGTAAACGAATTCTGTAGTACAAGAAGGAATTATTATTAATATTAAAAATAAAAACACAACCGTTAATGTTGTGTTGATAATAATAGATCAAATAATCTTCTTTTTATCTTCAAGGATTAGGTTATATAAACCTGTACGGGCACCCGTCTCATCCTCGGACGTCCCGCGTCTCTTCTACCAATGACTTTGTAGCTCAGTGCCGCTTTCGCAATCGATCATCTGTCATCCTTTGTAGATGATCCCACCATTGTCTTTTGTAAGGTGAAATAATTTCATTTATATCCTTTATTTCGAGTTCTGCTCTGATATCCCCATTCCTTATTCTATCTTGCAATGTATAATTTAAAGTACTTCGAAGAAACCGAATTTTAGTACTCTTGTTCTTGCCGCATTCCTTTTTGTCATGACCACGCCTCACTCGCATATGCCAACGTGGGTATTGCAATTGTCTTATAAAATTTAATCCCTGTTCTGTGTCTTGTTTTATTTCTAAGATTTCTATGAATCGTACCACAAATATTACTAAATTTATTTATCTTCTCTTTTATATCATATTCAGATTCATAGCTTACTACACAACCGAGATATTTAAAACGGTTCACTTGTTCTAAAGTGCTGTTATTAATAACTATCTTAGTTCCCACCGGATATTTACCTTTAAAGGCCATGGTTTTACTCTTTCTCACTGAAATTATCAGTGAGTACTCTCTTGCTACTTCTTGTAACTGAAACATAGATCTTTGTAAATCACCCTCATTAAGGCCTAATAATAATTATTATTATTTTTAATATTAACATTATTATTTTTATTATATAATAAAATATTATTTTTATTATATAATAAAATATAATACTACTGTTTCTCATGAAAGCTTTCGCGGTTTCCGTTGATAGAAACAATACTTTTTTCGGTGTAACACACGTCGTTTTATTTTTATTTAAATTACATATTTCGTTCGTACTACGATAAGACATCGTCAGTGGCTCGTCTAAAGTCGATGCCTCATCGTAGTATTGGGGTAAAGTTTGGTTCAAAGAACAATAAAACGACATGCGTTAGCTTGAAAAAGTGGTATGAGCCACCGTGGACTACGTTTGGTTCAGGTACGTAGCCGTGCTTCCTCTGGCGTGTGCGACTCTCACCCACAAAAAAACTCACCTCTAATTCAGGCATTTATATCCATCCTGGAACCACTTAGCGTATTACTTCAGGATGGAGCCTATTGCGCACTTATCGGGTTCGTTCTAGTTGTTCCTCATCTTCTACTGCCCGTTGGGTGCAAGTTGGGCCTGTCTTTTTTTTTCTAGTAGGACACACTGAACAAATGCATTGATGCGGCCCCATTCCGCCTTACCACAAAGCATAAGCGCAACTACGCTCTGGGGGTGAACTCCCCGAGCTCCATTCCTCTGTCTTGCGAATCCACAGCATTTGAAAAACGTGTGCGAGGCATCTTCATGGGGAGAGTCTCCGTATTGGCATGCTGGGCTTTGCATCTTTCCCATTCTATGGAGGTAGGCATTAAAATTACCGTGGCCACTGAGCAACAGGGTCAGATGGTAGTTGACTTCATCGGTTGGCGGTAGAGCCATTCCTTCAAGTTTGGAATGAGCCTTGCGGTCCATCTTCCTTAATCCTCTCTATCCCAACGATCTTGCCAGTGCCGGAGATACGACGGAGCCAATAGGTGATAAAATAAATTACAATAATAATAAACAAAATATTTAGAAAATAAGCTACACATGTAGAGCCTACATTAATTATTGCTTCGTTTATGGTAAATTATTTTTATTATAATACATTTAATTATCAACTAATTGCTCCTTTTATGTGAACAATTTGGCATAACAAGGAAGGTAGTATGGTCAGTATGTACTACGCTTTGCCTCTCATATAATATTTAGTACATTATACATTACATTGTACATCATATTAAAGAATGGCTAGAAAGATATTCGCTCGGCAGTAAATAGAAGAATTACAATGGAACCTCACTAATTAATCATCTACGGGACCAAAGGGGGTGACGAATTAGTGAAATAGACGAATTAGTGAGGGAGTAAGAAACAAACCCATTAAAGACAATAAAAAAATGTTTAATTACAACACTAGCAATGTACAGTACTAACGTTATGCTCGAACAAATTTATTGCTGTAAATTTTTTAACTCAAACAACTTAAGCACTGTAATTGCAAAAAAAAAAATGTTTAATGGGTTGTGAAAAAAATTTGTAATTTTTTTCTGTTTTTTCAGTCGACCGTATTTTTCAAAATCCAAATTATGTACTTGGCACAGTGAAATTATTTTAGGCAGTAATGCTCTATCTTGGCCTTCGTACCACTTGATTGGTGTAGTCAATGATTGGAAGGCCTCCTTATGAGAGATTGCAGGTTTTATTGGCTAGTCATCTTCTTCATCATTAGCTTCTGTAGGTACTGTGGATACGTATGTAACAATTTCACCATCACTAAACATTTCGTAGCCTACATCCGGTAAGTCTATTTGACACCAATTTTTTACGTCGTCTTCATTCAAACTGTTAAATGCTGGTAGGGATTGGTAGATATCTAACAATTCTGATGTGGGGGCAAGACCTTCTGGTTCTGTAGACGCTGGTTGTATTTCAGATGGCCGTAACGTATTTCAGGCAGATTTTAGAGTGTTTTCCGGAATACTTTGCCAGGCATCATCTCCATTATATATTGCGTCCTTTAAAGTGCATGCCTTTCAAAATTTTTCAATGTCCGCATCGTTTTCATAAAGTGCCAAATTTTGTAAAAAGCACTTTCTGTATCGCCCCGGCTACAATTAGAGCATACATGTTACTCGCTTGTTAATAAAGAATAAGAAAAAAGTTCGAGTGAGTGACGAATAGTGGGTGACGAATTAATGTGGTTCCGCTGTATTATATTTATGATACTACTGTTACGTTGCATACAAAAGGAAACAAGTTGAGAATCTATGTAAACAAGTTAATACAATACTGAGAGAGATCCGATAAACTAAAGTAAAGAAAACAAAATAGTAGTAACAGTAACAAATAGGTGCTACCAGGCATATCTGTTAGTTGGCAATTGTACATTCGAACGTGTCCAACAACTTTCCTACTTAGTTTCACAAATTGCTCTCAGAACGTGCGGTCTGTCAGTACAGTCCACTTTCATATGAGGGTGTTTGGTAAACATATCAACACATTGTTTTGTTTCTATGGTAACAAACCAGAAGAACAAAAATCATGTGTTTTCAGCAAAAAATAACATCTGTATATGTTATAGGCCTAAGTATAGCCAACTGCTGAAAACAAAGTACACATTATATAACATGTGAATGTGCGAAAGGGAAACTAAAATTTATACTTTGTATAAACTGTTTCCAAAAATAATTAAACGGTTTTGTACTTATCAAATTTTATGTATTGTGTACCATTTTAACCAGAAAAAACAGAGAATAATAGTCGGCAATTAAAAACAACTAATGTTTTTTCTTTTATTTTTTAGGTACCGAATCTCCTTAAAAGCCGACAGTGGAAAGTGTGACTATTTTATAATGGGCAGGTACGTGAAAGATTATGAAATAAAACTGACATGCACTGAAAGTAATCGAGGCGAACTGCTGTGAATGAACTTGTTTAGATTTTGGTAACGATATAACCGAACGGATAGAGACCAAAGCATTTGACCCCGTGTGCGTAAGGGGTCACCAACAAAATGTGGAATTAGCAACCAAAAACAAAGAGGAAACAATTACGACCGACCTCATCGTGGAGAGACGGAATTAAAAAACGATAGGAGACATGATAAACCTAAAAGGAGACTTGAAAAACAGGCAGAAGTCGAAGTGCAGGCAGGATTTCCAGAAGTGCAGAATTAATATTTTGGATGTAAAATATAAAAAAATTTTAACATGAAAAAACAGTTTGTTCGTATTCAGAACACCGTACAGTTGGCCAAAGAGTCCCCTAGTTTCCAGTTTATCCCCAATTGTGTATTCAATTTGTCTTTGACCTTATAATCCTCTCTTTACATCCCTTTCTAATTCTTAATTCTTCGTGCCGTCTACCGTCGTTTTATATTTACTTCCCTTTAGTACATGTATATACTTGTCGCTTTATATAATATTACTAAACAACGCAAAGTATTATTAAGCAGCGATACGGCCAGCATTGTGCACATACAATGTGTACTGTATTCACGTGTACGCGCTGATGATAATCAGAATTCAGTGTTTCGCACCCTCCGCCTCTGGGATAATTAAGGGCGTGCGCCCGCCGCGCCGCCACAGCCGTGAGAACGTTATTATTTCAATATTACAAATTTTATGTTCACTAATAAAGATATAAATAAATCAGGGGGAGTTAATGTTTGCTAAAATATATGGTCTCATTAATGGCGCGGCGCGCGTCAATCCAACAATAGCAAATGAAGAGAGAGACTTCCAACCTCCCCAGTCGGAGCTAAGGTTAATGACGGCATTGTATAGACACGCGAGCGCGGGCATATCTGTCCTCTCTCTCGCTCTATCTGAGCACTGTTTATTGAATATTCTCCGACAGCGTCTGTATGCTTTATTAACATTTAGTGCGTACCCGAGCCGCGTGTTACTCTATAAATAATTAGGTTAACCACTGGACCACCGCCGCTTCTGCCGATGATGTATTGCCACACCCCGCACACACACACACACACACACGCGCGCGCACACCACCACATTGTCACTGTCTCTCGCTCACTCACTCGATCCATTCACCGCAAAATCACATATACTCTCTCCTGCCCCTTTCTTTCTCTCCACATACATTCGCAAACTCATTCACTGAATCTTTCTTTCGTGCGTTATGATATATCGTTCTACTTCCGCCTCTGACTGACCTTTTACATCTTGGTATTACTAAAGGTCGCATTCCGACACAGCATTGTTGGCTGAAAATAAAGACGATCTCTAAAAAGGATATCTAAACAGGTTGCATAGAGATGCAAAGAATATCAACTGAAGATTCCAACAAGAGAACGAAAATTAGAACCTTTTAGGAAAGAGTAAAATCAGAAGGATAAGTATGTACTTAAAGAGGAGTAGATAGTTTTAATTATCTTTAAATGTAACATTTTCTGTTACTGTGCTTGAACTGAGGTTTTTTTGTAGGAGACAGTTGAAAGAAATTGGAGATAGCGAACTGGAAATATAACCGTCAGAAATCAGTTTCGTCAGGAATCAGATGTAGGTAGACACAGTAGAAAAGTGGAGAGGTAAAACTAAACATGTAACAAGGGTTGTCAAAACGTATCATAGAAGTACGCCCAGAAGGAAGGAGAAGGAGAAGAAGAAGAAGAAGAAGAAGAAGAAGAAGAAGAAGAAGAAGAAGAAGAAGAAGAAGAAGAAGAAGAAGAAGAAGAAGAAGAAGAAGAAGAAGAAGAAGAAGAAGAAGAAGAAGAAGAAATCGGGAATTGGAAATGTAATTAATAATTTGGGTAAATACTGCCACATATAAAGTAATAAACAAGTTACTAAGAAAAAAGCATCAATTACTATGTCATAGCTGTGTGAATCCTGGATGTTGAACAAACGACACGATAATCATATAGACTACAGGCTATCGAGACGAGATTCCTTTGCACAATGGAGAAACACTGTAGACGTGTGACTACATTGTACAGTGGTACAGAAAAACAGGACTAAACATCTAAACCGGAAGGTAGTAACAAATTACCTTGGAAAGTCTATGTATACAAACCGGATGGTCACAAAGGTAGGGACGACCGAGATACGATTAGTATTCGTCTAATAGGCCTCTATCAAGTAGGACCTATGTAAGAAAAAGAAGAAAGAAAAGAAGCTTACCTATACAATAACTAGTGACATCGCATAGCAAAAAACTATTGTAGGAACTAGTCTGTGCATTTCAAGATTTAAATTTTACTTAGTTATGAAAATTCTGTGAAAGACAATACAGAGCAAATTAATTTCAGTCTTTATGAAGAAATATACACTCGTATCACTAGGGACAAATGATACAACTGTCTTTTCTGGCAGTTATGTAATATCGCCCTTATTAGTGGAAACTTTGTAACTTTTTTTTTTAAACAAGTTAACTAATGTTGTTGAATTGATTTTTTTATTATTCTATGAATGCTAACTAACATTAACACTTCTTATTAACTGACTATTGTTATTATTAATAAATTGTTGTTATTAACAAGTAACTACATAGTTTGCAGTAGATTACCAGAAGAAGAAATTTTTTACATTTTTTTTGTGTGTTTCTTCTTCAATCTAATTTGATATTATAATGTTCATTTGTTTTTTATTGGCTTTACGTTCATGGTGTTTCTTGGAATTAATTATTAATAAATTGTATTACAAATTGATATTTATTTACTGGGAATTTTTAAGAAGTAAATTCACATCAAACTTAAAAAAGTTTGTTTTTTGACACCATTTTTCTTTAATTTTTACAAAATTATTCTATAGACCTACATGTGATACAGCTCTGGAACCTTCTTTTATCAACTTCTCCTGGCCAAACACCATAAGAAACCTAGCCAATATAATATTATTACTACATATATAGTAAAATATAGCCAATATAGTTTACAGAAGAACCGTCAAAGATATTCCAGGCGATTGATCGGCCACCCATAGAGATTTTTCAACCCAGGAAACACCCTGAGATAAAAATTTCGCATAAGGAAGCGAATTCTACGTGCAGGATTTCGTACGCAAACTACAGGAAACAGTAGCAAGTATTCGCATGTAATTTTAAATTTTATGTGGAACAGAAACACTGAAGAGATTTTAAATATGTATTGTCATTTTAGTAATGAAGTAAATATTCCTTTATTTTGAGTAATTATTGTTTTAATTCGAAAGCAATGAAAGGGATTTTATTTATAAAAATTATGTTTAATTGAACGAGCGATGCGAGTAGGCCTACTGTTTTAACTCAACCGTTTGGCATTTGTCTGCCTATCTGTTTATCTGTTTGGGGTATGTCAAATTAAATGGAATTTTAATCGTAAACCTAATATAATGTTTACTTTTGAAAATTTCAAAACTTTAGGACGTCAGGGTATGAAATATGTTTAAAAATGTTGATAAAATTGCAAAAATTTATGTGGGTATCAAATTAAAGAGAATTTTACCCAACAACTGAATGTAGTGTTAAGTTTTGGAAATTTCGTAATTTTGGAAGGCCGGGGCTCAAAAAAGAAATTAAAAATTTGAAAAAAATTGCAAGGTGTCATACTAAAAGGAATTTTAACCCGTGTCTGAATGTTTTGAATTTTTAGTGCTTATTGCATAATTTTGTAGTCTACAGTTGTTATGTTAATAAAGAAATAGTAGACTAATCATGATTTTAAAAAAATTTTCCCATAATCGTAAAATTGTCAATTATCGAAGTTTATGTAATATACATGTACTTCGTCTAAATAGTGAGCGAGTTCTGTGGCTCGGGGAGCATATTGCAAGACATTACTAGTGAGCGAGTTCTGTGGCTCGGGGAGCATATTGCAAGACATTACTAGTGAGCGAGTTCTGTGGCTCGGGGAGCATATTGCAAGACATTACTAGTGAGCGAGTTCTGTGGCTCGGGGAGCATATTGCAAGACATTACTAGTGAGCGAGTTCTGTGGCTCGGGGAGCATATTGCAAGACATTACTAGTGAGCGAGTTCTGTGGCTCGGGGAGCATATTGCAAGACATTACTAGTGAGCGAGTTCTGTGGCTCGGGGAGCATATTGCAAGACATTACTAGTGAGCGAGTTCTGTGGCTCGGGGAGCATATTGCAAGACATTACTAGTGAGCGAGTTCTGTGGCTCGGGGAGCATATTGCAAGACATTACTAGTGAGCGAGTTCTGTGGCTCGGGGAGCATATTGCAAGACATTACTAGTGAGCGAGTTCTGTGGCTCGGGGAGCATATCGCAAGACATTACTAGTGAGCGAGTTCTGTGGCTCGGGGAGCATGTTGCAAGACATTACTAGTGAGCGAGTTCTGTGGCTCGGGGAGCATATTGCAAGACATTACTAGTGAGCGAGTTCTGTGGCTCGGGGAGCATATTGCAAGACATTACTAGTGAGCGAGTTCTGTGGCTCGGGGAGCATGTTGCAAGACATTACTAGTGAGCGAGTTCTGTGGCTCGGGGAGCATATTGCAAGACATTACTAGTGAGCGAGTTCTGTGGCTCGGGGAGCATATTGCAAGACATTACTAGTGAGCGAGTTCTGTGGCTCGGGGAGCATATTGCAAGACATTACTAGTGAGCGAGTTCTGTGGCTCGGGGAGCATATTGCAAGACATTACTAGGCCTATCAATTTAGATATTATTCACATTCCACATCGTATGTATTGGAAACAAAACCCAAATCAACTTCGGCACATACGTAATTATATTCAATGTAACACACACACACGCACACACACACATCCGGATTTGATTACTTTCTTATTCTCCACATTCGTTTCTCTCCCTGTCAGTACCTGGTCTGGGCCTGGCCTTCTCTGCGGTCCTCGTGAGTGTGTCTGATCTAAGTGAACGTCGGAACATAAAGAAAGAAGTAAGGAGAAGAAGATATAATCACCGCAATCCGAACAGCTGACAACCCCGAAAATACAGCTGGCTGCGAATTTGCAAAAGCTATCTATATCTTGACAACGAAATGAATCGAGTTATCCGAAGTTGTATTTTTATATCAGGCTACTTATTGTTGAGTTGCATTTCCTAATATATGTATATCCGTTGAGTTAAGTGTGTGTGTGTGTGTGTGTGTGTGTGTGTGTGTGTGTTCAAATATTTTTTGCTACAGTCTCTTTCTTGATGTATATAATATATTTAATATTTATACTGACTTACCTCAAGACGTTTTCTCCTTATTTGGAACATGTTCGGGAAGGCTTTCGGGAAAGTTGAAGATGGGAACACAAGGCTTCCCGAAATATGTTCTAAATAAGGAGAAAACATCTTGAGATAAACTCAGTATAAATATTAAATATAATTATATACATACACACACACGTGTGTGTGTGTGTGTGCGTCTGTGTGTAATAAATCGTAATTAATTAACGGCAGTTTTAAAGAGATGCGTATTTACTTTAGGAACAACGTTGTGTGTGTGGCATTTAACCGATGCACAACATCGAGGCTAACACCCCAGTCGACAAACACGGTCGGTTACCGTATGCGTGTAATGTGTGTTTGTCTATTACAGAGATTGTAACGAGCGAGCGAGCCTCCCTCCCCAGGCTGACCTTCGGCTCATCCGCAAACAACATATCGCTCTCTCGTAAACACATATACTAGTTTACAAACGGCACTGAAATTTTCGTTTACAACTGGACGACGGTTGCTCAAATTGCTCTACTTAAAGACATGAGTCCATCCGCGGGCGCGAGAGAGACCAAGCGGCTAAAAAACTGGTTGCGAGCAACTTATTTTAGCAGGATTCTAAGCAACCGAACCGATAAAGATTAGGAAAGTATCCGACTGATTAGAAAAGTAACTGTACCTGTGTAAATATTGGCTAGACTAATATTCCAAAAGAACTCATCAAGTGTTAGGAATAATCTAACAAATTTATCATCCTTTATTGCATTGTACTGCATTAAGTATCGGGGTGTCTTTGCACCCGGTGCAATATTGCAGCATCTGGGTCGAGTCCAATGGCCGCCTGATGATAAACTTAGTGCTGATACAGTAGGCGAGTGCCTAAAGCTGGAATGGTCAACCGCCAACGCGGATGGCGGGGGAAGAAGGCTTTAGTGTATGGCACTGCCACTGGAAGTGTTTCAGGCGACACAGGTGTCGTCTGTCTTGAGCAGTGCCGGATTTTAAATTTCTGAGCCCCCCCTCCCGGCTGTGACTTCGAAGTAATAAATGTACTGCAGAAGTAATTTGATGTCAGATTAATACTATCAAATTTAAAACCAGTAGGCTACTACAAAAAAGCGTGCTTTCATTTAGCAAACTATTTTAAAATATTAAGAACCATGCAAAAGATGGCAAACTCAAATCGCAGACCGTTCAGTCACAACGCAGATAAACAATGATAACAAACAAGAGTGGTACCACGGTCGTGTAAATTCGGGGCAATATAGCGGACGTTCAAATTTCGCATGCGCAGATTAGTTTTCAAGGATGCCAACGTCTTAAAAATAAGCGCGCAATATTTAAATAAGAACTGTCTTCCATTTGTATTATTAACAAAAATTGATCATTTTATTTCAAAAAATCATACTTAAATAAATCAAAGTGCCTCCTAATTTTATAAAAATACTTCAATTAAAAAAAAAATATATCTGTAGCTTACGGCCCCCTCTGAGTTCTAGTGGTAAATCTGGCACTGGTGTTGAGCCCAGCTAGCAGATGCCTTGAGGGCAGAGAGCCTTCGTGCCAGTAACAGGCGTAACAGCGCAGCGCGGTCGGCGTACAAGGAGGGAAGAAAGGACAGCTTCGAAGGTTAACTCAGGGGCTGGAACTGATGTTAAAGTTTAAAAATTAAGGATGTTTTTATGGGGGGACATTAAGAATATCATTCTTTGCTCATTAGATATGCTAACTAATGTACGCAATGCAATGGACGCAACTTCCACGTCCAACACCTTATTGCACAAACTCCTGATTTTTTCATAAAACCTGGTTGAACCAGGTACTTCTACCTACGTATACACATCTTCTTTCTACTAAACAACACAAATGCTCCCATCCTGCTCCTCGGTGAAGATATATCCACAACTGACCAAAAATAGTTGCGTTTAGCGGTCAGAAAGACATGCAACTAGTTTCGTGTGATTTGTTTCAACCGATTGGATTGGTCTATTATCTGTTTGTTTCAATCGTGGTAGTGGAGGAAGGCCGTAATATGTTTCTACACTTCTGGCAGCCATTGGACACGCTCCAGATGCTGCAAATAAGCCACGGGTGCAAAGACACCCCGCATCCATAATGCAATGTTTCTACGTAGCCTGTGTGCACAGCGGAGATCCGCCAGCCTTGCCTATTCCTCGCGTTCCGATCTCCAAACCCCTCTGTCCTGTTAATGTTATTCTTCCCTTTCGGCTTCTTATGTCATCTTTGATTGTTTCCCTCCCATACATTTACGTCTCGTTTTGGTTACTATAGGATCATAATCCAATAATATTTTGTCCACCTTTCACTACACATCCGCTTTTCATGGTTGTACCAGATATGGCGTTCTCGAGGCCCTGTTGTATCAGTCACGCTTCTATTAACGTTGTGTTTTTCTATAATGATTACATTTCTTATGTGGTCTCAGCAAACAACACTATATGCTCGTCTTAAACAGTACGTTTCTACTACTTACAATTTTTTTACATTGCTATTTACAGTGGCAGTTTCAGCACTGCTGTATGGATGCGAGACCTGGACTACGAGGAAGAAGGACTGGTGCCAATTACAGGCTGCACAAATGAGCTATTTGAGATGGATAAAGAGACATAACGCTACTCGATCATATAAGAACATATAAGAGTATATTAGGCGAGAACTTGATATAGTTTCACTAAATGAACTCATCCAGTATTATAGAAATTGCTGAAACAACGTCTAGAAAGCCAGTACCTGCTTCCGAAGTTGGTTATGAGTATGAGCCGGTTGGAAGAAGATCTGTAGGTAGGCCAGTCACAAGATGGCGGGTGTCATGAGGCCGGAACAGGCCTCATGATGAACAGACGATGATGATGATGATGCTAAATTTTTTTACGTTCCATTTGTGCATGCCAAAACTGTACACGATATCTTATTCCACTGTATCATGATAGCTTTTGTATTTAACTTAACGTTTTTGTGAAGGCTGAATTGGAATTTTTTTAAGAACTTTGGGTAAATTGGCTGAAATTTTAATTTTAAATTATTCTACTTTGCATTTCTTTTCACTTTTTCCGCTTTGAGTTATCCACTCTACTCTGTACAGCTGTTTTTGAAGTCGACAACTTCTATTAATTTAATCCTAAATTTATTTTCAACTAACACTTGGTACATCGTGACTCATGAAATTTAATTTTGACCTTCATGCCCAAAAATCTGGTTATCTAACGGATTTCGATTGTAGTTGTTTATTATTATTACTGTGACATAAAGCTATTTCGCAACCACTCCGATACGGAAACGGTTTCGGTGCGCCGGTAAAAAATACTCGCTTGGCGAACGTGCTTCAAACTTGCACTAACAAAACATGCCGTGAAGTTTCAAGTATCCTGCAGCATAGTGATTGCTACTGCAATACTGTTCATTTCCTACATTGTACCCCTGACGTAAGAAGGCCTCTTCACTTTGTACATACTCCAACGAGACAGTCCGTTTTTCAAGCAGACTGTTAAATCTAAATCTGTGAAATCACATTTTTTTCGCCTCGCGTCGAAGAACTCAGTACCCTAGTAAAATTAATATATATTTATTATGCTACTATGAGATGTTTTGGTTGTGAAATAAATTTTTATAGGTAGAAACAAAATTAATCCCTTCGGCGGAGTGGATCGGTAAGCAAACGAGAGATTTTCTGTCAGGGCAGCCTGGGGGGTGGTGTGCATTTAGTGTGGAGGCAGAGAAGCCTACAGTAGGCCAACGGCTGCACACTTGGGCTGAGTTAGTCTACTGAGACCGGGCAGAGACAGCTCGTCAGCTGAGGTGAAAGCAATTCTCTAGGGCAGTGGTTTCCAAAGTGGGGTCCGCGACAATGTTTCAGGGGAACCGCAGACGCTTTTAAGAAAGATTAAAATATACCGTAATTTTCTCCGATTTGTATGCTCTAAAATCTTAAATTTAGAATCTTAAAACAATAATAGAAGATTCCAGTATTTTTTTGGAGAGTTCAAACTAATTGTAATTGTAAAAGTAATTTCAAACTATGGCTTTAATAATGTCTTTAAATCAGGTCGTGTAGCAGATCTGTTTGTCCGCCGAACAAGACTAGACCTCTCTCTTACAGTACAAGAAGAAGATTTATTGGCAGGACTTTCAACTGACAGTTCACTAAAATTACAATTTTCGCAATTACAGCTAGCTGACTTCTGGTTATATGTAATGACTGACTATCCTGAACTAGCAGAAAAAGCTATGAAGTGTTTAGCTGTGTTTCCCTCTACTTATTTGTGTGAAACTGCATTCTCCCTGCTCACGTACTTAATCAAAGTTAAGAAATAAACTTGATGCCGAAAGTGACTTAATATTGAAATTATCAGACATTAAACCCAATATTACAGAGCTAGTTGTTCAAAAGCAGCTTCATTGTTCACATTAAACTATGTTTGATGTCATTAATATTATAATTTTGCAAGTTACGAGAATTTTGATTTTAATTAAAATATAAGAGTTTCTGTCATACTTACTGTTTGTTTTATTTCAGAACTCAGTCGGGGTCCGTTAATTTTTAAATTATTTGCGGGGGGTCTGCGGACTGAAAAGTTTGGAACCACTGCTCTAGGGGAAGAGCACCCCGAAATCTTTGATTCGTGGTTCTGCAGGTTGGGAGTTTTACAGCAGTCCGCCCAGTAACCTGCTTAAGTAAAAAATATATGTACGTATATGAACTGATACGAGCCTCGGAAATCGGATGGGAAATACGGCAAAACGAGGAGATGGTGTGATCACTTGAACCTGATATCCGTCTACCCATGGTTGCCTTGGGTTATCACCCTACTGGGAAGAGAGATGTCAGTAGACCGAGGAGGAGATGGGTTCCTGAACAGGTCTAGTTCCTAATGCTTGGAGTGGTGATGATGATGATGATGGTAGAAACAAAATTGTAGATAAAAACTGTAAATTAGAACAGCCTTGTAAGTGCTTATTATATTACAATTTGTGTGACAAAGTACGGTTACGGATGAGGAAGTGATGGCGCATATTTGTCACGAAGCAGGTTGTTTCGTTAAATCATAAGTCTCCCTTGTTAATATAGACGCCAATCAATCGTGTGCCTACATATTGGTGGCGGCATACTGAGTGCACAGAAAAAAAAAACTAAGAAAGCGATATCTAACAATCCAAATTTTATGGAGTCATAAATTTTCTAAACAAGTTCGAGTTACAATAATGAGATTATCGGCTAATCTGAGCACTCGATTTGATTTTGTCCCGGTTTAAAAAAAATAACAGTAAACTCAACAAAATAAAATCTTATCAAATGAGATAATCTGCAATTGTAAGTAATCCAATTAATAACCGCACCTCTTGGATTCAATTCAGATGGCTATCTGTTATTACTAGTATTAATTAATACTTAATACTCATTATTGTTTCACTATTCTTTAAACGCTGAAAGTACGCTTCTGGAGAATAGATTGTTATCGTTTACCTGGCATGGTCGTCTCTTTCTGGGCTACCATAACGACGCCCCGAATACGTACGAGTTGATAATTAAGCTTACACGTAAAATAAACTAGGTTACTTAAGGTATATACTCAGTGTGTGTGTGTGTGTGTGTGTGTGTGTGACGTGATCTTTGTGCCCGTGAGATATCTATAAAATGAAGTATGAAGATCGCCATGGGAGCGACTCGCACTTATAAAAGTGTAAAGCCTCCCAAAACCACGTTAGACAATACAAGTTACTGTCGACTTTTCTCGAATCATCAATTATATTTCACGTCCACAACTTCTTTCGGTAGTCTGTTTTTTCGTATACTTCACTCCCTTGCTCTATCTCATGAATCACGAAGTGACTATATCGTCGTTTATTCGTATTCAGGAAAAGAATATAACTGTAACATATCTGCATCAAAGACAAAAGTAACGGCCTTTATAGGAGATGAACCGGTTCGGACCAAAATATGCATAGACAACACATGCATAGAACAAGTAAAACATTTCAATAATCTTGGACGTGACGTTACTTATGATCAAGACAGAGATACAGAAAATAAAGTGACGAATTTCACAAGAATGTGTAGAACCATTTGGAGAACGTTGGGAAATAAATGTAGAAAAGAAACCCAAATAAAATTGTATAAAACAATGGCAATACCTACACTACTGTATGGTTGTGAAACTTGGGTTATAAAGAAAAAAGACGAACAGAAGATACACACAACAGCAATGAAATTTCTGAGATCAGTTAAAAGGTGTAATAGACGAGGTCAAATAAGAAATGAAGAGATAAGAAGTGATTTAGATATTTTTGCAGTTAATGAAAGGATTAAAGAATAGAGAAGAAAATAGATTTAGCACATCAGTAGACTGGAAAAAAGTAGAATACCGAAGACGGCGAAAGATTACAACCCTAGAGGAAGAAGAAAAATTAGTAGACCTAAGAAAAGGTGGACTGTGGAATAGGAACAGGCCGCTAAAGACTAAAAGAGTTAAGAAGATGATGATGATGATGATGATGATGATTCGTATTCAGGATTGTATTTTTTTACAAATCTTTCAGTTATCAATTTCATTTTTTCTGATACCAAACTATAACCACTTCTATGTCTGCGATATTACAGTATCTAACGACGACCGACGTATAAACTGGATACCTATTACCATTTACACTTACATGTCAAAATATGATTTCTGCTCTCTATTATTGTAAAGAGTTTATTCATTTCTGATTTTTAGGGTGGTTATAATTTGTGACTGTGTTACAGATTCGCAAATTTAATATAAGTTTAGAAATGTTTACTTCCATGTTCCTTAAGGAAATAGAAAATATCTGAAAATCGAGACAGCAGTAGCCTCGCAGAATAAAGTAAGCATTACGCACTTAAGTGCATACCTGAGTTAGCCTACGGTTTTTTATTTAATGTGAATCAACTATTTCAATTTTCATCGGTATTATTTTTTTAATGAATAATTTATTTTAAATTTTAAGCTGTATAAAAATGTTGAATTTTACAGGTTTTCCTGTTTACTGTAAAACAATTTTTACTTCCATGCTCCGATGTTCCATAAGGAAATGGAATTATAATAATGGCGAAAAAAATCGTGTTCGAGATAAGGACAGAATCTGATTGTACTGCCCTCAAAACATGAAGAAAAGTCATTTTTCGAAAAGTGTGTGTCTGTGTGTAGAATTTTTGCTGTGGCGAACGGTAACTGCCGCAAATTCAAATAGAGTCGAATAATTTTTTGCATGTGTGCCCGAGTTGTAGAGGACTCAAGGCCTATTGGTTTTGGTGATCCCTTTGTGTACCGTCTAAGTAATTTAAGAGTAAACATAATAGGCTGTCTTACGTGAGCCGTTCGACATACAATGGAAGTAATGTGGCCAGCACTACTCTCCGGCCTCACATTATTACCCTAGGATGTTATTCCGGGTTTACTTCCACATGTTGAGTCGACCTGAAGGTCTGGAAACTAACCAGAAATCAAAGCTAGGAGCTTGATTTTAGGGTGCGGGCAAGAATAGTATACACGGGATTTCTCGGGAGGTTAAGTACATCGGCCCACATAGATCGTCGTCTTACCTGGTGGACACACTCCGAGCAATTAGCCCGCAAGACCGCCCATCGTTTATATCAACTCCGTCCCCTGCTTTGCGGCAACTCTATGACCCGCCGCCAAGGGAAGCTTATCGTCACCACATTTGTGGTGCCGATGGTTACCTACGCGATTCCCGTATGTGGCTACTTGGCCAAGACCTATAAGTGAAAGCTTCAGTCTCTCCTGAACCGAGGATTGCGCTGGGCGTGCAAAGCACAATACCTGACATCAAACAAAATCATCCGAGAATCCCCGCGTGTCCGTTCCCTAGACGTTACTATACGGACACTTTCCCGAAAACTACATTGCCTCACCGCGCGCTTATAGGGTATAGGACCTTATTAGCGCCCTCGCTCGCTACCAATCTGTGCCAGGTGAATCTTGGAGCCGGCCTCGGCGTACACTCACCCTCAATTAGATAACTAATTGAAACCCACGGCCGGTAGCAGGCCACAGCCTAACATCCAGTACATCTGTGGTCCCTGTTGCAGGAGCTCTGTTTGAAGCTCGGGACGCAGCACACGGGCATGCCCTTCGTCCCGCACAGCCTCACTTGTTGCGATTTCTAGATTAGTAGCCAGGTGCCATAGCCAATTGTCTACTTAATCTCTCTTATACCTACTTGTCTACCCACCTCTCTGATAATAAAAATTGTTATACAGTAAACAGGAAAACCTGTAAAATCCAATATTTTATACTGCTTAAAATTTAAAAAAATTATCTATTTTAAAAAGCAATACTCATGAAAATTTAAATCGATGATGCACATTAAATAAAAAATTGGTATGGAGATCCACACATGACTTCCATGTTCTAATTAATTATAAAATTATTTTTAATATGTGCACTCAAAACGAAACCAAATATATCAGCATGCTTTTGGTAAAAACACTGAAAAATATAATCAAAATACGAACTGTGCCTGGTTGTTAATATTTTGAAAATAAAGAATTAAATTATCTTTTATTTAAACAACGCGAATGAAAGCGAATACCGCCCGGCGTTTATTTTCTGTGAATTTCTGAAAAGGAAAAATTATTTTGTTTACGTAGCCGTGATTACATAGCATGGGACGATATGAATTGTTAATATTTTATTGAAATTTTTAAGTTTTCGGTCGAGTACATTTATAGCATCAATACAAAATTTACCCCTTCCCCCTTCAACTACCCTTTTCCATTTATAAATATTTCATCTACCTTTCTACAGTGAATTATTGTAATCTTCTTTTCAGGATAATTTATTTATCAAAATGAAGTACTTTACTCTTGTTAAAACGTAAAACGTTGCAAGTCAACTACCCGTTCCCCTTAACCAATCTTCACCAAAATCAATAGGCCTTGAGTCCTCTACAACTCAGGTAAGTATGCAAAACATTACTTGATTCTGTTTGAATTTGCGGCAGTTCGCCATAGAAAGAACACACAGACACAGACATAGACACACAGACACTTTTCGGAAAATGACTTTTCTTCATGTTTTGAGGGTAGTACAATCAGAACTACCCTTATCTGTCCTTATCTCGAACACGATTTTTTTTGCAATCACCATACTTCCATTTCCTTATGGAACATTAAGTAAAAACGTAGGCTTACTCTTGTAGGCCTATGTACTTAAGTGCGTAATGCTTCCTTTATTGTGGGAGGGTACTGCTGTCTCGAGTTTGAGATATTAAGATCGCTTCTTATTACGATAAAAACCAGAAGTCCCGATGTCATGATAGTAATCAGCGACCACTAGAGTTTTATTTCGTACATTAGGATTTAAAACTAGGTGGGTCGATATACCTGTAACAGGTATTTTGGAACGATTATTTTTGTGGAACGGATATAACAGTGACTGAAAAGTTGAAATACCTGTTCCGATTCAACGATAACTGAAAAGTCGAAATACCCGTTGCGATTACTCGCGGCCTCACGGTTCCGAGTCGCGGGACCCTCCTACGCAATTAAAGAATAAACGAGTACTACGAGTATTACGAGTACACGAGTACAAAGTCACTTTTTGATGCTGAATACTTCATTCCGCGCGAGTGGCAATTGTCATACAAGTACGAAACGAAGCAAAACAGCGAGGTTCAGAATATCTCTACCCCAAAGAGACAAAGCTGTTTTTTAATAAACGAAAAACATTCATATTGATGTTACATATATTTTCGTGTGTTATGCAGATAAGCAGATGTATAATACAGATTATAATAACAAATTATATAGCCTATTATACTTGTCACGAACTTGGTAAATTTTGAAAAAGCAAATTATATTGTGTTATAACCTACAGAGTGCCTGATAGGCCATATGGTACTTTTTGTTAATGTGATTTCGGAGATGATTTTAACTTCACTGCACATCTCACGTAAATTTTGTTGACATTCTTTGTTGCGCTATTACGTGCACTTAAATTTTATTGCCTGAGTTTCGTAACTCATTTGTTTAACCAAAATGGAATCAATAAGTTAATACTAAATCTGTGCCAGTTTGTTTACTCCTAGTGAAAATTTAAATTAGTATTCCCAAAGGAAGATAGGCCTATAAATTCTCTTGTTTCTTATTTTATTTTAAACATTAACAGCTTAATAAAGTCACAGTGTAAAGTAACGCGGTTAACACTTTTAGTTTCAATTTATTTCTTATAACAAATTATATAATACAGGTATATGTATAGCAGGTATATATTAACAGCTATTTGTACGTGTTATTTTTTTTGGAACGGTTTCGTTAGTACCTGTTATTTTCAAATACTAGTTTAGGACACTTCTACTTCAGAGGCATTTAATAGATTAGATTTACCTTAGTATGTAATTTATAAATAAACGTGTAGATGTTTTAAAAATGAGCAGACTTTTTTACTTTTTTATACTTTGGGGTAGCGAACAGAGAGAGAGAGGGGGGGAGGTATACAGTTATACAGACAGGCAGACAGAATGTTCACAGATAGCCAATGAGCAGTCGTTTACACAAGTTAGGTACAGCGTGACAGAGAGTGGAGAGATTTCATTTATTGACAATAGACTTTTACAAGGTCATAAATTTTAGACATGAACAATTAAATTTTAAATGACGAGATTATCCCTTAATCCGATTTCTTGCTTTGATTTAGTTGCGGTAAGAGTAAAATCAGTAGTTCAGGTGGGTAATAAAATAAAATCTTATCAAAAAGAGATTATCCGGAATTTGCAAGGACAGGTTAAAATTCATCACGTGTCAACTCTGACAGTTAAGTGCGATTAACGGAATTAACTAACAACTAATGCCGAATGTTTATATTATTAAATGCTGGATGTCACAATGTATATGTTTGATTAGTACTATCATCAGTCTCTCAACGTATTATCATATGTCCCCGATAATACATGAGTTGTCAGTACTCAAGACAACTTAACTAGTAAATAATTATTGTTCCAGTTTACGAGAACACACACACACACACACACACTAGTATACGTATACACATTTTAAATGGACTACTCCAAATAGGCCTACATATTCCATTAAACAAATAAACTACTGTACGTTTATTAGAGAATAATTTAAACATTGTTTCATAGGTTTCACCTGCAAAATCATTCTCAGTTAAAATAATACTTTATTATTAATTAGTTATTAATGAAAACAGAATAAGAAGTTGGTTTTCCAAGATAAGATCGCGGGCCGCCAATTCAAAACCACTGGTTTAAATTAACAAGGTATTGCATAAATTACATAAAAGTTGTTTTAACCTTTTTTGACGACATTTTGAAGATTATTTGTACAAATTTTTTTATGAAAAATGATCTCGTTGTCTAGTATTACATTCCACGATTAAAAAAAGATCGTTTTTTACATCCGTATTCCGTAAGGAAATGGAAGTATGGTGATCGCGAAAAAAATTGTGTTCGACATAAGGGCAGATTCTGATTGTACTACCCTCAAAACATGAAGAAAACTCATTTCCGAAAAGTGTCTATGTGTGTGTGTCTGTGTGTAGAATTTTTTCTATGGCGAACGATGACTGCCGCAAATTCAAACAAAATCAAATAATTTTTTGCATATGTGACCGAGTTGTAGAGGACTCAAGATCTATTGATTTTGATGAAGTTCGGTTAAGGGAAAGGGGTTGTTTGCCTGCAACGTTTTACGTTTTAACACGAGTAAAGTACTTAATTTTGATGAGATATCCTGAAAAGAAGGTAATAATAATTCACTATAGAAAGGTAGATGAAATATCTGTAAATGAAAAGGGTTGTTGAAGTGGTGGGGGTAAATTTTTGTATTGATATTATAAATTTATTCGACCGACAACTTAAAAATTTCAATAAAATATTAACAATTAATATCATTCCATGTAAACAAAATGTTAAGGTATGGGTACAAATAATGAATAATTTAAGAACAGGAGCAAACACACGCTTTATTGAAGGAACAGTTTAGTAGCAAGTATACATAAAACGGACACACGAAATACTCATTACAAGAGCACATTTAAAACTGAACTGTACTTGTCGAGTGCATCTCTATTTATATAGAAAAACAGCTTCCAGATCTTTCCTTTTATTTAAAACTTCGAGAACATTATTTTCTAGACTCTCACAGTAAACGCGCATGTGTGCGGGTTGAGGCCCCGCCCAGGCAGCTCGACCTCCCACCGCACAATACAAACTTTCACTTCTACAATGACAGGTACACTTACTTAAAAATGAATGTAGAGTTTTCTAGTATATTCTCAACACCCTCCCTAAAACTCTACATTCTCACAATCACATTAATTTAAAAAAAAATTCATTTTTACTCTTAAGTCCAAGTTTAGATCTTAAATAAACAAATTTTGGTTTTGACAAAGCTTTCGTAAGTACATCAGCGACTTGTTCATCACTTTTAACATAATGTACATCAATTTCTCCATTTTGAAAACAATCACGTACATAATTATATTTCACATCAATATGTTTTGTCCTTTGATGGAATTCAGGATTACTTATAAGTTTTAATGCACTCATATTATCTATATATAAATCATATTTATCAGTCTTACAATCGCATTCATTAAATAACTTCTTTAACAATTATTTCAGTTGTTGCTAATGCTGCACTTACAAATTCTGACTCGGTTGTTGATAATGATACAGATTGTTGCTTCTTACTTCGCCAAATATTTGCAACATTTGCATACATACAAGCTACGCCAGAAGTTGATTTACGTGTAACTGTATCTCTAGCATAATCAGCATCACTATAAGCTTTAAAGTTGCCATCCTTACAATATAGTAATCCAAAATCAATCGTACCTTTTAGATAACGTAAAATTCGTTTAACAATTGACCAATGAGCTACACTTGGTTTGTCTAAAACTCTAGATACAACATTTACAGCAAAACTTATGTCCGGACGACTTACAATTTGCAAAAACATCAAATTGCCGACAGCTTCACGATAAGGTACATTAATTACAATAGTTTTTGATAAATATTCATCATGATTACAAGAAATTGGCGTAGATACAATATTAGCTTCTGACATATTAAACTTTTATAAGATTTTGTTAATATAAGTACTTTGATGAATGAAAACAGACCCATCATTCAATCTACAAATTTCCATTCCAAGATAATTAGTAACTTCTTTAGTACTAGTAATTTTAAATTTTTTACTCAAATCATTCAACAATTTATCAATCAAACTTTCATTTGAAGCTGCAATAAGTCCATCATCAACATAAATTGCTAACAAGATCTTATTATTATTTTTGTTATATATGTATAAACATGGGTCACCCGTACTTTGACAAAAATCTAAATTTACAAGAAAATTAGTGAAGCGCTCAGTCCAGCATCTTGGTGCTTGTTTTAAGCCGTATAAACTTTTCATTAATTTACATACGCGTGAGATTCCATCATCAAAACCTTCAGGTTGTTTCATAAATATATCTTCCTTTAAGTCACCGTATAAAAAAGCCGTTTTTATATCAAATTTACCGATATGTAAATTTTCACGAGCAGAAATACTAAGTATCAATCTTATTGTATCAAAGCGAACAACCGGACTAAAAGTTTCTTTATAATCTATATCTTTCTGTTGCGAATAACCTTTAATAACCAACTGCGCTTTATAACGTTCTGTACCATCTGGATTGAGCTTCTTCACAAAAACCCAACGATTGTTAATCACCCTTTTATCTTTTGGCTTTTCCACTAATACCCATGTCTTATTTTCATACAAAGAGTTCATTTCGTCCTGCATTGCAGCTTGCCAACTATCTTTTTCTTTACTTGTAATTGGTTCGTTATAATTAGATGGTAACTTTTCAGCAATAAACGTGATCGGAGATCCATAATATTCTGTAGGTTTTAATTTTGTTCTATCGCGCAATTGTCGTCCAGTTTGATTGTTATCGCTATTTGAAGATTGTAAAGGTTCTCTTTCTTCAAACTCATTTGATTCATTTTTAAGTAAAAGTTCATTATTTTTAGGAGTTATAATTTCATTTTCTTCAGTTTCTTTATTATTATTGTTCAAAGAATTCAAAATAATTGAATCAGCTAATACTCTTTCAGGTTTAAAAGTACATCTCTACTTATAATGACATCTCGCACTTCCGGAACATATACACGATAACCTTTACAATCCTCATGATATCCGACCAGATAACCCCTCATCGATTTTTTATCAAGTTTCTTACGCTTTTCTTTTGATATATGTACATAACACATGGTTCCAAATATTTTAAATCTATCAACAGTAGCTATTTTTCCATTCCATAACTCATAAGGAGTTTTATTATTTTGTTTTGTTGGGCCTGTTCTATTAATTACATGTACAGCAGTATTCATTGCTTCTGTCCATAAGAATAGAGGTAAGTTTGAATTTGAATATAACATTGATCGAGCAGCCTCTACAATGATTCGGTTATCGCGCTCTGCCATTGAATTTTGTTCGGGAGTATATGGAACATTAATCGAATATTTTATACCTTTACTATTTAAAAAAGAGATCACAGCTTTATTATCGTATTCTTTACCACCATCAAAATGAATTTCTTTAATATTTGCTGCAAATTGATTCTCAACCCCGATACAAAATGATTTTAGTTTTCCTATTACTTCAGATTTTTCTCGAATAAAATGAATTTCTCTATAACTTGAAAAATCGTCTTTAAAAGAAACGAAATATAACTTTCTACCGAGAGACTCTACTTCCATAGGACCACAAACGTCAGTATAAATTATTTCGCGAGTTTTAGTGGCACGATCGATCTTTTTGTGAAAAGGCAATCTATGATTTTTGCCATAAGCGCAACCTTCACAAAAGAAATTTTCATCCGTAAATTTTATATTTAGATTTTTCAAAAAATTCTTCACATGTTTTACGTTTTGATGGCAAAGTCTTTCGTGCCATAATTGTAAAACATTACCGTTGGCCATGCTCGATCTACTCTTTTGTTCTACCACGTTACATTCTTTTGGAATTAAAGTTTGAATGTCTAATTTTAGCAAACTACCAGGCTCATATTCGGAACCAGTTACAAGAATTTCATTACCATGCTTTAAAGTACATCTCGTAGCATTATGTGTTATTTCATAATCTATACCCCTTTTACCCGCATATTTAACAGAAAACAGATTATACATTGAATCAGTAACATATAATACATTATAGATAGTACCTTCTACTCGTTCACTATTTTTATAAGTTTCAAAGTCAATATTACCTTTACCATATGCAGACATTGTCATACCGTTGCCCATTCTTACACTGACTGGTGTTGTATATTCTTCGAACGTTGAAAACCATTCTCGATGCTTCGACATATGATCCGTCGCACCCGAATCCACAATCCAGAGATCATCCCGATTGCCACAGCTGCCTTTGTCACCTATTAGTGCTATCCTCGATGTTGATTTCTTCTGTCCAGAAGACGAGTTACTTCTTTCTTGATTATTCGACCATCTTCGCTGTCCATTATTCTTATTCATGAAGCAATTGTTACTTTTATGACCTTTTCTTTTGCACGTATAACACCTGAAGCAGTCCCTTTTTAAAGACCTTGTCTTCCACAATTATAACACTGCTCTTGTTTCAAATCATTCTTCTCATATTTATAAGAGTCATTCTTTTGTTCCTTATGACCGATTTTCATATTAGCTAGCAACGCTGTCGTCTCTTCGTGTACTTCCTTTTGCTCTTGTAATCTAAATTCTTCTGCCATCAAGCGCTCAGTCAAATTTTCGAGATTCTTCTTATCGTCAGATACCGAATCCCAAGTACTGTGAAAATGATTAAACTTTTGTGGCAAAGATGTTAAAACACTAGTAATCACCATAGTCTTTTCAATTTTTCCCCCGAGATTTTTCATTTTTCTAGCCAACTGTTCTATTTTTGAAATATTGTACGTAACATTTTCACTCTCTGTCCACTTAAACTCAAAAAATTGTTTTTGAATCATCGACAGATTTTCATCAGATTTTAGATCATATGCTGTATTCAATTTGTCCCACATCTCCTTGGCAGTAGAACAACCCATTATAAGTTCAAGAGGCTTTCTCTCCACTGTTGTAACAATTAACTTTCTGGCAATTTTGTCCGCCTTCTTGAACTTTTCCAACAACGCGTCACGATCTTCTGCACCTGCAGCTGGCTCGGCTAATCTTCCTTCGCAAACATCCAGCACATCATCATCCTCTTCCATCAATGTGCGTACTACGAAGCGCAATTGATGCCAATTATCTTTGTCTCGAAGTTTTTCAATTTTTATATTCGGTTCCATTTTTGCACAAATATTTTATACTTCCACTCCAATTACACAATGCACTCCGATTTTAAAATGCCACTGGGCCCATAACCTGTTAAGGTATGGGTAAAAATAATGAATAATTTAAGTACAGGAACATACGCTTTATTGAAGGAACAGTTTAGTAGCAAGTATACATAAAACGGACACACGAAATACACATTACAAGAGCACATTTAAAACTGAACTGTACTTGTCTATATTTATATAGAAAAACAGCTTCCAGATCTTTCCTTTTATTTAAAACTTCGAGAACATTACTTTTCTAGACTCTCACAGTAAACGCGCATGTGTGCGGGTTGAGGCCCCGCCCAGGAAGCTCGACCTCCCACCGCACAATACAAACTTTCACTTCTACAATGACAGGTACACTTACTTAAAAATGAATGTAGAGTTTTCTAGTATATTCTCAACACAAAATATCGTAACCACGGATACGTAAACAAAATAATTTTTCGTTTTCAGAAATTCACAGATTACAAACGCTGGGCGGTATTTTCTTTCTTTCGCGTTGTTTAAATAAAAGATAATTTAATATAACCTATGTGCATAGTAGTTAATGGCAAAAATTCGTATTTTGATTATCTTTCTCACCGTTTTTACCAAGAGCATGCTGAAATATTTGGTTTCGTTCTCAGTGTTCATATTAAAAATAATTTTATAATTAATCGGAACATGGAAGTCATGTATGGTCCTCCACACCGATTTTTTCAAAAACAGATTGAAAAATCTGTTCAACATGCTACTGAATTTCTGTTGAATAAACTATTTAAAACAAACATTTTTAGAGAGTGGGAGATTCTGCTTGTCAAAAAGACACTGCAGAAGAAAATATAAAATTCAAACAGTAGTCTAATAGTTACAGACTTACAAGTAATTTTTGTATTTTTACACATAAACATATTATACACGTAATCTACATTTAAATCCCTAATCAACACTTAACTTGGGCACGAGTCTGCGTTATGTTCGCCGTGTTTTCATTCTCTAAGAAACGTGAAAGAAAAAAAAACTACCAGGACTTTCGTATAATAATAAACCGCGCTACCACTTGGTATTGTTAATAACATAATTTTTGAAAGAAGAAAACAGAAATTGAGGAGGAAAAGAGAGACATAAAGAGAGAGAGAGAGAGAGAGAGAGACAGAGAACGTTAGAGCGAGCGAAATGAAGTAGAATAAATTTCGTAAACTGTGGGCGTTCGGGGGATTATAAGGGTTAACGTCTTATCACGAGTAACAGGATGTAGGATGTAGGATGTGTAGGGAACAGTTTGCCGGTGGCGACGGCGTTGCCAGCGGTGGATATTGCACAGGAAGAAACAAACGCCTTGTGCTCCCCGGCTCATATTGTGTCCCAGAGTCAACATGACGTCCTACCCCAGCCGGTCCGCTATTGTCAACATGATACACCCGCGTGCGCCAGCCCTCCCTCGCTACTTACTGCACACACACACACACACACACACACACACACACACACACACCATGCTTCTAATAAAACCTATCTTTCGTCGACATCATCGTCACCGGTTATCGGAAGGATTATTAATTTTTTTTGTTTCGTTTTGTTTTGTACACAGAGAGGATTATAAGAAGCTGGTGTAATCGCTTATATGAAACTTGTAAGTCTCTAAGTGCTTGGAAATTTGAAATTAACGGAGTGCTGCATCGTAATAGACAACACTTTTTCATCTATAAATATAAAACTCAGTCTGAGGATTTATTTCTTTGTATTGAATACAAATCCACACCGTTACACCGATTGCCACCAAATTTTGCACAGGTAACATCTGACACAAAGCGAAAACACTGTCTAACTTGGAATTTGATATTCTGCCCCGTTCGCACGTTTTAGAACCTGTTAATTATGCCCATATGTTGACGCCTATAAAGATGTCAACAACGCCATGGAGACCAGAATTAATTATCATAGTAACAAGTAAATAAACAAATGGTATTTAGCAGCATCGTAACTGTACCCTTATCCGTTCCTGTAGTACATTTTCGATGTTTTTAATATGCGATTGTATCGATATATTACGATGTGGAAAAGAAGAAGTGTACTAATTGTAAATTGTCCTATTTCTTAATGTAAAGCGAAAATACGTGTTGTTTTCATTTGTGAGGTTAGGCGACAACGGTTTTTGGTTTTTAGTTTACTGCTGAAATGGATAAAAGCCATGGTTGAGGAAAACATAACGTTTAATATATACAATGCTTATAACACAGTAACACTTAAAGAACCTAACTTTTTTGAGTTAACAGGTACTTGTAACTCTTATATTTGTTGTCTGGAGTGACATTTGCTTTTTATTCATTCATTGATGAATACAGAAGGCATGCGTTAAGGACAGTGTTAGTAAATGAATCCTGACATTCCTGATTTTTATGATTATTATTATCAATTTTTACTATATAACTTGACATTTTTAATCTACTTAATTTCAGTAAACAGTAGGATTTTTTACAAAGTAAAGGAATAATTTCAGGACATCTTGTGCATGTAAAAGTAAAAATGCAGCCTAAACATAGTTTTTATAAGCGATATATTTTGTTTTAATAAATTAACAGTAACGAGGTTTTGGACCGCCTTATAGCCTATACATTTTCTGTTCTTAAAATCTAAAATCATAAATTTTGTCATAAAATAATATTCAACATGATAACTCCAAGTTGGAGGTCGTAACTTAAATAAAGAGTGTTTTCAGACCTATATTTATATGCAAATTTTTCTTTTATTTTTAGAACATTTCTTGGAATGATATAGCCACCGTTTGTAACACTGAATAGGGCTTAAACTAATTTCTTACTACATACAGTAATACATTTTTACGTGTAACCCTACTAACGAGATAAGAATCATTCATAAAGTTCACTGAATTTGTAATTTGATGAGGTCGACTTATAATATACCTTTATAATAGCCAGGGCAATTCCTCTGGATGCCATCCTTAAAAAGGGGGGGGGGAGCCTCGCTCAAGTCTAAAATTTGGTTTTTTAACTTTTTTGCCCGTTCGTAATTTTTTATCGCTATATCTATTCATATATTCATATAGTTATATTACTTACAACCAAACAGCATAGGCCTACTTCATAATAAAAAAACTGATACTAAATAAATCAACGGAGAAAAAACGCTCAAAGTTGTATTTTAGATGATAGTTTTAGAATATTTTATAAAAATTTTAATTTTCGTCAGTGACTTATTTTACGACTGTATTATTGATTACTGATTATTGATTATTTATATTGCTAATATCATTTTATTATTCCGTCAGTGTTTTATGAATCATTGATCATGTCACGTCTGAGTAATTCCTTTTAAAATATTAGTTATGAAACTTTCATTAGCCTGCAGTTTACACCTACTTACTACTTTGCAGCTGATAGAAAAAATTATAATTTTAAACTGTAACTTATGAAAAATACTATTCTACTGTAAAAAGCTTTATTAAGCAGAGGAAATATGATTTACAACAATAGGCTTATAATTTAACACTATAATTTTGATACAGGCTTACCAACAACGTAAAATTACCATCACAGGAGCACTGAGTAAAAGGGTCGCTGTTCTAAAAGTCTAAAAGTATAGGTCATTTTCCGACTTGCATTGTTGTATTTATTTAACGGCTCCATTAACTATTATAAATTTTTACAATCTAAAATGCTACAAATTTTAAGCTGTAATTTGTATAAACGTTATATTATAGTTTATGCGGCAAATATCGCATATTATTAAATAAGAATAACAGCAGCATTTTTTCACAGTTTTTTATCCATATACAAAATACAAAAATTAAAATATATGTTAAAAAAATCAAGTTCTTTTCCAATAAAATTAAGCAAACAAGTTTGAAAGTTAAGATTAAGAAATTAAGATTGTCAACCTGAAATTATGAAATGGTAATTTTTTATTGGAGGGGGGGAATCGTAAGGGGGAGGCGACAAAATACCTTCTAGCCAGGGTGAAAGCTTTATTCACAGTTTTCATCGGGACGGGCTGTCATGACATTTTCGTTTTCTCTCATTCTAATCTTCTTAATTCGGTCTATATGTTACAGTGAATGTTGAAGTTTCAGTTAAGTTTGACAGTGACTAGTTACGGTCGACATTCACTGAACGTTTTAGTGAAAGTTGAATACTCATATTACAATATCATTCATAATCAACTTCCACTAGTAAATGTCGACTTTTACTATGGAATGTCAAACTACCCTACTGCACCTTAGGGAACGTGTACCAACACTAAAAATACTAAAGGAATAAATTAGCAATTACTGTCGGAATAAACAAAAATATACTTTATTTAAGGTTGACTTATACAAGTATAACTATGTACTTCAAAATAAAGCAGCAATATTACAACATTTTAACACATCTAAACTCTTCACTTACAATTTAATTTTATTTATTACAGCATGGTAATGCATTATGACACTTAGAATTACAAAGTACATTATTTTTCTTGAAGGCACATTTTTTTGATTGACATTTAGTTCGGCAAATGCCCTTAAAGAATCCTTGTCCACTTCCAGTTGATTGCCTGTTGCAATGGTCCGTAAAGGAAGTGTCTTGTCCAGTGGTACTTCACTTTCATTAACAATGTTTGTAGGACAAGCACTAAATTGTGATCTGCAAAATTGAAATTATCTGTAGATTATAAATTGATTAATTAAGTTCAGTATTTGTATGAGTGTGCATGTGGTGTGGCTGTGCTGTATTTTAACCCCTTCCATCCCCTGTCTACTTATGTCCCTAACAATCTCGTTATTTTAAAAGACCTTACCTAGCATAAAAACTAATTTTACTAGAATAAAAACTTATCTAGCATACAGCTGCTTCAGCACACCATCTCTGGTTCCAAGTCGCTAAAATGTATCATCCTCTGTGTTCAAGACGATATTGAGAACTGATCTGGAATCTCCTCTTCCACGTTCTACATCGGGAACTGGAATTCGTACAGTACAACCTTTATCCACCTGTGCTAGATTCTGGTTTGATGTACGTTTCATCCGGTTTGCTGGGTTTGTTAATGACGTGCCTCCTCTTCTCTTTGTCTTTTTATTTCTAGTGTTGATTGATCGAGGTCGGTTAAGCTGTATGAAGTATCTTCTAGGTTATTTTCATGTTCTAAAAGCAAGCTCTCATCTTGTTCCATCACATCGGGGCTCTCATCTTGTTCCATCACATCAGGGCTCTCATCTTCTTCTACCTGAGTTTCTTCTGTTTCATGTTCACCGCCAACATTAATTTGCCTAAATACAGGTTCCAGGTCCTCTTCAGATTCCACGTTAGATAAGGATTCAATAGGTATGTTCAAAGAAGCTAATCCATGCCTAGGTGGACAACCAAACATCGCTTCGTATGGTGATCTTTTTATACCACTGTGTAGTGCACTGTTTTTCATGAGTTGAATGAATTTCAAACCATGGCTACAGTGGGATGTTTTGTGATCTTGAATCCACGTAGTAATCATGTTTTCCACGTCTTGATTAGCTCTCTCGGAACTTCCGTGGCTTTGACCGTACCTAGGTTTGCCGTGGACAATTTTAAAATTAGGCCACAAATCAACTGATTTATTCATAATTTTGCTTACAAACTTCCCGCTATTATCAGACTGTAATACTTAAGGTGTACCAAGCAATGTAAAAATATCTATTACATTTTCACAAACCTCATCAGCCGACTTGGACTTGAGCGCTCTAAGTACAACAAATTTTGTTAGGTGATCTTGGTATACTATGTAACGCAAAAATTGAGCAATCGCAAATTGTAGGTTAGCATCGCCGACCTTGGGGCTGACGTCTATAAGGAAGGTGATATTAGGCTAAGTCACGTTTTGGGACATAACTATCATAAAATGTATTATTCGCTAGGATATTAGGGGTGTTTGCCAATGTTGTAAACTTTAAGTGCATGTAACAATAGATACCGTTATGTTCGAGAGAGCGATGTAAGAGTGAGATAGATAATGACGCTAGTTTTTTAAGCACGTGAGACGCGAAAAACGTTCGGCAAATCAGATGAAGCGTCATGTGTTGCGCGGGAGGTTTTCGCTAAGGAGATTGGGCGATTTTGTATTTAGCGCTAGTCTAAACCTATGGGATTGTTTTCTATCGAGACTTGGTAAGGGAAATTCAAAGCCTAGTATAAAAATATGAATTTGGAGAGAAATCAGGAAGTCTTCTTTATACCGGCGAAACTACACTGAAGAGACTCGCGTACGATGTTTTTGCGTTAACTATATAGATATGTTTTATTAGTAACTTAAAGAATAAAGTAAATTAGCAGAAGTAAACGGAAGTAAGGGAACGTGGTAATTGCTAACACGAAGGTTATAAAGTTTAATAAACAGTAATAAGTAAATGAGTGAATGTTCGGAGTAGTAACGAATAAGGAAAAGTAAATACTGCATATAAATTTTCATCAATCCGGTATTTTGTGGTGAGATCACTGAAGAGAGCGAATTAGTTCGGGTAAAAGTCACGACGGTATGAGATAATCGAGAAGCACGCGACGCGAACTGTGTTAGATACACTTAAGGTAATTCAAGAATACGTTGTAAACCAGAGTGTATAATTATACGACATAATTGTATGTATCACCAATATGTCAAGTGTAGTGTACACCTGTGATAAAGTGAATTAGTGCATTCATAACCAGGATTAACGCGCAACAAACAGCTGCTGACGACTCACCGGCCTGCAACACCTTAAGGACTACGCACATCGGAAGGATTCTCCACGCAAGTAACAAATAAATGAACATTTGGTTCAATATTGTTTTATAAATATATATATTTGTAATCAAATATAGTGACTCAATTTGTCTAAAAGAACTCATTGCCACGAAATAATATTCAAATTGTAAGGCAAAACTATTCAAGTCATGTTAAAGAAATTTGTAGTAGGCCTATATAAATGCAAATGAATCATTAAAAGTTGATTGATATATTTTAATTTGTGTTTATTATTACTGGCGCCCTGAGGTACAATAAAGAGTCGGTACACTGGAGTAAGTTTTATAGTCTATTGAGTAGAAATATTAATATTATCAATAATTAAAGTAGTTTGTAAACCTTACTTCTTACATCCTCATAGGCCAACGTAATATGCAAATCAACAATTTAACCCTTTCGTAAAGGCCTATCAAGTAGTGTGTTACAACTAATATAAATTTACTGTATAATCACAATCCGGTTCCAATTGAAAATCAATTAAATCAACTTGGCATCTATGATTCAAATCCTTAAATAGCATTGGCTTTACTACAATTCCTTTTTTCTGGCTCTTTTGCAAGCAAGGCTCACAAATATTTAAATAAATCCGTATATCTTTGTAGGTGATATTTTCGTATTTAGTTTTTAAATGTTTTAGCATCCGGTCGCGACCACCATGACCAGTAGTAATATGAGCGTCATTCAACACTTAAAAAGTTCTTCATCATATACAAAATACTTGATAGTATTTTCTTCTGTAACTGGTGATATTAATATTGTGATTCCGTTTACTTCAATAATATCGTACCTTTCCAAAAATTTATAATCGTTCCATTCCTTATTAGTTTTTGCTTTTACGCTTTTAGCCTTATTAATTAGAAATTCATGCTTAACTTTATTCATGGACACGGAATTCACTTTGGACAATTTACGTTCACTTTTAAGTTGTTCATAGAATTGCACGCATTTAGTCATGGTTACAAAATTACAAACTACACACACTTAACAATTAAAAAACAAGCTCAACAACTCAATGAACAATAACCTCACAGCAACTACATAAAAACAATAAATGAACGGGAAACAATCTTCAGTCTTCAGATGATGGGGGTGAAGACCGATGACACACCTAACTGATTTATTTTTAACATTCCCTGCAAACAGCTGGTAAAGGTCGACACTTACTAGTGAGAGTTGACCGCTCAATTTTACTATCAACTTCCACTGACCAGTTTAGTGAATGTTGACAATCCCCAGTCATTGTTAACGCTTACTAGTTTTCAACATTCACTGTAACATATACATGTCGTCAAAACGCCTCTTCATGGTACCTCTCTTCTTCTTCTTCTTCTTCTTCTTCTTCTTCTTCTTCTTCTTCTTCTTCTTCTTCCAGATTGAGCATTCATAGTGAATAAGACCTACTAATGACGACACTTAGTTTGGCGAAGTTACTGTGAAGTATAGTATAGGCCTACACACGTTAGTATATTTTGACTGCCATATTCGTTATCACGACAAAATCGGTATTTTTTTATTGTCTGTACAGAAGTAACCACAATTTCCACCAGGGTTTGAAAGAGACGTTCGACAGTAACATTCGCGCTGCAAGGTTCTGTCTGCCTGTTTGCTTGTGCCGTAATTATTAATGAAGTAATATAAAATGGATCTCTAAAGAGAATAAAAAGAGCGATATCACTCTTTACTTGGAGACAAGGGAAATGCGACAAGAGATCTTGAAAATTAAGATGAAATCTTGGCGTGACGGAGAAATTGGTGATTAAATTGTATTTATTTAATTATTACTAAAGTTAAATTTTCTCACGAAACGTCTTCTTTGGATAACACTCGGAACAAGCACGTTAACTATATTTGGATAACATTCGGAACAAGCACGTTAACTATATTTTGTGTGCCAGTATTAAAACAGAATTTTTCACGTGTAAATAAAAATGACGGTTACCAGAAGGTCAAGTCTTAATAAGTAACAATTGTGAGGCACGAGTCGGAAGAAATTTTCGTAAATTAAATCACCATACCATCATCGTCGTCATCAGGGCCGCTATAACCCAGAGTGGGTCCTGGCCTGCTGGAGGAGACCTCGTCAACGGTCTCTGTCTGATGCAACTATCTTCCAAATGGCGATTCCTGCCCTTTCTGCATCCTACTTCACTCCATCTCGCCACCTCAGCTTTGGTCTTACCATTTTCCTATTGCCATCTGGGTCATAGAGTAAGAGGTCCTGAGGGGGGGGTTCATCTAAACAACATGATCTGCCCATCTAACCCGTCCTATCTTTATCTTATTGATAACGGTCATATCGTTTAGCAGGTTGTATTCATTTCTTATTAGTTCTTTTTTCCAGACACCTCCCTCCTTCACTGGCCCATATATTCGCCCCATTAGTTTCCTCTCCAATGTTACCAGCGCATACTCTCAACACTTCTGTTCAGAACCCATGTCTCCGATGCATACAATAGTACTGGGACAAACAATGTCTTGTATAGGAGGCTCTTTGTTGCCTTTGTACTTAAATTTCCTTTGTAAGGTGAAGTAAGACCTGTTAGCAAGTACAAGTCTTCTTTGGATTTCCTCCTACACCTAACCGTAAATTAATTAGTTCTGGGAAATCAAGCTTTCATAAGATAAACTTAATACATTGGGCTAATTTGTTGAGATAATAGAAATTTTAAATTAAAATGAGGGCTCAAAACGAAATATTAGAAGACAATAGCGGAAGAACAGGTATTGTTGTATGGAAGGTAACAATCAATCAACAACAGATAATTAAGGCTTATGAACTGCAGTTTTTCTGGAGCATGATCCGCTTAATATTGGAAGGCCCTATATTAATTATAAATAAGATCCACTACATTTGAGTTTTTATTAAATTTCCCTTTAATCTGACATTCAGCATGGAATTTTACATTTTTTTCAGATTTTTGATACACTCATTGGGCTCTGTCGTCTCAAAATTTTGAAATTCCCAAAACAGAACGCTATATTTGAGTTTCGATTGTTGAGAGTTTTTTAAACCTTTCATCCCTCACATTTTTTCCTCCCGCGCCCACTATTTTTGGTGGGATCAATCTCAAAAACACCAGTAGTGTGTGTGTAGTAAAAGTTTGTACAGGGTTGCCAAGTTCTACGAAATATTTGTTGATGCCTTTATAGGTTATCATGAGACATACCCCAGTCGATGGAGCTGGGAATCACCTTCAGTAACATTGTAAGGAATGCTACCTGAACCCGTTAAATCAATTCAAGCATGACGTATTAATTTGTTGAAATAACAACTAAGTTAATTCTGAGTGCTTCTGATTGTCATTGCCATCGGACAATATTCTTGGAAGAATTTTTACTATAGAAAACGCTGGAATAGACTTCAGTGAATGGTGCATATTTGATTTCTCGAACAACTAAATAAAGACGGACCGCAGAGAGAAAGCGTTTGGGAACAAAGTTACATTTACTGTAGAATAGAAGTAGGTAGAACGACTCAAACTAATCGGTGTACAAAAAGCAAAAGGTTTCAATACTTTGAACGTTTTTATCAAATTAAATTATCGTTATCAATTAAATTATTTTAATTTTTAAAAATGAAATTTGTTGCATCATCAATAATCAATAACGTCATTATTGAGATGCGATAATTGTATAACACTCCACAACTACGTCATAACACAGAAAGTACTCAACTGCGACTTGAATTTTTTCAAGAACGTGAACGTAAAAAATAATAAGCACTTCGTTTATAAAAATAAAAACATCACGTTTCGAAGGATTGCTTGTGATAATCGTATTTTTATTAATACAATTTCCACTGAATTCTTTGAGTAAAAAGTGCTTGCGCGAAAGTTACCAGTAATTGCATGGAATTTAAAATCGTATGTAATATTGATATTACGTGTCAGTTAAGTTGCGTTATATCTTTATCCTATATTAGATTCATTATTAATGTGAATGCACGCTATTATGTTTTATGTCTCATCCTCATTCTCTTTTATGGATTTATCGGAAGACATGCTTAAACAATCATGCTGCCTCAGAGTTTCTTTATCCCAAATCAAAATCTTAATTTCCTTGCTTCATCATCATCATCATCATCATCATCATCATCATCATCATCATCATCATCATCATCATCATCTTCTTCTTCTTCTTCTTCTTCTTCTTCTTCTTCTTCTTCTTCTTCTTCTTCTTCTCCTTCTTCTTCTTCTTCTTCTTCTTCTTCTTCTTTTTCAAGGATTATGTTATATAAACCTGTCCCGGCACCCATCTCATCCTCGGACGAGACACGTCTCTTCAACCAGTGGCTTTATAGTTCAGTGCCGCTTTCAGCAATCGATCCTCTGTCATCCTTTGCAGATGATCTCACCATTGTCTTCTTTAAATTAAAATAATTTAATTTATATCCTTTACTTCGAGTTCTCCTCTGATGTCCTCATTTGTTATTCTATCTTTCAATGTAAAATTTAAAAGTATTTCGAAGAAACTGCGTTTCAGCACTCTGAATATTGCCGCATTCCTTTTTGTCATGACCCACGCCTCACTCGCATAAATCATATGTGGGTATTGCAATTATCTTATAATTTCTTCGCTTTATTTGCTAATTTATAATTTTAACATTACCAATTATTTTTCTCCTCTTATAAGTTGCTTTTCAAACGAAATTTAATTTTTTTGAAGTATCAATTAAATAAACACACACACAAATATGTGTTTACAAGTTCATAATGAGA